>OY728134.1:616239340-617489340 GCA_963277665.1 Viscum album
GTACTTTGTAGTACCTATGAACATTGTTACTTATGAAAACCATTCCATAACCATGAAATAAAACAAGCATCCTTATCATATATAATAATATATGTAACTCTATAAAGGCATATGATATTCATGACATATAATTTCCCTAGTTTATCAATTGAAATGGTCTCTTTACTTGGATATAAGTGGGAAACCTTTGTTAGTCTATCAATGATCACCCATACTGTGTCACTACCATAGAGGGGAAAGATAAAACCATAAAAAAATCAATAGTGATGTTATACCATGTCCACTTGGGAATGGGTAATGTCTATAATGGTCGCACAATTATTTGGTGTTTCACCTTCACCTACTAACAGGTGGAACATCGAGTAATGGAACTAGCTATCTACTAATTCATAGCAGGCCACTAATACAAGAGTAATATTTCACATAACATCATGGTTAGACCATGATGTACCCTCAATAAAGAGACATGATATTTTCACATGAACGCCTCTATCATGTCTGTAAGAACCTAGATACATCGATGAATGTAAAATATCACTTCCTCATCAATGATCTAACAAGGTGGTGGGTCCTCATCAGAAATGATCTTATGTAGTACCAAGCCCTTGGGATATAAATACTATATTGTCTTCACCCTATCCATAATTAATTATACGACTGACAATGACAAAATTATCAGTTACCCATAATGGTCCTACACCTCCAAAAGTATCTCATAAAATAAGTCTATTAACTATCATTCACTGCTAGCCTCATGAACCACTTACATTGAAGTCTTCTGACCAAGTTCATCATCAACTGCATTTCCATTTCTAGGTGTATAGGAATTATCAAAATAAAAATATTGTATGTATTCATCCCACCTTCATTTTATATATTCAAACCATAGAGAGTAATGATATATTTATGACTTTTTAGGAACGTGCAGAAAATGAATTTCTCTTCAAGAAAATAATGACTCCATCAATGTAAAACATAATCCATTGCTACTAACTCAAGATCATGTGTCGGTTAATTCGTCTCATGAGGTCTCAACTTAATAGACCCTTATTCCATGACTTCATCACACTACATCAAAACTGATCCATTCATAATTCATAAATCATTATAATGAACTGTATATCATTTTCCCTCCTCTAGAAGAATCAAAACTACAACTAATTTCAATCTTCTTTTCTACTATTATAAAGATTTTTGAATAGTATTCAAACCAGGAAAACGTAACTTGATTCTTATTCAAACTCATAAGAGTTTTATAAATGAATGATGTTTTTCTTTAAAGAAAGTTTCTATAATAGAAATCTATCCCCATGAAACTCTGTAAGTCAAATAGAAACTTCATATGCTCCTAAGAAACCATAAATCTCACCTTTTCTAGTTAAAAAAATACCCATTCTTATGAGGAAATAAGACCTAAAAATTTTAATTTATCAATATAGAACTAGAATTTTGTGATCTTGACATACATCCTATGCTCTCTCAGTTAATTCATTATGATATCATGTTGTTTGGTGTGAATGTATTGAGTATGAGAATACACAAAGATATCATCCATGAAAACTACCGAAAAGGAGTTCAATTATGGCTGGAAAACCTGATTCATTATATCCGCGAAAATAGTAATCATTTTCATGGGACTGAATGACATTTCTAAATACTCATACCATCCATATATACTATGGAAAGTTATACATGGTATATTTGAAGTCGTAACTCATACCTGATGGTATTCTTACCTCAAATCAATTTTCAAGAAGACCCAATCTTTTTGAAGCTGGTCAAAGTGCTCATCTATATGATAAAATTAATACTAATTCTAAATAGTAATATGGTTAAATAATAATTAGTCCACACAATGTATGAGGTAATAATTTTCTTTCTTGTAAAAAATGACTAGTGAACCCCAATGAGACGTACTAAATTATATAAACCATTTAGAATCTAAGTCCTAAAACCTCCTATTGAGTTCCAAAATATTTGTAGCAGCCATTTTTATGGAGGAATATACACTAGTGTCACTCTTGGAACTAGCTCAATGGAAAAACCTACCTCTATATTAGAAGGTATCCCAAAAAAGTCATCAGGGGAAACTACCTTACAACAATCCACTATAAGAAGTAAGTGTATCTTATTTCCTCCCTGATCACTCTAAAACATACTATAAATTCAGGTTATCACTCTTCTTATCCCATGTTTCTAAGGTCCATCTCAACTTTCCTAGACATCCCATTGCAGCTTTTGAATATTTGTGCCACCCTAGGGTGATATGAAAGACACCCTTTTGGTGAAAATAGTCAACATGAGTGTGATAGGGTACTAACCAATCCATCCAAGGAATTATGTCAAAGACTTTCATCCTGAGGATGAAGAGGTTCTATACATATTGATAGCCTCTATTTCTAAAGGGAAACTCCTAAAATTGTTTTACACTCTTGGAAAACACTTCTAATAGAGTATCAAGATTCATCAACCCACATAAGTACTCGATTTAGTGGCTAAGACTTTTCATAATTATCACAGATATGAAATAATGTGAAAATAAAATATCAAATAAAATAAAAATTAAGGAAGAGGTTACTAAAATAGTACCTTGACATATATATTTATTGAAACTCTACGCCTCGAGTATCTGTTATACTACATACAGTGAGCTAGATCCATGACTCTGAGATATAGCCAATATAACACCTTGAATTTTTGTGAATTATTATTTTTTCAAATTAATTTCTTCATTCTGAAATTTTCACTTCACACAACACTGAATATAGATTTTGGTAATTCTATAAAAGGGATGAGTTTGGATTATCTTATAATCAACACCAAGGGAGGCATAAACTACACACAACACTGAATTGGCATGAATTACACACAATACTGATTTTCTATGAACCAACTATTTACTGTTATAATTATATAAATAAGATAGTTATAACCAATTCATTAAACTTATAATATGAATAGTAAAAACTAATTTTCAAATATTATTCATAATGGTTTGGATAATGAAAAATATAATTTCACTCAAGTATTTATACGATTAAAACAACTATTTTCTAAAATAAAATTATTTTCATGTCCTTCAATGTAAAACAATAAATTTATTTTTATACACTATTATAAATTTAATTTGATAAAATAAAAAAAATTAAATTTTAATGTCAAAATTAACTTAGGGTGAATTTTTAGTTTTTTTGAAAGTTTAATTTTTTGATGAATATTAACAAATACTACATTGTAGAAAAAAGATGACTTTTTGGTTTAAATAATTATAATAATTTAAATTTATTTTTCAAGTAAAAATAGATTAATAATACATATATGAATCCAATATAGTTCATTGGAATCATTTTTATAATGAAATTAGATATAAAATTTTATTTAACTTTTGAACGTCTCTTTTACTTTCCTTCTCGCCACATCTGTGGGATTTGTGTTAAACATAATGTAGTTACATCAATGAATTGAATTTTGAAAAATGGACATTCACAGTTTAATCAGTATAACTTTTTTTTCGAATAGTGTTAACTTAATTTTTTGGGAATAATAACTTTAGTATATTTTTATTTACCTCGATTTAGGGAAAATTAGGTAATTAAAGTAAAAAATAATATTTTAATATTTTAAAATTATCCTAAAACATGTCCTAATTTCATTGGATAATTTTTTTTCGAATAAAATAAACCTTATAATGAAATTATAAACTTTCTATGTCACATGGGTATGAATTTTTTATTCCTTATATTTTATTTAAAGACGTGTTAAAAATTCCATACTCATAATTGTAATTAGTAAATAACTTTTAATATATAGTGATATAGAAGATAAATTAGACAATAAATATTAACTCAAGAGTTAAAATGTATATCTAAATCATTAATTTTTTTTATAATTTTTAGTGATAAAATAATTAAATTAAAATTTAACAGTATGATGATGCAGTACTTGTTTAATTAATAAAATTATCAAATAAATGATATTAAAAGTATCAAAATAACTATAATTTGAATTAATTAAGGCGATCCACAAATATTATAGGCGAATATGATATTTTGAAAGTGTATTAAATGGTTTGTTCAAAATTATCTTTCTGTTTGGGTTTTATATAAATACAAAGTTGTAAATAGTGTTTAAATTGACAATAATTTTATTTTATTAAATAATATTTTATTAAAATAACAATAAATCATAAAAAAATTAAAAAATATTATACTAAGGTATAAAAATTCATAAAGCGTCCATTTATGGATAATGGAACTCAAATAAGTAATAATTTATAACCTCTTAATTTTTAAAATTTTGTTAGCACAATTGAAATTACAATAGAATAATTAAGGGTAAATCAAAATGGTAAGGTTTAATATAAAACCAAAATATTTCCAAAAATTATTGTATGAATATGATTCGACCCTTATAAATATATTATCATGATTTAGTTTTTCAATGCACAATTTTGTATGAAAATAAATTATATATTATTTAAATCATAGATAGTTACAAAGTATCACTCTCTTGTATTTAACATCTATTATGTGTTAACGTAGGGGGAAAATTAAGCTATGAACGAATATAAACATCTATTTTGATATAAATGACATTATTTTAATTAAATAAATTTATTTTTAATTTTTATAAGTTATATAATTACTATAAAAACATCTTCAATGGAAAAATAATATTTATTTAATTAATTGAAAAATAGAATAATTGATTTTAATAAGATTAATTTTAATATATTTTTTATAATTTAATATGTGTGAAGAATTTAATAGATATATAAGATATATTATATATGTTTGAAATAATTATATTCTAATTCCCACCTTGTCTTGATGTATTTGAAGTCAAATTAAATGAATAGTATTAAATTTGACAATAATGATATCTTATTGAATTAATTTATTATTAAATTATTTAGAAATCAGAAAATTTTTAAATAAACACACGGGTATATTATATGGTCAAATATTTATTCCAATTTTCATTTACGGTTCATTTTTAAGTATTTAGATCTAGAATAATCATATAATATTTTAATATTTTAGAGATTTTCAAAATTGCCCCTCGCCATAATTATGAAAGGGTGCCTCTTCCCTCACTAATTCCCAACACTTTGAGCCTTAAAGATCATCAATACCCAGAAATATTCTATTTTAAAATTCCCTAGTGACATTATAGATGTTCTAATATTCTCATAATACTAACTCTACTGACCCTAAGTGAAGAACAAGAGGCAGATCGTCAAAAAAGAGGTAATCTCCTTACCGACTCTTTCAAAATTAGTTTTTCTTACACTTACTCTAAATGTGTTGTTTACATTTTAAGGTAATAAATAAAGTATAAAAAATATTTATGAGATGTTATTATGTTTATCTAATAACATTATTACACCATTTATTCATCCAATGAAAAATGAAAGTACCACACGTGCGTTTGTAAGGCTTACTGTCTCCACACTATGGTGTAATATATTCTTCATCACTAATTTATTTGGATATGTATAATGATGGATATAATGGAAATAAATAAATAACATTACATGATATTTATTATTTATAATTAATATACCTTTTCATTCTCCATCCTTTTACCATTAAGATAATGATAGTGTGGCTCGTGTGTACGTACGGTCTACCGTCTCAACAACGCGATCGATGCGATTCATCTTCCACATTTACCTTTTCAAGAATGATTATAAAACTTTATATAATGAATAAATATGAATTATATGAAATAATTATGGTAATGGAATAATATATATCTATATAGTTCATTTATCTTTTTCTATTCAGTATGATAATAAAACATAAATAGCATTCATTTGTATGCATGGCTTACCGACTCCATGAATGGTGTATTCCATTTCATATATATTTCTTTAATATAAATTTATATAGTAAATACTTATGGTATATAAATCATTTTTAACATTACTTAAGTAATTAAATCACTATCTATGTAATTGTATCATGAATAACAATTCAAAACATATACGATAAACAAAGCGGTTGTTGCCCAAAATGCTGCTTTAACTTGGAATTACTAATAAACAAGTAATATAAAGTCATAAATGATTCATATATGATATCATAAATATTATTATGAATATTTTATAAGTTAATAAAACTCTTTAAACCACTATATAGGAGTTTCATATTCATATGGAGGGAATCAAACCTAAGGTAAGGTATTTTTATCTCACCTTTACTTTTCTGAGACACATTCCTCAAACACTACTCTTTTCATCTATGTGGTGTATATACAACCCATTAATGTATTTTATGAGTCTTAAACATAATAATATGGTATTTTACTATCCATATATGTTTTTCATTGATGGGGCAGATTATTCTACTGATTATAAATTTTAAATGTTTATTTGACAATCTCATTATTATTTGAGATTATTTAAATATAAGTATCTACTGGGGAATATTTATCATACATTTCCAGGATTCTTAAAACAAATTTTTTCAAAATATTTGTCTATATTCCTAAAAAAATTTATGTTCCTTTTACCCATGTTAAACCTATTATAAAATGGTTTTAAAGGAATATTTTTGATGTTTTTCAAATGAGGCACTTTTTGACATTTCCGGAAAAATTATGAAATGATTTTTTTATCTTATAAGACATGCACATATTTTAATACTTACATGAAGACTCATTTACGTGAAGTTTAACATACCATATTACAAGTTTTTTTTCAATGAAAATTTTTTATTTTAAAATTTAATAGCATTTCAAGTGAAGAAATTACTTTCAAAGAAGAAAGTGTATTTTCTTCAATAATTGTTTTCGAGTGATATATCAAAATTATTTCCCATACAAAATAACATTGTTTTATGTAACTTATATTTTAATGGATTTATGTCCAATTTTTTCATTCTTATTATTTATTTTAATGGTTTATGTTTATGATAAAATGATATTTAAGAAACCCATTTCTTTTCATGGGTTATATTATGATTGAATGATGTTTATGAAATCTTTTTCATTCCACAGGTTCTAATATGGAAAATGATTTATGGTATTATGGAAAAAATATGTATTATTTTCATTATGTGATGGATGGGACCTATATCTCCCTCCAATGCATTTGGTAAATATGGATAACTCATGTGGTATATATGTTAATCGTGAACATGTTCTCATGTCAACAATTCTATGCATGGACCTGGTTTTCCTATTCATAATGTTATGTGTGGACCTATTTTTCATTTCTATATGTTTATTCCAGGGATTTATTTCCTGTACTTAATTTAATGAGTGAAGCTACTACTATTTATACATGTTCACAAAGTTACAAATTTATGTGTATGCAACAATTTCATTCTTATTTTAATGTGATGATTCCATAGATTAAGTTATTTATTTACTTTTGATTCATGTCTTTTGAACTTCTAATATTTATTCCATGACACATGAATATGATATTCTAATATTAATGATATGATATTAAAATTTTATTCTCATGTTTTTATACCCTTATGTTCTTGTTATTCTTATATATCTTCCATGTTCACCCTTACTGAGAATATGGTCTCACCCTTTTTTGTATGTTTTCTTTTCCCCATGTTATAAATAAAGGTTTTAGTTAGGGGTTCTAGAGGGGATGATCATTATGGGAGATGTTGAATATCTTTCACCAAATTAGAATATTTTCTTTCCATGTTTCCAAATGCACTAAACTAATATGTTCTTTGGGTGTGATTTTGTGTAATGTATTTAGTATTCCAAAATCATGATGTAATATCCACGTACATCAAGATTGGATCATTATAGTTGGTACCAGAGTAAAGATTTAGCTAACCTTTGGAAACTAGGATGACAAAAATTGGTGAGATACCTAGTGATATTTTTAAGGACATTTCAAGGTATTTCTCAAAGGATAAGACTAAGGTGTCATAAATTTAAAATTAGGTGTCATGATTTATGTATCCTATAATATTTTTTCATTATTATGTGTTTTTATGATTTGAAAATTATTCCTCACACCATGTTTTCTGGTCTTATTTAATAGATGAAACTATAAGGAACATTATTGCCATTAAATGTTTCAGATTTGGAACGTATGGGCATTATGAAAATCAATATTCTAACTGTAAATTTCATGAAGAGAATCAAGAAGATTGTATGAGTATTTTTTTCACTAATGAGGATAAATAGAACAAAAATGAAATATGAAAGGTATAGAGTTTTAATACTATATTATTTATATTAGACATAAGAAGCATGATAAAAATAAGGTTGAGGAACATAGAGATATGATCGTATTACTTATTAAATAAATTATTAACATAATTAAGCTTGAGTAATGATAAAAGAATAAATTTAGATGATTGATTTGTTTATGTAATTGTATTCAAGAATAATTTTGTAGAATTTCACTTATGGTATTATGGTATAACCAAACATCTAATTATTGGTCAACTTTAGTTTTTCCTTAAGAATTTAAGATCATATGATGAATGATACTGGTAACCATGAAAATATATTGAGGTAATAAGGTGATATTTTTGGAAAACACATGATTAATGAAAAGATAACCCTTAATATGTGCATGATGATGTGATAATTATACTTGGATGAAGATATTTTGGAAATGAATAATTAAGTTGTATGGTAATTATTTCTTTGGAATTTATCAAGGATTTGTTAAAATGTGGTTTATGTTATCATGGATGAATTTTACAATTTTTATGACTTAAGGAATATATCCAATAAACATTGGAATAAAGAAAGATGCATTTTTTTAAATAAGGATGTATGGTAATTCAGGTTATTTCAATGTTTCAAGATAATACATGATTAGGGTATTCAAATGTTTAGAATGTGAAAACCATGTAATGCCTTATGATATATGGCAGGCAAATGTTAAGCTGATTTATTTCACCTTTTTCTAATGTTTTGGATTTTTATATTTCAGAAATATTGTAGGCCTATCCATTTATGGAAGTTTTATGTTAAAATTTGGATAAGTTTTTTAGATTAATGTATTATCTCATAATTGGTGGATTTATACATATTTTATTACTTGTGATAACATTTTTGTTGAAGATATATTAAATGACAAATAGTTCTTCCCATGATCTACTAACGCTTCAAGAATGAAAAATTCAACGACATTTCTAAAATATGATATGAAGTAAAAATCAATCTAGGAACACAAAATGGTGAAGTTGTTCTAAAATCAAGTAAGTATATATTCTCTTGAATATTCTTCAACATTAGGAAAAGAATCTTTGCCACGACCCATTCCTAATGGCCCATGTCGTGACTACCCCAAGCCCACCTTCCATAGGCCAGGGGCTGGTGACTAGCACTGAATAGGAATATCCCAAAAAGGGAAAGAATTTTTATTTAAACCTATGCACACACACAAACCTCAAACTGTGGAATGTAAACACAAAGTAAACCACAACTGTCACTAAGACAACTATAGAGAGTACCATACAAACTAAAAGTAAAAAGGGGGATAAAATACAAGCCCAAAACCACAAATGAAATCACAACTACCATGGTTCGTCTGCTCGAGATCCTACCTGAAGGGTAGGTGAAGGGTATCTGCTTATAGTCATTGTAGTATGCCCATCTGCTCTGTCTCACTAAGCACCACCCGGTCCCGGTCTACTAATGGCTCCGTAGAAGCATCGATCACTTACACGAGACACAACACGTGTAGGTGAATCCCGGGTTGGGGTGAGTAACAAAATACTTAGTAGGGACCCCAAACCACAAAGTAAAGATCACAAATCAAGACCACATATAAATGAACACATAATAATGAAAACTCACCCCAATAATAACTCAATGTATAGAAAGTAGGATTATCAGTCGACGATATGAATAATCTTTTACTGCTGAGGTAATTATCCATGATGTGTCACTGAGGCTCGTTCAGCTATTGGACCACTGAGATTCGATCCACTAATAGACCACTGAGGTTTGCTGTGCTGCTAGATCACTGAGGTCTGCTCGTTTTCTAGACCACAGAGGTCATCTCATCTGCTGGACCCCTGAGGTTCTCTCTTCTGTTGGACCACTGAGCCTCTCTCATTTGTTGGATCACTAAGGTCTTCTCTTCTGCTTTACCACTGAGGTCCGCTCGTCTACTAGACCACTAAGGTTCACTTTCCTGATAGACCATTGAGGTCCGCTTGTCTGTTAGACCATTGAGGTCTACTCGTCTATGGGACCACTAAGGTCCACTCATCAAATCCTCCATGTCACAACCAGCCGTAGGATCCATGCTCATAGCGCACTTAATTCCAGGATAATCTACTCCTTAATCCATCGAATATATCTCAACTACCATGAAAACAAACATAGATTATACTCAAGAGACCTTCTCGTTGCAAGGGTCTCAGCAACGTAGGCAGCGCATCAATCAGACGCCCAGTCTGAAAAATATTGGCATTTTAGTAAACAGGAACCGGTTGCATCCGGGGGTCCCGAATGACCCAACCCATTTCGACTGACTTAGCCTGACCTAGTTGGGTTTGGACCGAACCGTTCCGTCCTGACCTAGTTAGCAGACCCTTTTGGCCTTGCGGGATCTGGCCCAATTTGTCCGTTGATCCAGTCCTCTTGGTTGCCCAGTAACCTGGTTCTCAACCAGTATGGTCCGACTTAGTCAGACCGACTCTAACCAGTCAGGATGCCCAACAGCCCAGTTCCTTATCCGACCCAATCCGCATCGGTTGACTGGTTCTCCTCCAGCTCGAGCTGCTCAGTGGCCTGGTTTATTTCTTCGGACAATCCCACAATGGTGGGTCGACTTGGATTCATCCTGGATATAATGTGGGTGTATGGTTCACGCGGCCGCGTGGTCGAATGATCCTGGCCTCTTTCCCTCGATAGGCGGTCCATGCTGGACCACGTTATAGTGCATGTCGCATCCCACCCCACATGCCACGTCCCTTGACGTGGAGCCTGACTGATTCTGCCCTCCTACACTATTGTGGCCCTTGATTATCGTGCCCTCTGCCGCCTCAGTGCACTGCCTCCCACCTACCGCCATCCTTGGTGTCAGTGGATCCTACGGCCATCACAGCCTAGGTGATGAAGCTCGGTTTCACCACCATTGTTGGGTGTCGTGGCCTTGTTCCATGGCCCTTCTCACCTGGCTCTTCAGGCCGATTCTCCACTAACTATCGGGCCAGGATGAATAGGAAGATTTCTACAATAAAATTTGGGAAGGAGTCTCATCACAAGAACACCTAGAGAACGATCTAGGTCTTTGTTCATGTTGGCCCGAATGTTTTCTTATTAGTAGGATCATAGAGAACCAAAATAAGGCAGAATACTCACTAAGATATATATACCCTTTACCCCGCATCATTAACCATCACACATGAATGATCGATTCACATGTTAACTTTTTCATGAGTTAACCCACATTTTTCATTTAAAAGAAAAATCAGGGAAAAGTAATTCACACATAAAACCATCAAACCCAAACCTAGAAAATGATATTGCTCAAGGATGATCATTCATCATCATTCGTTGATCTTTGGCATTGGATCCACTCTGCAAGTTTTTCTTCTTCCTTGTTCGATTTTCCAACATTCACCATTGGAGAGGTTTCTTTCATCATTCGTCCGAGGAATTCCAGGGTTGTTCGTGAACCCTAAATTCCTTGTTTAATTAGAGAAGAAAGATGTGTTCACATTTCATCCTCGCCACCATGCTCCATTAATGAGGTTCATTAATGGGAATTAGTGTCGCCTCATCGTGGCACCGCAATGCTGATGAGTCTCTGCGTAATGAAGAATAACATATAATAAAATATAATTTTTAAGTTATTTTATTTTTCATCCAAAAATTTCTAAAATTAACTTTCACCCTTGACCTTCCCTGGTCAAGGTTAGGATCTGCCTAAGGGAAACATTCCCTCACAATCTCAATGGAACTCTTGAATTTCCAATATAAGTTACTGTTTATGAGTTACAAGGATTTGAAAATAAAATAATAATTACCCAATTATTTTTTTATTTCCAAAAAAACTACTTTCCACTATTGGGCCATGCCAGCCAATGTTAGGCCCTTCTCTAGAAGAATACTGATGCTCTATGTTCAATTGTTCCCTGTGATTTTTTATCTGGGCACCAGTTTAATAGTTCGAAAAACCTGCACACATGTTTATTTAATAAATATTAAAAATATTTGAAAAATATGTTCTGGCCACTCCAGGACTCGGAATTATGTTCCATATTAGATCCTATCATGGAAATAATTCCATTTAATTTTCAAAAAAAATCATGGAATTCTGAGTTATTATAATCATGATGTAAAAGGCTATCATGTTATCATCATTATCAATGATATTAAGGACCACTTTCACATTTCTTAAGTTTATGGTTTTTTTATTGTTAACATTATATGTATTACCCACATTATTGTGATCATTGATCTTTATCAATATCTATGATTATTTATGCTTTTCCTCCATGAACAAATCATTATTTATGTTCTCCTATATGGAAACCTAGTTATGAGTTACTTTAGATAAACCTTATATTTCTGACATTCCTTTTTAAAAGGACGTTTTGGAATATTTGTTATGATGTTAGAATTTATTAAAGGAACATTCATGTATCAAGACTTTGATAACATAGATGAATTTTGAGGTTGAAGTTCATTTTAAGGGGGGGTATAATGTAACTCCCTAAGTTTTTTGAAATATTATTTTTTGAATTTATTTAATCTTTTTGATATTTTTCACTTCTCGCAACACTGAATATAGATTTTTTTTATTATATAAAATCCCTAATTCTGTATTACGTTATACACAACACCAAGGGAATCTTACACTACACGCAACACTGACTTGTCTTGCGTTACACGAAACACTGAGTTTCTGCAAAACAACACTTTACTATTATAATTATTTAAATGAGATTTTTTTTACCCTAGCTATTAAAATTTTGATATTAGTAGGAAGAACGATTTTTCAAATATTAGTTATAGTGGTTTATATAATGAAAAATAATTTTTTTGGTAAATTCTTTATATGTTTAAAACTAATATTTTGTCAAATGAACTCCTTTTCATGTCCTTCTGTGAAAAACAATGAAATAATATTTCTACACTAATATAAATTTAATTTGATAAAATAAACATAATTTATGAATTTTGAATGTAAATATTATCTTTTTTGGAATTTTTATTATTTTTCTGAGAAGTTTCATTGCTTGATGAATAGTGAAAAAATACTATATTGTAGAGAAAAACATTCTCTTTGGTTTAAATAATTATTATACTTTAAATTTATTATTTTAAAGTCACGGTAGATCAAAGATACATATATTAATCCAATTTAGGTTATTGGAAACATTATTATAATGAAATTAGAAATAAAAACGTATTGAACTTTTGAACGACTCTTTTACTTGCCCTCTAGCCACATCTGCCGGATTAGTGTTAAACTTAATTTAGTAACTTCTCTGAATTAAATTTGGAAAAATGGAAATAAATGGAATTAATAAGGATGAACTTTTTTTCTAATTGTATCAACATAATTTTTGGTGAAAAAAAACATTATATATTTGTTTACCTTGGTTAAGGGTAAATTGGATAATTAAATGTAAAAATAGTAATATTATATTATAAAATTACCCTAACACTTTTCATAATTTCATTTTATTAGTGGGTATCAACTAAAATAAACATTTTTAACTAAATTATATCCTTTTTATGCCACTTGGGTATGAATATAAAATTTATTATATTTTATGTAAAGATAAGTTAAAAATTTTATACACCTAATTTTAATAAGTAAATCATTTTTAATATTAGGATATACTGAAGATAAAGTCAAATATATATATTAATTTTAAATATGAAATGTTTATATACCTCATGATAATTTATTTTAAAATATTAGTGATAAAATTATTAACATAAAATGGTACACAATGATGATGTAGTAAATTTTTAATTAATAAAAGGATCAAACAAATTATATTAAAAATATTAAAATAAATATAATTTGAATTAATTAAGGTGATGAATGAATTTTATAGGTTACTATTACATTTTATTAGTGTCTTAAATGGATTGGTTCGAAGTAATCTTGCTGGTTGGATTTTATATAATGACAAAGTTGTGAATAGTGTCAAAATCGACACTAATCATATTTCATAAGATAAAATATTATTAAATTAACAAAAAAGAATAAAAGTATTTAAAAAATAAAAAATAGAATATTATAACATCTAAAATTGGATAAAAAGTCCATTTATGGATAATTAACCTCATATAAGATATAATTAATGACCTCTTAATATTTAAAATGTTGTTACGAGAATTAAAATTACAATTGAACAATTTAGGGTAAATACAATTGGTAAGGTTTAAAATAAAACCAAAACTTGTAAAAAAAGAAATTTTATGAATATGATTATACCCTTATGAATTTATAATCGATTTTGAGTTTTTCAAAGGAATCTTTTCCGTTTAAATAAATTATATTTTATTTAAATAAAAGATAGCTACAAAGTATCACTCTCTTGCATTTAATATATTTTATGGGTTCAAATAGGGAAAACATGAAGATATGAACGAATATAAATGACTATTTTGATATAAATGACATTAGTTTCATTATATAAATTTATTTTTAATTTTTAGAAGTTATATAATCATCCTAAAAACATATCCAATGCTAAAAAATATATTTTTAATTAATAGAAAAATAGAATAACTGATTTTAATAATATAAATTTTGATATATTTTAGATTATATAATTTGTATAACGAATTAAAATATCTACAAGATATATTTCATATGATGGAAAGAATTATATTAAAATTCCACCTTGTGTTGATGTATTTGAAATCAAATTAATTGAATCATATTTTTTCTGCAAATATTAATATCTTATGGAATTAATTTATTAGTAAACTATTTAAAAATAAAAAAATAATAAATAATAACAATGGGATTTTATATGGTCGTAAATGTATTATAATTTTCATTTATTGTTATTTTTTAATATTTATATCTATAATAAACTTATTATATTATAATATTTTGGGGACTTCCAAAAAGTGCCCCTCACCTCAATTATAAAAATGAAAATCATCCCTCACTTATTCACTTCACTTTGAGCCATGAAACCTAGAAATACCCTGAAATTTTCCATTCTCAACTTCCCTAGTAAAATTCTAGATGTTTTTTTCTTCTAAAAAGACCAACTCTAGTGTCCCTAAGAGAATATCTAGGGGGAGATCGTCAAAGAAGAGGAAATTTATTTACCGACTCTTTCATAATTTTTTCTTCGTGTACTTCCTCTTCATGTGTTGATTAGATAATAAATTAATAAATATAGTATCACCTATATTAAAAGATTTTATTATGATTATTGAACAACTATATCACACCATTAATTCATCCTATAGAAAAAAGAAAGTACCACAACTGCATAGGTACGACTTGCAATCTCCACGTTGTGGTGTAACCTATTTTTCACCACTAATTTATTTGTATGAGTATAATTATTTATATAATGGATATAAATAAAAAATATTAAATGATATTTATTATATATAATTAATATACCATCTAATTTCCCATACTTTTACCATTAAGAGAATGATATCACCTTTTGTGCGTATGTACATCTACCGTCACCACAACGTGATGGGATTAATCATCAATGTTAAAAATTACCATAATGATTATAAAAATTTATATAATTAATAAATATTAATTATATGACATAATTATAGTAATTTAATAATGTATATATATATACATATATTTCATTTATCTTTTTTCCATTCAGTATGATAAGAAAACAGAAACAATGTTCGTGCGTACGTACGGCTTACCGTCTCCATGAACGGTGTATTTCATTTAATATATCTATCCTTAATATGTATTTATATACTAAATATATATGGTATATAAATAATTTTTTACAATATTTATGTCAGTAAATCATGATCTATGTAATAGGATCATGAATAACAAGTAAAAACATGTACGATCACCAAAGCAGTTATTACCCAAAACATTGCTTTAACTTGGAATTGTTAGTAAATGGGTAATATAATGTCATAAATGAATCCTATATTATATCATAAATATTATTAGGATTATATTATAAGTTAATAATATGTTTAAAACCACTATATACGAGTATTTGACACGTATATAGTGAATCTTCCCAAAGGTATGGGATTTTCATCTCATCATTACTTTTGTGAGACACATGCCTCATACACTACTTGTTTCTTCTACATAGTGTATATACTACCCATTAACATATTTTATGAGTATTAAACATAATATTTAGTTATTTTCATAGTCATATAATTTTCTTTCTTTCACTGGGCATATAATTATACTGGCTATAATGTTTTAAAGGTTATTTCATAATCTCATTATTATTCGAGACTGTTTATATGTAAGTATCTAGTAGGTAATATTTATCATTAATTTCCATGTTTCTTAAAAAAAATTCCAAAATATTTTTAATATATTCATACAAATATTTATTTTCCTTTTACCCATGTTTTACATTTTATAAAATGGATTGAAAAAAATAATTTTTACATTTTTCAAATGAGGTACTTTTTGAATTTTCTGGAAAAGGTATGAGAGGAATGTTTTTTGACTTATATGCCATGAATGGATTTTAATTATTAAATGATGAATTAGTTCCTTTACTCTTCCCCCAAAATATTACAACCTTATTTGAAAATAATATTTTTTTATTTTAAAATTCAACATCATTTCAAATAATGAAAATATTTTCAATGAAGAAGGGGTATTTTCCTCAAGAATGTTTTTTCAAAAAATATCTCAAAATTATCTTTCATATTTCATAACATTTTTTGATGTTACATAGGGTTTAATGTGGTTATGATTAAATGTTTCCATTATTATTATTTCTATAAATGGTTCATTTTTATGATGTAATGACATGGGTTATATTATTTTTGAATGATGTTTATGAAATACATTTCATTTCATGGGTTCTGTTATAATTAATGATTTATGTTCTAGTGGGACACATATGTATGAGTATAATTATGTGAAAAGTGTGACCTATATCTCCCTCCAATTCATTGGGTAAATATGTATAACTATTGAGGCATATATGTTATGTGTGAACCTGATTTCATGTTCACAATTCTATACATGGACATGGTTTTCATGTCCATAATATTTTGTGTGGACCTAGTTTTCATATCTATATTTTAATACAAGGGACTTATTTCATGTCCTTAATTTAATGATTAAACCTTCTACTATTTATACATGTTCAGAATGTTACATTTTTATGTCTATTCCATAATTTCATTATTATGTTAATGCTATGATTTTATGGAGTATGATATTTATTTCCTTATGATTCATGTCTTATAAACTACCAATATTTATATTATGAATCATGCATATAATATTCTGATATGTGGGCTATTATCTTAAAATATTATGATCATGTTTTTATACCCTTACGTTCTTGTTATGTATACATATATTACTTATTCACCCTTTCTGATCATCTGAGCACACCCTTTTTCTTATGTTTTCTTTTCCCCAAGTTATAGAGAAAGGTTTTAGTTAGGGGTAATAAAGGGGAATATATTTATGGGAAATTTTGAAGACCTATCATGAAATTATTTGAATGTGTTCCAAGTTTCCAAAGGCACTAAACTAATATGGTCTTTGGGAATGTTTTTTTGTAAGGTATTAAGTATTCCTTAATTATGATGGAATATCTATGTACCTCAAACATGGGTCATTATAGACTAACTATCATGGACAAGTCCACTCTTCTAGCACTAAATGTCATGTGTGTGTATCCCTAGACCATGAAAACCTCCTCGTCCGAAAGGGCCAGTATCACTTTAGCATAATTCCTCACATAGAGAAACATATCCTTATTCTGAAGGATGATCAAGTACATACACTATCTTAATAGAAATATATGTTCCTTAAAACCACTAAATATTCCCCATCATACCATAGGATTGACACTCAATGGGGTCTCTGTCACACCAAGACTTCAGGTGACTAGACTTCCCATACTGATGGCATAATACATGGCTACTGGTCCAGATACTCTGACTACTAGCACCCAACCAAGAGCCCTCTATGGGACACTTCTTTCAACTGATCAGAGAAATATCTACTATATGTATTGAATTTCCTTGACCCATTCCCCCATCCTATATTAGATTACACTTAGTAATGAGGGTATGATTCTCTATCCTTGATACAGTAGTCAACCAAAAGATGTTCACCTATGACCAAATTTCATACCTATGTCCATCCTTAAACTAATTATATCTGGATAACCCATCACCGAGAATAATTAGTTTGAATAACTGAAACTCAATAAACTGAGTAGTATAGTCTATAATATACATAGTTCCTTACTGTATGTGTATAAAATCCATAGCTTTGCTAGCTCTCAACATCTTGAGATAAATGTAAAAATAGAAGGTCATCTGGAAATCCTTCCGGATCATAACCCGATGTGGATTTTACAATTTGATAATATCCCACCATCTCTAATAATATCATAGAATATACATAGTAATATTTACTCTCCATTCAAGTGATTTATCAAGATTCTCAGATATAGACAACATGGACTCCAACCATGACTTAGCAGCTTGGGGACCACTTTCCCCTAAAAAATATGTAGGGTGTTTCTTTTGGAAATACCTTTTCAACCCTTATATAGAAGGGGTGTTTCATGTGGATCCCTATAGTGACTACACTAACAATAAGAAACCATCATGATACAGATTATTGAATCCCATATAAGTAATAGTAGGAGGTTCCACATGTAACACCCCAAGCTTCTATAGAAGGTTTCCCATTGAATAATGCAATAGATTGCACTGTACGCAACTTCGAGATTCTAACACACCACGACCAATCAAACTAGAAGTTATGAATAGTAATACCTACCTTTTGAAATTTTATAATTTTTTTTTAAAATGGACTTCATTTTTAGATTCATAATATCAAAATTATCTTAGTGTGAATTTTTGGTACTCTTCTGAAAATTTCCAATTTTTGATAAATAGTGGAAAATACTAAATTTTAATTAAAAATTTCTTTTAATAAAAATAATTTATAGTGTTAAATTGTAAATTTTAATGGTCTATAAATTTAATGAGATTATATTTTTATCATTTAATATAATTTAGGGCATTGGATGTAATTTCACATTTAAATTGGACATAAACAAGAGTCAATCTTTTGATAGTTATTATTTCATAAAAACAAATTTTTTGTTTTGAAAACGGAAATTAATTTTAAATTAATTTCTGCCACTTATGCATTTTGAATTTGAAAAAATGGATTCAATATTTGGAATCAGGAGGTACAAATTGTGAAAATAGGTATCTTTTATTTTTAGACATTATGAATAATTACTTTAATAAATATTTTATTTACCATGGTTAAAGAGGTAAATCAAGTAAATAAGGGTAAAAAATAATATTAAAATAATATTAAATTACCATAACACATTTCTTAACCCTATTTAATGATATATGTCAGACCACGGACATCCTTGGGTCAATTTTGGGATCCCATGGAGCCACTAGAGAGTGATAATGACACATTATATTAATTAATTTAAAGTAAAGACAAAAATAAAATAAACAAATATCTTTCAGTAAAACAATTTTTACATGGGGTTTTATAAGTTATATCTTTGACTATAAATATTAATTTGAAATATAAAACGTTTTCCTACCTCATGGTATTTTTTTCATAATTTTTATAAATCAGATAAATAAAATTATTTATGACACAATAATGATGCAGTGTTTACCTCATTAATGAATGATTTAAATAAATGAGATTATAAAAATTAAACCAATATCCAAAACCTATCCAATTATTATTGGAAAATTTTATTTCGAACATTAGTCACCTTATATTATACTTTAATGAGTTATGGAGCTTTAGAAACCTAAAATCATTATATAATAAAATAATAGTTTCAAACATCCTCCTCCCACTTTTAAAAACCTCTCACCTCTAACCCATTTCTCACACCTCTCAAGCCCATTAGCTCACCCAAACTCTACCCAATTAAGCTCCCTACATCCCTATATTCCTCCTAGAATCATTACCTTAGGAATAAGGCACTTCAAGGAAGCCTTTTGGTTCAAAACAAATGTAGTTACCCGATTTAAAGATAACATCTGCTCTTAAGTTGTTTTCTTTTATTTTACTTCTCCAACCACCTAAACTCTCTTTATTCATTTCTTTTATAATGAAATCTGTATCCTTAATATAATAGGTTGTTTATATGAGAGTTATTTGAACTAAACTTACACACATCTCCATCTAATTGGTATAGAACATATTGTTTCTGTGGACGGCGAACTACTGCCTCATGAAACAAGGATTGTTCAATCTTCTACCACCACCTCTTATTGGACATTATGATGGTACTATAATTATATATGATATTTATGATATTAATTTTATCTATAAGCTTTTGTAATTATCTTTTATAACATACCCTTATTATTTTCATGTTGTATATATACGATAATTTCATTTGAGGAAGTGCGGACTACCGCCCCCTCAAAGTGATATGACTCATCCGTACCATACATGGAACATATAAAGGATGGTGTTAATGAACTAATGTAACATATATAAAATATTATATTATACTGGAAGAATAAAATACCTATGTATCAATTAGTTTTATTTCATTTTAAAATAAAAATAATGAAATGGAAGTAGCATTCGTGCGTATGTATGGATTACCGTCTCCACGAACGCGATGAGATTCATTCCCCATCGTAACCATTAAAGAATGATTTTCATTTGATTATTAAAAATAATATTTAAGAATGTAATTTCATTCTGGATATGAATCAAATACATCCTATCCATAACAAACATGACTTACGTAACAAAACATATAATGGAAAATGAATCAGGTAACACCCTAAACAATGATACTACTAAAATATTATTAACAAAGAAATATTAGAAAATCATATATGATATAATATTTATGTATTCAGTTCTTGTATAATTTAATAATAATGATTTAATTATTATACATGAGGTTAACATAACCTTGACCCAGGAAAAGTATAAGGTAAGGGTTAATTTCACAACCTCTTTATTATCCGAGGTTGTTTTTACATTAGTATCTACTAGGACCTCTTTATCATCCACATCCGAGATTCTTAAAAATTTAATTCAAATTTTTTTTACAATTTACTAGAGTATGGGTTAAATTCATTTATACCCTTGTTTGACTTTTTATAAAATGGTTTGAAAGTAATATTTCTATAGTTTTCCAAACATGGTACTTTATGACCTTTTCGATAAGTTAAGGTAAGAATATTTTTTTACCTTATATGGAGGGTGTGGTTATTCTTCGCCATTATAACAACTTTGAATATTCCCTTACAAGATTATAAGAATATTTTAAAAATAATTGTTTTATTTCATAATTAATTGACTTTTAAATAATTCAAAATAGAAAGAGTTATTCCTCTCAAATAATTTTTATTTCACCTAAGTCAACATCCTTTAATGGATTTTATACTTGCTTGAAGTTGATTTATTATGATAAAAATCTTCCATATTGTATTGAAGGTTTTGGGATATGTTTTAATGTGGATGTTTTATTTCAATACTATTCATGGTTTATGGTTAAAGTATTAATATTTCATACTCTAGTTCTATTATGAATATTTATGTTATGTTTCAACCTTTTCATATGAGGAATGCATTGTAATTAGTAAGTGACTGATGGAACCCACTATAGCTCCATGATTCATGGGTAGGTCTCATGAGACAAACTAGTCTCTTGGCATAAGGCCTTGAAAAAATTTTATTTGTAGTCTTGCCACGATGCCTTGACTATATGGTTAAGATGTATGGAATTTTTCATTTCATCATTATGAAATTGGCTATTGATATTGCCTGTGAGAATTTGACTAGTAGAGTATCCATGTGAATAATTAAATGGAATTATTTGATTTATATTTTCCATATTATTCTGAAGTTTAAGTTTAAAAGTCTTATGTTTTAGTCATATACATTGCCTTAAATGTTTATGCTTATTTATGAATGTTTCCTCTATATTTTTATCCTCACTGAGCATCTGAGCTCACTCCTTTCAAAATATTATTAGTCCCAGGATGTGAAGAAGTATTTTAGGTTTGACCTGAAAGGATAGGATAAGGGACATAAGTATGTTCAAAGGGGAAAAGATGTGGATGTTGTTTTTATCTCTTAATGTAAAGTAAAACTTATGTATGTATCTAGTACTTCCAAGGCTACAAAACTAATCAGTCTTTTGGGAAATGATTCTCTATATCATTCCAATGTTATGAAATAATGCACTAAATCTGGGATTCTCGGGTCAAGGTATTATATTTGGTATCATAAGAAGTTTAGTAAAAACCTTGGAAACTAGATTTAGATAAACACTTATTATAACACATTACCCTAAGATAGACATTGAGAATTAGTATAGAATAACTTCCTAGAATTTTAGAAATGTAGAGATTTTGTGTATTTTCTAAGAAATAAATCCCTATCTGGATACGAGTAGCTAGAGGTGGCTCTCGCACAGATTTACCTAGGAGTGAAAACACCGACAAGGAGTTTCGGGCTTGACTCAGGGTATCCCGGTACACGACAATGAGCCTTGTTGCACTCTAGGTTATGACACTCATGGGGGATATGCTTAGGATAATTCACATTTTCATTACAGACAAGTATGAAGGATTTATGAGTATATACCTCCTCAAAAAAAACATTTTTATGTTCATAGATTATATCCATAAACTGTTCAATTTATGTTAAGTGTTTTACAAGTTCAGAATTATGTATTGTGATTCATAAACTAATTTAGTGTATGTCGTTGTTTAGAAATGGTTCCTAGTGGAAGGAATGGGAACTGTATAAATGCATATAATACATGTATGTATTCCCCTCTTACTCAAGATAATTATAGTGGAGTTGGTGATGCAACTGGTGATGATCGTCTTATCATCATACTGGGAAAACTAACTCAGGTTAAGAATAGTAACCTTACCCGTACAGAGCACTCTGATCAATAATTCGAAGGATAAATGCTAGACTAATTCATGAGGAAAAAACCAACAAAATTTAATGGGAGAACAAATCTATTTGTAGCTGAGCAATGGATAAGTTCCTTAGAGAAAATATATTATGATTTGGGGAGTAGTGAAAGAGAAAAAGTTTTCATGGAAGTTTATCGCCTCATGGGAGATGCAGATCAATTGTGGTCATTAATTCAAACCCCAAAGGAGGATGAAGAAGTATCAAATATGTAATAGAGGGAGTATAAAGATATTTTCTTAGAAAAATACTTTCCTCATGACCATCAAGCGGATTTGGAAAGGCAATTTCTGAGTTTGAGGAAAAAGGAGGATGAGAATGTTGCAAAATATGAGGCTAACTTTACAAGGTTAACAAGGCATGATTCAAATTATATATGTAACCCAAGGAGTAATATTGATCGATTATTTGATTGGTTAAAACCATTTCTCCATCAAGCATTACTCTCAAAATCCTTCTCATCATACGAATATATTATCTCATGTGTTATTAAGACAGAAAAGGAATTTTCTAAGACTTACGAATTTAAAGAAAAGAAAGAGAAGAAGGGATCTACTGAACACTCTAGAAATGGAAATAAGGGGAAAAGGGGAAAGGTGAAATATTCATCCTGTGGTAAATGTGGGAAGAAATACCCGGGTACTTACCTGAAAGGAATGGGAGTATATTAAAAGTGTGGTGAAAAAGGCCACAAATCTAGTGATTGAAATTGAACCAAAGAGGCTTTCAATGTTGAATTATACAATTGTAGATAAATGGGGCATTATGAAAATTAATGTCACATGCTCCAGGGAAACATACCTCAACAAATTCTAAGGGAGAAAGTCTAAGCTTATGTGATCACTACTGCTGAGGTTGAAGCTCCAAAAGACATGGTGGCGGGTAATTTAATGGTTTCCTCAAGTTTATCCAATGCTTTATTTGATTCTGGATCATCTCATTGTTTCATATCTTCCCAGTTTTCTAAGAAAATTAGATATTTCTAATTTGATTTAACAAGGGATTTATTAGTCAAATCTCCTAAGGGAAGTATCATTGCAACAAAGTTTTGTGAATCAGTCCCCATTAGGGAATATAAATGTTCTTTATCCACTAATCTCATTATCACACCCATGATTGAATTTGATCTAATACTAGGTATGGATTGGATTTTAGACCATGATGTGAAAATTTATTCTAAGAAGAAAGAGGTTACAATTTTTGATGATAATAAGAAATACCTCATCTTTAGAGTAGAAACATCACCATCTAATTCTTATCTAGATCCACCCCATGTAGCTCTACTAAATTCTTTTATTGGGGAGGAAGAGAGTGAAATAACTATGGGTCAGTAAAGGAATCACTACTAGAAATTTAAGCTATAGCCACGGACCTATAACCACAATTTTATAGGTATGTGGCAAAAGATTGTTTATATTCACAATTTAATTTTGATCTGTGGCTACACAATTCCTCCCCCATCTTTTTTCGATTCCCGTCAGGCTCCTCCTCTATCCCCGATATGTGTCCCCCCGTTTTTCAAATCCCGTTGGGATCTTCCTCCCCCAATACGTGACCCTCTCACTGTTACGCCCTCCTCCCCTGACGACCTCTCCTCCTCCCCCCAATGACCTCTCTCACTATGCCCTCCTCTCTTCCCTCACGGCTTTCCTCTCTCTCCTTAGCTGCTCTCCTCTATCGTTCGTCATCACCAGCTTCAGTTCCTCCATCCCTTGTCGCAGTTCTTTCATTCATGGCATGGATTCTCCAATCGTGGCTCGACTTCTCCATTCAGGGTTACTCCATCCCTCGAGTGGTACTCCCCTCCTCCATACCATTCTTTGGGCATTATTCCTCTATATAGTGCTTCGGTAGATAGGTTCCTCCCTCTATACCCTTCTTCGGGCCTTCCTCCTCCATACAGTGTGTTGGCCCAACTTATTTACTTAATTCTATTATGTGGATGTTGTCTGTAGTTTTGGTCCTAGTCTAATAAGTAAACACAGTGTTCCATACAACTTTGTAACTTTCCCCATGATCCACGACTCATGGTTGAGCTAAATTTAAAGATTCACACCAATACTGGATGATAAATTCTTAGGAAGTTTGAATTTTAGTTTTCCAAGGATGTGGTAATTTTTAGAACCATTATTTGGTTAGAGAATATATATTTGGAAATTATTAATAAGTTTTTTTGTTATGTCAATTGAGGCCTGAGGGTGATATAGGCTCTCAGGTGTGTATCTGAGCATTGATGAGTGGACCTGTAACCATTTTAATAATTAGGTTTTCCACCATGGGGCCTCCATGGAGTAGAGCTCCATGTGCTGGAGGGAAAATACCCAGGTGGAGTGAACTTTTCCCTATTGTTGGGAAATTTGGTTTTACTTGTGTCTCTATAGTAAAATATAAGTTTACCAGGACCATGGTTTTGGTTGTTTCGTCTCTTCTTGGGTGAGGTGGTCAAGTGTTTTGGAGGGACTATCCCATGGGATTATCACTATTGAAAAAAGGAATAAAAATACCATTTTTTATAGGTTTGGCATGGTGGAAAATTATGATGGTTGATATGTCTTGTTTTTGTACCCATTTATACTACAATTGGCTAAGTATGGTTCCCTATATTCACACCTATGAAGATATCAAGTCAAAATGAACTAGATGGAAAATTTTGGTGATAGTGGTGCCTCTTGGGAAATACAACCATGATATAGCACCTTATAGTTGGGAATTATTTAAAGAGTTATAGATGATGGGTTTCATTAGTTCTCATTTGAAAAATGATTATAAAGGGTTGAGGGATTTTTATAGTCCTTAGTGTGTATAGGTCTTTTGGGTTTCATTGGATAGGTCCATGACATCATAGAGGAATAGACCTATGTTTTGTTTGTTTTGTACATCTGAGGATTCCCCCTAGGAAATGGAGATCACCACCACAACAAAATGAATATTTTAATTAATGCTGAAATGATGAGGATGGAGGATCACTCAAAGAAAGGTAAATAAACATTTATCCACTTTGTGTTTTTCAACAACTCACCCCTCCTCTCTTCCTCCCACGCATGTTACGAATCAGGGGATGTTGATGGAGCTTCATCCCCTATTCACCTTCAATTTCACCTTTATATGTGGTTTTTTTTATGAGTCTCTATGGTGATTCAATGTATGATCTCATCTTCCTTTCATTCTAGTTTCCCATTTCTCTTCTAACTAATTTAGTGATAATGAGAATGAAGTTGGAGATGATTTCCACTAGATTATGGTGGAAATCATTCAACATCGTGGGTTTTTTTGGAATCACTAGTGAGAGTATAAAGATGATAAAAGATTGTATTTCCATTTATTTTCATTGAGGATCATCATTGTATGCTTTTATTTATAGTTTTTTATTAAATTATATTTAAAATGTACGTAAATAAATGTTTTTTATTATGGTTTGTCATTCATAATGTATTGGAATAGGATATGGACCTTCCATGAGTGGTTGGTCACCATAATATATTGAATAGGTTATATGATGATATTATAGACAATTCTGCCATTTTTTATTAAATTGGAATATATATATATATATATATTAGTTAATAAATTGTAATTTTTTATAATTAATTTATTCAATTTTTATGGTGTGAGTTAGGGAACTATGTGGAATGAAAACAACCAATTGTACTTGGATAGTATAGGGTGAGAGTATGCATGTTATGCTTAAAGGATGTATCTCTATATTGAATTAGACGTTCTCCCCAACATTCCATTTTTCTAACTATTTTTTTGTTTGTGAATTTTTTTGAGCTATCTCCAATAATGATGATTAATATTTACTTCTTAATAATTAATCTTTTTTAAATTGTATGAATGGATTTCATAAAGTGTTAAGGGCCATTATGGACCCTCGGTAAACTGGCATGATTCCATGGCCTCTGATGTCCAAGACCATAATATTTAATGTATCCCTTGATATTTATGGACCATGGGGTGAAATTTACATGATTTAAATGAATATATTGACCATTAGTATAGGTTTCTTAGTGACCTATGAGTTGAGGAATGTGATTGTTTGGCGTAATTGGCCCTAGTAGTCCTTTAGGTTCACTTGAGATAGCATTAAAACCTTCAGGGAAGTTTGGATGAACATAGGGTAAGTTTTCTTCACCCACTAGGAAGTGATTTTCATCATACATATTACCTAGGTATGATGTATATATGTATATGTTTTGAGTACATAAGGAAAAGCATAGGATGTCATGGGAATTGAGACGAGATTTATTCCACCTCTTTAGAATGATGCCATTTTTCTTGTTTTTCTATATATGTGAGGTTATGAGATGATATTGATAATGCCAGGGAATGTTATACCCATTTTGTTATGAGTGAGGAATCTATATGGGAGTTTTGGATTGAGCAACCCATTAAGGGTTTCAAAACCTGATGAGATCTACAGAAACCTGATGAATATTCTAATTATTGTGTTAACCACTGATATGATGTGTGCATTAATGGGTTATGAAGATTTATGGTGTAACCTTAGCACTTGAATCGATGATTTAATCCACATTTTTACATAGTGAAAACTATAGGTTCTGTTCTTGAGAGGATAACCATAGAGACATGAGACATGTTTGGTGGTTGGTTAACTAATATTATTTCTGTCATGAAATGATTTTCAAGTGGGATGCACCACCCGTGATAAATTATATGGAATTCCCATGTGGTAACCTAATGCTCAACTATTTGGTCTAATTGGAATACCTAGGGCTGGTCTCATTGTATTTGTCCAGTGAAACTGATATTATTTGATGACTTGGTTATGCTCTTAAAATCTAGTTGTTGAGCATAGTACTACATGAATGTTTTGGTTAATCCCATTGTATTCTTACTTTAATACAGTATGTAATTTCCATGATTATGGTATTCATCCTTCTTCTCTGTATGATTTCCCTTGTCTAACACAATAGAATTTGTTTAATACCTAAAACAAAATTTCCTAGTAATTTCTCCTTAGAATCAGTTTTGGTACTAATGATATTATTTTTTGTAGGGTCATCCCCCAAGTAAATTGTTCTTTCACACACTACTATATGTCAATTGGGTTTTTTATTGGTTGGTCTGGTTATATGATGTGCTTCAAGACACAATGACACTGGCTGAAGTGGGTATAGTCTATCTTGATGGTCACATAATAACCCAAGGATCGATCATAGTTATTATTTATACATATAAACATTATTTATTCATTCATTTGATAATTTTAGTGAATATTATAAAAAAATTACTTGTTATATAAAGGATAGCATTGTTGGTTCCCTAAAAAGTTTTACACATAGCCTTCTCTGCCATCTTTGGACCTTAGGTACCCTATAAGGTCATTATTAATCCCAGGATCAGGTTCAGTAGAGTCCTAATGTTTTGTGATATAGAATTATTTCTCAAATAGAGTAGATTATATGATGAGATGAAACTTTGGGTTATTTAGAGACCCTTGTACATTTCTTTTATTAATTTGTTTCTTACATGTGATAAGACAAGTTTTTGATCAGTAGATGTGATGGCATTCCAATGAGTGTCTATAACTATTTATTTTCTCAATCCATATGTTATAGCATATTTTATTTTACCTTCTTTCATATACTATGTTTATTTATGATGTTTTTATTGTTTTATATAGAGTATGTTTATTACTATTATGTAGAGAATGTTTAGTGTTATGATATTGAAAGTATATATTGTGTTATCATTGTTGGATATTGATATAAAAACTATGCTTCAAGGTTTACCTTTATAGTATTGAATACATATATCTTTAGTTTTTATATGTATTTTATATGTGTGTATACCTTGGATTTTATACATTAATATATGTTTTCTGGATCTTAAACCATATGAAACCTCTATATGGTACCTCAAATGGTATCCGGATGAGTTGGTTAGAGAGTCCTCCTCCCTCTAAAATAGAACAGAGCATATACAAACATGTAAATTTTCTTGATAATATCTAACTTGCAGAACTCAAGGATATCGTAAGATTTATTTCTATACATTTGAGAAACTGATGGAGTTTCTTTAGATTCTGAGGAACTATAATCCTCATCAAAGTACAACCCTTCAACTTCTTCAAAGACCTTAATCAGTAGGTTTATTATTCTCTCATGATTTTTTTCATAGCACTAATAGACCTAGATATCATTCCCTGAATATTTTGAGACACTTACAAGATGTCTTTTATAATATCCTTTAGTGAATTTAGCTTACTGAGGTCAAATCCCCAACATCTTATTAAGATATTTTGAATAATAATCATTCAATATATCACTTTTAGACTAAGACGTTACTCCTTGAGTTTTCTTTAGGTTGATAATGTATTTGTTGAATCTATTAAAGATTTTTAAGGGGTAATTTATATGATTTACATAGTTTATTTTCTTACATGTTTTTCATTAACATTATTTTCTTAATCAATCATGTATATAGTGCTACTTGATGATTTCTTTTTGATGATATTAACAAAATTAATCAATGAGGACTACAGGAAGAATGTAAACATAACATCCATATTCCTAATATGAAAAATATATAATGATTTTTTCTTTTAAAATATAATATTTTATGTCATTGTTTTGTTATCTTTTTTATTGGATCAAATTTGTGATATTAATATAAAAGTTTTAAATTACTATAACAACATTTGTAGTTTAAGATATAGAATAATGAATGCATGATTAACTTCTCACAAAAAATTTTGTTAATAAAAATCTGTTATTACACTTACATATCAATCTGAATATTTATTTTTCATTGTTGGTTATGGAGTCATGTATCAGTTATCATGTACAATTGACACACTGATCACATATATATAAGAAGTCATTATATCTTACTTATTTTCTCATTATTTACTTACAAGTGGTTTCTTGTGATGAGGTTTGTTCTATCCACCATCATTGAAGGCAGTGAGTTCAACATCAGATTCAGGTAAGGTTTATTTCGTTTTTATTATTTGGCCCAATTTTAATTTGGGATTTTTTGATTTTTGGGTTCCTTATATTTTTGTAGTGCATTTTGGATTTCGTTGAGGTGTATTTGAGTCGCCGTTGACAAAGGCTTACATGTGTATGCATAGGTAGTCATATACATATATAAGTTCCCCCTTTATATATATTCACTCAGGGTAGTATGAATATATATATTGGGGCTAGGTGTGCTTATATATAGATATAAAAAATGCATACATGTGTAAGTGTAAAGGGGTATATGCAAATATAAACATATATCTAAGGACCCCCTTGTGCATATTTGGCCATGTAAATATGTACATAGGGGCTAGGATTCCTTATATATATGTGAAGTTGTATATGTGTGCAAGAAGAACAAAAAGGAAGATTCAAGTTGTCATTAAAAGCAAACACACCTTGAAGTTGATGTAGGTTCCCTCTTCCTAAATCTTTAATTTGAATTATATAATTACCTGATTGATTTGAAAACATGTTTCCATAATTTATTTATTGTTTTAGAAAATGGTTTTCTAATAACCACAAGCTTTTTCGAGGAAGAACATGAATATATCCCTTGAAATTATTTATAGGCCTTGTTTTTTCGATGAATTAAGAGTTTACTTCAACTAACAAAAATGATGGTATCATCTACGAACATCAGTTGAGAGTTTCCCGGTACATGATTCCAGAGCCGAAATGAAGATATATTTCCTTGATGGATGTTCTTATTAATATTTCTATAATGATTATCTTGAGATAGGATGAATAATTTTAGGGATAGGGTCTCTTCTTGCCTAGTCCCTAAACATATTTTAAGAATATAATGTTCTTCCCTGAGAAATAAATGGACATCCATAGTAAACTAAAGCACCTAAAAAGGGTTTCAATAAATACACTAGAAAAACCCATGCATGGTAACACCTTGACTATGAAAGACTATTCTACCCAATCATAGGATTTTTCTAGGTCCAACATAATGGAAATATTGGATCCAGTCTCCCATTGTTTCAAATCACCAATCATCTCTTGTGAAAACCGATAGCACCCTGGATTGTCCTGCCATTCAAAAACCCATGTTGTTCATCTAAAATCCATTGAGGTAGAAGCTGGGACAGATGCGTGTTAACCACACTAGCCAAAACTTTATAGGAAAAGTTACAAAGGCGGATAGGTCTCTATTGACTCAGAGAAGAATGATTTATAACTTTAGGGATATGAACCAGGGAGGTGGATCTGGCCAAGCACAAGATGCTTCCACCCCAAAAGATTTCATGCACCGCTTCCACTAGATATTTCATAACTAGTTTCCATGATTAAACATAGAATAAACCCTGATAACCTTTAGAATAGAGTGCGCTATAATTGTAATGATAAATCACTAACTCGTGTATCTCATCCTCCCCCAAAACTAAAACCAAGATGAAATTATCACTAATAGTCACTACTCTGGGTAAGGCTTCAAAGAGATCTTTCTAACAACTCAAATAGATACTAAGTAGGTCTGGACCCTGTAAGAAGAGACTAAAATTCTCATCAGCCACACCTATGACTTCTTCATGACCAATAGAGAATTAACCATCCTCTCATAGAATATTGGGTGTGGTAATTCTCTGCTTCTCTTTGAGGAAATCATGAAAAAATGTGGTGTTTTTGTCTCCTTTTTCAAGCTAGGTGACCCAGTATTGCTTGTGAGTTGAGCGTTCATGATCCAGGAGCCTTTCCACTAATATATTCTTATTGGGAACTAGGACTTTAAAAATAATATCATTACATCCTTCCATGGTAGGGGGCTGGCAGGGGGAGGAAAAACTGGTAAGGGGTGGTCTGCAGAGGGGGGTGGTCTGTAGGGCAGGGGGAGGGGAGGAGGGGAAGGCTGAGGGGGTAGGGGGCAGGGGGAGGACTATAGCGTAGGGGAGGGGGATGGGGGCTGGGGGCTGGTGGCAAGGGAGTGGGGGTCTGCAGGGGGTGGTCTGCGGGGCAGGGGGAGGGTGTGGGGGGGGGGGGGGGGTCTGCAGGGCAGTGGGGAGGGTGCAGGTGCGGCGTAAGGGGGTGGGGTAGGGGGTGCAAGGGGGGTGGAGCAGGGGGTGCAAGGGGGTCTGAAGGGCAGTGGGGAGGGTGCAGGTTCAAGGAAAGGGGGAGGGGGTGCAAGGGGGTGGGGTAGGGGGTGCAAGGGGGTGGGGCAGGGGGTGTAGTTAATCTCTATAGGTTTCTCTAATATTTGATAATGATGAATAACCATTACAATCCATCTCTAACTCCCCCATTTCTTTATGATTAGGTTTATTCCAATATGCCCTCCTATTTATAATAGATTTCTTTCACTAAATCATGGCATGATATCACTTGCAACAGATTGTTGTGCAGGGGGGTCTGTCCAGGTGGTGTCTAGGAGGGATGAGGGTGTCTAGGGGGGGTCCAGGTTAATAAGACACTAGATCATTGGGGGAAGTTTAGTTTATTCTAAATGGGGATTAAGATATTATTTGAAAAATAAATGACCAAGGGAAAATCTATAAATCGCTACTATTAGTTATTCATATTGGGGTGAAATGTTAGGACATTTGGTAAGGAAGAGGGTGAACCAATAGTTTATGGAAACTTCCCTATTGAAAAACATGTCTCAGAATTACTTGGGGTGAAATTTTAGGACATTTGGTAAGGCAGAGGGTGATCCAATAGTTTATGGAAACTGCCCTATTGAAAAACATGTCTCACAATTACCTAGTATGGGCCACACGATATTGGAAAACCACACCTAAACCATGTGATGCATATGGACAACTACCAAGACAATCACACAGTTTCCTTGGTGATAAACATTTTTGAAAAATCATGATAAAACCATGAAAAACAACTTTGGATCCTCATAGTGCAATACTAGACTGTTACTACATAGTTATTACAAATCATCCAAACTTTCTATTTTCCTGAAATCTTTCTCCCAAAAATTCTAGATTTCATTCCACATTTCTATAAAACCTATATAATTCTCCTATGGATCAACCAAGATCAAACTAATATATAACTTTTTCCTTGAGGGAATCAAAATTCTCCCAACCAAAACGATTTATATCCCTATAAATTGCTCAGTATTGTAGAGTCAAAGTTAGAGAAGACCACTACATCCTCATCAATGATTCATGCTCCCACATCCCATGGATATCCCATTTTTACTTCAACATTACAAAAAAAGTGGGAATTGTTTTACCATGTTGTACCATTTCATGGATATCCATAATCTAAACTGGTCCAGTAATATTGGGGTTGGGGGGTGTCCAGGGGGGTCCAGGGGGTGTATAGTTGGGGGTGTCTAGTGGGGTGTCCGAGGGAAGGGGGGTCTAGGGGTTCCAAGTGGGGTGTCTATTGGGGGTGTCCAGTGGGGGTGTCTAGGGTGAGGGGGTGTCCCGGGGGGGTTGTCTGGAGGGGGGGACTAGGGGGTGTATCAGGTATGTTGTTTCTGTAAAAAATTGTAATCATTATTCTATTCCCATTCAATTCATTCATGCTTTGTTGTTGAACGCCAAAGCAATGTTTCTGGAATCTGTATGCACCTATGTGTTTTCATATTCTATATGCACTTATTCTTTATACAGCTTTGAATTTATATTGAATGGTGATATTGACTCATTCCATGTTAAGATTCAATATTTTTTCATCCATTTTTTTATTCAATTTCATTTTGTCAGGTCTTCTGATGTAGTTGAAGGCTCTTCTAACCCTTGATTGGTCTTTATTCATGTGATATTTAAAACCCACAACCCAAAACTATTGACATTGACTTAAGAAGGAAGACATTCAAATGATGGGGAAATTTCATTGCGTCCTAATTATATGGAGAATGCTCAGGCTATTGTAGGTCTGAAGCAAGTGACACTCCTTCATTGATGTAACTCTAGCTTCCATTATAAATTTATTGACATTTGTTTTAATATGAAAACACTAAATATCTTTTTTAACTTCCTTCATGAGTTCATGTTGATGTTATTGGAAAGAAAATGGATTATATATATATGTGTGGTTTGAATGAATAGATAATAGTGGAATATTTATATGATTTCAAATAAAATTTAACAGTCTCGTGCATTTGTATGGGCAGAGTACTAGTTTGATTTATTTTCAAAAAATTTAAGACTATTTGACAACTAGGGTCACCGAATCCCTTAATGTTTGTTTTACAGATATTGACTGTTGGGAGCTTGTTATCCAACCGTATAACTAGAGTTGTATACTCTCAGGTAGAAAATAAGAATTTATCGATAGCTCGTCTTAACATTTAATTATATTGATATACCAGTGTTCATTTACAGAGGGGGGGTGTCTGTTCGGGGGTGTTGTCCAATGGGGTACAGGGGGGTCCAATATGGGTGGGGGGTTGCTGTCCATTGGGGTGGTGGTGCTGTACAGGGGGGTCCAGCAGGGGGGATGCTGTCCAGGGGTCCAGCAGGGGGGGTGGGGTTGTCCAGGGTCCAGCGGGGGGGGGGGGGGGGGGGGGGTCCATGGGGGTCCAGCATGGGAGGGGGGGGGGCTGTCCAGGGGTGTCCAGTAGGGGGGCTACTGTTCAGTGGGGTCCCGCAGGGGGGTGTCCAATAGGGGTGGTTCAAGGGGGTCCTGCAGGGCGGAGGGGGGGGGGAAAGGGGTGTGCAAGGGGTCCTGGGGTGCAAGGGATGTGTGTGGGGGGGGCTTCTGTCTATGGGGGTCCAGAAGGGGGGTGTCCAGCAGGGGTGGTGCAAGGGGGGTCCAACAAGGTGGGGGCAAGGGGTGTGCAAGGGGACCTGGGGGTGCAAGGGATGTGTGTGTATGTGGGGGGGGGGATGTCTAGGGGGTGCAAGGGGGGTGTCCAGTAGGGAACATGGGTGTTGCAAGAGGGGTCCAGTAGGGGGGATGCTGTCCAGGGGGTCCAGTAGGGGTGGTGCAAGGGGTTTACATAAGGGGGAAAGGGGTGTGAAAGGGATGTGCAAGGAAGGACTGTCCAGGGGTGAAAGGGGTGTCCAGCAGGGGGGCTGTTGTCCAGGGGGGATGTCCAGGGGGTCCAGCAGGGGGGGATGCTGTACAGGGGGTCTTGTAGGGGGGATATCCAGGGGGTGCAGCAGGGGGGCTCTTATACAGGAGGTCCAGCATGGGGGGGGGTGTCCAGGGGGGTCCATCAGGAAGGCGGACTATCCAGGGGGGTCCATCAGGGGGGGGCTGCTATTCTGGGGGTCCAGCAGGGGGAGGGGGCTGCTATCTTGGGGGGTCCAGTAGGGGGTGTCTAGGGGGTCCAGAAGGGGGGTGTCCAGGGGGGTCCAGTGGGGGGGAGCTGTTGTCCAGGGTGGTCCAGAAGGGGGGGGGGGTCCAACAGGGGTGGTGCAAGGGGGTCCAGCAGGGGGGCAGGGGTGTGAAAGGGGACCTGGGGGTGCAAGGGATGTGTTTTTTTTGGGGGGGGATATCCAGGGGGTCCAACAGGGGGGATACTGTCCAACGGGGTCCAGGAGGGGGGAAGGGGTGTGCAAGCGGACCTGGGGGTGTAAGGGATGTGTGTGGGGGGGGGGATGTCTAGGGGGTTCAGGGGGGTGTCCTGCAGAAAGAAGGGGTGTTTCAAGGGGGTCCAATAGGGGGGATGCTATCCAGAGGGGTGTCCAGCAGTATTGGTTCAAGGGGGTCCAGCGGGGGGGGAGGGGATGTGCAAGGGGGTCTGTCCAGGGGTACACGGGGGGTCTGTCTAGGGGTGCACAAGGGTATTTTCGGGGGGGGGGGTGTCTAGGGTTGCAAGGGGGGCCAGTCTAGGGGTGCAAGGGGGTTCTGCGGGGGTGCAAGGGGGTTCTGTCCAGGGGTACAATGTGGTTCTGTAGGGGTGCAGGGGGGGGGGGTCTGTCCAGGGGTTCACGAGGGGAGGGGATGGTTTTTTTATAAAATGGGGAAGAATATATCCATGATTTCAAACCGTGACTAAAGCCTTATAGCCACGGTTCATGGAACCCTGGCTGGTATTGGTGTGGCTATACACCCAAACTGTGATCCACAGTTTGAAACCGTGGCTATAGCCCTATATCCACAGTTTAAAACCATGGCTCTTGGTCTATAGCCAGGGTTTAAACTGTGGATGTAGGGCGATAGCCACAGTTTCAAACTGTGGCTCTAGGTTTGGCCCTATAGCAATGCCAATACCATTCATGGTTCCATGAACCATGGATATAACCTATAGCCATGGTTTTTGGGCTTATAGCCACAGTTCCAAACCATGGCTATAGCCTAAATTTCTAATAATGAATGTTCAAATAGAGGATGTAACTATTGTAAAAGAATATGTTGATGTATTTCCAGAAGATTTACCTAAACATCCTCTAGAATGAGAAATTGAGTTTTCCATTGATTTAATTCCTTTTTCAAGCCTCATATAGGAGACCCCTTATAGAATGAAAACTATAAAATTAGTGGAGCTAAAGAAACAACTAGAGGAGTTATGTAATAAAGGATTTATTCTCCCTAGTGTTTCTCTATGGGGATCCCATATTCTTTTTGTTAAGAAAAAAGATGGATCTATGAGTTCGTGTATTAGTTATAGTGAGATCAATGCTATAACAATAAAGAACAAGTATCCCCTACCTCACATTGATGATTTATTTGATCAACTTCATGTAGATCAATATTTTTTAAAGACTGACCTTCGATCTGGATATCATCAGTTGTGTGTGAAGAAGGGAGACATTCCAAATACATCATTTCGAACCATGTATGAGCATTATGAGTTTATAGTAATTCCTTTTTGAATAACCAATGCACCCTCTATCTTCATGGATCTAATAAATAGAGTTTTAAAGTAAAATCTTGATGACTTTGTAGTGGGTTTTATTGATGATATCTTGGTATACTCCAAAAGCTAAAAAGATCCTGAAAATCACTTGCGCAATATTCTAAATACTCTTAGAAAAAATGAATTATATGGGAAGTTCATCAAGTGTGAATTCTAGCTTCAGGATATTTCACTTCATGGCCATATTATCTCTACGGATGGAATCTCTATTGACCCTTCAATAAACAAGGAAATCCAAGAATGGAAAGCACAGAAAAGTGTAACTGAAGTATGCAATTTTATTGGTTTAGCAGGTTATTATAATTGTTTCATCCAAAAAATTTTCCGATTGGCTAACCCATTAACCAATCTTACACGTAAAGGGGATAATTGTTTTGGAAAAAAGAGTGTGAATAATGTTTTGAAGAACTGAAGAAAATATTATTCAATGCTCCTATATTGAATCTACCATCGAGGAATGATGGGTCTGTTATTTATAGTGATCCTACAAAGAAAGGACTTGGTTGTGTCCTTGGGCAGAATGATAGGGTTATTGTCTATGCATCTCGGCAGCTCAAAATTCATGAACAAAACTATCACACTCATGATCTTGACTTAGCAGTTGTAATCTTGGCTCTGAAGATATGGATACACTATCTATATGGTGAAAATGTGAGATTTATACTGATCACAAGAGTTTGAAGTATAATTTCTCATAAAAAGAACATAACATGAGGCAAATTTGATGGCATGAACTAAACAAGGATTATTATTTCACCATACAATACCACCCAGGGAAGGGAAATAAGGTGGAAGATGCTTTGAGCATAAAGGATCATGGATTTTTAAACAAGATGAGAGTTAAAATGGATCCTATGTTCATGGATCTAATAAACATGGATTTGAGATTAATCATGGAAGTTGAAACATCAATACTATTTCAAATAGATGCTAAACCATCATTACTAGAAATGATTAAAAGATCTCAGACTGATGATGATGAGTTAAAAAAAGTAATGTTGTGAACGATGGGAGATTGATCAAATTCGTATATGAAGATGGGATTTTGAAATTTGGGAACAAACTTTGTGTTCCCAACATACCTGGTCTAAAATTGGAGTTATTTGATGATGCTCATAGCTCCAATTTCATTATACACACTGGTAGCACTAAGATGTATAAAGATTTGAAGGAACATTTTTGGTGGGACAACATGAAGATAAGGATTACTGATTATGTGTCAAGATGTATGGTTTTCCAACAAGTTAAAGCTAAAAGAAAACTTCCTAGAGTAGTCATGAAACCACTTCCCATGCCTGAGTATAAATGGGATGATATTACAATGGACTATGTCATGGGGCTACCAGAGACTCCTAGAAGGATTGATGCAATATGGGTCATTGTTGATCATCTTACTAAGTCAACACATTTTCTTGTTATAAGATAAGATTTACCACTTAAACCTTTAGAAATACTATATATTAATGATGTTTTAAGACTTCATGGTTTACCCATACTGATTTTTTCTGATCATGATACCCATTTTACATCAAGATTCTAGAAAATTCTTCAAAAGTCCTTGGATACTGAACTTCGTTTGAGCACAACCTACCACCCTCAAACTGATGGACAATCAGGATGGACTATTCAAACCTTAGAAGAAATGTTGAGATCTTGCTCACATGAGTTTCAATGTATGTGGTATCAATATTTACCTATGGTAGAATTTTCCTATAACAATAGCTTCCATTAAAGTATTCAGAAGGCATCATATGAAGTGTTATACGGAAAGAGTTGTCGCACACCTACTTGTTGGGATGGTGTTGGTGAAATAAAACTCGTAGGCCTAGATCTTGTTAAGGAAATAATAGAAAAGGAAAAGATTATCCAAACCCACATCATAGCAGCTCAATGTAGGAAAAAAGAGTTCTGTTGATAACCGAAGGAAGGATTTGGAATTTCAAGTAGGAGATCATGTTTTCTTGAAGGTATCTCCATGAAAGGGTGTTATATGATTTGGTAAGAAGGGAAAATTAAGTCCCCGGTACATCAAACCTTTCGAAATTCTTAAACAAATTGCAGTTTTAGCTTATCATTTGGCAATGCTGCCAAGTCTCTCCGAAGTTCATGATGTGTTCCATGTATTACTGTTGAGAAAATACATGCATGAACCAACACATGTACTCACTAATGAAAAAATAGAACTGGAACTCGATTGGTCTTATTGCGAAGAGCCTATGATAATTATTGATACCAGAGAACAAGTGTTGAGAAACCAGATGACTCATATGGTGAATGTTCTATGGAGAAATCATAAGACAGAAGAGGCAACGTGGAAACCTGAGGAACTTATGATGAAGAACCACCCGAATACTTTTATGTAATAGTATTCAAGAAATTTTAAGGATGGGATTATTTGAAGGTGGTAATAATGTAACAACCAAAGCTTCCATGGTACGTTTCTCTTTGAATAATGCAATAGCTTTCATTGTATGCAACTTCGAGATTCAAACACACCACGACCAATCAAACTAGCAGCTATGAATAGTAATACCCACTTTTTGAAATTATATAAGTTTTTTATTTCAAAATGGACTTCATTTTTGGATTTAGAATATCAAAATTAAATTTTGGTGAATTTTTGGTACTCTTCTGAAAACTTTCAATTTTTAATGAATAGTGAAAAATACTAAATTGTAATTAAAACAACATTTTTAATTAAAATAATTTATGGTGATAAATTATAAATTTTAATGGTTTTCAAAAATATAATTAGATTATATTTTTACAATTTAATATAATTTAGGTCATTGGATTTAATTTCACATTTAAACTCGACATAAACAACTATCATTCTTTTGATTGTTATTATTTCTTAAAAACATGCTTTTTTGTTTTGACAATGGGAATTAATTTTAAATTAATTTCCGCCACTTCTGTTTTTAGAATTTGGAAAAATGGATTCCATATTAGGAATCAGGAGGTCCTAATTGTGTAAATAGGTATATTTTTTTAGACATTATGAATAATTATTTCGTTAAATATTTTATTTATCATGGTTAAAGGGGTAAATCCGGTAAATAAGGGTAAAAAATAAAATTATAATAATATTAAATTACCCTAACATGTGTCCTCAAACTATTTACTGATACATTTCCGACCATGGGCATCCTTGTGTCAATTTTGGGACCCCATGGAGGCACTTGAGAGTGATAATGACACCTTATACTAATTAATTTAAAGTAAAGACAAAAATGACAAAAACATATATCTTTTAGTAAAACAATTTTTACATGGGGTTAAATAAGTTATATCTTCTACTATAAATACCAATTTTAAATATACAAATATTTCCTAAATCATGTTTTTTTTTATTTTTTGACCTCAAATAAATAAAATTATTTATGACACAATAATGATGTAGTGTTTACCTCATTAATGAATGATTTAAATAAATGAGATTATAAAAATTAAAAAAATATCCAAAACCTATCCAATTATTATTGGATGATTTTATTTCGAACATTATTCATATTACCTTCGACTTTAATCAGTTTTGGACCTTTAGAAACTAAAAATCATTATATAATAAAATCATATTTTCAAACATTCCTAAAGATCCCCTCCTCCTCCTTATAAAAATCTCTCAACTCTATCCCATTTATCACACCCCTCAAGCCCCTTAGATAGTCCATCCTCTGACCAATTAAGCTCCCCACATCCCTATATTCCTCTTAAAATCCTTACCTTAGGCATAAGAAACTTCAAGGAATCCTTTTGGTTCAAACCAAACAGAGTTACCCGATTTAAAGGTAACATCTCCTCTTAAGTTCATTACTTTTATTTTACTTCTCCAACCCCCTAAACTCAATTTATTCCATTATTTTATAACAAAAAAGTATCCTAAATATACTAGGTTGTTTTTATGAGAATTATACAAACTAAACTTACACACACCTCTATCTAATGGGTATAGAACATAATGTTTTTGTGGAAGGCGAACTATTCCTCACGAAATGATGATTGTTCAATCTTCTACTACCACCTCTCATAGTGGCCATTATGGTGGAACTGTAATTATATACGATTATTATGATATTAATTTTATCTACAAGCTTATTTAATTCTATTTTATATAATACCTTTATTGTTTTCATGTTGTATATATATGATAATTTCATTTGAGGAAGTGCGGACTACCACCCCCACAAAGTGATATGAATCGTTCATACCATACATGGAACTTATAAAAGATGGTGTTAATGAACTTATGTAACATATGTAAAATTTTATATTATACTAGAATAATAATATACCTATGTATCATTTGGTTTTCTTTACTTTTAAAATAAAAAAATGAAATGGAAGTAGCATTCGTGCGTATGAACGGATTACTGTCTCTACGAACGCGATAACATTCATTCACCATCATAACCATTCAAGAATAATTTTCATTTGATTATTAAAAATTATATTTATGAACATAATGTCATTATTGATATGAATTAAACACATCCTATCTGTAGAAAATATGACTTACATAACAAAACATATAAAGGAAAACAGATCACTTAACACCCAAAACAATGATACTACTAAAATATTATTAACAAAGAAATATTAGAAGATCGTATAAGATATCATATTTATGTATGTAGTTATTTTATAATTTAATAACAATGACATAACTATTATATAGTAGGTTAAATTACCCTCGACCAAGGAAAATTACAAGGTAAGTGTTAATTTTACAATCTCTTTATAATCTGAGGTTGTTTTACATAAGTATCTATTGCGACCTCTTTATTAGCCACATCCATGTTTATTAAAAATTTAATTCAAAATATTTTTACTATTTACTAGATTATGGGTTAAAGTCATTTATACCCTTTTTGGACTTTTTATAAAATGGTTTGAAAAAAAGCTTTCCGTCGTTTTCCAAACACGGTACTTTATGACCTTTTCATCAAATTAAAGTAAGATTGTTTTTTAACATATATGGTGGGTGTGGTTATTCTCCACCATTATAAAACATTTGAAGCTTCCCTTACATGATTTTAAGAATATTTTCAAAATAAATTTTTTCTTTTATAATTACATGAATTTTAAATGATTTCAAAATAGAAAGAGATATTCTCCTCAAATAATTTTGATTTCATCTATGTCAACATCCTTTAATGGATTTTATACTTGTTTGAATTTGATTTATTAATATACAAATCATCCATATTGTATTGAATGTTTTGTGATATTTTTGACTACGGATGTGTTATTTTTATACCATTCATGGTTTATGGTTAAAGTATTAACATTTTGTAAGCTAGTTTTATACCAATGTTTATGTTTTGTTTCAACCTTTTCATATGAGGAATGCATTGGACTTAGTAAGTGACTGATGGAGCCCACTATAGCTCCTCAATGCATTGGTAGGTCTCGTGAGACAAACTAGTGTCTTAGCACAAGGCCTTGACAAAATCTTATTTTTAGTCTAAGCCCGAGGTCTTGACTATGTGGTTATGATGTCCAAAATTATGCATTCTATTATTATGAAATTAGCTATTGATATTGCATTTGATTATTCGACTAGTATAATATCCATGTGAATAAGTAAATGGAATTATTAAATTTATATATTTCATATTATGCTACAGTTTATGTTGAAAAGGCTTATGTTTTAGTATTATACATTGTCTTAAATATTTATTCTTATTTATTAAAGTTTTCACTATATTGTTATCCTTACTGAGCATCTGAGCTCACCCCTTTCTATGTTTTATTTCTCCCAAGATGTGAAGAAGTATTTTATGTTTGACCTATAGGGATAGGCTAAGGGATATAAGTATGTTCAAAGGTGACAAAATATTGTTGTTGTTTTCATCTCATGATGTAATGTAAAACTTATGTATGTATCTAGTACTTCAAAGGATGCTAAGATAACCAGTATTTTGGGACATTATTCCTTGTATCATGCCAATGTTATGAAATAATGCACTAACTCGGGGTAACTAGAGTTGAGGCATTACACCACCAGTGTCACTACAGGAGGTAACACTGATTTCCCAGGACCCACTACCTGCAAAGCATAGACATCATGACCTTTATGGTGCTCAACCTGATCTTGTTATGGCTTCATATATTTAAAATGTAAAACACATCCCTCAGAATATGATTTGATAACAGAATAAATCATAGATAAGGTAAAAGGAAAGGTATAATCCTTCATACACAAGAGTGAATACCTCCATTTCCTACTCCTAAAGCTAGGTCTATGTGACATAAATGATCACAAGGGTTATAGGAGACACTCTCCACTACCCACTACTTAGTTATGGTCTGGGTCAAGTTCTCTATTCCATGACATGTGTTTTGGTATATGGAGAGTCAATTTTAAGTTATAGAGGAAAAAAATCTTTAAGTTGAAATTGGAATCTTCAGTTAACAGTTACCATTTTTTAATGTTTAGGGATAAAGAGTTCATAATATATATATATATATATATATCATTCTCTAATTAGATGAGTTTCCATTTCGAAGTTATAATTACCTATGGTTTATTTTTTTATAATTAATAATTTATACAACTGTAACCAACATTTTACGTTCAGTCTCAATATATAATTGGTCTTAAATGACGTATCAATTAGTTCAATCAAAATTCCTAAATTATAGAGTCATAAGATTTATAAATTACAATTGTTATTCTTGTAATCACTGATAACTAGTGTTTCAGTACATATAGTTTGATCTCCATGGCTCAAACATATCATAATTTGTTAGTTAAGGTGAAACCCCACTTATATGAGGGAAAACACCATTTATGTTGAGGAATTAACTTTAATAACCAATTATGTATCTTATAAATCCTATATAAATTTTATTTAATAACTGATATAGCATTTAGGGTACTTCTACATGCTACAGGCAGTTCACACAATAAGTAAACAATGAAAGGAATACATAAGGAATATAAATTCTCATGTGACTATAATGATTCATGAACAATAAATACTTTATAAAAAATCCAATGAGAAAAATATAATCCTTAACATTAATAAAAAATTCCAAAAAACATGTATATCATAGATCAGTGAAATCAGTATAACTGTAAAAGACATAATCCTAAACAACAAGTCCCATCCCAATCAACATGGAATTTTCCCAATATGTGGGTTAACTACTTATAGGAATATTCTAATTACAAAATTTTAAATCTTACTAGTCTTATGTATACCCACCCAAAATATTATAACAAAATTAAAAAGGATCTGATACCTCTTTTTAACATATCAAACCCGGTTCGCTCATAAGAAACCGAACTCAGTTGGCCACAAGAACTCAAGAATGCATCCCCATGTTCCAGAGGCTACTGACTAGCTGAAAGAGTATATGATGGTACGATGGAGAGACTATACCCTCATGATTAGAGTGAAGTGAATCAGTGATAAAAAATAAATTAGTGTAAGCAAGATAATATAACAGTGAAAGCATAACAATGAAATTATTAGTGAAAGTAAGAAGTAAAGATATAATAATCAGACAAACATAATAATAATCTGAACCACATCTTGTAAGATATAAAAAATGTGACATAATGTTTGTATGATATAAAATAATAGTAATATGATGAAACTAATAAGAACATATATTTAACATGCTATACAAAAAGAACAAACAGACTAAAATATATTTACAATTATATCATGAGCATAAGATCACTCATCTACTCTCATACTACATCATTGAATAGAAAATCAAGTGTGTATAGCCATATTTTTTCCATTGACCCTATATACATATATCCATGATGTATATCTAGTTTCCCATCAGAAAACCCAAATATGATGTGATATAAACTTAGTAAGTAACCACCAGCAGTGTCTAGAACTATCCAGTCTATGAATATACAATGAGCAGTGTTTAGGTATACTAAATAACAATGATAAATAAATAAACCATATTTGTCTTTGTTCCATGTTGGTCTTTATTCCATGTAGAACAATCATCACATACTAAATTGTTTTTCCTAAGATGGGAATATATATATACATTTATTATTTTACAAATAATAATAGGCACCAAATATATTAATCAGGTGGAAAACATGGAATTCCATTTCCCTTGAGTACAATTATGAAAAATGGAATGTCATATCAAATGATTATATTTATAAACTATGGAACATCATACAATTTGATTATAGATAAATAATAATGAATGTTGTGTCCATCAATTCTAAATAAAAAATAAGGATCATCGTGTCCATTATTTGTGATTAATAATAAAAAGTATCATGTCCATAAACAGAAAGTTAATCGTAGGGAAAATTATGTCCTTGAATTAAATCCAATAATAAGGAACAACATGTCCATATCAAAAGGTAGACATGGTGTATACACATCCTTGTAAAATTTAATTTATTTATAAAAAATATCAAACATTCCATTATTCAATGTATTTCATCATTTAAACAATAAAACTAATAAGTATATGAAGGGGGCCAAGGTGTAATATACATGCCACTACATTATTTCCTTAAATAACATTAAAAAAATTTCTAGTTAATTCCAATCCAAACACCACTTAATGGTGTTTTAGTTAGTTGGGAAAAATAATTCATATAATACAACTCGCTTAATGGGTGGTTCAGGTTATGTTCATCAACCTCCAATCGATTATCAATGTATCATAAAATGTTTAAAATTATGTTTTAATAATTAATTTAGAAGTGTATCCATTTTAGGAGAAACACTAGGAAATTATTGTTTGTGGTACAATGAAAACATAATAAAAACACCCAAATATTTATGGAAAAGTATGTGAGAACCTACCCTAGATTAGTAGCAAACTTCTAATATGATATTAGCTTCTGTTTCAGGATAAAACTAGAGAAATTGAAGAAATAAACAAATAACCTAAAAATAGGTCATATTAGATCACAAATATTTATAATTTAATATGGGGATATAAATTTGGTAAGGAAGGAAGTGTAATGAAGTACATACTGATAAACATCCAATGCGATAAAAGGTTCTTAACTCAAAAATTGATTAAGGGAGGAGGATAAGAGCCTAAGAGGATTAGCGAATATTCCAATGATAGGGGAGAGGTGTTAAAAGAATGGGGGAAGAAAATAAGATAATAATAGTTAAATACATGTATGGAATAAATTTAATTTCCCGCATTATTTAATGGCTTTATAGTTTAGATGTACGACTATCCAAACAATTCCCAAACCATGCTCCATCATTGTCTAAGTGGAATGCCCCCTCACCTGGTTAGCATTATGAGTTGATAATCGGGAAACACCCAATAATTCTCACTATCCATGATCTATCCCCACATTCATATTTTGTTCATGGTTTAAAAAAATATTCAGAAACTGTGTGAGTCACCTTTTCCTCAAGTATGCACAATTTCACATGGTCATGTGGCCAACCATGCATGACTTTTATAAACCATTATACTCTATATATGGGTAAAATAGTTAATATTCATGGTTAAAAATAAACATTAACAACCATGTTCCTCAATTTTATTCTCCAAAAAGTAAATTTCTGGGATCTGACAATCCCTCGATGCTCTCGAACCTTCATTGGTCCCTTAAGTGATATTACAGGAGTAAAAAAATGTATAAACTTAAATGTAAAGTATTTTTACCTTACTAAAAAGTTGGAATGTTATAGAAAATTTCCTTTATAATTAATTTATGTTCATATAAATACAAAGATAAAATGATTTTAAAAATATTAATGTGGAAGAAAATGATTTAGAAAATAAATATTTAAAACATTTAAAATGAGGTTTTAATGTAAATTGTCTCTTACCTTCAGTCCGGATTGTCATGTGCTCTCATTATATTACAAAATAATTATGTTATATTAGTTATTTAATTTCTTAAAAAAATTATTCATATCAATTAAACTATATTTATCCCTTTTATTTCACTTATGAACATGTTTTATTTGGTTACTAAATCAGTTATGTTTATATTGGAATCTTAGAGGATGTTCAGTTCAAAAACCCAAAACAGTTTTGGTAGGTTGATCATGGTCAAAAGGGTTCATTATTCCATAATAAATACAATCTTAGTCAGGAAATTATTATCATTATTATATACTAAATACTATTTTCTATCGATCTCTAAAATATTCACACGAAAATAGAATCACATCACTTCGTGGAGGTGGTAGTCCACTAGTATGCCCGAACGACATTATAATTTTTCATTGAATGGAATATTAAGAAAATATATGATATCTTATCTTTACCAAATTATAATCATGTCTTTTGTATTATATATATATTAAATATATCAATCATAATCACTTCCCTTGGGAGGTGGTGATGAAAAACGAAACACATTGCTTTGTAGAGGTAGTAATCCACACATACACACATGCAATGTTTTCATTTATCATATAATGTAAAAGGAGATAAAAATGGATTTTACTATAATAATAATAACATTTAAATATATTTAATATACTAATTTTTTATTTCATCACATTTAAAGAAGATTTCAATATGGTAGAAGAATAAATAAACTTAAAATAGGTCGGTTGGGACTTATACATTCTTCTCGGATAACCTCTTTGGATCACATGTTATGCCTTGTTGGAGTGTTATTTTGCTGAGAAAGAGATTTCTAGGATGTGGGGATAGATATTGGATAGATACTTGGGTAGGTATAGTCTAAACTAGAGTTCCGTAAAGGTGTGAGGAAGATAGGAGAGGAGGTTCCCCTTTATAAGTGAAGGGGGAGGCACACTTGGAATTACATAAAGTACAAAATTAATATAAATTAATTTTAATGGAAAAATAAAACAAAATGATATATTTTGAATATAGTGTGAGGATGAGTCTAAATAATATGATCGAATAAAATTTCTACAAGTTTATTCTATTTTATATCCCTTAATTTATTAGTTTTAATGTCTCATTAACCCTTCTCATGATTACCATGATATTAACATTTTTTACTCTATAAAGCTTAAGAAAGTTACTATAAAAGTTAAAGTGAACCATAAATGGACTATGGTTGATATTACCAAACATATAAAATTCACTTGGAAGAAGATAATATTTTATTAATTTTAAATCATTAAATAAAATATTATTCAATATAATATACCATTATAGTAATTTTAAGACTATTCACTTTATTTGAATTTAATGAAATCAAGAGAGTAGTTGAAATAAAATATAGACTTTTAAAATTACAATAATATTTTATATTTATCAAAACATTAATGGTACGCAATAATTCCTCCAAATTATATTACTTTTATATTTTTCAAAATCTTTTACTTGATTTTTCTATTACTTCAATAAACACTGTTATAGCATTGCATAAGCATCTAAGGTAATTATTTCAGCACTAAAAATTAAAAAAAATACAATTATAAAAAAATAATTAAAATTTTAAAAAACAATTTATAACTAAACATGACTTTTTTTATACTTATTATAAAATATTATATATATTAAAAGGAAAAGAGTTACATTTTTTACTTTATATTTTATATAAAATAATATTAATGTTATAATAAAAATTTGCAAGAAATTGTGACATTTTGGAATCTTAGATGTTAATAGTAAAAATAATTAACCAATAAATTTAAGACAAGTTTTATAGAGTTTTTTAGGACATCTCACATTATTTTTAACCTTATTTAATTGATTTATCATTACCAAGGTGACGGATATTTTCTACAGTTACAATTCATAGTGATCAAAACAATTAAGGGAAATACTTACAATATGTGAACCACATGATTTCTAATATGTAATCAATTTTTCAATATTCCATTTTTAGAACCAAAAGAAATAAATTTAAATATAAATTCATAAAATAAAATGAAAAAAAATATGTAGAAAAATGTGTTTTAAGCCATGAAATCAACTTTTTCCAAAATCAGGTACAGTAATGATTCATATGAAATTAAATATATATTTTTTATAATTAAATGATACTTATATATTTAAACAATAAAAGTGATAGTTTTATAAAAAATTTTATTTTTCAATATTTAATAAAAAAACAATATTTTCATAAATGTACTAACATTTCATTATAATATTATACTATTATTATGATTTAAATAATTATGTTCAATGTGTCAAATTAAAATATTAAAGAATTTAATTTTATGTTTTCATAAAAACCTTATAATACAAGAAAATGAATTTAATAAGACTAAAACTATTTCTTTTTTAATTAAAAATTTACTTACCATTCTTATAATGAATATGAATCTATAAAATCTTGTTAATAAAAATTAATAAGGCATGAAATTTATTTACTATTAACATTACATGGGTTCTTACATTCTTACCTCATTTTTTTATTTATATCCTTGCAATTTTATTCATTATTTAAAAAAGTTGGGATATTTTTCCTTTATAGAATTTTCAGATTCTAATGTTTCTTAATTAATCATATGGGATTTCCAAAAAACCTTAACTTGGTGAATCACTCTATTCAGTAACACATATTCTCTATGGTCAAAAATCTGAATAGGTCATTCCTCATATGAAGTATTCTCTTCTAATTGAACTACATAATTGATCAAAACATGAGATGCATCTGGAATATATTTTCTTAAAAATGAACTAAGAAATACATTATGTACCTAAGATAAAATCAGATTCAAGTCCAATCAGTAATAAATTGATCCAATATTCTCTATAATTTCATACATTCCAATAAACCATGGACTAAAATTTCCATTTTTTCCATGTTTCATAACACCTTTCCTTAGAGATACGTTAAAAAAAACATGATCGCCTACCTTGAATAAAAGATATTTCCTCTGACTGTCTGTATATATTTTTTCCAACTATGATCCATCCTCAAAATATGTTGAGTCTTATTCACCTTCCCAATAATTTATTCTACTATATATAGTTGAAAAACATTTTTATTAGATTTCATCCCAATAAGAGGGATTATCACATGAATGTTTATATAATTCCTCCAAAGGATCCATCTATATACTAGAATAAAAACTCTTATTAAAAGAAAACTCAAAAAATGATATATGTTGATTCTGAATACCCTGTTAATCAATTTAAATATCTTACAACATATCCTCCAAACTATAAATCATTCTCTATGATTGTTTAATAGATTGATAATGAATGGATGTATTGAAAATTAATTCAGTACCAATGACTTTTATAGTCCTTTCAATAAATTAGAGATGAATATGGTATTATGAATAGATACTATAAAAATAAGGAGTCCATATAATCTAATTAACTCGTATAAATAATATCAAGAATTTTTATGCCAAGAAATATTATCTTCAATGGGATTAAAATGATAATTATTAGTTAATAGATCAACAATTACCCAAATCACATTATTACCTTAATTTTTATTTGTTATTACCACAAAAAATCCATTTATATATTCTACCATTTACATTACATCATTGGAAAAGGTTAATGTATACCCTTTAGTAGTTTTCATTCATCTATTACTTCCTGAAAATTCCAACATTTCAAACTAAAACGAGGAATATATTTCTTCATTCCTCCCCACAAAAAAATTTATTGATGATGTTTAAATATTTTGTTCTATCTAGATAAATAAAAAATGTGGGGATATGTTCCTCAATCAACTATTTTTTCTTTAACTAGGGGTCAAATGTAAAATAGAACCATTTTTTAAATCTCAAAAAAAATTCTTTTCCAATATTAAATTCCAAAAACTTTCATTTCTTAACCAACTCAACCTTTTCCTATAAATTATAGTCTTATTTATGAGCTTCCTTAAATATTTTTTTTCAAGGAATATTGTACTAACACCTAAAACAAAATAGATAGAGTTCCTACATGAAATATTTTTAATCCCAAATTTATCAAATCATTACACAAAGTATCATGTTATAGAGGAAACATAGTTATTGATGCATTATCTTTCTATCTCAAAGCATCGTATAGTTTGTTTGATTAGCCTAGATAGTAATGAATTTTGAATTAATAACACTTTATAAATTTCATCCATCTCATACATCTCATATTCAAATATTTTTGAGTGAATGTATTCTTCAAAATTTTATGATCAGTATATATTGCACACTTTAATCCATATAAATGATGTATCCAAAATGTTAAACAAAACACTGCAGCTTCTGGTTCAAATTCATGTGTAGGATAATTGTTTTATAGTGTTTTAATTTAGATGATGTATAATAAATTACCCAATTGTTGTATATTAAGACAGAATCCACACCCTTCAAAGACCCATAGTTGTAGACAAAAAATTGACTATTTCAATATTGTAGGTCAAAAATTTTATCTTTTTGTAATCTTCTTTTTAATTACAAGAAACATTACTATCATTCCTTTATTCAGATATACCTAACCAATTTTTTATTAACTTGGTTTTAGGGATTGGTAACTATGAGGTTTATTCAAAAAATCATTATTAATATCCTGATAAACAAAGAAAACTATTAATAATAATATTTTTTAATGTTTATGGACATTCATCGACCACTTGGGCTTTAGAAGGGTTAATATTTATTCCATATTAATTTTTTATATGTCTATGGAATGAAACAGCTATAACCAAAAATTAAATTTACTAAATTTACTATATTACTACATTTTTTAGAGTTAAAAGAATAAAAATTAGATGTTTTTCATGATCCCAATAACTTTTAGAATAAACTAATATACTATCAAAAAATAAAACCAAAAACTTATCTAAATATTAATAAAAAATATATTCATATGATACATGAATATAGATATATAATTTTTCTACACAATGGTTGTAAATATAAACTCATGGTGTCCATACATGGTATGAAATGTTTTATTAGGGATATAATCATCCCTCACCTTCAGCTGATGTTACCCAGACCTAAGATCAAACTATGAAAAATATTGAGCTCCATAGATATGATAAACAAGTCATCTATATGTGGAAACATTTACTTATTCTTAATTTTTATGTTATCCAATAATCTATAATCAATTGGAAGCCTTATGTAACCATCCTTATTTAAAAAAATGATCAACCCATGGTGAAGTGTCATGATGAATGAAACCTTTTTCAAATTTTTTTGTAACTTCCATTTCAATTCTCGAAGTTTTACTTGATCCATTAAATAAGGAGGTTTTAAAATTAGCTAAGTATCAGGAACTAAGTCAATAATGAATTCAAATACCCAATCCAGTATAATACAAGACAACTCATCAAGAAAAACTCTATGATATTCTTTTAATGTTGTCACATAATTAATCTAAAAATTTCCATTATTCTCAACAATATGAATGAGATTACATTTATTTTATTCTTTAATAGATTCTCAACTTCAAGATATATTGTCACAGGTATGGATTCATTTATATATACAAACTAAAATCATTTCATAAAATAACTCATTTCCCACTACAATATATCATATCATGATAAAATAAAAGCTAATCTATACTAAAAATAACATCAAACAATACAGTGGGGAAGATAATAAGGTTTATAAGGAAAATTTTTATTCAGAGGGTAACTAAAAGCTCTTTTTAGATTCTTATAAATTTAAAGCCACCTCATGTATTTTTACTAAATGTTTTAACTTTATTTCTTCAGGTAAAATTTTTATATTACCAAAAAATTCTCTATAATAAAATAATGTGATAACCCCGAATCAGACAAGATATTTTCATAATACAAATAAACTGGTAATATACTTATTCCCACTTCATTAAATGGCCAAAAATATGATAAAGTAGTTGCAAAGTATTTCCTCACACTCTTCTGCTTATAGACTTTATGATTCCCATCATTATTTCTCTTCATAGAACACATATCTATATAATAACTCATATCATTACATTTGATACACCTTACTACCCACTTATCAAAAAATTTCTTACCAATACAATAATCTTGTTCATTACAATCACTTTCCATATTTCGAAACTTGATAATTTAGAATAACTTCTTGATTCCATAATACATTCCATAAGGTGCTTTTTTCTACTCCTATTACAAATTAGAAATATCTTTTTCTTACCTTTATATTTATTTGATGGATTCATTCCCATTTCTTTCCACCTATACATATTTTTACCCTTTTTTCATGGAAAATGTAGTCATCAAAAAGTTTAATTTCTACCTTATCAATACAACAATCAATTTTCTCACAACTTTTAAATTCATGAGAGGAAAATTTATTTTAATATATTGGATTTAATACTAATTAAAACCAATTAATTTTACTATCAATATCCTGAATACAATTTTTTGTATTCCTTGAAAATCGAGTGAAGTTTTCTCCATACATGGCCACTAAATATTCTTCCTTATACATCAATTCCAAAAATTGATTTTCTATCCGATTTTGAACAACTTTAGGATAATATTTATCAATGAAATTATTTTTAAATGTGTCCCATTTCATGGCATCAATCTATTCTCTTTATCTATTATTCGTAACCATTGACCACTATTGATAAACATTACCTTGAAAACTGTAAATAAAAAGGGTTACCATTATTTAATATGAATAAACCATGACATAAAATATATTTTCAAGTGATTTAATCAATCCATTATCTACCACTGAGTGAGACTATCCACTAAATGTTGTAGGGTGTTGTCTCATGAAATGGTCTACTATATACATGTTTTTCTATGGTAGATTTGATTTCTCCCTTGCATAGATAACATGACTATTTATATCCTTTATCAACAGATCCATTAAAGTATAAAACTGTTATATTCTAATTCCAACCACTCTAAAATATCATGATTTGGAAGGAAATTGTCTCCTTGGTTCCTTCCTACTTTAGCTTCCCTATTTCCTCTATGTAAAAAAATATGAACAAACATGGTTTATATAAAGAAACATGATAATAATTAAATTGTATGTCATGATATATTTAAATTAGAATATCTTAAGTGTTATTAAATTTTCTATGCTAACCTCCAAAATTATCTATAGATTTCATTTGATATAAAATATAAGGACCTTATATTAAACAATCTAAAGATTTAATCCTTATAAAATAATTCATTTTCATTAAATTTTGAAGATATTTTAGGATTAATGTTTTATAGAATTAGGCTATCAACTTAATAAAATAAAATATTAAATCACAAATTGGACACATTCACTCAGTATCAATTTTTACAATAATACAATACTTTTATGATATAGAAAGTTTTATTTTTAGGGAATATCCTTACAATATTTATCTTTTCCTTATCCTTGTTCCTAATCATCCTTAAAACAATGTGAAAAACATTAGTAAATGTGGTATAAGAAAAATATTATTAAGGTACATATAAAGGAAATAAATAATAAAACTCTTTAGAACATGAATATTCATTTTTAGGCTTTTCATTTTTCATAATAAACCTTAAACTCAAAATAATAATTTTCTTACTTAAGAAATCAAATTCACTACCAAAATATTTTCTTAAAAAAATCATAACAGTTATTAACAGAAAAATAAAACTCATAAATTTTTATTTTAAATCATTAAAAACCTAAGAAATATTTATTCAAAATTTTATAAATCCTCTCTTAAGAACTACTATAAAATTCTATTTAAATATAATATCATTAGCTTACCTTTTGAAATCCTACAATTTTCATGAAAACATAAAAAAGTAGTTAAATCATGTTGGTAACTTCATAAAATAATTTCCATATAAATCTTACAATTACTGTTATAAATCGAATAACCTATATAAAAAATTATAAAAATATTTTAGGATAAACCTAACCAGTTATGTCAACCCCTATACCCAATGCATTGGAGATCTATATTGGGCCCACCCATCATCATGAGCTATATCAGGCTCGCCCATTATCACGAGCAATATTGGTCTCAATAGTCATTATTAAAAATTCCCACAAACTGTAAAATAATCATAATGCATACAATATTTCATTTACATCATAATACTCATTAAAATATTCATTTCTACAGTAAGAAAAACATTTCTAGATAACTAAATATCCTTTCCAATTAAAAAATTATGAAAAAACCTATTAAAAATGATGGAGGGATTTTATTTGAATTAAACATGGAATCATATAATGGAATAAAAACATCAAATTATGATGGTTATAATTAAAAAAACTATTAACTCTTCACATGATAAAATATAACATGAATTTTTATTTTTTTTATATATCGTCAAAACATTTCGTATAGAATGTGTAAAAATATTCTTTTTCAAAACCTCTTAATGAATATTAAAAATTGACATAAAATTACCTTTATAATTCATTTATTCCTATATAAATAAACCAATAAAATAATTTAATGAATATGGATATGGAATAAAAATATTTATAAAATAAATATTTGAAACCATTAAAATGAGGTTATATGGAAAATAGTCTCTTACCATGACTCTAACTTGTAACGTATTCTCCTTATCTCGATAAAAAATGTTATATTAGTTATTTAATTTCATTGAAAACTTATTCATGTTAATTATACCATTATTATCCCTATTTTTCACTCCTGACGTTGTTTTATAGAGTTACGTAATTAGTTATGTTTACACTGGATGTTTTGAGTACATTCATTTCAAAAAATGAAAACATATTTTGTTGGTTTATAGTGGTCCAAAGGGGAAATTATTAAATCATATCAATAATATTGATCATGAATTTATTATAATTCTTACTAATTAAATGAAATTTTATATCCATCTATGAAATACATAACAGAAAAGGGAATCACATTGCTTCATGGAGGTGGTAGTCCACACATATGCATGAATGATGTAATCATTTAACAATTTATGGAAAGGTATGAAAAAAGATGATATATTATGTTTAAATAATGATAATTATGTCATTTTTATCATATATATTAATTAAATCTATTATAATCACCATCACTAATAGGTGGTGATGAAAAACAAAACACATCTCTTTGTTAATGTGGTAATCCACACGTACACACGATCGATGTTATCATTACCAATAGGATGTAAAAGGATATGAAAAAGGGGGTTAAAATCCGAAAAAAAAATATCTATATTTAAGATATATATTTTATTATTTCATCATGGTTAAATAACATTTCTATAATTTCTAATTAGAAATAAACTATAAATCAGACGGTTAGAACTTCTACCTTCTTCTGAGATATCCTCCTTTGATTACACCTTAATATGTAGAAGATTGGTCTTTGGGTGAAAATAATACCTCTATGAAGTGGAGAGGGATGTTGTTGATATAATTGGTAGGTATTTTCAAAACTATATTTCACAAAAGGTTCAAGGAGGTGGTGAATAAAGGTGACCATTTATAAGTGATTGGAGAGGCAATATACAGATTTCTTAACATACTAAATTAATATAAAATATTTTTCCTGAAAAAATGGAACTAATTTAATATATTATATATAAACTATTAGGATGAGTCTAAATAGTTTCATACGATAAAATTTTGATAGGTTTAGTTGATTTTTTAACAATTATCTGTTAGTTATAACCCCCGTTAAGCCTTTAGATGATTATAGTGGTATCATTTTTTTACAATTTAAGGGACAAGAAAGTTACTATTAATGTAAAATTGATATATAAATGGGTTTTGGTTGATATGATAGACCATATAAAATTAAATTAGATAAATAAAATATTTTTATTAGTCTTAAATCATTTAATAATATATTATTTAACATAATATACCAATAAAGTCATTTTCAGAACTATTCAAAAAAATTAAATTTTATAATATCTACATAGTAATTAAAATAAAATATAGACTTTTAAAACATCACTAATATGATATACGTATCTAATAATTTTTTGGGATGCAATGATTCATCAAAATTATTTACATTTAATGTTTTTAAAATTATTTACTTTATTTTTCTACTACGTAAAAAACTATTGTGTAGTGTTGTGTAAGAATTTAAGGTAATTATTTCATCACTAATTTTTTAAAAAAAATAAATAGTTAAAAAAATTAAAAATTTAAATAATAATTTCTAACAAAATAAAAAAATATTTATATATGCCAAAAATTATTGTAGATATTAAAAGAAAGAGAGTGACATTTTTCGCTATATCCTTTTCTTAAAGTAATATAAATGTTATATTCAAATGGAAATGGAAAGAAATATAAAAAACATTAGAAAATTATAATGTAATGGTATATAAAAACATATAAAATAAAATAACTCCATGTGTTTGGGAGTTTTTTGGTCTTATCAAATTATTTTTAACCTTAATTACCAGATTTAGCCTCACAAAGGTAATTTTTTTACTTTGTTTACTATTCATAATCAAAATAGTAAAATAGACATACATAAAAAATTTAAACTTCAAAATTCCAAATATGGAATCCATTTTTCATGATTCAATTTCTAAAATTTATTTAAATCAATATTACTATAAATTCCAAAAATACAATTGAAATAGTTTTTAGATAAATGAATTTTTAAGACTATAAGTGGGTTTATACAAAAATCAGGTATAATGATGATTTTGATGCAATTAACTATATTTTTTATATTTAAATAATATTAATTTCAATTAAAAATCAAATAGTTAATTTAATTTATTTTATTTAATGAAAATAAATGAATGTTTTACAAAAATTAGTATTTTTCACTATTTACTAAAAATCATCCTTTTGAGAAAGATATAAAATTTTAATCATAAGATAATTTTAATATAAATATTTCAAAAATTAAGTTCATTTTTTCCATTAAAAATTTCATAATTTAGAAATTATTGTTTTAAACAAAACCATATATTGCAAAAAAAAATAATTTAACAAAACTGAAACTATTTTGTTTTTATTTGAAAAATTACTTAACATTATTATAATGAATATAAATCAATTAAATATGATTAATAAAATTTAATAATATATTAAATTAACTTAATATGTATCTTACCTTTATTTTTACTTGTTCATGTTTTATCTCATGGAAAGGTAGTTAAGCGAGGGCACGACCACGAGGAACATGAAATTGGAAATACTAAAAATGGAAAATTAAAATTAAAAGGCCATTTCGGTTCTTCTTCCAAATCAAAGAGATATCTAATTGAATATTCCTATAGTGATCATTAAAATAAATAAATAGAAACTTGTTATAGGTATAATTCCAAGAAAGTAGGAAGATTCAATATCCCTAGATAAATCAATTAGAACTTATAGATTGACACATTCCATACATCCATGAATTGTGGGAGCTTGCCGATTGGTACCAAAACCATGGGAGAATGAGAGGATTAATATGTTGTGATCCATAAATATATTCACATCCCTAGTTAAAATGTATTTTAACCTTTTACTTCCACATAACTTGATGTATTTCATGAATTTTCTGTATTTTCATTAATTAATTTTAATTATTGTTTGTATGCCTTTTTTACTTTGTGTTTTTTCTCCCCCTATACAATTGTTTTTCTAAACCCCTATATTTTAATCATGACATACAAAATTTATGATCACGTAAACATAAATAATTAGTGGTGTTGTAAGGGAATTCATATTGGTAATCCTTGAATTTTTTAATTTCAATTTTAAATCTATTAATTGGTTCTCTATGTAAGTGATGGTAAGGAAAGGCCAGGTGAATACCACACCATATAAAATCATTGTTTCACCTTTCCTACATATGTTAAACTTAAAAAACTGATATGATGATCATCTAGTGGGTATTTGAGTATATTTTTAATCTATTACATATGAAATAGCGGGGTAGTAGGTAAAGGATTGAGTTTGGTTAGTGGATTAAATTATTATGAAAAATGATTATAGAAATTATTAGAATTCACCACATAAAAACCAACATTTGATAATAGATTTTTTATTTTATTTCTTAAATTGTATTTTAATTAATAAAAAAACTCAAAAAAATCATTCATTTTATATTACTTAAAAAAATAGAATATTAATAAATCATAATAATCATGTATTAGGATGGAGAGTCCTCTCAGCCTAGCTCCCTGAGAGATAATCATAGTAATCCATAAGGTCGACTTCCAAATTTATAAATTAGGAATTCACATCTTGTGAAAACATCCATATCCCTCATACAATTTTATGGGATTTGGGATGATTTATTCCCTCGTGTAGATCATTTTTAAATATCATGTCTTTCATTTTAATTTTATTCCTTTATTTTACTTGTTCATTTTCCCTTCTTTATATATTTCCATATTTATTTTTTATAATATTTGATATTTTTAAGTGGTTTAACATTATTCAATAATAGATGTACAACTATATACTTATTTTAAATAGGTTTACATAGTCATTTACAAGGTCATGAAACCACACCTAGAATTATTTTAACACAAATCAATCTCTCTTCATTCATGAACCCATGGAGAATATTCATGGACCAAAACTTGATAATCCTTTAGTATGGGTGGGGATAGAATCTATTTTATTAATGTATCTAATTATAATCAACAACATATTTCCCCACACCATAAAAGTAAATAATAACCTAAAATAGATTACATTCAAGCATTCATAAATATTTCTCAACCATTATAGTACAAAAAGAAATAAAAAAAAGGTGATTTGGGAGATTTTATAGATATGATGACCATGGTAGCCACCAACCTCAAAAAAATATGGAGTAGGCACAAAAAACATAAATAATAGGATTAAGAGGTGATAAAATAAGTTAAAATAGAATAAGAAACTCTGTTTTTCTTAATTGAAAAGGTGAAAAAACTTCTTAAACAACCTTTTATCCCCTACATATATGAGATATTAATTCAGGCCTTCTTAGAATTATAACTACTTCAATTTGAGACATTTTGGTGGTGACCGAAATATTAACTATCTAATTTTAACTGTCACTAAAATTCATTATAAATCTTACCCATTTTGTTTTTGTGGTATAGAATTATCAATTATAGAGTACGCCCTAGAAGGAGAATGAAACTGGGAGTTGATGGTTTTAACGATAACTTGAAGAAACCACTTCTCTCTCATAAAGAAACAAATACAAAAGAATTTATAAAAGACATTGAACTCATGGTTCCTCCAAAAAATGGAGTGGAATTATTTTTTGAATATGTATATTTTTTATTATTTTTAATTGGTTGAACTACATTCTAACTCACCCAATGATAAATTTTTATATCTGTCCAATAAGAATTTTTTGTTAGATGGTGAATAGGGATATGAGACAACCACCATTAAGGAAAAAATGCAGGAGAAAATTAAATAAGAGGTTGAATAGTTTGAATATGAATATTTTTTTGAGGATAAAGTTTAAAACATTCTAAAATATACTCTTAAGGAATTTGAATACGATGGAATACCAATGCCTGTTTAAACTTTAATAGACCATATGATTGAAATTTTTGAATAAAAAATAATTTAAATATCCCTATAAAGGGGATAAAATTACATTGAAAAGTAGATGATACTAAATAATAAAATCTGAGACCTATGGTGAATCCCATGTCTCCTTAAATACAACATGAACAATAAATGTAGGGGGGAAACTACAAACATCAAGACCAATTTCCTTGTCCTCTCCCTTACATTCTTTTATTCCATGTATTTTGGGATTGGTATTGTTTTATTCTATTCATGGGGTTATTCAACACTAATTTACATTCATGTAAATTGTAAAAAATAATAGGTGGTGATTTATATTAAAAAAATCAAACCTACCATCAGATTGTGGTTAATAATTGAAATTACTCACTAGAGGAACTAAAAATATAGAACCAACTTGGATAGTCAATACAAGTTTTATATCTTCATTTTTTTCAATATAATTAATTATTTTTTAATTCTATTTTCGAGGTTTCCCAAAGTAAAAAAAAAAGCCGATAAGGCTAGATCAAGCCATCCACAAAGAACATAGAGGAGAGTTTAACCCAAACCTACTAAAAATAACCAATCTTGTTTATATATTTTGACACTTATTTTAATCACTAAATATTTTTTTGCATTTTTTTTGGAAAATTCAGGATTCACTATTAAATAAGTGTGGTAGAAAGGATTTAAAGAAATTTAATATTATTTTAGAACTTATTTATAATAGTTTTTGGATTTTTTGATAGCATCTAGTAATAAAAATGAGCAATTCTTTCAATTTTATATTTTTAGTGTCTTTTTTAGCTAGGGAAATTGACTTTCAATGTTTTTTGTCATTATAGAATATTTCATTCTATTTTTTAGGTTCTAATGAAATATTAAATTTCTAAAATTAGAGGATTATTCAATAAATATTTCAACTACTTTCATGGAAAAATATAATTTAAAACTTGGAAAAAGAGTGTGACTGAAAATGTTAAAGTGGAGTTTAAATTATAATATATTAAAACAATATGTTTTAACTTAAATCTAGGTAATTTAGAATTTCTAAAAATAGCATCTCAGGGTTCCTACTAAAAAGATAATCATATAATTTTTATGAAACTAAATAAAATTGTGCAATTTAGATCACATAATGATGTTTTGAGATGATTAGGCACTGGGTGTGTGTGGAATACATTCCCTCAATAAATTCAATAAGTTATTTTCATAACCTAATGTTGGGAACAATTATATATGTTCTTAATTATAAAAAATGAATAGATTTAAGTGTGGGGAATATTGAAAAAAATTTAATAAGGATTCAACTGACTTATAATAATATCATTTGATTTATATCAAGGAAATAAAAAATTGAACATGGGTGTAAGGAGAATGGTGGAGTGGTAATTTAAATTTCCCCTTATTAGAGATCTAATTAAATTAAAATAAAATTTTCTTCTCACTCGGAACAAGAATTTTGAATTGGATGGAAGTGAATATTGATATTAATTCATATAAGAGGCATCAAAGTTTTTGGTAATGGATGAATCTTTTCTTATATTATTTCTAGTATGTGAATTTGAAACTAGGTAGATAATATTTATTATGATTAATTCATTTTATTTCCCATTATTGAAATAGGGTTAGTGTGAGGGAGTGATGAGATACAATATTTTTGATTTTTATTGTTTTTTATTATTAATTAAATTTATAATCTTGAAAAAACCTTAGTATTTAATTGATTTTTTATAGTTTTGGAAATATGGAATTTAAAGGACAAGTGAATTTAAATATTATTTTTAGAGAATTTATATATTTTTTTATTTAACTTAAAATCCAAACATTGATTCTAAATTTTGTAACTATATTTTTTAATGTATTTTTATTTTGATTTTCATTGTTTAAATCCATTTTGATCTATTCTAGAGAAGGCATACACTTTGAATTGTGACTTTTCATATATTTTTTATAGTTTTGAGTTACACTTATTTAAGAAATAAATATTATGTGAAGTTAATGGATGTATGAGTAATGGTAGAACCATAAAGAGTTAAGTTATGTAAAGTTATAGCCTCCCCACTATCATTGCATAAGGGTTATTCCATAGTTTAACAGGCTATGTAAAGATACCCATATGGCTTTAAGAGCATTATAAGGTATCTCAAAATTTTGTGTCAAGGTAAGAGTGCACTTGTGTAAGGCTACAAGTGAAACCCTCACCTATTTCAAGGTTATCAATGAGTTCTATATAAGGGTATCCGACACATTTATAGAGTTATGTCAATGTAGTCAAGAGATTTACCAAGATAAACAAGCCATTGTGTAAGGGTAAAGAGAAACATGTGATGGCTATATAACCAAACCACAACATGAGTGAAGGATATGCATGGGTACTTCCAGTAATTTTTGGGGTAGAATTTACAAAACAATACCTGTATAAGGGTTATCCTGTAGAATGGTAGCTATGTGAGGATACAATCTTAGATAATATAAAATTATAAATACAGAAAATGGGGAATGAAAATAAAACACCATTTTATGCTGTTTAACTAAATCAGTGAGATATCATATAGATAATACACATGAAGATATTAAAAATGAACAAATATACATTGATAATTGGGATATCACTGAGTATGTTTAATGATTCAAGATCCCCAACTAAATAAATTCGACCCTAAAGTTGTACATGTGTTATCCATCTAAGAATCATTAGAGCTCGCTGTATGGCATTGGAAACTAAGGATAATGAGAGGAAGAATATGATGTGATGCTTAAATATATGTTTATCATGTCCCATTAAAATTGATTCAAACCTTTTCCTTTGTCCTCGACATGATGTAGCTTATAAATTCACTATATTTTATTATATAATTTTAATTCTGGGTTTCATTTCATGTTCAAATATGTATTATTTTATATGCTAATTTATTTGTGCCTCTCAAACCCAGTGCTTTATTTGTGATATCAAAACTCCATTATCATGGATATATAACCCATCTCGGTTGGATTGAGGGAACTCATGGTGGGTATCATTGAATTTCAACTTTTCAGTTATAAATATATTCATTTGTTCTATGAAATAGTCAAGGTGAGGAGTGGGTGAGGTGATTTACAATCCAACTCTCACCATTACTACTGAATTACTCTATCTATTGAACTTGAAACAAATGATTTGATGATATTATATAAGTTATTAAAGTATATTTTTATTCTCTTACATAATAAAATAGAGGGGATATGGGTAAGTAGGAAATTAATATTGAGTCTATTTTGAGGAATAGGTGCTTTAGAATTAATTTAAATGATGATATAACCAATTGATTTCACACTAGTCCTGCCTATATTTCTTAATAGGTTTTTTTGTCACATCCTTTATATTTTCATTTTATAAAAACTCGTTATCAAAATAAAATTTTCAGTCTACCATTCTTTAAAAATAAAAGAAAACAAAAAGTATCATCAAGTGTTAGGATGGAGAGTCCTACAAGTTCGACTCCTCAAGAAACTAACCTTGTCAGGAACTAGGTGTTATTCTTACTTTATAAATTCTAAATTCAAATCCCATGATATTCTATGCATCACTTCCCTTCACTTAAGTAGAAAAATTACCATTAATTTACTTCTAGATTAAAATGGGTAGATATTTAATGCTTCAAATGTGGATACATAACAAGGTTAATAATGGCTATTAAAATTTGACAAGGATTACATGTAAAGGTATGATAGAATAAAATTTTAATTGTAAAAAGGTCATTTCAGTGAAATAATACTTCAGTCATTCTAAACACTAGTTCATAAACTCAAAAATATTTGAAAAATAGGGGAACAAACAAAATTTGATCTTGAAACATGCCTCAAGACTCTTAAGAAAAATTTAAAGTTAAATAATATATAAAATTGGTTTAGGAACATATTATGTTTAGAGTGATTAACATTACATAACATTTATGAACCTGTATTTCACATTTTTTAAATATTTTTTTTAATTAATAGACAGGAAATAATGGAATAAAATACAATTCAATAATAACTTAAATCCTTACATATTCAAATCAAATAAATTTCTCAAAAATATGAACATTATCTAAATTTTCTAAATAATTTGATGAAGCACTAGGTTCATAAATACACTCAAAAAATGAAAAATATAAAAATAAAATTACAATACTAATATATTTGTATCAAATCCTCCATTCATTGATTTAACTACCCTTCCATTATTTTCATACATAATTTAAAATAACAAATAAATTAAACTACTAAGATAGAGAGACAAAACATAATTTATTTCAGAAGTGATGGCCTGAGTTAATCTCTTAGTTAATTCCTTTTTCAATCCTATAAGGAAAAAAACGAATTCCATAAACTAGACTAAAAAAACTAAACTAAAGAAAAATAATGGTAAGATAAATCATGGATAAACCCCAAAGGGGTGTTGTGTTGTTATCTTCTTATATCTCATAAGATTCAATGTTTTAACCCCAATCATTAGTTGGGATGGTTTTCTTTGATAGAAACCACCACATATAATTTATTATAACGTACATAAGGGTAAATTGGTCTTGGAGTTCCCCATGTTGAATGAAAAATATAATAACCCCAAAATATAAGAAAATAAAGGGTGGTAAAAAAGTGTAAGTGTTTACCATTTCATTTTTTATTTCTCCCCTATATTGTATCTTTGTTCATGTTGAGGGAGTATTAGATTGAGCATAGGTTCTAGATCATCCTCTTCTTATTGATCAACCAGTAATTCAAATAAGTGAACTATTTCCCCCTATATGGAGCCTCTAAAATGTTATTCCTTACTATCCATAGTAATTTTATGTTGACAAAATATGAAAATTCAGAACAAGTAGAGTGAAAGAAAAATTCAAGTATTGTAAAATGAATTGAAATGAATTCAAAATAAAGTGACAATCCTTTAGGTGTTTTATCCTTGAGATCATTATATTGAATGCATGCCTTGAGATTAGTTTATATTATAGTGGGTATTGGTCACTCTATCCTCTTTTAAAATGTCATCATCTCAAAATAAGTGTCCTCTTCAACCAAAAAAGTTATCATAGGTATTGATTTATAATTTTCAATGCATCAGAGACTACTAATAATTTTGGTTTCTATATAGTTATCCTAATTATTATGTAATTAGTTTTGGTCTTTTATAAACATGTAAATTTGAAAGCAGCCGGTGATGTCCACTTGTGACGTAAATATGGAAATAATAGAGATTAGTTCACCAATAAACTAACCCTTACTAGGTTTATAGTATAAAAAGTGTGATGGATAAGGTTTAACTTTTCATGAACCTTTTTTTAATTCTTCAAGCTAGGTAGAAATAATTCCCATTTTATTAATAACATGATCAAGAATTTTAAAATTGTTTAGAAATCAATGAAATAAATAATATTCCTTGCTAGATTAATTTAATTAATTGTTAATAGACCAAACCTAAGAGTAAACACTATTATAGTCCATTTGTAACTTAATTAAACTGTTCTAGATTATAGAATCAATAGTTTAATGAATTACATGTCAATTTACGAAGATTATTTTAAACTCACCAAAATATGATTAATTTTCTAGTAGAAATTAGAAAGTAAGATCTATCCATTTGGAAGGAAGATGAAAAGTTTCAAAGGATTATGTTTATCCTAAACTACTGATAACACCGAGAAAATGGTGATGTGAAACCATGTGAATTAAATTTAATGAATGAGATAGGGATTATAAAATAATTGAGAATCAACAATTATAGGGATAAGAGACATGAAAATATTATTATAAAAGGAATTTGTAACTAAAACTATTTTTATGGGTGTTATTGTTAAGAGAAAATATTTAAATTAACATGAAACTAGTTGATTAGATATATCCATAACCCCATTATAAATTAAAATATCTCCTATGAGACAACACACACTTCCTTGAGAAGCATGTCCAAAAATAATAATTTTTAGTTGAGAAGGAAGATATCAAAAAATGAGAATAATTATCATGTTTTAGAAATTGTATTTCCCATGATCAATTAAAAAATCATACATTTTGGAATTTTTTAAAGGATACAATGAGAAAAACTTATACTGAAATGTAAGAGGATAAAGATTAATATAAAAAGAAGATATTCCCTTATGATTATAATTATTGCTCTACCTATATAATATTATACAACCACTCTCATTGAATATATTGCTCGTGGGGTTTCCCAATCCACCATAATTAGTTTAACCTCCCCCTTATTTTTGTTTCAATTCCCCTATTTAATGATATAATTCCACCACCTTGACATTAAAAACCCTTATCCATTCACAACTACCTAGTATACACATCATTTCTTCAATTAATCATAATCTTAAAGCCCTTATCACTCTTAAAAAAATCTGATAAAAATTCCTTGACACTTGCACCTGCAAATAAATGCTTTAGATAACACTAAAAAGCTCATAAAAATTTTACTTAATTTATTTTCTATACATAGATCACATTAAACCTATGTTTCAACTAGTCTTCAATTACTTTCCAATTATAAAATTGTTTCACCAGTTCATCACTTAAAATGTGAGGGTATAACCAACTACACATATTCATCTTTGACATACCAACACCAGTGTCAATAAAGCTATTAGGATGATTTAAAAATAAACATTTTGGATCACAATATTAATCAGCAGTTTTAATTAGAAACTGCTTCATGAAGGTAACAATTTCATCATCAAAACCATCGAGTTTCTTCAGAGTGATCAACGTCTTCATTATAGGGAAGTCATCAAAACAGAGGATGATGGTGATGGTACACAACCTATTAGGTTTTGGATTGGAGTCACCTTATGAAAAATTCCAATTCATCAAGAATTAAATTAGGATAGTGTTCAGCTCAAATACTCATTATCAAACTCACTAAGGCATTATATCAAACACATAGGGAAAAAGTGACTCCAAAAATGCAACCTCAGCATTAAGGGAAAATGAGGTCACAAAATTTTTTTGAGAGAATATTTTCTACTATATATATATTTTGATAATTACAAAAAATCTATGTTATTTATATTATTTTGATAATTCGTAAATCCCTTATTATATATATTTTGATAATTACTCTATTTATTATTATTTATTTATTATTATTCACTATGATATTATTCACTATTAATTATTTTTTGTTAATATTTATTATTATTATTTTATTTTTTATTTCTATTTTATGTTGATAAATAGTCCACGTGTTGATGTAATATTAACCATTAATTTAGATAAAAATTATCTTTTTCAAAAAGGAAATGATCACTTTATTAGTCATTAACCCCATGTTTGGGACAACACATTGGTAATCATCCACACACTTCGATCCCCACATGGGTGATGAACCAAATATTCAAGAACCCCTCATTGGTTATGAACTAAAAATTTTAGAACTCCGCATTGGTAATGAACTAAATATTCAAGATACATATGTTGTTGATGAACCACGCGTTTGGGACCACATTTTTTGAAATCTCTTATCAGAATCTTACATAAAAAAAAACTACCTCTATTTTTTATTATAACTTGAATAAAAAAACATGGGATTTTACTGATCCTATTTCCATAGAAATATAATAATATTTTCTATAATTCATTCCGCTATGATGAAAGCTAAAATTTTTGTTTGATATTCCAGTTTTTGGTCTAAATTTATTGCAACATTCAGTAGTTTCCATAATATATTGGATACTATTTTTAATGACATATTAAGATGAAAAATTTATGATTAAGGGGTTATTCATTGAAAACACTATGTTTATGGACAAAATAATTTATTCACTTTAACTCAATTATTTTAAAATTCAAAATTTTAATTATTGAATATAGATATTTTTTCTGAAATGGCTTGAAATGTTCTATTATAAATATAAAATGAAAATAATGGTGATTTTACTGATCATTCAATAGAAAAAATAAACTCTACATCTGAAAAATAATTTCGTTATTTTTTTTGTACCACTCAAAGAAGAATAAATTTTCATGAAATTGAAGATCTATTGGATAACTATATGATTTTTTAAATAACAAAGCATCTATCAGTCACAAAGGCAATTATGAGATATAGTTGTTCCACTTCTATATTAAATCTATTTCTACTCAATTCTTAACAACTTGTACATATTTACGATGGATTGTTTAATTCTTAGACTAAACTATTGAGTTTTTCTTTAAAATTACTTGAGGCCTTATAAATTCCTTATACCAAGTAGTGACCTCTTTCACTCAGTTTTTGAGGTCCCTGGATAAAAGGACATGATTTTTAAAAGTCACCCATCTCAGGATGAGAATGATGGTGGAGTGAACTAAGATAAATCTATGTCCCAAACCACTATAAATCTTTATTTCATACTCTTTTATTTATTTTCCACTGCATTACTCATCTTTAAGAGATAAAGATATTAAAACTTTATTTCAAGAGGGACATTTTCAATTGTAAATAATTTTTTAAAGGGACCGAATTCACACCTCTTGTTTCTTCATCACTATATTAGGATAAAAATTAGTATAAGATCAGAGGAAATATTTATGGAAATCATCAAAGCTATACTAAGATTTATACCTGATATAAACAATTAGTACTGGGGAAGAGGATCACTTTTTAGATATCATTAAAGATATACCATTTTTTCTATATATTACAAAAAAGTGGTATTAAATATTTAAATCTAAAGTATAATCTTTTGGATTTAACAAGCTTTAATTACATACCTAGATGAAAAAAATTGAATGGTATATTTATGTGAATGTATTTTGATGACACGTTCTGCTTATTTTAATGGTTATAATTATGGTTTCTAGAAAGATTAGATGTTCATATATTTGAGGAATTGTGGATTAAATATGTATTTGAATGTTATCAAACCATTAAATATTCTTGAATGTGAACCTGAAATGTGGATTGATGCTCAAGTGGTTGATTATGACCTTAATCCAAGGGAAATGAATTCTTTAATTTATGGATTAAGAAGTGATGAATTTAATTAATTTTTTCATTAAAATAAAGCTTATGAAAGATTGGAAACCATTTGTAACACCCCAAGCTTCTATGGTACGCTTCTCTTTGAATAATGTGATAGTGTGTGTTCAACACCGAGTTCTAACACACCATAACCAATCAAACTAGCTGTTATGAATAGTAATACCTACTTTTTGAAATTATATATATTTTATATTTTAAAATGGACTTCATTTATGGATTCGGAATATCGAATTTAGCCTAAGGTGAAATTTTGGTACTTTTCGGATAACTTTCATATTTTGATGAATAGTGAAAATTACTAAATTTTAATTAAAAACAACTTTTTTAATCAAAATAATTAATAGTGATAAATTATGAATTTGAGTGGTTTTAAAGTATATTTATAATATATTTTTACCATTTAATATAAATTTGGTCATTGGACATAATTTTACAATTAAACCGAACATAAACAAGTGTCAATCTTTTGATAGTTATTATCTCTTAAAAACACGCTTTTTGTTTTGACAGCGGAAATTAATTTTAAATTAATTTCTGCCACTTTTGTGTTTTGAATTTAGAAAAATGGATTCCATATTTCGAATCAGGATTTCCAAATTGTGTAAATAGGTAACTTTTATTTTTAGAAATTTTGAATAATTACTGCGGTAAATATTTTATTTACCATGGTTAAGGGTAAATCCGGTAAATAAGGGTTAAAAAATAATATTATAATAATAATAAATTACCCTAAAACGTGTCCTAGACTTATTTGTTGATACATGTTCGACCATAGGCATCTTTGGGTCGATTTTGGGACCCCATGGTGCCACTTGTAGGTGATAAAGACACTTTTTTTAATTAAGTTAAAATGAATACAAAAATGACACAAGCATATATCTTTTAGAAAAACAATTTTTACATAGGGTTATATATGTTGGATTTTAGATTATAAATATTCATTAGAAAGATAATAATATTTCCTAAATAATGATATTTTATTTATAATTTTTAGACATTAAATAATTTAATTTATTTATGACACAATGATGATGAATTAATTACATTAATAGTGAAAAATTAAAATAATTGATATTATAAATACCCAAATAAATATAATATGAAACTTTTAATGAACTAAAATAATTTTCTAGGATAATATGATATATTAGTATTGATTTAATATACTTTTTTCGAATTAATAAATCTGTTATGAGTTTCACAAAAATCAACTATTGAATAGTGTCAAAATTGACATAAAAGAGTTCTTAAAACAAATATTATATTATTAATTGATATTAAATTCCTAAAAATCTAAGGTTCGGCCAAGAGACTTATATCATGATAGGTTCATCATTAATGGACTACTTTAGGGCTTCTTGGATGTATATATAAAGTTTATTAACCATATTATATAAAAATACAAAGAGACATTGTAAAAGTGAAACTAATTAATTTAGAGTTAATACTTAAAGATAAGGTTAATATAAGTACCCAAACCTATCTAAATTCTATTGGTTGAGTTGTTTTCGACTTATCTCCACCTTAAAATTTAAATAATCAACTTTAGAGCCATTATAAACCGAATATTAATTTATTATAAATTAATATTTCTAGCTTTTCCAAAGGTGCCCCTCACCCCTCTTATAAAAGGGCACTCCTCCTTCTCATTTCTTCACACATTCAAAGCCTTTTGGTTCGGCCAAACTCTGACCAAATACTCTCCCAACTTCCCTCACTACAACCTAGAGGCCTTAGTTTGATAAGAAATCCAACCTAAGGAGCCCTTTTGATCAAATCAAAAGGAAGAACCCGAAGAAGAGGTAATGATTTCACCACCCTTTTCCAAGTTCATTTCTTCTTCCACTTATTCTTCCTTTGTTGTTACCATTATAAAATAATAACTCCAGTATCATATATATACTGTGATGTTATTATAAATATGGTACAACCATATTCAGTATTCTATCCACCCTTTGAATAACATGTCACCATACGTGCGTACGTACGGCTTACCGTCTCCACGTCGTGGTGTAATTGTTATTCAATATATTATTATTTGGATGGGTATAATAATGATATGTAACTCATGTAAATAATAAATATAACATGTTAATGATTCTGTATATATGATATACCATCCATTTATATATTATTTTAAAAGAATGATATTGTCGCTCGTGCGTACGTACGGACTACCGTCTCCACGAACGTGATAAGATTCATTCTCCATCGTATCCATTCAAGTATAATTATCATTTGATGATTTAAAAATGATGTTTAGAGACTTGATATCATTCTGGATATGAATAATATACAACCTATCCATTATAAACATGTCTTACGTAACAAAACATATAAAATAAAACAAGTAAGTTAACACCCGAAACAACGATAATACTAAGATATTATTATCAAATCAATATTAAAAGATCATATATGATATCATATTAATGTATATGATTCTTGTATAATTTAATAACAATTATTTCACCATTATATAGGAGGTTAACCTACCCCAACCAAGGAAAAGTACAAGGTAAGGGTTATTTCACAATCTCTTCATTATCCGAGTTTGTTTATATGTAATAATCTACTGGGATCTCTTTATCATCCACATCCATGTTTTCTTAAAAATGTATTTCAAAACACTTTTATTATTTACAAGAATATGGGTTAAAGTCATTTATACCCTTGTTTGACTTTTTAAAAGAGGAATCTTTCCGTCGTTTTCAAAACAAGGTCCTTTTAACCTTTTCGACAGAATTAAGGTAAGAATGTTTTTTTAATTTATACGGCGGGTGCAGTTATTTTCTGCCGTTATAAAATCTTCAAAGCTTTACTTACAAGATTATAAGAATATTTTCAAAGAAAATGTTTTATTTTATATGGATCTTAAATGATTTCAAAAATATAAAGAGATATTTCTCTAAAAAGAGTTTTGATTTCATCTATGTCAACATCCTTTGATGGATTTTACGCTTATTTGAAGTTGATTTATTATGATACAAAACTTCTATATTGTATTGAAGGTTTTGTGATATTTTTGACTGTGGATGTGCTATTTTTATACCATTCATAGTTTATGGTGAAATTATTGACATTTCTTATGCTAGTTTTAATACGAATGTTTATGTTATGTTTAAACCTTTTCATATAGGAATGCATTGGACTTAATTTGTGATGGGTTGAGCCCGCTATAGCTCCTCGATGCATCGGTAGGTCTCATGAGACAAACTAGTGTCTTGGCACAAGGCCTTGGAAAAATCTTATTTGTAGTCTTGGCACGAGGCCTTGGCTATGTGGTTATGATAGTCTGACATTATGCATTCCAACATTATGAAAGTGGTTATTGATTTTTCATGTGATTATTCGATTAGTAGAATATCCATGTGAATAAGTAAATGGAATTATTTCATTTTATTTATGTCATACCTTGTTTAAAGTTCAAGTTTGAAAGGATTTTGTTTTAGTTATACATTGCCTTAAATGTTTATTATTATTTATGAAAGTTTCCGCTATATTGTTATCATTACTGGGCATTTGAGCTCACCCCTTTTCTATGTTTTATTTTTCCCAGGAAGTGAAGAAGTAAATTATGAATGACCTGTAGGGATATTATGTGGGGATATGAGTGTGGATTATGGAGACAATATGTTGTTGTAGTAGTTTTTCATTTTATGATGTAATGTAAGACTTATGAATATATCTAGTGTTTCCAAGGATACTAAACCAATCGGTCATTCGAGATTTGATCTTTCTTGTGATCATGCCAATGTTATGTAATAATGCACCGACTCTGGGTAACTAGGGTCGGGGCGTTACACCATTATAGTAGCATATAAAGGAACCGGTAATGTTTGAAAAATAATATATATTCTATTAATATTGAACTTTACACTTTCAATATGTTGGAAGAATAATGTCTTTCTTAGATTAATGGGAGGTTGATAGAAATTTTCAATGATTTTACTACCTTAGGAACTCCAATTCTAAAACCATATCAACTATTAAAGGTACATAGAGTACTAAATTACCATTGGAATAGAATGTCTAATACAATCGGACAATACACACTATTTCATGATTTAATGTAGAATTAATTGATCAAAACCATGATGATGCATAAAGATGAGATGTGAGATGAATTATAAGATCATATTTCTATCAAAAATGAAATTTTTTCACTCAATGATTTATAAGATGAATATAATGATTCTAATTATAGTGATTCATGTTTAAAAGACGATTTGTCAAATATATTTATATTATTTAGTATGATGTACAAAAATTTTATATAGAAATAAAATAATAATAGAGAGAATGAGTTTATATTCTATGAATATAAAAAAGATCATTTGAAACCTAAATTCCCCATACTTATGACTTAAAGGAAATCCAATTATAAAAGAAAAGAAAATAAATCCGTAAATTCTATATATATTGAATAGAAATATTCAATTGATTAAATTAATTCTAATGATGAAGTTGATCATTCAAATAAAAAGGTGAATCTATGTCTTACGACTCATATTAATGATGTACGACCACCTTCCTCTCATAATTCAAATTTAGAAAATATTTATTTTTTATGAGATTACTGAATATTTTTCTATTATTAATTATAAATTTTATTATTTAAATAAAGATAATAGAAAGATGTAGAAATATTATGGTTTTAAATTTATGGAAAATGAGATTTTGATTAAAAATATTGTATGTTTAAGATCTAATTTTTTTGAAAATGCATTTATTTTTCATGAAACTAAAATTAAAGAATTATTGGGAAATATTTATACTTTAAATAATCTAGTAGTAAATTTACCAAGGTTGAAAATTATTTAAATATATTTTTTGGTAAAAAATAAATTTAGTAAAGTTATACTTGGTATTGGTAGAAATGGTGAAATTCCTAAATTATATAGGAATTATTTTGTGCTTGGTTCCAAAAGGAATAACATGTCTAGTGTTAGATGTTTTCATTATGGTATCAATTGTGATTTATCTAATGATTGATATTTTATAAATAATCAATTTTGTGGTTTCAATCATGGTTATTATTAGAAACCATTAACTAGATTTAAATATTTATCTTCTGCTCAAAATAAATAGCTTTGGCCACCCAAGTATTTAAATTCAAACACACCCAGACCCAAAAATCACAAGGGTACCAAAAGGCACTTGTATTTGATATTTTTTAGGTTTATTCCACCATATTTAATTATTATATCATTTAGTAGCTGATGAAAAAATGTGGGGACTATTTAAAATTTTATTTGTTACACATTTAGTGGATGAATTATAGATAAAATTTAAAACAATGATCCATTGAGTTTAACCTATTTAAAATCATGGATTTATTTTAGTTATATTTTAATTTATATAATTATTTTATGTGCACTAACTATTTTATACATGAGGAGTTCACCAGGTTTAGATATTTATCATTCTTATCTATTAAATTTGTTTAAAATTTAAAAACACTTTTAATTTTAATTTTTTATTATATTTGATTTTTTATTGGTTGATTTTGAAATTAAATTCATTAATGAATGTGTGTTAATTGATTAAATTTTTTTATTCATTATTATTATATTAATTTAAAATAGATAAGTATTTTCATGGGAAATATTTATTTATTAAATAAATTAATCATATTTTTTTATTCACTATTAAGTATGTCGTTAAAATATTATTATTTTTCTTCATTAGTATGTGCTATTATTTCATGTATCAAATTGGAAAATTATTTCATGTAATTATTTTTTATTTTTAAATTTACATAGAATGTGCACAATATTTTATTATAATTCCTTGAATATCTTTAATATTGGTGCCTAATCTAAGAGGGCATTATTTTAAATATTTAGCATGTCATTAAACTTTTTATTTTTATGGAATGTATTTTTATTCATTGAAGCCCTTATATTATTATTTGAAAATAATTTTACATGTTTCATGGATCCTTAATGGTCAAAATTTATGGAAACGTATTTTAAAGTGGTGTTTATAGTTATGCATTTTAAATTCACTAAAAAATATTGCATGTGTTTTAAAAAAATTGATTATTATTTTCTATTTAATCATTAATCTATAAAGGGGTATATATGTTTTAAAATATTGTGATTTCTTATTGATGTTTATTTATTATAACGAATGATTTTAAAATTATATATTTTAATGTTACATATTATTATGTGTTCAAATTATTTATAAATTTATTATTTATTATTTTTTTTAAAAACTCATTTTCTTAAAAAAAATTCTTTATAAAAGGGGTAATTTTATTTAATATGATTGGGTTTTGTAATTATCAAAAATAGGGATACTGTTGAGTGGATCCTTGAACCTTAATTAATATTTTCAAAATTACTAAAACCCATATTATTTATATTATTTTGACAATTAATAGAACCCTTATTATCTATATTTTAATAATTTCTATCTTTATTATTATTTATTTATTATTACTTTGTATGTTTTCCTTTACTTCTAATTATTTATTTTTAATATTTATTATTCTATTTATATTGTCACTTTGGATCTTATGTTGTGAAATTGTCTATTTCCAGATAACGTCTTAATCATTCATTCACATTATAGTTTTATTTTATTTTTTGTGAAGGAAATGATCCCTACTTTAGTCATCAACCCGACATTTGGGACCAAAAATTGCCAATCATTATCATCATTATAACCCTATATTGGTGATGAAAAAATGTTCAAGAACCCCACATTGGTGATAAACCAAATGTTTGAGTACCCCACATTAGTGAGGAACTAGGATCTCAAGGACTATATATTTTTTATGAACTGCACATTAGGAACCACAAGTGTGGAAGTCTCTAATCATAATCCTCTATTGAAAATAATTTTATATTATTTATTGTTATATATTGACCTTAATTACATAGAATTTTACGAATCCAATTTCATTAAAAAAATATAATAATATTATCTATAATTCATTCTGCTACGATGATAGTCGAATCATTCATTTGATATTTGAATTTTTGGGCCAAAGTCACTATATTATTTTGTAGTTTATTGAATAATGTGGCTACTATGTTTTTATGATATCTCAGACTAAAAAGGTAAGATTAAGTAATTATTCATCAAAAGGGCTAAAAATATATAGAAATCATGATAAGATCTTTTACTAAATTATTTTCATTTTAAAAATTAAATTATTGACGATAGAGACATAATCTGTAGGGGATTGAAAAGTTCAATTATAAATATTGAATGAAGAAGATTGCATTGTTACTAATCAAACTATACAATAAAGAAACTCTAGAACATAAAAATTGTTATATTTTTTTCTTCTATGGTCATTCAAAGAAGAACTATTATTCATGACATTTATGTACTATTGGATAATGCTAAGCTTTGTTAAAGATCTAATCCTCTGTCTGTTGTGGAGGAAACTGTGAACCAGTGTTGTTCAAATTATACATCACATCACTTTCTAGTATTGTATAGTCTTATTTTACTCAGTTGTGGTAGAATATAAGATTCTTATACTAATCTATCGAGGTTCCCGATTAAATAATTTGAATTTCTTGTAAAATCCTTGTATCAAGTAGAATCTTCTTACACATAGTTATTTACATTCATGGATAAATGGACTTAATTAGTGAAAATCACCAAGCCCATGTAAAGATTGATGGTGTAGAGGACAAGGGGATATATATTTCCCAATCCACTATACATTTTTATATCCTAATATTTGTTTTATTTATTTTCCTATACATTACTCATGATTAAGAGATAAGGAAATGTTCATGTTATATCAAGAGTGACATTTTTAATTATTAAGAATTTTTTTAGGGGACATAATTCACCCCTTTGTGCCTATATCATCATCTTGAGACAAAATATAAAACAAAAAAGGTAGGGAAATAAAATGTATTTCATAGTTTTGGTCAATCATCTTGGATTAAATTTCAACATAAAGTTTGAGAATGTCATATTTCTTAATAAAACATTCTCAGGTTCACACGCCATCCTCATTCGATACAAACCAGAATTGGTAAATACATAATTAATACGAATTTTCCATTATTTTTAATGTTTAGTTTCCTTTTAGTTCATTATTTTCAATGGAAATCAATGTCAATCCTATTTTCAATTCAGTTCATAGAACACATTATTCTTTGAAAGCACTCGGTATCCACAATCATTCCATAAATCTACACTCACTGAATGATTTAGTTGTCTATGGTTAACTTAGCATTGACCTCATTAGAAGATTACATTAGATTGGATGAATCCTAGAGTTAGTATTCTTCAGTTAGAATCTTAATATCTTAGGTTTTAACCCATTATCTTTAAGCTCAGTATAGTAAAACCCATCTTATTCAGACATAGCCAATCTTCACTGACATTGAATCTCTTCCAACATTTGATTTGTGCTCAAGATCTGATCTAATTCACCTTATTTAGTGACCCTCATAGGCGGAAAAATCATTTTTGGTTTTGAGTAAATAATTAGTGGTTATTGAAAAAAACAAAGCGATTTATCATATGAGGGATGAATCTTTCTTATGTGGGATATAAACATTATCTTATGAGGTTGTATATTAAAAAAATATATCTTATGGGGCTTCTATAATTTATCTTACACAAACACTGAAATTATCTTAAATAGATTCAATTAAAGTAAGGAAAATCAAATTATTTATTGTGACATTACAATTCACTTAAAGTCATTTCCCAAAAAATTATCTTTTGACCTAATCTCCAAATTCCTTTTATAGAGATTTTTGTTATGAAAATTTATCTTTTAGGGTAACCTAATGCAACATGAAATCTATCTAACACAACAATGTTAACATACAACTACACCAAAATATAAAAATATAAAACTAATATAAAATAAAAATAATATTTGAAATAATTGAATATATAAATTTAAATACATCAATCAGAAATATTTTTTATAAAACGATCCAAAACAAATTACTAGAAATAAAAATAGGAAATATTGAAAATCAAAACAAATAGAACATGAAAATAATATATTTATATTAAAATTTTAAAAAAACTACATTTCATCAGAAAATCTTAGAAAATAATATTTAGGATCATTATAAAAATAGTGTATTTCATAATAATATTCAATAAATTACAATTTTATTAAAAATTACCACAGTTCACTAATCCTCTACTAGAATCACATTTTTACACCAAAAACATAATTCTTTCAATATAACTGATCTGGAAAAAAGTCTCCAAATAATTTCATATTAAATTCCACCACACTTAAATATTTTTTCCCTCATATAAAGAATTAGTAAAATTCGGTGGAAAATAAGAAATATCGAGAATGAAATACTAAACTATAACAAAGATTATATTTTCAAAAATGTTTTCCCCCATGGACCTTATCAAGTAGGAAATGTGATTTATCTATTAAAATAGGATAGTTATAGTGAAAATATCGTATCCTTTTTTATAAAAATGATTTGATTTGAATATTTTTGAAAATAATTAAACATAATTTAATTTACATCCAATTAGACGATTCAAATATCTATATACCTACATGTGAATAGATACACATAATTAAAGATAAATTAAACAGATATAATTGATTGGATGGGTGAAAATAATAATTAAAAAATAATAAATAATTAACAAATATATATATATATATAATAAATAATCAAATGTTCAATCCGGTGTAGGATTTTAATTTTATATCCAATTTCAATACATTACTTATGAGTTTAATGCAAACCCAAAAGTTCAATTTCAATGAAAATTTAAGACATAATCCTAGAATTTAACAAAATAAAATTCTTTTATATGATAAATAAAATGATGTACTCAATTGAATCCATGGGTAAAATAAATTATCCTCTTTAAATTTTCATAAAAAACTTCAATTTAAAAAAATAGATCATCAATTTTGAAAAAAAATTAGGGTTTTTTATTGTTTTTAACAATGTGAAACTTTTTTGTAGAAAATAAAACCTTACCCTGAACCTATAACTAAATATTGTTCCTAATGTCGAATATCTAGGTGAAATAAATATTAAATCATTTATGTTCAAATATATTTTTTAAATTAATAGTACTTTTTCATGATTAAGGGATATACGAATTTTTAAATAAATTTTTTCCATAAAATTTAATATTTTAAATAAATATTTTAGTATTCTCAAAAATACAAATAATTTTTAGGGTTCTCAAAAAGGTTTAGTTTAACATATTTTTCAACAAAGTAGATATAAATACAAAAATAACCCTCTAGATTAGACCAATATTTAATATATAAAACACACATTCAAGGAAGCTTCTCGATACACTTAAATTGAAACATAAGAGGCAATTTTAAATACAAAATTAGATAACTCTTTTTCTACCACTAAAAAAGCATTACATAGAAATATATAGTTATTAAAATTTTAATGTTAGACTAAATAAAATACTCCAATATTAATGGTATTGTTATTTAATATCAAAATTGTAAATCACTCTCTTAAATAACACTTCAATCTACACTTTCTCACTCTATTAAAGAATTTATAAGAATAGAAAAACGACATTAAACTCAACATTTGATAATCAATTAGATTAAACAAAGTTATTATTTAAGGAAATTGAACTGATTTTTCATAGTTCAATTGACATAAATGGGAGAGTAAGGATAACAGGAAAATAAAAAACATGATAAAGGAATTTTTTATTAAAATGAAAACAAAAAAGAAAAAAAATAAAATTATTGAACCAAGAATTTCCTCACATGTAGTGAAATATTTAAAGTCCCTATATATAATTTCATAGATAACTAACTATAGTCTCTAGGATGATATATATTCATAAGTATAATCCAAAAAATGTGTTTTCCCTATGCATTTTTAATATAATTATGATTATTATGGGTAGCTATACTTCTAAGAAAAAATCAAATTCCTTTAGCGGATGAAACAAACCCTAAGAAACAACCCTCAATAAAAAATAATTACTCAAAGGTATCTCTCAATAAAAAAAATTACAAAATTCCACTTTGTAGTGGTTTCAGGACATTAAGAATAAAATTTAGAGGAAGGGACACCCTCAATATTTTCCAAGAACTTCTTAAGTTCTATAGTTGAAAATAAATATACCAAACCAATCTTTATAGGTATTAAATCCACTAAAAATTTAATTTAGTTTTAAATAATTTAGTTTTTTTATAAAGGTATAGAAGTGAACTAGGATTTCCTAGGGGTGTATCACTATATACAAATCTTCCCTATCTTATTTTCTAACTCTAAACTCTCTAAAAAAAAGGTGTTTGGGGATTAGTTTTAGAAAATATTCAGGAGAATGATTTTGTATTATGCCTTGAGAATATTTTAAATCATTGAAAATAAAAATAAATTACCCTACCAAAGTTCCCTCATCTTAAAAATTATATTCAGCACCCAAATCTATTAAGGAAAGAAGTGAAAAACAAGTAAGTATTTTTTTTAATCGTCAAAAAATTCAGATTTAACCAGACTATGATTTCATTCCAATGTTTCCTCATATAAAAATAAACAATCATCAATCAATAATTTCACAATATTAATTATCCTTTGACCTTATAATATGTGCTTAAAATTGTTTTCATATTGATGTTAAATTACTTCATAAACCATTTAAGGGTCAATTATATGATACAACTTCGTTTCAAGTGAAACAATTTTCCGCTCAATTCTTATAAAATAAAAATCAAAGGATTTCAAATTAAAATCATTTACCCCAAGTTTTATATTACTAATTTATAGTTTATTTAACCAATATTTAGAGAAATTGTAAGTGAAATGATAGGTAAGTAAAAAAACATCAATTATATTTTAATCAAAGTGCACTCCCTCATCCTTAAAATCCAAAAACACTTCAAGAGTTTTTGGGTTTATAGTTTCAAAAAAATCATTTTCATAATGAATATTAGTTTAAAAAATTATAGAATTATATTGTTATAGGTTATTTTTCTCTTCCAAAATAATTCTAACTTCTTTTTCAAGATCATTTTCTATAATTTTATAAAATAAGGATGAAGAGTTTTTAGAATTAAATCTACCATTTTCTAATTTTTTCTAAACTCATGATATAAAACTCTAAAAATCATATAATATTAGTTATTTTCAAGCTGAAGAACCAAGAAAACAATAGGATCTATTTTTTAAGCTATATTTTATTTTAAAAATACCTTAAATCGTACTAAAAGAAATTACTCTATTTACTGTGGTTTTTTATGGTAGTTTAAACCCTCAAGGAATGTTTTTGTGACAGTTTCAAACAACTGCTGCAAAAGTTGGTTTCAACATCCAACTCATGGTGGTTCCTTTCATTTAGATAAATTTTCTATTAAGCATCCCTGAATGTATATTTGTTTTTGTTTTTCATTATTTTAGTTGTGGTTTTCCAGTCAAAAAATGTCAAGGATTTAGCAGTGGTTCAAATCACTGCTAAATTATAGATATATTTTGACCCAAAACCCATTTTTAAAATAAAGAAAACAACCTATAAATAATTTTATGTCATATTTATGGGGGGGTTAACCACCACCCAAAAACATCATTATATAATAAAATTTTAAACCACCACTAAAAAAATTATATATTTAGCAGTGTTTTAAACCACCACTAAATGATGATTTAAAAAAATGACAACTGAAGAATTGGCACCCCAAAAAACCCTAGAAAAAGAAAAACAAACAATTCGCATAAGATTCTATACAAAAGGAATGGTTAATATTTAGACCTTCCCATTATAAACAAACCATAAAATCCCACCATATAATTATACCAACAAACACTGTACAAATGGTTGAAACCTCTTTAAATATGGGAATTCATGAAAATGTCATGTGGATACTCTGTGCCACAAATGATAATAATATTTTTAAATACCCTAGTCTTGGGGACACTTGACAGTCCCCCGAATCAATGAGATATATGAATTTAAGCATACCTACTCACCCACTAAAGATATAAGACTAATGATAATGGACTAATACATGAAATGGGGATACTATGACCTTGAAACATTATCAAAAACATAATATAAATAACCAAAATGTACATATATAATAATCATAGTACACACAAATCAATAGAATAACTACATAAAAAATAAAACACAGTATATAGAAACATGGTTATACAAAACATACGTAGATCACATGCTGTCCCGATCCCATCTAAAATATAAGAAAAAGATAAAAAAATACACACATTAGACCTAATGAAATCCCTATTCCACATTACCCTACCTCAAACTACCTTTCATGACTCTATATTCCAATTCACTACACATCCTATGATCTAAAATGAAAAAATAAAATTAAGGTATGAATAGACAATAGGGTGCATGTGCAAGGTGTGAGGGAACATTTAAGTAATTTCCAAGAAATTTTTCCTAGTATACATCATTGTATACATATATGCCCAAGTTAAAAAGAAACATATCACATAAGACCCTTTATGGAATTTTATAACTTGGATACCATGAATCTATTTTCATTAGGTCATTATGTGATAAATGGGACACTATTATAACTTATCATACCTACATTGATTCCATGCAAAAATCTCATCATCACCACACCATGTGCCATCATACTCAGAACTCAGTGCATACCGAAAGACTCAAGGTGGTAATCATATATGTATTTGACTCACTACCTAAAAATCATACTAAAATATTATATATTAATATTCTCCAACAACCTCATCAATCAATTTAGTGTCCATCATCCATGACTCTTCGTCTACCATGACCCAAACCTCTCACCTAGCATGGTTTATTATTAAAACCCAATATTACTCAAGGAAAGTTCCAATACCCTAATGCAAGAATACATAGGGAAAGGTATTACTTCATGAACATTAGAAATCCGTCACACCCCTGGTAGTTTAGGTAGATCCATATCACTCATATCTAGTCCAAGCCTCATGATCCTCTCCCCTACTAGGTCTATCACCTATCATAATCACACAAAATCACACACATGAAATAAAAAACATGGCATGAATCCAATCACATAGCTCACTAAAAAATACCATGGTGTTATTCACTTGAGACCCAACCCCTCATTCAAATGGTACACCTTGAAAAATTCTATTTTAACATTTCAAAGTTATGCCAATATTTTATAACCCTTAAGCAGCTTTGGAGGTGTTATATGATCAATAGAACCATTTAATTTTGACTTATTCAACCAAAATCAATGAGATGCATTGAGGAATTTTCAACGACCCAAGAAGCACTATTTTTTACTATGAGGTAGTCATTTGGGATCAAAATCAAAATTAGAAATTGGACAATTCAAACCCATGTAATTGTTCCAACCAACTAAATCCCCATTTCTATTGAAGTCACTAATGGTCCACATTAGATCATCTTTTATTTTGAACATTTTTACAGAATATAAATCATGTGTCTCACCATTGTTTCTCCATAACTCTTGTAATTATTCAATTAGAGGATGAAAGTATGAATCAATATCATTTCCATAAAAAATTTTCTAGGAATAATCATCAAAATGATAAAAGATGTTTGTTTCATTCACATCCATAGAGGCATATTGTAAGGGATCAAAACAACCATCAAAATACCATAATTAGTTCTCAAAGTTCCAAATAGGTTGAATCCATCAACATTCAATCCCAATTGGACATTACTAGGATCTGATGAGAAATCTAGATGTAATGAATCAAATGTATTCCATGATTTTGAATCTCTTGGATGTGGAATTAACCAATTATTTTTATTATCTATAGAATTCCACTTCATGTGCTCGGTATTTTTTGATGACATGAGTAATCTTCTCAATCGAGGGTTTAAAGGAAAGTGATGAAAAACCTTTGCAAGTTTGTTCCGTTTATTCTTATTCATAGTAGTATATTGATTCATACTTCCAACATCACCCATTAACTACCATATAGAAGAATGACATTTTTTCAATCCCATATTCTTAAACCCTATTCTCAATTAAGCATACAATCATTGGGACACTCATGTATTTTTTGTATAATTCAGATCAAGATTGTAAGAAACTTTTTTCATATCATAAAAATACTTAGGGGTGTTTGTTTCTAGAAATCCATCATGTAATAATTCCAATATCATGGAAATAATTTTCTTTGTACTTATACATAGGAAATTATATGGTACAACTTCATCAGAAAATAATTTATTCAATATTTCAGACATCCACTATAAAACTCTTAATTTCCATCGTTAAATAAACTAAGAAACACATTTGTAAACTCAGTGAAGTTTTCTCTTACATTAGTCTCCATAGAATCAATAGGTGGATCCAATGATATGTTACAATTTGGATATGGTAGTTCTAAATTCTCAAAACATCACTTAACAAGTATTTATTTTTAGCACTTTCAACTGGATGTTTTAAAATGTTTCAATGTTGATGTTGGTGTCTTTGAATTACGAATGCATCATTTATAATGTTTTTGACTTCATTTTTCATTTTCAATGTAGTTTGTATCTCATTATATTGATTGACATCAGTCCTCAATAAATCATATAATCATTGGAACACTCATGCATTTTTTATAATTTAGACCAAGATTTTTAGAAACTTTATTCATATCATAAATAGACATAGGGATGTTTTCTTCAAGTATAACTTCAATAGAAAGGAATGTTTTTAATATTTCAAACATATAATATACAATTGTTCATTTCTAACATCAACTAAACCATGAAATAAATATTTCAACTCATTGATGTTTTCTCATACATTAGTCTCTATAGAATTAATAGGAGGATCCAATGATATGTTACAATATGGATCTGGTTTTCCTGTAGTGTCAAAAACAACTCATTCCAATTTTCCTTTTTTAGCACCCTCAACTGGCTGTTATAATATGTTATTATGTTGATTTTGGTGTCTTGTAATTTCTAATGCATAATTTATAAGGTTTTCTACTTCATTTTCCATTTTAAATGAAACTGGGATCACATTCTGTCAATTTACATCAATGCTCAAACATTCTGTAACATTGGGTTCTCTGTTCCAAATCCAACAAAAATATTTAGTAGGAAATTGATTAAATATCAAGTGTTCATAAACTTAATATGTCTTCACCTATCTTCTAAATTTACATTTATGACATGGAAATCTTATTCTCCCATCAACGGATCGATTAAAAATTAAAAAATCTAAAAACTACCTCAAGACCTTAGTATACTGAGGTTTGTTCCTCTGTAATGTGATATAGATTTTATCCATATATATCACAATGTGTCTACACATTATTTAAAAAAATTAAAACACATAAGTATTACTAAGTAAAAAAATAGATAATAGTAAAATCTGGTAAAGTGAAATTAGTTGGAATTAAGTAGATTAAACTTTTAATTAAAATTTCAATTCTTTGAATGAATAAACCATTTAATTTTTTTTGCTTTTAAAAAATTAAACCTATGTTATATAGTGACTGTGTGTTACCAAATTGTTCCAAATTCACAAAAAATAATAAATTTGTCTATTGTAGAACATTTCATGATTGTGTAACCTATAAAACCCCATTTATGGAAACTATAATGAAAATATATCAATTTAAATCAATCATGTAAAAACCACATCCCCATTCATTGTAATTTTTATCACCCTATAAATCTCGTACACCCTTTAAAAAACCCTAACAACTATCATTCTCACTTGATATTCACATTGGATAAAGATGTTCCATCATGGGTAAGAAACATAACACCATCAATACCATTTCCTATGGTGAATCATAGTCTCCCTTAAAGGTTTGTTAACATGGAAATAAAACATACACAAGTCTTTCCTAAAACAATCAAAACATAAAATCTTACTTCAACTATATCTACAACTATATAATTTTCTAAAAACCAGAAAAAAAATCATTAATAACCACCCAAATATTTCAAATAAATTATTATGGGTATATATGACTATGATATAAAATAAAACCGTACAAAGTGCTAGTTCTTCTTTTGATTTATGAAAATAGGATTTGAGATAATGGTTTTTAAGGAAAGAATAGACATTTTATTATCTTTATATGTTTAAAATCAATATTTTCAATGACGAAAGTGCTGATGTTATTTTTAAAAAAAGGTTTTTACCACATTGGTATGTAAGTGGGTGATTAAGATTTCAATGGGGAAAGTATGATATTTGTTTTCCTAACACATAATCATATAAAAACCTATTTTATAAATGGTGTAAAACCAAGAGTTTTTTAAATGTATTATAAAAAATAAATATCAAAAACTATTTATTGAAATTATATTGGGAATTTTTATCTCACACACTACATACAAACCATTGTATGTATGTATCTTTTTCATTTCTTATACCAATTCCCTGTTCACATTTCCATATTTGGTGTATTCTCATTATTCTACTAATGGATGTTTTGATGTGGACATGACCTCATGTTTCATTCAAGTGATTTTAACCCATGATTCCCATGAGATATAAAAAAATTGGGGTGAAAATAAATGAATCATATGATCAATACTGTATATAAGAATAATGTATATAAATCACATCTCTCCTATAATTATGTCAGAAGAAATAATACCATTCACATCATCTATATCATAAATATAATATAATATATTTCTTGGGGGAAAAATAAATATAAATTAGAATCAAAAAAATAGGAACAACCATGATTCCTACACATACATCATGAATATCTCATTTATAAAGTGGAAAACATGCCTTTTCTAAATGGACTCAAAATGAAAAATCATATTCCTCTTTTAAAATTATGACTTTTAAAATAACCTTTTCAAAAATATGTAAAAACCTGGCATAAAATCATTAATAGAATCAATTTTATTTTTCATTAAAACCATTTAAAAATACATGACACCTATTTATTCTTTCAAAAACACACTATCCATTCCAATACCCAAATAATTTCTAATTCTTTTAATTATCAAAAAATTCATTTAGAGAAGCCATATAAAGATTTTTTCAAATAATTGGACCATAAAAAGCACTTTATAAAATTGAAACTTGTTATATTTTCCTTTATGAAAATTTCAAAATCCATATAAAACACTTATAAAACACCATGGTTATTATATATAAATATAATTTGGTAAAGATTTATTTTTCATTAATCACAAAATGACATGTTAATTATAGTAAATTCACGATAAAACCTACCAAAATGTTAGATTCTCAATAATGTGAGAAATTAAACATATATGACCTATCCTCTAGCATGGGATTGAGTGATGGAAACTTAAGAGAGAGGTAATTGGTGAGGACGATGAATCAAGTGATGAAAAGGGTGGGGGAGATAGGTCAGGGGGATATGACCGCAGTGTCGACAAGGGCTTGGGGGGAACAAGAACAGAGGGTTCAAGAGATTCCCAAGAACTAGTAAGGGGAGCATGGTGGTGTAGGGGTTTAGGGTTTGGGGGAAGGGGAGCTTAGGGGAGAATTGTGGGGCGCAATGGAGGGCTCAAGAGCACTAGTGAGGGGGTGGTGCTACGGTTCGGGGTTAGGGGTGGTGCATAGAGGAGGGATCGAGAGCAATGATGAGGGGGTGGTGATGGGGTTTGGGGTTGAGGGGGAAGGGTATCTCTAGGAAGAAGGTGGGTTGCGGTGGAGGGTTCGGGAGAATCAGTGTGCTACGGTTCGGAGTCAGGGGAAGGATAGCTCGGGGGAGAAGGTTCTAGGGAGGGAGAAGTGTGGGCCTAAGTAAAATGTATGTTTTTGTAATAAAACAAAAAATTTAGTGTCATCTTTTAAAAAACACTGATAAAAAATAAATATGTTGTTGTGTCATTTTCTTTTAGTGAATAATCAAATTTATATGAATAGTTTTCGTTATTTAGTTTGTTTATTATTTCTAGTTATTCATCATCAAATTCATATTATTCAAAAATAGTTAATTGTTCTTTAATTTGTTACCCAATTTCCATTATTAAATCGTCCTATCAATTTATTCTTGGTTCTGTTCTTTTATTTATAATTAAAAATTTATTTCCTCTTCATTTTCATCAAAATCCAAAATAAATTTTATAAGGTTCATACTTTCAAAACAGGGGTGATCACTTTTCAAATCAAGTTCAAAATTTTCAAAATTTACATCCTCTAATTTAATATTCTCTTCCAACAACCCCCCTACATCAACCTCTCTCTATCTCACTCTACTAAAAATCATATAAAAACAGTGTGAGGGGTTTAAGGTAGTGGGTTTTAATTTTTAAATTCTTCCTGAATTTGTTCTTCTACATCCCCAAAAATCACATAAATGTTTTTTATTTATTTTTGAAATTAATTGACAATTTGTTTCTCATTTGGTCATATTGGGGTTTCCATGGCAGATTAAGGGAATACAACTAAGTACAATAGAAGCCATAAAAATAAAATAAGGTCTAAAATATTGATTTCAATCCCAGAATCAATTTATTTTTAATTTATTAGACAATAAATAAAACTCAAGGTCAAAAGAAAATAGTCCAAGAAAAAGTTAAAAGAACAATGTAAGGCTCTAAAATTAATAAAAAATGTTTAAAATATTGTAATATTTTCTAGAAAATAGTTTTCAAGAAAATTTTATACTCAACAAAAAATAAGGATAATTAGATTTAAATACAATTTAAAAATAGTAGTATAGAAAATAATATATTTTTTTATTTTTTTTATTAGTTATTTTTTAAAACATTGTTCTATTTTTATATTTTCTAACCAAAGGACACTTTAATTCAATCCTACCACTGAAATGATACTAAATTTTTACTGAGTTCTATTAAAACTCATCAAAATACAGTTTATAATTTTCTACTTACAAGTTCAAAGTAGGTTTGATCTACAAGGGATGCGGGTAAAAATTTCAAAAGGCTTATTTTGAACCTAAATGACTGAAAATGATAGGATAAAGGTAATGTGAAAGAATGAGAGTGAATTTTAATGAATGATTAAGGGATGTTAAGAGAATTAGAGCTAAGATATGTCAGAGATTAGAGAAATACAAACATGATTATCATAGGGAATTCAAAATTAAACGGCTTAATGAGAAGAAAATTTTCAAGAGAAAATATTCAACTTAACATGAAACTGGTTGATTAGATATGTTCATAATTTCCCTTGATAATTCCAATATATCCTATGAGAAAACATGTTATTCTTAAAGAAGCATGGAAAAAATAATAAATTGTATTTGATAAAGAAGATATCATGAATATGATAAAAATTATCAAGCTACAACAATCATATTCCCCTCAAATAGATAAAACATATTCCACGCTTGAATTTGAATGAAATTTACATGGTCAAAAAATATAGAGAAATAGAATAAGATAAATATGAATAGAAAAAGAATATATACTCTCTTGATTCAAAGCTTGTCTATCCTTTATTATTCTTTAATGATCACTATCACCTAATCTATTACTTGTGCACCTTCACTATACCCCTGAATTAGTTCTATTCCACCCATGAAAAATCCCCCTTATTTTTTTACTCTACCCTTTTAATGAGATTATTCCACCTCCTCAACTTTCTAAACTCACTATCAGTCATTAAAACCAAAGTAAATATTTACATTATTAAATTAATATTATTTCTAAACCACATTTCACTCTAATAGATTCTATTCAAACCCCTGTCACTTTTATAATAAAATGGTCCAGTTGACATTCAATAGTTCCTAATCATTTTAAAATTATTTTTCTATTCATATGGAACATTTAATCTTTGTATGAACTAGTCTTAAATCACTATCCACTTTCAATATTTTTTTACCATTTCAACACTTAAATGGTAAGTGTAGAGTGATCCACATGCCTTCATATCCAATTTACCGACACCAGTGTCAAAAAATATCTCAAGATACTTTAAGATTTAATAGCTGATATCACACAATTTATTAGTAGTTTTAATGTTAAAATCCTTTATTAAGGTGACCATTAAGTTGTTGAAAACATAGATCTTTTTTTGAGTGCACAACTTATTCATCAGACCCCAGTAAATAGAAAATAGAATTATTGTGATTATGAAAAATATATTAACTTTTGGTTTGTAGTTACCTTATTAAAAATTTCATTTCACCATAGGTTCACTCAGACTGGTTAAATTTAAAAATCCTCATTCATGGACTCACTAAATAATTATTTCAAACACATAGGGAACATGTGACTCCAGTAATTAAGCCTAAATGTTTTGAATGAACATAGCACCAACGAATCTGAAAAAAAAAATACCATAAAATAAAATGTATTTTATAGTTTTGGTTCATTTTATTTGTTAAAATTTTATCACAAAATTTAATAAATTCTCTTTCCTTGACCAACATTGCTCAATTTCATGCAACATATTTATTTGACATAAACTAGTACCAGGGTATAAAAAATGATCTATCTTTATCCATTGTTTTTTATATTCAAGTTCATTCTTATTCAACATAATAAACATGTATCAATGTCAAACCCATATTTAAATTCAGTCTTGTAATTCATTATTCCTATAAATCCTTCTTTTATGGATATTGATATCCAAAATCCTTCCTCAAATCCTCACTCTCCACAAGAATATTTGGTCTTTAGTTTGGTCAGAATTATCCTCATGAGGAATTGATAATAGCTTGTCCTTATCCTTTGAATGATCATATTTATTATGGATCTCAATATCTCAAGATTCAAGCTGTCATCTTAAATTTTAGTACATTACAACCCATATACTCTGGGCTTGTCCAATCTCACCATTCTCGATTCTCTCCCATCATTAGGTTCATGCTTAAGCTTAGAATTTATTTTTCTTATTCAATGACCCTCATCATATTTATAATAATTTTTTGAGTTAATATTCAGTAGAGACCAAAAAAAAGGAATTATCATAATGAGGATGAATTTATCCAATGTCGGCAATAGGCTGCAGCTTAAAAAAATATCCCACATTCATGCTTCATTTTATCTTGTACAGATTTCCAAATTATTTTATGAGGATTATCTTACACCCATGTAAACTGAAATAATATAAGGAAACACTAAAACTCACTTACATATCTTTTTCAAAAAATATATTATGGATTATTCCCTATATTTTTTTCATGGTGATTTTTCATAAAAAAATTTATCTCATGGGACAACCTTCTTCCATATAAAATTTATCCAATATCTTGTTGTGAATTTTATACAAAAATATATCTAACCATAAATCAAATCTAAAATAAAACGAATCTCTGCAGTAATTAAATCCATAAAATAAATCAAAATGATTGACAAGATTAAAAAAATGTCCAAACACAAATGATTAGAAATTGAAATAGGAAAATTTGAATTTTAAAAATATAGGAACATAATAAAATTATATTTAAATTAATATTATCAAAAATAATAAAATATTTGATCATAAAATATTAGAAAATAAATCAAAGTATCATTATTAGAATACACTTTATTTCCTAAAAATATTCAAATAAATAATTTTTTATTATAAAAAGGATAATGTTCGATAATACTCCACTGAAATAACATTTTCACGTTAAAGAAATTATTTTAATATAAAAAATGTGACAAATTCATCTAAATAATTACACATCATCAATGAAGTTTAATTTTTATGTTTTTGAAATTAATTATTTTTCTATATTTATATATGAAAACAGTGTGTGAAAGTGATGCATCTCCTGGGAAATGATTCCAAATTGACAGAACTTTTATTGTCACAAATCCCACTTTAAAAATTCTTATTTAACTAATTATTTAGTATTTTTTACAACTTGGGGTTGATCTCTTAATTAATCCACTCACAAACTCTATTTATCTATTTCCAATACTTATATTTAACTAAATATACTAAAAACACTAAACAATACACCTAAAACAGTGAGAATTTTATAGAATTAAAGTGAATGGATTTAGATAGATCGCATAAAAATTTACTTGATTTAAAATATAAAAAATATAAATTAAAAAATAGGATTCTATTCTTATGAGACCATAATTGTTTCAACCCTAGTTTATTTAAATTTTTTTATTAAATGTAGAGAACAAGACCTATCATTCTACAACCTCCATAAATTGTGAGTTTCCTCCACCAAGACCCATTTATGAAGGAAAACATCTTCTAGAATTCAGATAGGTAACCACTTTATTGAACATAAATACCAAACAAAAACTCCATCATTTTACACAATTAAAAATTTAAGGGAATAAAAATTAATAAATTTAGAAGAGGAAAGAAGTGGAAAAGATGGTATGGAAGGAACTCATTTCTATCAGTTTTACCATTACTTAATTAAAATTAAAAATTAATTATAAAAAATTAATACTTAAAAAATTCAAAGAATCACTATTTCCCCACATCAAAATGGTGTAAATAGTTAGTTCCCTCTAGACATAAATATTTGAGGGTTCCAATGGTATAAAAATGAATAAAATGATATGAGAGAGGAAGATAAATACTTTATTAAAAATTCATAACAATTATATGAATAAATAAACAAAAACCCTGTTGTACATCAGCTAGGACCAAATAAAAAATAGATAGACCTTTAAAATGGTGAGTATTATAGTATTTATAGGTAAAATGGGTGGATTAAGTATGTGAATGGGGTTTACATTATTTTTGTAAGGGATGTGAATTAAAAAATTTCCACGTAGTTAGAGATATATTATTTCTATTTTTATTTCTTATACGACATTTTCTTAATGTCACTATACATATTTTATTTAAATTTTTTTATGTAGTCAAATAAAGATATAAAAACATTTTAATTGAAGTATATCATGGTATGCATATCTTATAGCACAGAGAGAGGGTTTGGTATATTTTAAGGGATGATAATGGTAGGCAGCATCACTTTTTTCTCACCATAAACAAGTTTAAAAGTGGGATAACTCTCAAAACAAATTTTTATTTTAATCTCACATAGTGGCTAATTTGAGTCTGACACAAGATATATAATTTCTAATTAATCTCATGCTACTCATTTCTAATGGTGGATATATGGATGATTTTGACATAGTTGTTTAGATATGATGGTTTACTCATACATAGTAGTGAATTGAATCTAACATATGGAATTAGTTCTGATATAGCTTCCTCTACATAAGAATTAATCCTACATGGTATATTCTAAATAAGGCTAACTCTTACATATCAATTTTAATGAATTTTTAAAAATTACAAACTATTAAATTTAATAAAATATAATTTAATAAATTATGAATATAATTCTAGTGAAAAAGGAATTTAATATTATGCATTGTATGAGGACTCTTACATATTACACATTTAGTTGGTATTTTATAATTTTAACCATATTTTAAATCATTCAACTTTTAGATTTAAATTATAACAAACTTCAATTTTCATTATGAAATAAAACCTCTCACTTATAATTCCATAAATAGGTAACTAGAAGTTGTTCTTTCTTTTCTTCCAGACTTCTTATTTCTCAACATTAATTTTCCCAAGAATTAATCTTGATGAAATATTAAATTTTTTTACCTTAATTAATTTATTCATAATTAATATTATATATTCTATTAAGATTTTTCCCTCCATGAATTTATGACTATAATCCTTGTATCGTGAACACATCCCTTTGTTTTCAAAAGAATATTCCTTTTAAATTTTGTATCTTTTGGTTAAAATAGGAGAACATTCATCACAATGTTCACCATGTCTATATTTCTCATTTCTTTTACCCTTCCCTTTATCATATTACCAACACATTAATAGATTTAATGAAATATTCGTTAATTATTTTATAAAATAGAAACCAAGATTAAACAAGAAGATCAGTAATCATAAAAGTGAGATGTTTCCTATTCAAACTCAAATTTTTAATGGGTCTATAGATCTCTCCCTCTATAATAAGGTGATCTTTATGGTTTTCAATATTAACAAACTCCATTCCCATGAAAAATTATTAATTAAATAGATAGATAATGTCTATTTTTCAAAATAAGGAGAAACTAATTCTAATTTGATCATGCATGTATCAAAGCATTCATTCTAAGAAAGTTATTGGTATTATGAAAATTAATGATGGATTATGGGTTGATAATTTTAAGGATATCGAATATTTTTTTCTAGACCACTTTACTGAGATCCTAGGATCCCAAGGTCCCAACCAGTGTATTAATTTTGATTTTTTCAGTTATAGAAGTGTGGTTTAATAGAAATACTATCTTAATATTTATTCTACCCATTCAGAACAAGAGATAAAAAAATTCTTTATTTTCCATTTACAATGATAAGGCCCTAGGTCATAAGGGTTTGTGTTCATATTTTTTAATGGAATTTTAAGAAATTTTTGGATATAGTATTATAGGTGGAGGGAATTTTTTTATAAACCACTTTTCCCCACAGGTCTCAATGCCATTATTATAGAACTTATCCCTCAAGTTTATATCCTTATAGTTGTGTCCAACAGAAGACCTATATATAACTATAATTATATTTATAATTGTATTTCAAGTTTTATTTCTTCTTTTTTCAAAACTTATTACCTAATTTAGTTGGTGGAGATCAATGGGATTTTTTCTAGGTATGATATTTTTAACAATATCTTGATTTTTCAAGAACTTGTCCACAAATATTATAAGAGGAAAATTAATACTCGATGTGCATTAAATATATATTTTTTTAAGGACTATGACTCAACCTCTTGGCCCTTTTTAGAGATTATTCTCATGGACTTTAAATTTCCTTCTAAATTTATTAAATATATTTTGAATTATCTCACCTCATCATGTTGCTCTAGTATGATTATTTTATATTGATATGGTATTTACTTAGGAGGATGGGATTACAAAAGGTAAAATTATTTCTCCATTTCTCTTCATTCTCATTATGGAATATCTATCCATAATTAATAGAAAATACAATAATTTCAAAGGTTTAAGATTTTATGAAAAATGTCATTAGCTTAAAATTTTCCATACTATGTTTGATGATGGTATTATATTATATTATATGTTCTATTTTTGTTCTACTATTAATTTTCTTAAAATATATTAACATGTTTAGTGGTGTCTCTAGATTTTTCATAATTGTGACAAAAATTAGTTCCTTTTCATAGTTGTTCCTATAATGTAAGGAGAATCATTATGAACAAAATAAAATGTTATGATAGGGAACCTCATGTAAAATATTTTGGACTCTCTCTCCTCTAGAATACTTTCACATTAGGACATTCTTCTATAGGTGTATAAAATCACCTCCCAATTTTTTTTGACCTCATGATTCATGAGTCGTGCTGGAAGATTGCTTCTTCTTAAATTGGTCACAAACACTATTTATTTTATATTAGGGTAATATTATTACTCTTACCAAAACCATTTTCAAAATTATTAACACTATATATAGGATTTTTATTTACTCCGAAAATGATATATATAGGATATAATTTTTCATGAGGAAAAATATGAATCTTCCTATAAATTTGTATTGTTTGGGAATGAATTATTCCTTGAAATCAAATATTTGTTTTATTATTCAATATCGTTGTAAATTAGTTTTTATGAAATAATCTTTGTGGGTTCACTAGATTCACCATTAATATCTTCATAGACCTCATTTGGAACTATATGAATTAATTTATCCATCTTGTGGGTATTTAAGGGGTTTATCAAATTGAGGAATAAATATTTTCTTTACATTTATTTTTTAATTATTTTATTAGGAAGAAAATCAAGGGAAATTATATTATCACTACATTCAATTAGAAAATTATTATCCTATTTCAGGATGTTGACAAGGCAAAATGGAACATAGTTTGTGAGGGATTTTTTGATACACATATACATGAGTTGATTTTGTGGCTACTAAATTAATATCAGTTTCTTAGATGGGTGATATTTTCCAAATTTACAAAAATTGAATCTATTTTATTCTTGTTCTGTAATAAGGTTCTTAATTCTATAGATAGTCTATTTTTTAATGTTTTGTGACATCCTATGTTATATACTAATTGAATAGTATCATGAATAATTAAATAAATTATTGTGGATGGAATTATTTTATTGATTTAATTTTGAATTAATTTGGATCTTTATGCACCTTTCATCATCTTGGCAGAAGTATAATCAGTTGGGTAGTTTATCAGATCTAGAAATCAACAAAAGTTTGATGTTTTCTCTTATAATGATCCCTTTTATTTCAATGGTATTATTAATTAGATATATTTCTCTATAATAATGAATATTAACTTGATAACTAATATTAAAGATACTCATCATAATAGAATATAGAACAAATCTATTCACTTTCTATTTTTTTTTATAGTTCGTGTTTGGTCTATTATGGACCTTTTATTTTCTAATAAAGAAAGGTGGAATAATTTTTGTATGATACATATTAGTATCAAGGTGTCACTACTTTTTATCCAACATTAGTGTGGATGCAGTGATGATCATCCTTTGGAAATAGTTTTATATACTCCTAGTTGGTTTAGCCCATGGTATTGTTGTAGTGCTTTTACTATAGTACTCTGATATACAGTTTTGACAGTATATTGATTTAATATTTTTCATTGTTGCTTTGTAACTCAATAAAGATTTTGATGCATGGAGATATATGCCTCAGATATTTTTATTAATTTTTTTGGATCCCATTTTTATACATACTTTTTTATGGTACTCTCCTTATAGTGTCTTTTATTTTGTTGTTTCATGGCTACCATTTTGATGTGTGATGAGAGAAACCATAATGAATTTTGTTTATATGTTTTTTAATTTTTGGATTTTTAGGGGTGGAGTCTATTCTTGGTTCTCTCTTTCAACAATTATACAAGGTTTATTTTACTTTCTTTACACATATGAAATAAATTCATTTGCTTCCAAAAAACATCAAGATTCTACTAGTATTAATAATTTTTTCTATCTTTTGAATCATCCTAAAATATCATCAAAATAATGAAATTCAATTTTTTTTCTCATGAAAATTAATAGTGGAATAATAATAATTTAATTAAGAACACCATTGAGTCCATTTTCATAGTAAATTCATATTTACCCCAAAAAACTAAATATGTGAAAAGTACCCATAAAATATGAAAATAGTGAGAATAAAACTAGTGAATTATAAAGTAAATATAATGAAAATATATTCGTTATCAATTAACTTATAGGATTAAGTTATATAATTAATTTCCCAAAGGTAATAAATATATAGAGATATATGCCACTAATGACTCTTATCTAGTTTCATTGTCCTCATCTATCAACCCCAATACTCTTACCTTGATATGAAAAATTGAACATTGGTCTTGAAAACACACTTGAAGTGTGCATGTGGGGTTTGAGTATAATGAATTAGAATATTAACACCAACTTACCCTAAACATATTCAATAATTTATTTTCCATTTATGGTATAGAATATAAAATTTAAAATATATTATAGTTAAAATAATGAAAAATTAAAAAATCAAGTCAGGTAATCATGTTCATATTAGTATCCAAGACACTAAACCTTATGTGATTTGATACATTTTAATCCATAGTGATGAATAATAAATTTCCATATGTTTCCTTGATATATTGGATTAAATTACTGATACTGATATCATAATGGTATCAAATAATTATATAGTTTATTCCATCATCACTGTAGAATAATAATGTCACATAGTTGATATACATATCCCAATAGAATCATAACATTTAAAAGTTGATACACATATCCTAGTGGTATGTCAACATCACAAAAATTATACATATATCTTATTAGTATCAAAACATTACATAGTCGATACACATATGGAAATGTTATCACAATAAAATATTGATTATACACATATCCCAGTGGTATAACATTATCACATTACTATTTTATGAATTAAACATATTTCAAGAAAGACATAATATCTAATAAAACCACAAAAAAATATATTTAAATGATTGATATTACTATAATTATATTTCTATAAAACCATTTTATATTCCAACTTTGATGGTTTACTGAATGTGGGGTGAATCATTATTCTTATTTACAATACAAATTTTATGATTTTCACTAAAAATCAGTCTTCAACATCAATTAGTATGTAAAAGACCTTGGTATTTTATGATTATTATTTATTCAAATCTAATTCAAGTGATATATGTTAAATTATGTTTTAAATAAACCTTTAAAAAAATCTAACCATAGAGATCACACGACAACTTACATATCTTACACTTAGTATAAGTTGGTATATCCTTAGCATGGCCTAACACCAATTGTGTCACATGATTCACAAGAACAACAATCTTGAATAAAATCAAGTAGTTATTATCCTCTCAACCCATGATAAAATTATATATGATTAGTGTATCAACTTTAATCTCACTAAAAAGATATACCACTCTCTCGTAACTTCAATTCAGTATGTGTTTTACCTTGTACTAACTTGTAATAATATTTTATTCAATATCTAACAAGTTAAGTATCTGTACATAAATGTTTTTAAATAAATTATATTTATTTATAGTAATACATTATTCCATATGTCTTAAGATAAATATAAAAACATGAAACCATAAGTAATACTTTTAATGAATAAAATCATTATAGTAATAATATGAGATAGTGTTTTCCAATTTCCTCAATGAAAATATCAATTCTATATATGAAAAACACCTCTTCTAAAATGAATATCTCCATATTAATATTATTATTTTTAATATATAATAGTTGTGTGATCCTTTCTTATTTAGATATGGTGTACTTATTTATATTTATAATAAATAATTTTCCTCACACAACTTAAAGAGATTTCAGAACATTAACATAAGTGTTCTTTATATGTGCATGGTCCTTTCACATATTATATATTTTGTTAATTAAATTTTTATTAAAAAAAATAAATAAGATTCCAAATAGTTTATTTAAGGAGGTATATATTATGAATTACCAAACACATCTCCAAGTAAAATTACATTACAATCTAGGGAAGATAACCAAGTGTATAAATTTTTTATCTAATAATCAGGACCCCCTTTGAATCCAACAAGTTGGTTGCATTAATTTCCACATGCCAATGGAAATGGATCAAAACCTCTTGATTTATATTATTCTTGTATTACCTCAAATTATAAACAATTTACTAATGTATCAAATATGTTTTGGTTAAGAACCGCTTGATAAAGTCTGAGTAAAATTCAATACCCTCCATGTGTATATTGAGGTCCCTAAAAATTTTGATCCTAATGAGAATCACATTATCTTTAACCATGATGGGGTTCCCATATCTATATAAATCAAAAAAGGCTATAAGTATGTGTAGTCATGTATTTCAAAAAATAACCCTTCATTTTATGGTTTCTTTAGTGCAAACATAGTAAGTGTAAATCTTATATCCAATCATGTTTGGTATCTATAAAACACATTGACCTCAATCCTCATTTATTAAAATTATATTTGAGCGGGGTAGAGAAAAATGATATTACATAGATAGGGATAATTATCACATACCTGAAGAAATGGGGTGACAACAATGATAAGAGGAAGAGTCTTCAATTTTAGACTCAATGTGCTAATGGGTGTCTTATGGTGACCATCATTATTTCGGGACTCCTAGAGCATCCAACATCCTAATGTAAAAGAAACCATTAAAACATTTCTGTTTGGTGTGTATATGTATATGTAATGATACAAAATAATAAGAAACATAGACACGGATCCCAAATTGAGGTTATTATCCATGTATCTAGGTGTGATTCATTGGATTCAAGCCACAGGACATGCCTGCAAAACTATATTTATATGGAGGAGTGGGAAAAAATATGGACCATATTTTAAATGGGAATAAATATAATTGGGAAAAAATATGATTAATTTATTGGACTCTCTAAAAATATTTATGCCGACTCATGGACTAAAATAATTTTTTTCATTTTTATTTTAATGTTGTCATAATATTTTGTTGAATTTTTTAATGAAAAAAACGCTTATATTCTAAGTATGTGATGAATATATATATTATAAATTATGCAATATATATATATATATATTTAGTATTTAATATTAATTAATATTAGTTGTTTTTTTAAAAAATATTTTTAATCATGATTAAATATGTGGGTTGGCTCGTGGACTAGTACACTTAAACATAGAACTAGAGAAAACTCAATCATTTGTTTCCTACATTAAATATAGTCTTAAATATACTACACTTTATTTAGTTTGGTTCATTAAATATTCTATTGTAATTACCCAATATATCCTATTAATAACCCATACATATAGCTACCAAGTGTATTCCAAATAGAGGGATCCCATTTTCCTTCAAGGAATAGATAAACCTTTGATTTCTATTTCTAAGTTGGAGCATCACCAAAATTTAGTGGATAAAGAAATTATTTTTCACTAGATTTTATTTTTTGTGGGTATAGAACCTTAATGAATTCACCATACCTATAATATAATCTTTACAGGGATAATACCCCCATAATATCCTTATCCCATATATCATTTCTTTGTTTCACATGCATGAGAGTATTAAAATCCATTATGTTAAACTAGACATATCCCATATACGTGATAACAAAATAGTCATATTCTTTGACAAGATATATAAAGTTAAAAACACCAATTTTATTTTGAACAAGAATGGAATTGATAATGATGGGTTGATTTCTATCCTTTCTAAAAGTAATGTCGGGGGTAGGGAATTAGAGAATGAATAAAATATCTCTAGTCCAGATTCCCTTTTAGTAGAATATATATTTTCTAAAATGATCAATAGTATGTGATCTAAGAGGGTGGGAAGGGAAGTTTGGATATCACTCCATAGGTTGGGAAAACTTTTATTTGAGTAACCAGTTCCATAAATAATGTTACCATATTTTCTTATACTATATAGTTCCCATAGTGATTTTCCTTTGATTTCCTCCGATTCAAGTTTGACATGCATGGATTACATATATTTAACCATATTAAGCATGCTAATTTTATCCTCTTAAAACGGGTTACATAGTTTATTCTATCTAGACCAATTATTTTCATACTTAGAGTGGGAATCCTATATAAATTTTTCTTAGGGATTATCCATGTTACATAATGTGTCCTTAAAAATATTGTTAACATAGATAATAAACATTCGAATATAAAAAAAGATGTTATTGATGAGAGAAATACTTCCATGATCCGGTGAATCATATCACCAAAGTTATGATCTCAGATATTCCTAGTCTAAATAGGGAACTAAGTTAAATCATGGGTAAGTATTTCTTATTCAACCACAACTTAGTGTCTATCAAATTTTTTCACTTGGTTGAGCACTTGTAATGGGTGTAAAAGTTATATTTGAGCATTATTTATTTTATTCCACTCCAACCTTCATATTTCATCATAATAAAAATGAATCTTTTAATGGATTTTTATCTTAATTTTAGATAAAATAGAATATCATCAATAAAAAATAAATGTGAGATACCATGGGGTTCTATACTGCCCCATTAAAGGAAACATCTTTCACAGGAGAAAATTAATTTTGAGGTTCTGATTAATCCCATCCTAAGTAAGAAGAAAAATACAAAGAGAAATGGGGGGCCATTTATAAAATAATTAGTGAGTTAAAAATATTTCCAAACAATGATAGAAACAAACAACAGGGAAGAGTAGAACCTAAATATCATGTCACCAAATAAGTAATTAATCCAAAACATCACAAAACTATGATGATGTAGTTATATTCAAGTTTATCATAAGGATTTTATAAATCCACTTTGGGTACTATGTTACCACTAATAACCTTCCAATCATAGTCCCCTAATACCCCCCCTAGTGATTATAATAGAATCTTGAATATTCCTATATTTATTTAACCAAATTTGATTTATTGACTTCGACTCATGAAAATAATAGGCGAGTCTATAATTTAAAAAAATTTACAAGTATTTTTTAAGAGAATTTACATAATATTATTGGGTTTAATTACTAAATAGTATATTATTACTTTACCTTATAGATAATAATGAAATATATAAGGCTCATATGTATGGACAATCCTTTAGTCTTGGTGGAAATGTTTTTTATTAGTGGAGGGGAAATTCTTAAAAATGTGTCTTATATTGGGAATTATAGAGTTATAACATTTAATAGAATGATTTTGGATGTTTTTTGGGGTTATAGGGGTGCCTTAAGTATTTGGATAAGTCTCAAGAGCCTCATAGTTTAGAGTCTCAATTTCAGGGAAAACAACTCGGGGCATATAGTTCACCCATTGTTAATTCTAACCATAAACCCCAACAATGCAGCCTAATATATATATGATCATAGTTTTTTTAAACCATGTCTTGTGAACCTGGAGACCCTTCATCTTCTATATAAAATTACTGAGGAATGTAAATAGTTTGGGAATGGTTTGGTAAACCCTGTGCATTAACCATTTTAAGGGGTGAGCCTCAGATAGTGGTATCCCCACTATTGGAAAATAGTTTGGAAAACCATAAGGGAAAACCATGTGCCTATTTAAAAGTAGTGAAATTACACAAATACCACCTTTAACCATGTATGTTTTAACCCACCCTTTTCCCTTCACTTTGGATGGTATTCTCTAGCATTCTCCTCTACCTTCCTCTTTTATCCTATGGGTGGGTTTTTCCTTGTTTTGTGTCTAATTTGAATTCCATCACTTTCATTGGAGAGATATTGGTAACTCTACCACTCCTATTCCTTAATTTTTATTTTTATTTCTTTTCTCAGTGGATTCCATTAGTTTGGTATAATATTACCTATTTTCATTTCTTTTGACTGGTTTTCCGTTTTCTCTCATTTCAAGCCGAACCAACAGCCTATACTCGATGAGTGGGATTCGTTAACATTGTGGTTGGTGGTACCTTAAATTTTACCCAATGTTTTACCTCATTTTTAGATATATTATTGGTATGGTCAAGTAATCCATTCCATTTTTGACCTTACACCAAATTAATTATTTCAAATAGAGTTTTTTCATCATTGAATGCTCATATTTATCATGCCATAAGCCTTAGAAAGAGAACACCTTGTGAAGTGTTTAGTTGATGAGTTGACCATGGAAATGAATTATTAAAGGAATAAAATTATGAAAGGAATTTCAATATGATTAATAGAATATTATTTTTGATATGGTTGGAATTGAATTTTGAATTAAATCTGTGGTTTTGAAATGAAATTTTACAATCATTGATGTTATGAATGTAATTAGAACTAGGTTTAATTAATTAATTGGTAATTTAAAATTTTCTTTTTAATAATATGATTAAGGGTTTTAAAATGGATATTATTGTAGTAATGAATTTTAATCATTTTAAATAAGGTAAGGTTCAAAGTTATTATAAAAATGACTTTGAATGTAGGGAACCTTAATAGTTTACATGTGAATTATAATGGGATGTAAAGTAATGTTGTTGACTAAATAGAGTTTTCATAGTAACCTATAAGTCTTTTCCAATAGATATTTTTTATGGAATTATATTTAATCAATAATGGGAAAATTATAATGTCTTTTAAAATATAAGTGATATCATATAATGGAATGTGAACTAGTGATTGTTCAGTTTCTGATTAATTATGCCTTCATGTGTATACGAATAATATGAGTGGAATTTCATGAGTTTTATCCCTTGTATTCAGTTATGAACATGAACTGGGTAGAATTCTGTGAGTTATCATAGATTATTTTAGGGGAATCTATTGAATTCCATGGGTATATTCCTCATTGGATCTATGGATGTCCCAAGACAGTGAATGCCAAGGGATACCTTAGATTCCCAATAGATTAGTCACTATAGATGCCTTAGTGTGGCTACCCCATATATTAGGGTAATTTATTATGTATTAAATTCCATAGATTGATGTTAGTGAATACCTTGGTGTACCTTTGTGAATGTCATAGGATAGTATCCCCAAATTCAGCTTGATTACATGAGACAAAATTTTATGGGTGTGGACCTGGATTCTGATCAGGTCTAATTATTTAGATGCCTTGGACTTATAGATCCTTGGATTTTTTTATAGAATTACAAGGTTAGAAATTCATGGATTTTATAGAATATATTTGATAGTAACATCATGATTTAATTCCTTAGACTAGATATTGACTTGGTATGAGTGGAATACCTGGTGGAGCCCCTATAAATTCTCATATGCTTAATGGTTTCTGATTTCTTGTATATACACCATAGAACTGACATGATTTAAAAGATTTATCCCCCTAATCAAATTTAAAATGTATGTGTGTTTATAATTTATAGACATATGTCAGGTTTCATCATAGATCCTAAGCATTGGGGGTTGTTTACATCCCTTTTTATTTTGAATATTAAGTTTTAAATTATTATACTATTAAATAGTAATTGTTTATTTATGGCACTCTTGTATACACTCTATTATAGGCTGGTTATTTTTAGGTCATCATTGGTGGTGGCCTATTAAGTTTTACTCAGGACACCATAGAACTTGGGTAACCCTAGTAGAATAGTATTTACATTGTAGGGACTAGTTTATTCTATCTCCTAATGTGTTAAATGTTTGGTTTTTTCATGGCTTGCATAGAATATGAAAATCAAGACTATAAAGAACTCAATCCAGAATGGGGTTAAGTTTTATTATGATTTTATTTTTTATGTTGTATCTAGTATTTGATCCACCCAAGGGGGATTATTAATGAAATGTATGTATTTTCCACTGGTTAAATAATTTTATGCTTATTTATTTAATAAAAAATTCCCTAACTTATCTAGGATTATTTTTTGACCAGGTTTATATATTATTATTATTATCCAACTATTGTATCATTGATAATTAGATATAGTATATCCACCATTCTACCTATGACCCATGCTTCTAGTTGTCAGCCTTTGAAGTATAGGGTGGTACTCCAGACTCCATGTGGTACATCATCATAGAGAAAAAGTTTGATGCCTCCCAAGTTAGGTAATTAGAAATTAGTATCAATGAATTTTTATTTTGTGTTACTATTTTCACATGGTATATAGGAGACTATTATTATATCAAAAAATCGTAATTATATCATTCCTATAAGTGATATACCCACACACAAGGGGAAACCCAAGTTTCTAGTGATAGAACATGTTGTTCTTGGAATTCTCCTGTTATAGTTTTATATGATTTTCACCTTAGGTGAGGATCAAGATTCGTGATGTTATTATTTATGAAATTTTTAATCTTTGAAATTCATAGAAAGAGTTTCTCTCTATATTCATGGATACTTTTAGGAATGTAGGCATTCACATTACATACATAGTTCTAGGGACATGGGTTTAGATTCCAATTGCATGTTTCTTGTAATTTTTTTGACTGACAATTATATCCACATAATTATAATAGTCTTATTTATGCCAGTCAATGGTTTATATATTACTTGTAACATGGGGTAGGTATTAATATTTTTAGAGTGTTGTATATGGTGTACTCCAAAAATAGATATTGTGTAATTGTACCAGACCAACTCTTAGGATGATTCTTGATATATAGGTATATATGAATGGAATGTTGATGGTATATATTAAATAATTTTTTGGTAAACATCCTATAAGGTGTTTTACATCTTATAATGCGAATTACCTTTTTTATAATCAAGGCCTGGGAATGTAAATTTTTTGATAAATATAGAAATAATTAAGTGTAATCCTAATTTTAGAAATATAGTGAACTTAGTTTAAAATGTATATTTTGTGTCTTGTGGTAATGGAAAACCCATGGAAGCTGTGAGTTTTGTAGGTAGTGGTGGTTGTGCTAAATAAAATTTTAGTGAATAACCTATAAATCATATTCATTAATATCTTTAAAATGGAATTATATTTAACCAACACTTTTATGAAAACCTTGTAAATTGATAAAGTCGTAATGAAGTAAACATGTAAAGTGTTGAACATTAAATGCATGAGGTAACTTAGAGGACTTATGTTTTTATCTTAACCACAATATGGGTAATTAGAGCTATTTCGAGGGACCAAGTTATAAGGATTATATGTTATGTATTGAGATGGACCCCATGTGGGTGATGTGGCCTAGTGTGTAAGGTGATGAGCCTATTATGGGTTGTGGGGATAAAGAGAGAGATTATTTTCTAAGTATAAAGATTTTAGTGTTTGGAATTCTAAACTTCATGTGACATTCATATGATGATGAGTTTTATCCTGTGAGCTATGGTTTTGGTGAGACTTTTTTTAGGGGATTGGTGGATGGACATAAAGATGCTTATGAGCGACTCAAATCATGGGTGAATGAGTCGGGTTTTTGAAGTGATAGTATTAGATCTTGTGACCTTTATATATTGAAGGAATCATGTGGTGCAAGATTGAGAAACCGTTGTCTATAAGGAAGTTGGGATGATGATTGAGGCTTGGATACATGCATGAGTAGTGTGAATGGGTGTATGAAATAGGAATATAAATTACATGGATGGATAAAATAGGAAGCACCATGGGTGTGGTGCTCAATATTAAAGTGAGGATTATAGAAGGAGTAGTCAAGAGCCAGCCCCTTTTGAGTTAGACGAATGATTCTAGTAGCATTCTATTATTAGGGTGGACACTCAAAGTTGTTGAATAACACTAGGTGGTAGGAAGTAATGTGTTGGACCTTATAGATATTGATTGTTTTAAGTAAGAGTGTTGAGGGTACACCAGGTTGAATCTGGGTGACCTATGTGTGATAATAGTTAGAGGCTTATGTGTGGAAACCTAACCTGTATGTGAAATGACTCAAGGAATCATGATTTGGGCTATGTGATCAGTTAGTGAGGGATTTCAGACAATATGAATAATGTGATTAAGGGAATGTGTGGTGCTGATTATAGTGTCTCTCAAATCTTGGGTTGATGAGTGGTCATGTTTGAGAAAGGGGATAATGAACATGAGGTGACATTGTAGGAAGAGATGCTCATGTTTTGGTTAGAATGTAAAATACCCTACATTGGGAGGGAATTCTTTTCTTGGATAGAGTAGTTTCAATGTGGTAAATCTAAGAGTTCAATCCTTTTTCAGGTTTTGATATTACATCGGTGTGTCTCAGGAGGAACGACATGCGTGTTCTAGCGGTAGGAAACATTGGGATTAGTGCTAGAGAAGTATATTAATGGAATAAATGTGGTAGGGACATCACCATACAATGTGGAAGTTTTAACCCATGCATTATAAGAAATTCAATGAGTACTTGGAATGGTATTCCACAAGTTAGGATAATATACTCTATGATGGGTGGAGTAGGGAACGAGATTGAGTAATTTAGGTAACTTCTAATAATTGTGTTTGGTGATGGATGGGATATAGATAATGAGATTAGGGTGTTGACCTAGTTGGGTAATGAAAAGGAAAATCCTATGTTGGGTAGTGTTCTTTTATTCTTTGGCATATGACCCTCATATTGGATATATTGTTGGTGTGTGAGACTGATCGTTTTATGGTCATGAAAACACCTAATATTGGTACATATGGGATTTCAATGCAATTTGGATTACATTTGTAATAAAATAAGTTATTTTAATAAATTAATATTTAATTTTTTAGTATATGTTTTGGGAATGGGATGTGTTGGCTTAGCCCATGCTTGTTTTCATGTAGTTTCACATTGGATTTCAAGTGGGTTCAGGGTAAATAGTGTGGATGTTTGGTTCTATGACTATATAATGACAATAAAAGGGCCAGGATTAAACCTAATTGTGTTTATGGGATGAAAATGAGGTACCTCTCGAGATATGGGTATCATAGAAATGGATTTTAACAATGCATCAGCGTTAGAAGCCTATCATACTTGTGAGGAGTTGGATGGAGGAGGTCTGACCACCTATTTTTTATGGGATTCACCATGGTGGGTTCATAACTGCATCAGACTCAACCTTATAAAGGTTGTACAACTTTTTTAGGAGTTGAAAATTTATTTTTAAAGAACTGATATCTTTGGGTTGTAAATTAATAGTAATGGTATTATTGTTTTTTCATTGGAAGAGAGAGATGAGAGTTAGTGTCACCATTGGTCATTCCTCTCATGTGTGTTGTGTTACGATGTGTTTGGATCCATTTTGAGTGGGTCGATGGACCTCCAAGAATAGGCTTCATCAAGAAAATTCAAATGGATTGAGGTTCCAAGGTTTAAATCTATCATCATGAGATGATTCAAATAAAAAGGGGTACCATAGGATATGTAATCAATTGGAAGGTAACAAATAGGTGTCATGGGATAAATAAAATTCATGGAGTGTCATCTCAATGTCCAATGATAATACGGACATCTTCTATGGATTTGTCAGCCTTTTTTCTTCTATTTAGAGATGAATTTTGGAAGATAATAGGGTGTTTGAAAATGAATCCAATTTATTTGGTATAATTTGAAAATCAATGTTGGATAGGTGTCATGGTTAGATGGCCAAAAATACATCTTGGTTATGAGTAGTGTTATGGTGGGGAGTTTTTGAGTCCTTGTTGTATGGATGAGTGTTGAGTATTTGTGTAAATTTTTAGTTTTTGGCTATTGGATTGTATGTTTTTTAAATTGAGCCTTAGATTGGGAATTCAAGAGTTATAAAATCTAAAAGATATTTTTTTGTATGTGTTTTGGGTCCTTGTGGGTTCCTCAGATGATTAGATAAGTCACAGGCACCTTCGGTTTTAAAATATCTATTTTGGGTAAAATATCTAGGGGTGCACGATTAACAAATAATTAGTGCTAATTGTGCACCCTATAATATAGACTTGTTTTTATAGGCACATAGTTTCTTTAAACTTAATGAGGGTATTTTGTAGACCTTGCATCATTTATAGAAAATTTTTGTGACATCCATGCAGTTTTCACATGATTTATCAAATTGTGCACACTAATCATACGAAGGGGTGTGCCTTGGACAGTGATGTCAACATAGTTATCACATTGTTTGAAAAACTATATGTCAAAACCATGTGCCAAATTAAAACTAGTGATATTACCAAAACAATCCTAAAAACCTTTTATGTTTTAACCCCCTTTCCAATTCCCTTAACATAGTTAACTCTCATCATGTGTCACCCTTCCCCTCATATTCCCTATGTTTTATCTCCCTAGTTTAGTGTCCAATTTGGATGTTGTCACTTGTGTTGGGGTGCTCTTGGTAAGTTTATCTATCATATTTCTTCCTTTTTATTTTTCTTTCACTACCTAGTGGTTTCAGTTGGTTTTTTCTAATATCCTTTATTATCTAGTATTTTATTTGGATTTCCATTCTCTTTAATGTTTGTATGAACTGGTGGTCGATATTTGATGAATGGGATTCATTAAGATTGAGGTAGGTGAGTCATTAAATTTAACCCGAATTCTTACCTCGTTTCTAGATGTATGATTGGTGTGGTCAAGAATATCATTCCATGAATGAACTAGGATTAAATTTATTATTCAATGTTAGGTTTTTCCTTACCTAAATGCCTCTATTTAGCATGTAATGAACCCTAGAACCAGACCCCTTAGTGAAGCGTTTAGGTGATGAGTTGACCAAGGAATTGGTTTTTTAATGGAAATATTGTTTTAAAAAAATCATAATATTATTAAGGGTCCATTCTATTTGATATAGTTGGAAGAAATTTTTTAATTAAATTTATGTTTGTGAAATTTAATTTCACAACCATTGATGTTGTGCATGAAATTTGAATTTTGTTTGGATAAATCAATTAGTAATTGAAATTTATCCATTTTATGAAATTATAAATGGGTTTTAAAATGACTTGACTTATGGTAATGACTATTAATTTTTATGAAAAGGGAAACCAAAAAAATTATAATAACATGGGCTTTGAATATTGGTAAAATAAATAGTTTACATGTAAATTGAATTGGGATGTAAAATGATGATGTTGACTAAATATATTGTTGATAAGTAACATATAAGTAATTTTTCCATATATCATGTTGGTAGAACCCTATTTAATTAAACCTAGTAAAATGATAATTTTTTATGAAATGGAAGTGAGGTCATATAATGCCATGGGTTTTAGTGATTGTTTTCTTTTTGATTCATTATGTTTTAAATTTTATTTAGAAAATATAAGTTGAATTCCTTGGGTTTTATCCCTTATATTTGGTTCTTGACATGAAATGAGTGTAATTCATTTAGTGATAATGGGTTCCAGTAGGGTACCCAACTGGATTACATGGGGGAGGAATCATTGGATATATGTATGTCCAAAGCTAAGTAATTACATAATCCATATTGGATTCATGGTTGATTCATCACTTTAAATTCTTTTGGGTAGATCCTCCAAAGATTTAGGTGATGTCTATTGTATTGAATCACACACATTAATGTCTCTAATTCCCTCAGGGTTCCCATGAGAATATCACTGGATGAGATCCTCATGTTATTATTGATTACATGAGACAAAATTACATGGATGTAGACCTAGATTCTTGTCAATACAAATACTTTTAATTCCTTAGAATGAAAGTTGCTTTGACTCAATTTAAAGAATACAAAGGTTAACACTCCATGGATTTGCAAGAATTGATGTGAGAGGAATGTCATGGCTAACTTCCTTAGAACCCAGATTGACTTGGTATGATAGAAATGCCCAGTGAATACCTTGTATATTCTATTATGTTTCATGTTTGTGATTAACATGGTTATACATCTTTCAACCAACATGTGTTATGAGATTTATCACCCTAATCATAGATACATCATTGATGGCTAAAGTAGATATAGACTAATGCCCGGTGTCATCATAGAACATGAGAACCAATGGTTTCTTTCCAAACCTTTTCATTTATAATATTATATTTTTAATTTTTATACTGCTAAATGGTAATTGTTTGTTAATATCACTCCTTCATGCACGGTGTTAAGGACTAGTTATTTTAGGGGAATTATTGGTGGTGGTGTACTAAATTTTACTCACACCCTACTCAGGCCTCCATGGGACTTGGGTACCCAAGAAGAAGACTATTTACATTACATGTCTATTTTTGGGATATTTCCTGATATGTTTATTTTTTCGGATTTTCATGGATTGTGTGTAGTGTGTATTTCAAGACTGGGTAAGAATCAAGAACAAAATGTGGTTTAGTTTAATTCTATTTTTATTTTTTTTATATTGTATCTATTATGTGATCCACCCATATGGTATCATTCATGACATGTATGGATGCTCCATCGGTTATGGAATTTTATATTGTCTTATTTATTATCACTTACTCTAACTTATATATGATAATTGTTTCATCTGGGTTATGTATTTATTATTATTTTTTACTATTATTGTGACTCTAATAAGTAGGTATCATCTCCCCACCATTCTATATTAGACTTGTGATTCTAGTCATCAGCCTTTGGAATATGGGTAGGTGCACCTGAGGCCATGCAAACTAGTGCAAACAATTAATTGATATTGGGTTAAGGAAATACAACATATTTCACGGGCTTCCATGGGGAGAATTACACCATTTAAAAATCATTAATATCTTAAATAACATCAATCTGTAAAGATCCCAAGAGAGTGTAAATAAATTCCTATAGAACACATCTAGTCCTTGGGTAATTTGGGGTTTTAGTAATTAATAGCTCATACGATCTCATCAACATAATGGATAGTCCTAAGATAGCCATTTAATTGTCACTAATTAACCTAGGGATAGATATAAAGAGAATTATTTATTTATTTTCTCTTGTATATCTATTATAAGTAGACTTATACCCTGAAATAAGAGAAGATAAGTAGTCACAGTGAGTATGATGGTGATATTAATAACATTGGATAATGATCCATCTTCATTTCTCAAGTTATTTTTTCCCATTAAATTTTTCTTATTAATATAGTCTTGAGAAAAATTGGTGCTTTTGTTACCCTATTTAAAAAAATCTTCCTTGATTTTTCCTCATATATACTCTCCTTTTATAGGGGTTCTCTTTCTCTTGTAAACTATCTTTTTCCTATGGGATATCTCTTTTAAAAGACGGATTCAATAACTTTGATCTCAATCTGCATATCCCCAATCCTATTTTTTTGCTTCAGTAAGATTTTCTCCTAATCATGGATATCCATTCTTGGGTAATAAAATTTGTTTTAGAGTAAAATAAATAAATATACATTCATTAGAGAAACACATGATATTTGAACTAGATGTATAAAATTAGTCCACCAGAACTATAACCATCATAAAAAGAAGTCAGTGGAATTAGTAGTGGAATCTGCATACCCAATTAGATGTGGTTAGTGGTCAAATAATTCCTTTTCAAAGTGGGTTATTAATTTATATGTTAAATAATCTAATATCTATAGGTTTATGAAGTAATTTTAATTGAGGATCCTAATATTATTATTTCATTTCTTCTTATTACACAATGTGTATATATATCCTAAAAAACTGAGGTCTATGAGTTTTTTCTCCATTAGGAACATGTTGATGTTTGACATGTATTTTCATGAATAAGTGAAACAACCTTACTTATTATATTTTACAATAATTATGTTAAAAATATTTACTAATTAACCATGATATATTTTACATATCAAAAGAATAAAATTCATACCGCAGAATTTATATTTGAATATTGTTACATTTTTCATGAACAAAAGTGAAATGATTAGCTGGGAATAATGTGTAATATTTTTTATAATGTGAAGAGGGGAAAAGTTACTTAGATTCACTTACAATTTATCTTTTTAGAAAATAAAAATGTTTCTTTTTCATGGGTTAACATGGAAAAAATTCATAATATATTTTTTATGAAATCCTTTATGTTATATGCATTGTGTTTTGGTTCAAGGACATCTGCACTAGAATCTTCTGAAGAACTGCCTCCAAATTAAAATAACTCATATTTTTCAAGTTATTAGAGTCCCATTTTATTCTATATGGTGATAAATATTATTATAGAGAAAATTGGGGGTCTTTATTCCCTTGGTTTCTTGTCTTCATGAGGATGTGAACACTTTTTCTACTCGATTCCTAGATATATTCCTTGAGGACACACCTCCATAACCCCCTTTTAAGTTTAAGGAAGTGGGTTTCTTTTATATAGTACATTTGAAAAAGAAATGTTTGGGAATTATCATTAAAATGAGAAATGATGAGAAAATAATTTGAAGTGGGGAGGTAATAGAGTAAATATCTCTTTCATAGTATCATTTTAAACAGATGAAACTATAACAGAATATCCCTCAACAAATCCTTATGAAATATGTAGAGACCCAAGCTTGACATACATGGACATTAAATTTCTTTTGCAGAATACTTAATACAAGACACAAAAAGACACCCAAATACCATGTTAGTTTAGTGTATTTGGAAACTTGGAACATAATCTTCTAACATTGTGAAAGATATTCAACTTATCCCATAAAGATCTTCCCCTTTTTCCAACCTAAAACCTTTCTTTATATCCTGGGGAAAATAAAACATAAAAAGGGTGATCTTAAATGCTCAGTAAGGGTAGATATATAGAAAATAAAACAAACCATAAACATATGAATGTAAAAACATGAACATAAAGTTTAAATATCATGAGTCGTAAAATTAATCTTAGTTGTTCGTAAGGCATAGATCATAATGGAACATTAACCATGATACAATAGCGTTGGCATAAAACATGTAATTGTGGAAAACTAAAAATCACATCATATGATTTCCATATTAGCCAAGGAATTTCTTCCAAGACCATTATAGTGTAAATAGACTATTATTGAACTAGGTGTACATCCTATGAATCCTTCCCTACCATGCATGTTCTTACCTGTAACACCCTAATTTTTTAAAAGAGAAAACGTTGTTTGATAGTGTATGTGATATGCAACACTAAACCCAAACAATCCATGATTATTTAAACATGAACATTATAAGTAAGCACTTAAATTAGTGAGTATTACTAGTATTAATTTATTTATTAAATATATCAAAAATTTCTACACAATTTATAAATTCTCAATTTTTTTTAAAGTCATTTATTCTTGAAAAAAATATATTTTCATCAAAAATGATTTTTATTAGTTTTTATAAAATATATTATATTTATTGTTAGATACTTATAGAAATTTTATTTTATAAAATGAAAATAGTTTTATAAATCATCATATATATATATATATTAAATTTGGGTGAAGTTTTTGGATTTTTTTGAAAAATATTGATTTTTCAATGATTAAGAAAATACATATTTTTGGTAAAACTATCATTTATTTTTAATAAATTAGGTAATTAGAAAGTCTTGTTATTATTTAATATTATTTAAAATTAACGTAATTATTTATTATTTATATTTCACCCAATTAATTAACTTTATATCACCATTATATTGTATTTTATTCTAATTTGTTTACGCTTAAAAACATTTTTTCTGAAAAACTATTTTAAAATTCATAATGTTTCTCCAATTTAAATAATTAAAATAAACACTAATGAGTGATGATTTAAATTAAATATATATATTATATATATAAATATTAATTAAAAATTAATTAATTTATTACCAATTTTTATATAGTTATTATATTATTACCTTATGTTTGAAAAATACATTTCATGAAAAACCATTTTTTCAACGTGCCTACAGATTAAATTTTATATTAAATTATTCCAATGATGTGAATTTAATTTGATAAAATAGATTAAAAATTTTCAGTACGAATAATTTCTATTGTATAATAAGGTTGAATTTGTTTTTTCATAATGAATAGTCAAAATAGAAAAAAAAAGTTTCCCTGGAAAAAACGTTAAAACGGTAAAAGTGAGTTACCTTAGAGGGTAAGAGGATAACAAGCCTAAAAAAATTTATTTTTAATTTTACAGGTGTATAACAGCCTTATCTATCCGAAAAAACTTTATTTTTAAATTTTTGAGTCGCCTTTCTTGACTGTGACTTCCCATTGTTGAATTGTTTTGGAGATTTACAAGAATGTCACTCCTCCTCCATTACAAAAGGTCACCCATATAATCTTCATTACACACTTCCAAAACCCATTGTTTTAAAAAATACCTACCCAAATAATATCCTTACATCCATCCCCTTATCCTAGATCCTTTCTTGGATCATAAATTTAATCTTGGAAGGCATTAAGTATCATCCAAAACTATTGGTCTAAAGAAAAGGTAATGTTCTTAACTGAGCATAACTATTTTATTTATTCATTATCCACCTTCATATCATATTCAATCATGATAATAAAATAACCTAAGTATATAAAATATAATAAAATGATAGTATGATAATGTAATAACCTAAATCCATCTCCACTACCATTAAATTTAAAATGAAACCATCAATCATGTGTACGACGAACCACCAACTCTTCAAATGATGTAATTCTTTTTCCATATCCACCTATAATGGATGTTCATAATGAAGAATTTAATGTTTATATATGATAATAATTACACCTTAAAGATTTTTTGTAATTAATATATTATATAGTTTCTTACATTACTATCCATTGAAAATGATAACGTATTTCGTGTGTACGGAGAAATATCACCTTATGGAGGGATGTGATTCATTTATTTTATAACCACATCACATGGAGGGAATATGTATATTTATTTAATAAAATAATATTATATTTATGTTATAATTATATTTATATTAATATAAAATAACTCCTTCCTTCTACCCATTATGATCGTCAAAAAATGGAAACGTTACTCATGCATACATATAAACTATATTATCCATGATTGTAATCTAGTTCATTTAACATAACCATACTTGATATATAAAATTGAAAATTATATCATTATTATTATTCTGTATATGATGATTAAAAATACCTTTGACCTTATTCAATATACAAAAGTGATTTTGGACATATGAGTTGTACATTGTCAAAACGTTCGAAATGAACCTAAATAATTATGTAAATAAAAATGACATAGTAATGAATGAAATAAAATAAATAAAAATCAAGAAATAGGTTCATAGGAATGTAAATAGTAAACATAATTTTATTATTAAGTAATATAAATAACACATGTGCTGGATAGGGCTTGAGGTAAGGGATCTCTTTAAACTATATTTTTCATCAGGTTATAACCATACTCTCTCTAACTCACTTTATATCTCTATTTAATGTTATATAATGATTTATATTATATACGTATATATATATATATTACATATATACCTATCACACAGATACTTATTTAAAAATGTAAAACATACCTTATGATCATTTCTAAATTTTATTCTTTATGAAACCACTTTAGATTATGATATGAGGTAAGATTATAAAGACCATATTATTTCCATGAGTAATTATTATGTTTATGCCTTATTATTGATTACTTATGTGGAATAAATATGCATGTACATGAACTGAATGTGATGGACCATTGTGAAATTATATATCCCTCCAGTTCATTGGGTAATGTTTTAGTCACATGAGATGTCATATATGGGATAAGGGAGTTAACCTAATCCATTATGAGACTCTTCACACTAAGTGATGTTGTATCAGTAGTTATACTTAAATTATGTTGAATTCATGTTTTATATTGTTGACACATTTTATAGGTTGTTATGGTATTATGATACCATGATCATTATGTTATGCTCCAATTTTAGAACTCATACACCTTCTCTTTTATGATATCATGTTATACCATTGACTCACATGTAATGATTCCTTATTATTTTTATTCCCTTACTTGGATTTTGAGATTATCCCTTTCATTCATTTATTTCCTAGGTTGTCCCAAGTAGTATTAGGAGCCTAAATGGATTTAGGTGCTCATTATGAAGGATAAAATAACTATTCCATTTATCTATTCATTTTGATTTAATATGAACCCAGTATTCCAAAGAAACTTGTCTTTTTCAATCCATGTTTTTCACAACTCAATATTTATGTTAATAATCATGTAATAATATGTGTAAAAACTTTTGGGAAACTATATTTGGTATCATAGAAAAGGTTTAGTTAACCCTTTGAAACTAGGCTAAGAAAACCTTAGTGAGAACCATTGGTAAAATTCTAAGTATATGTTTAAGGAAAAACATATAATTAGGGAAAAATCTAGAATATTGGTGAAGTATACATTATGTGGTTTTAGAGAAATTAAATCCTTGTCTATATACTACAAGTGGAAGTGGTTTTGGAATAGATATACCTAAGGGTAATAACTAAAGAAAAAATATCAGGCTTGACTCGAGCATTACCTAGTACATGACAACAATACATATGGCTCACCTAGTTTGACACACCCAAGTATATTTTTAATAAATTACCAAAAAATCTATGAACCATTATGAAGGGAACAAGAATGCTCAAAATAATTTATATTGGGAAATATATCATGGATAACTTGGGTTGAAACCTAAAATTTCATATGTTCAGGAATATATGTCATTTATGAGTTATCCCTTTAATGTTATTGGTTTCCTATGTATGTATCTAATAGTTTAAAAAAATCCACCCTAATTTTTTCCTTTTTTAGTTAATGGATATAAATAGGAGAATTGAGTCACAAACCATTTGAGGGTAACTGTGCTGATTTCCAAAATGAGATTTCCAAACCAATGGAAGTAGGATTTGGGAACATCATGATAATAATTTCTCATTTAACTAATTTTTTTACCCAAAACATGAATTTAGAGTAACACCTAAATCCACTAACAAAGAGAATGTTTTAATTGAGGACTTCATGCAAAAAAGCCCTTAAACATTTTGTAGATCTTATGATCCTTTAATTATGAAAAAATATATCAAATCTATTAAAAATATATCTGATATCCTTAAATTCTCTAAGAAAGAAATGTTTGTGCTTTCTATTTATTTTATGGAGGGAGAATCTGATAAATGGAGGAATTTAATAAAAAAACTAAAAAGCCTATATAACAGATCAAAGAGATGGAGTGGAAGGAATTATGGAAAAACAAATTCAAAAATATTTTCCTCATACTCTCTAACCTAAATAGATAGGTATTTCCTAATACTTAAGAAAAAAGTATGATGAATCAATCATGAAATAGAAAGAAAAATTTACAAGACTTTCACGATACACCTTGAGCTTTATCATCTCCCATGAAAGTAAATATTACTGATTCTTTAGTGGGATAAAGGCACGTCTTCAAAAAGCTTTATAAATTCAAGACTTTAAAAACTATGAGGAAATTGTCCATTTTTCCTTAAAATTTGAAATGGATGTTATAAAATCTCATGGTTCCCATAGGGATAAGAATTAGAAAATGTATTTTAACTCTAGTGGAATGGTAGAGAAATATAATGGTGGAATGAAATTACAACAAACCACTTGTAAAAAGTATGGGAAAAGGAATCTGAGAAATTTTCAAAGGGGGAGGAGAATTTATTTAGGTGTTGGAATGAAAGGAAACTAGCCAGTGATTTTGGACAAGAGAAACCCACCAATGATATTGAAGAAAGTAATTCTCCAACCAACCCACTGCCTATTGTCCAATTTTTCAATTGCAAGGAATAAAGGGCACTATGTGGACTAATTCACTAATCCAATGATTTTTTATGATAACCCGTGAAAAAAAATTGCAAGGATTAGGGAGTAAGGGAAATCTTATTCCATCAAAATAGTGGATGGGATACCAAAAATGAAGTGGTTAAAGGTACAATAGTTCTTCCATCATGAATAAAAAATGTACTTTTTGACTCAGGTTCTAAATATTCTTTCATTTCAATAAATCTTAGTACACCTATTCAAGAAACTCCTCAAAACATGGAAGTTGACTTATCAATGAAGATTGTGAATGGGTAAATTATCACATCCCAATCATATAACCCATCCCATATCCATATTTTGGGTTGAAATTTCCTAAAATCCTTATGATACTTCATTTAGTGGAATGTAATTCCATTATGGGCATGGATGTTCTATCATTATATAGATCCAACATAATGTTACGAGATAAGAAAATCACCCTCCAAATCATAATTCTCCATTTGATTCAATAAAAGTACCAGAAGGAGGTTGAATCTTCATTGGTATCAACATTTGAATCTAGGGTATTTTTTATTTTTGGGAAAGTTTTTATTTCTCAAATGATTGAGACTATGGAAAATATCATGCTTGAATACATGCCCATTGTGATGGATTATACTGATGTTCTTCCGGAAGAGTTTCATGGTCTTCCTCCACTCCGAGAGGTTGAATTTTCAATCGATCTTATACTTATATATTTTCCAATGTCTCTAACTTAATATAGAATAGAAATCATTCAACTTGATGATCTGATGAGGAAACTATAAGAGAATCTAAATAAAGGGTTTATACACCCATGTACTACACCATGGGGTTCATTAGTTCTCTTATTCAACAAGAAGAATAGGTCAATGTGCTTATTAAATTATTATAGTGAGCTCAATAAAATTATGGAAAAGAACAAGTATCCCCTTCCATGGATATATGACTTTTTTGTTCAACTATATAGAGTCTAGTATTTCTCTAGGTGGACCTTTGGTCAGTATATGTCAATTGAGTGTGAAGAAGTAAGATATTCCAAAAAAATCCTATTGAACAAGGTATGAATACTATGACTTCATATTTATTCCTTTCAGACTAACTAATTATATAACAGTCAATAAAAATTTAATAAAAAGAGTCTTTAGAGACTACCTTGAATTTTTTTGGTAGTCTTTATGATGACATTTTCATATAGTCCAAAATAAAGAGGAGCATGAGGAAAAATTGAATACTATGGTAAAGGATTTGTGAAAGGAGATGAAATTTTCAAATTACAAACAATGTGTGTTTTGGAAGAAGAAATTATAATTATTGGGGCATATTATCACCATAAAGGGGATATCTATAGACCCTTCTAAGACAAAGGTGATAAAGGAGTGTCCTAGACCAGTATTTTTAATGGATATTCATAGATTCCTTGAATTAGTTGGGTATTACCAATGATTTGTGAAAAACCTCTCACGATTGTTAAACCCACTAACCAAGCTAACTGGGAATGGAGTAAAGTGTTTTTGGATGAGTGAATGATGAGAGAGAATTAAGGATTAGAAGAGGAGGCTTATCACTGCAACAATACTCAGACTGCCCTCAAGTGGATTACTTTTATAGTATAAGTAAGGATTCGAACAAGGATTAGGTTTTTTTTCTAATGTAGAATAATAATGTGGTATTCTACACCTAGAAGAAGTTAACATTTCATGACTATAACTATACAACACATGATTTAGAGTTGGAAATAGTTATCTTTTTATTAAACATCTGTAGACATTATCTCTATAGGGAGAAGTGGGAAATATATATATATCTATAGAGCCTAAAATATATATTCACATAGATTGTTATTAACATGCAACTATGTAGATATTTAAGTATGATCAAGTACTACGCCTACCTTGTCCATTACTATCCTAGGAAAGTAAACAAAGTGAAATATTCTCTAATTAGAAAGGATTTTAAAATTCTATCAATGATTATAATTGAGAAAAAATACAATTTTATTACACTTGAAATTGATAGATATGGGATTAGTAAATGGATATCCATACTAAAATACTCAAATAACTACTCAAATATCCATTTTTAAAAGGATAAAATAGTCCTACAAAGAATGTAACATCCTATATTTTCACAAAGGTAAAGGCCTTTTTTTTGTTTGAATTCTGTCCTTTAGCCTTAATAATGATTCCTAATGAATTTAAAGAGGTATCTGGTGTTCTTATGGCATGTTTAGAGCTGGATAAACAAAATTTGAAGAGGTAAATTGGGTTGCATAGTTAGTATAGATTGTGATTCCCAACCTGCACGGTTTCCCTAAACTATACGACTGCATACAATGGTGGCCTAAGGGCCGAACGGGTTGTCTCTAGCCATGAGACCCCAAGAACATGGCTATGAGTTGATATAGAAATCTTGGATAGAGTTTTTTTGTATAGTTTTCACATGTTTAGATAAATCATGCACCTTCCCATTTGAAGCAGATCAAGGCACCCAATTGGTGTACGATTTGGCCAACCATGTGGCCAAACCATGTGCCCTTGTTTTTTAGGGTGAAATTACAATGTTACCATATTAAATGGTATAAACTCCTTTATTATTTATCTTAATTCTTCTCTAGTGATTGATCTCTCGTCCCTCTTGTATGAATCTCCTCCTTCTACTTCATAGGCTTGTGGTAGCTCCCCCATATAAACTCAGTTTCTCTCACCATTGGATCCATAAAGAAGATATAGGTGGGATCTTGAATCTTATTCATTAATTTTATAGTTCTTCTTCCCATATGTTACGCTATCTTAGTGCAAGACCATTTTCCCCCTTTTTAGGTAATTTTATAATTTCTCAGACTTCATCAGATCTATCTTGAATAAATGTTCAATTATAGATGAGGAAAGATCTATGAGGCTAAGATAAATGGTCTATGTTTTTCCCTCGTTTTATTGCATTATGTATTATGAACCATTTTTCAGTGAGAAAGACTCTTCTAGAATCACCACTAATTTTTCATATTAAATTAAAATGGATGACTTACCATTCCCTTTATGACTAGAGTTAGAGGTCAACCAACCCCTTGGGTTGATCACTTTGAGTTAATGTTCCCTGATGGGTGTGAATAAACTTTGAGCCTTAAATTTCCATTTGTTCTAATTTTACTAATACCCCTTGAAAGAAATTTTCTCATGATAGATTCCATGATTTCTTAATTGAGTTGAATAGTGGGGTTAAACCTTGAGTAATGTCACTACACCTCATTCTATAAATTAAATGGTCAAATTAAGGGGAATGGTCATGTTCTTATGCTTTACACCTTACACCATAAATAGATTGTAAACTAAATTCCAAAATAATGTTGACAAATCATGGTATAAATACTAAATTTATTAAATGGTATTTATTTTATAACCAATTCACATCCTTATCTAGTTTCATGTGTGATACAATAGGTTCGGAATTAAGGAACCATTGGATGAGATAAATGTTCCTTGTAGTTGGAGTTGTTAATGCCTTGTAAACATGCATGTGGAGACATTAGATATACCTAGGATATGCTCATTGTGAGTTTTCTATTTTACCTATAGATGAGTGACATTTTTTCCCTAGGGAAGAACCCATGGATGGGCTCAATCATAGAGTGGTTTTAGCATTCCATAAGAGAGACATAGGCCCCTAGGTCTGATACCAGGTACAAACTCGTAATGTAGTTCTGGAAGTTATCACACTATGCTAGGAGTGAAACTTTGGACATCATTCCTGGGTCACCTTGGATGGAATTCAAGGGGAATTGGACCTATGTCAATCCCCACAACTAATACATGTAAATTACTTTTGAATTTTCATGGATGGGATCACAACAACTCACTATAGTTTATAAAGCGGTTTTTATTTGAATTGAAAAGGTAATTGAATGTTTTAAAATAATTAATGATCCATTGGTTTATAAAATATAGGGAATTGTTCCCCACGGACAATACCAAGCATGGGGAAAATCCTCCTTATTTCTCTTTACAACTCTCACTTTACATTTTCATGTTCCCTTGGTTTAAACTCACCAGCTTAGGCCAAAGCAGGTAAATTGGATGAGTGTCCAAGTGTAATCCAGTCCAATGTATTTACTTATTTGTTTTTGTTTTTTATATTTTTATGGAACATGATTTATTTTAGATTTCATGAATGGTTTTATCTAGACACCATTATTGGCATCCTACTAAGATTGTATCTCACACCCTACTCGAGAAACCTTTGGTACCCTTGTAAACTTTATGACTGCACGTATAGATAAAGGGAAGCATCCTATCTCTGATGTTTGATTTATATATTTTGGATGAAGTTCGTAGTAGAGGACCAAGCCTATGCTCCAGATGCTAGCTATAATAGTTTTTTTTCTTTTTTATATTTTTTATGGGATAGTGTTATATGCTTGTATCACCTGAGTCTAGTGTATGTTTTGGTACTGCTACATCACCATGATCATCCTTGTATTGTATCTTATTATTACTCCGATTCCACATATTGTTTATTTAGATTACATTTATTATTATTATTTTTATGCTACTGTTTGTTTGATCTTTTTTTATTTTTCTACATATTATTATCTTATACTATTGTGCTCACTCTGTTCAAGAAGGTAATATCCTCCCCATGGACACACCAAAGGCCCTCACTGCTAGATAGAAACATTCGGTGTTTTGGGAGGTGTGCTTGAGTTATTATGGACACCTTATTGGGGAACCTTGAAGTGGTTTTTGGGGAGGGATGCTATAAAGTGGTATCACATGATTTTTTTTTAAATTTTTCTTACTATTAGGGATTTAGAATAGATACTATGATATTAAAATTTGGTCATGAGCCTCTTCTTGGGAGTAGCTAACCCACATACATGGAAAATACAAATTACCCAGGATGGGTAAATATTTTATGGGCTTTTCTATTACAGCTTCATGGATTTCTCTATTAGGTGACACACTTTTTTGGTGCTGTTATTATGTTGATATTGTTAATATGTGTTTTTAAACCTATCTGATGATATGAGGGAACATAGAAGCATGCATCATCCTGGGAACTGTAGGATTAAAATGTCATGCATTATGTCAGGCCATATTTACCTTTTAGTGGGAATTGTTTATTTTTCATTTGATTTTTGTATGTTTTTTTGTTATATCTTATAGTGTTTTATTTTTATATGAATAAAAATGTGATGATATTACCTTACAGTATTATGGAAAAACAATTAGCACTTAAAGTGTCTTCCTTAACCTAATAGTGTTTTATTACATAGGTTAAATAATATTCCTTAAAAATCCAATTGTTACAAGTTGATTAATATACTATTGGTTGCATGGGATGGAACATGTTATGGTTTTCAGTAAATGGATGTCAAATTTCAATTTATAAGGTGTATGGGTTCTTATTAATTGGGTGTGATGATCCATTTAATTCAAACATTTAAAGGAAATTAAAATTTATAAATAAATCAAAATGAAAACAACCATTAAAATTAAATGGTTACCTCCTACGAGACCTTGACCGTAACCCAAACTAGTAGTGGGAAGTAGGTTATGTCTCTTGTGATCTTTATAGGACTCGTTCTGGTCACCTAGAGCTAGATCCTGGAGAAGGATAATGGTTGTTTCATGCTTATAGGTAGGCTTTTACCTATCCCCCATTACCGTTTTCCATATATTTTATAAATCCATTTAGGTAGATGCTCTTGGAATTTTCTAGTTATGTCATTGTGATGACCTCGTACAATATACCAAGAAAGTGGTGATGAGAATACTCTGGAGGTGGTGAGCTCGGAGCCACCTATGATACCACCTTTAGTTCCACCTATGGATCCTCCTCTAGATCCTCTACTAGTTGTTCATTCCCAGTTTCATGATACATTCTTCTAGTTCATATATATTGTTTAGGGTGATCCTCAACTTTCCCCTTCTATGGAATAGTTGACCATGGAGTTCTAGCAGCAACATCCACTCACCTTTTTAGTGAATGGAAGACCTCAGGATACTAAATCATGGCTAGTATACATGTAGTAAATCTTTGAGCATATTGATATGCCTCCAAAGCAGTGGGTCAATCTCACAACCTATATGTTATGTGATTCTTCCAAGCATTGGTGGGATGTTCTGACTCAAGATGGTCAACATTAAGGTATGGTCTAGAGGAACTTATAAGTTTCCTTCTTTGACTACTTATTCACTTAGACATTAAGTATAGATCATATTTAGAAGTTAATACACCTTTAGAAAGGTGACATTTTAGTGATGGAGTAATGATATTGCTTCATTGAATTACTGCATTTTGCACTAACCTTGATTGGTGATGAGCTGATTAATGCAAGAAGAATTGAAGATTGGGTTTCTTTGGCCATTCACATGCAAGTAAATGTATTTTGGATTACCATCATTTTAGAGATATTTAACCAGAACCTCTTCAATGAGTAGAATCTGAGGGGATCTGGAGATGAGAAATAGGTTACTTCAACTTCTAGGAAGAGTAGTGGTTTATCTAGCTGTAGGAAGTGACTCTTTGAGGGTACACGCAGGGGTGGAACCATCCAGTTGGCAGAAACCGAAAACTTAGTGGTGTGTCACTAGTGTGGTATGATAGGCTACAAAAATCACCAATGTACAAGCAACCTGATTGAGAACCTGGCTTATGGAAGGATGGATCACATCCAGTTTTTCGGGTGATCCTTTCCACCAGTTCAAAGTGAGCGAGGTTTTGTTCCATCACTGCCTTTAGGTGTAGGATATGTGACACCATGTTAGGATGGAAGCTACTCATTTATAGTACATTAAGGAAAAGTTGGTGGTTGTGGCTAAGGTAGTCAGGACTTAGAATTTCATCCACAACAGAATGGACATACTCAGGATACTCAGACAACATCTTAGGGTTGTGGTTTAGACCATATATATGTTTTTCATCCAACTACAGAGAAGTAGAGTCTAGAGCCATCTTCAGTTAGAGGTACTATTCTGGTAGCCTCGACTTTAGTGTCTTCCTTGTTTGATATAGGTTTATCACTCTCTTTTCTATCTACTACAATTATGTATAGTCTGGGTCTAGTAATAGAGTATTCATGTGGTGTTATGACTATTGACCCGCCATTAGGAGTTCAAGAAGAGGTTATACCCTAGTTCAAATAGTTCTCTCCTAATATAGGTGGGTACAATTTTATATGGACTTTTGTTGTCCTTGAGATGATAGGTTTTGACCTCATTCTCGGTAGGGATTATCTTACGTCTTTCCAAACATAGGTGGATTTCTATCACCATCATGTATCTTTCACATCACTTGAGGGAAGCATGTATATCCATAAAGTAGGATGTCATATCTAGGAAGGTCATCTAGACTCAAGCATACTAGGCTAGAATAAGTAATATCCTAGATGGCCAGTCACATTATGAGTGATCGGGGAATGAATCTCATGAAATTTAATCTAGTTTGGGATTATTTTAGGGATTTATTTCATGATTATTTCATCAGAATTCCTCATGTGAGATAAATTGAGTTCACCATCAATATTTTTCTATGTGTGAAAATAGTTCCCATTCTTCCTTTTATGATGGCACCACAGAGATCCCTAAACTCTAGAGGTAACTCGAAGACTAATTCTCTAAGGGTTTTATCTTACCTAGCACAACATCATGGGGATCACCAGTCCTTTTATCTAAGAAAGTGGATGATTCACTTAGGTTTTTCATGGATAACCACTGATTGAACCAGATGATGGTGAAGAACAAGTTTCTACTTCTACTGATAGACATCATCTTTCACCATTTATGAGGAGCAACCATTTTCTCTAAAATCGATTTTAGGTTAGGATACCGTCTATTTCATGTGAGTCCATCATACATACGAGGAACCACATTATAGAGATGGTATAGTTTGTAAAAGTATCTAGTCATGTCGTTAGGTCTGAAAAATGAATCAGAAATCTTCATGGTGCTGATGAATTAGGTTTTCCACCCATATTTTGATTCTGTTGTGGTAGTCTTCATAGAAAACATCTTAGTGTATTCATAAACCAGACATTACCATGGAAACCATCTTGAGATAGTGATGAATACACTAAGAGAGAACCATCATTATGAAAAGATCATAAAATGTCATCTTTGGATTAGTAAGGTTCACTTCTTGGGTAATATCATATCTTAGACAGTCTTATCAGTCGACCAAGAGAAGGTGAGTGCTCAGGTTTCCTAGGATCACCCTAAGAACATATTTGGTATACTCAAATTCATTGTGATGGCTAGTTATTATAGGTACTTGATCTTGGATTTATCTTTCTTGGTAGTACCACTTATGGGAAGGACCAATAAGGGTATACAATTTGACTAGAATTGAGCATGTGATACATCTTTTCAGGAGTTAAAGGGAAGACTAACTTCAGCACCGATCTTGATTTTTCCTGATTGAAGAAAGAGATAAAATTTATATTGTGACACTTTAGGATTCGATATGGGGGTAGTTTTGATGCAAGTTGATTAGGTTATGGCATATGGGTCCCATAAACAGAGGCCTTATTAGAGGAACTATCCAACGCATGACCTCGATCTAGTAGTTGCGGTTCATGTTCTGTGTTGTTGGAGGAAAAATATTTTGGGTGAGATATTAATTGTTTACATGGATCATAAAATTATCAAATGCATATCCACTCAATGACACTTGAATCTTTGTTAGTGATGGTGGTTGGAGTACTTGAAATTATTTGACATTGATATTTCTTACACACCGAAAAATGGAAACATTGTAGAAGAATCCTTGAGTCAGAATACTCAGACACAATCCATTAGGGAGGCCAGTTGTGAGTGGTAGTTGGTGGATCTATTATATTATAAGTATCTAGAGGTTCGGGAAAAAAATAGTGACCAGTTATAATAGCACTAGAAGTGGCACCCTCCCTTTTGGAGTGGGTCCATATGAGGGATTTATCTAAATCTGAGGGCCTCATTTTTTAGGGACAGCATCACATGATATAACCCACCTCATGGATGGTTTATATATGTGAATGAGACCTTACTCTTCTATGGGGGAGATTGGGTACCATTAGATATAATAGAAGAGTTGATGAAGGAATCACATGCCTCTGTATGGGCAGTTCATCGAGGTCTTACCAAGATGTACCGAGACATGAATTTTCAGTATTGGTGGCCCGACATGAAAAGTTATAAATCTGGTTTTATCACCTGGTACTCTACCTCTAAATAGGTGAAGGCATATCCCTAGGGAAATTTTGGACTTCTACAACTTCTCTCCATTCATGAGTTGAAATTGAATGTTGTCACCATGGATTTCGTGAAAGGTTTATTGAGATCCCCTCAAGGAATAAATGTAGTATGGGTGATTTTCAATAGACTAACCAAGGTTTCAAACTTCTTATAAATTCAGAAAACATTCCCTATTGATTAACTAGAACGTATTTACATTTGGAAGATAGTGTGACTTCATGTTGGTCCCCATTCTATCATATTAGATAGATATTCTCTTTTTTACTTTATATTTCTGGAAATGGTTTCAAAAGTCAATAGGTTCATAGGTGCTCTTGAGTACAACATTTCACCCTCAAACTGATGGGCGGTCTGAGCAGATGATACGGGTGTTGGAAGACATTATTAGATCCCACATTTTTTATTTTGGAGGTTCATGCGAGAATAATATCCCTCTTGTTGAGTTTTCTATAATAGAAACATTCATGAAACAATTCATATAGCTTCATATGAGTACCTTTATGGTATATTGTTCCATTCACCACTATGACGTCTATAGGTTGGTGAGGCAGCTATTTTGGGTCACTGTCTCGTTATGGAGACTTCATAGCATTTTTTATTGATTTAGAATAGTATTATTACAACATAGTCGAGAAAGAATTCATATACTAATCTTTTTCATCGACCTCTAGAGTTTAAGGTGGCACATTAGGTATTTATGTGTGTCCCCCATTGATTGGTTCATATACTAATTAGAATATAGGGAATGTTATTGCCTCGGTATGTCATGCCTTTCGAGATCGTGGAGAGAGTCGGTTCGGTAGCCTATCGATTGCAACTACCTTAGAGTAATTTTTCCATGCACAATGTCTTCCACATATCAAAACATTGATAGTATCATTATAATTCAACTCATTCATTTTACCACAATAATATTGAGCCATAGAAAGATGTGTCCTTTGAAGAGAATCGAACACATATCAATGATCAGATCATGAAGGATCGTCGGGGAAGGTCAGTTCTTATGGTCCAGGTGCTATAATAGAATATATGTATATAGGATGATACATGGGAGTGGGAAGATGATGTACAAGCATAGTGGCCAGATCTTTTCTCTAAACACTACAGGAAAATAGTCGTTTCGCAGCTGTTTTTTCAAGGCGGTTTAAAAAACCGCCACTAAATGTTTTCCGGGTCGCTATTTCCCGGCTGTTTTTTTGCGGCGGTTTAAAAACCGCAGTGAAATGTCTTAAATTTTTTTTAATTTTTTTTTAATTTTTTTTAATTATTTTTTAAATTTTTTCTCGGATTAGCAGTGGTTTTTTTAAAAACCATTGTGAAATAGTAGCGGTTTGGGTAAAACCACCGTGAAATGAAAGGAAAAAAATAAATAAAACATGAGAAACCTCAAAATCACAAAAATGATCATAACTTTTGATCCGGGAATCCGTTGGAGCGCCACGACCAGTCAAATCGAAGCTCATGAAGAGATCTAGAGGCATGTATAATTAAAACTGTGAGACGGTCTAAGGTGAGGAGGATATGAAAGTTATAAAAAAGTTGAAAAAAGTTCTCCAACTTCAAACGGCCATAACTTTCACTCCGGTTGTCCATTTGGGCACTACCACATATCAAATCAAAGCCAGCGAAGAGAGATACACACTAGTTTGACAGAAGAAAACTTCTGTCATGGTTTTCAACCCCAAAAACTACTCCGAAGGCCTCCGAAACCCCATTTCTGTCACAGGTGTCCCATCGAACTTGTCTTCAAACGGACCTAACTTTTGATCCGCATGTCAGTTCGGACTCCTCCGCTTTCCAAATCGTAGTTCGTTCCATGAGCTTTAGTTTGACTAGTCACGGCACCCACATGGACTCCTGGATCATAAGTTATGCCTTTTTAGTGGGTATCAGGTTTGTTTTGTTTTCTGATGCCTCGTTTCTAGCACCCGTTCCCCATCAGTTTTTTTAAATAGTCGTAACTTCTGATCTGTCGGTCCATTCACTCTCTTTCACCTATCATCTCAAAGATCGTTTTAGGATCTTTGATTTGACTAGTCGTTGATCTGGAACAGACTCTTGGATTATAAGTTTTTTCCATTAATCTGAGTCCAATATTTTTGTCACTCTATGACCGTTTTGACGGGTTTTAATAGTTGCTCCATTTATTACTGTTTATTTGGGTTTCCATGACTTTTTATCTTTATCAATGGTTTTTTGTGGGTTATTATGATGATTATGTTGAATTCTTGAGGGGTTTTCCAGATTTTTCATGAGTTTTCATACGTTCTCATTCTTTCAAATGCTTCCTTCTTCATGCTTCTCAATCTGTTTTCATACGTTTTCATAATTTTTCATCCCTTATCACGCATTTTCGTACTTTTTCATGTGTTTTATTTATTATTTATTATTTATTATTTATTATTTATAATATAATTTAATTTATTTATTGTCTATTATTTGTTACTGGTTATTTATTATTTATTATTTATATTTATTTATTATTAATATTTATTTATTATTTATTATTTATTATTTATTATTCATTATTTATTATTTATTATTTATTATTTATTATTTATTATTATTAATTTTAATATTTTCTGCTGGTTATTTATTATTTATAATATATTATTTATTAATTATTATTTATTATATATTATATATGATATATGATATATTATTTATTATTTATTATTTATTATTTATTATATATTATTTATTATTTATTATTTATTATTTATTATATATTATTTACTATATATTATTTATTATTATCATTAATAATAATATATTATATATTATATATTATTTATTATTTATTATTTATTATTTATTATTTATTATTTATTATTTATTTATTTATTTATTTATTTATTATTATTTATTGTTTATTATTTATTATTTATTATTTATTGTTTATTATTTATTATTTATTATTTATTATTTATTATTTATTATTTATTATTTATTATTTATTATTTGTTATTTATTATTTATTATTTATTATTTATTATTTATTATTTATTATTTATTAATTATTATTTATTATTTATTAGTTATTATTTATTATTTATTATTTATTATATATGTATTATTATCTATTATTAATTATTATTTATTATTTATTATTTATTATTTATTATTTATTATTTATTCTTTATTATTTATTATTTATTCTTTATTCTTTATTATTTATTATTTATTATTTATTATTTATTATTTGTTATTTATTATTATTTTTTATTTTTTATTTTTTATTTTTTATTTTTTATTGTTTATTATTTATTATTATTTATTATTTATTATTTATTATTTATTATTATTTGTTATTTGTTATTAATTATTATTTATTATTTAATATTTATTATTTATTATTATTTATTATTATTTATTATTATTTATTATTTATTATTTATTATTTATTATTTTTATTTATTATTTATTATTTGTTTATTATTATTTATTTTTATTTATTATTATTTATTCTTTGTTATTTCTTGTTTATTATTTTTTATTTATTATTTTTTATTTATTATTTATTATTTATTATTTATTATTTATTATTTATTATTGTTTATTATTTATTATTGTTTATTATTTATTATTTATTATTTATTATTTATTATTATTTATTATTTATTATTATTTATTATTTGTTATTTATTATTGTTTATAGTTTGTTATTTATTATTTATTATTATTTATTATTATTTATTATTTATTATTTATTATTATTCATTATTATTTATTATTATATATTGTTTCTTATTTATTATCTATTGTTTATTAATTATTGGCTACTAATTATTGATTATTGATTATTGCTTATTGTTTAATTATTATTGATTTTATATCTTTTAGTTATGTATTATTTGTTTTTTCAATTAGTATATATAAGTATATTAAATTCTTTTTATTAACCACATGATGAGATTGCTAGAGTGGTAAAGTCTTTGGAAAATATGCAAGAGGTTAGGGGTTCAAATCTCACCAAACGCAGTATTTCTTTATATTGCTTGGGCATGTGAATGAGCATTTGCATGGGCATGTGCATGGGCATGAGCATGCATGCATGATTAAATAAATAAATAAATCAATCAATCAATCAATCAATCAATCAATAATTAATTAATTAATTAATTAAAAAAATACAAAAATAATTAATTAATTAATTAAAAAATCAAAAAACTGCCGCTGAAACCGCCGCGAAACGTTCTACGACGGTTTTGAAAACCGCCGCGAATAATTTCCCGACGCACAATTTAGCGGCGGTTTATCAAAACCGCCACCGATCGATTTCGCGACGGTTTAAACCACCGCGAAATGGAAAAAAACACCGCCACTAAATCCACATTTTGCCGTAGTGAAAGATGTAAAACCACCTTCGGAAAGGAAACTTGGGGATGAGTTGTCTTAAAAAGGGGAGGTTGTAATGTCATGGATATTTCGAATGGTATGTACCATTTGTTTTTTGTTCCAATTCCTTTGTTTGTCCATTATAAAGTTTACTAATGATTTCATGAAGGCCCTGGGTGTGTATGGGGCTTGTTTCAAGATGGAACAATGAAATTTGAAGATGTCAATTGGGTTGCACAGTTAGTAGAAACTGTGCAACCCAATTCACATGGTTTCCCAAAATTGTTCATCTGTAGATAGTGGGGACCTAGGGGCCACCCAATTTGTATTAAAATCTGTGCCCCATGTGCATGGATATGTGTTGTTATAGACATCTTGGTTAGAGCGGTTTCACATGGTTTACACATAGTTAGATAAACCATGCGCCAAACTGTGCAGGGTGTCCATTAAAAGCATATCACAATGCACGGTTAGCGTATAGTTTGGCCAACTGTGTTGCCAAACTGTGTGCCCTTGTTTTTAAGGTGAAAGTAAATGTCCCCCTATTAAATGATTTAAATCCCTTTCTTATTTCTCTTACTTATTCTCCAATGATTCAGCTCTCCTCCCTTACTTAAGAAGATCCTCCTCCACCTTCATTGGTTTTGTGGTAGCTCCTCCATAAAAAATATTTTACTCTCGCCATTGGATCCATCGAGAAGCTAGTGGTTAACTCCTCTATCCTCTTCCTTATTTTTCATGTTATTATTCCCATCTGTTGAGATACCTCAGTGCAATATCATTTCCCCCATATTCAGGGAATTTGATAGTTTCTTTGATTTCTTTCAATCTAGCACGAATCAAATGTCGATGCAGGATGAGGGAATCTATACAAGGCTACGGTATGTGGTATATATTTATTCCCCTCATTTATTTGTCTTATATATTATGTTTCACTATGTCATGAGCTCAAAATTTCTAGAATCACCTCTTATTTTTAAAATTAAATTAAAATGGATGCCTTACCTTGACTTTTGTGACCCAATTTTGGGGCGAACCAACCCCTTTGGTTGATCAATTTGAGTTAATGTCATCCCAATGGGTGTGCTTCACCTTTATGCCTTAAATTTCCATTTTTTATAATTTTCCTATTACCCCTTGATGGGAATTCCCTCATGGTAGTTTTCTTGAGTTGTTAATTGAGTTGAATAGGGGGGTTGAACCTTGAGTTAGGCCCCTACTCCCCTTGCCATAAATGAAATGGTCGAATTAAGTGGAATGATCATGTGCCTATGATTTACACCTTACACCATAAATGGATTTTTAAATAAATTCCATGACTACCTTGATAAATCATGACATCAAGGCTTTCCTTGTTAAATGATATGAATTTTCTTACCAAGTCATATCCTTATCTAGTTCCATGGGTGAAAAAATGGGCTCCGGATTAAGGACCCATTGGACGGTCTCAATGTGATTTGTAGTTATAGTTTTTATTCTTTGTAAACATGTCGAGGGAAACACTAGCTATCAAAAGGATGGGATCACCATGTGTTTTCTGTTTTACCTCTATATGAGTGACATCATTTCTCTAGGGAGACCCTTTGAACGAGATTGATTTCACGATGGTTGTACCATGACACAAGAGAGACTTGGGCCCCTACGTGAAATATTTCTTATGGACTTAGAGGTTAGTTCTTGAAATTATCACACCATTATTAGAGTGACACTTGGTAATTCATTCCTAGGTCACCTTGGACATACTCCTTAGGCATTGGACATATGCTTATCCCCTCGAGAAATACTTGGAAATAACAATTTAATTTCCCTTGATGGGATTAAGTAGACACTCTATATTTTATATAAGATGTTTTTAGTTGAATTAAAATGGTAAATGAATGTTTTTAAATAATAAATTATCCATTTATTTAGAAAAATTTGGTAAAAGTTCTCCATCCCAAGCACAATCTCGAGGATAGTCTACCTTCGTTCACTTTATACCTCTCACTTTACTTTTACAAGATCCCATAGTTAAGAATTTCCAACTTATACCGAAACAAGTAAATTGGAAAGGTGTACAAGTGGAACCAAGTCCAATTTATTTATATTCTCTATATGTTTTTCATTTGTTTACTATGGACCATTGTTCATTTTATATTGTATGAATGGATTGATCTAGACACCATTTTTTGGGGTCTATTGAGATTGTATATCACACCCTTCCAGGGATGCCTTTGGAAACTGAATTGACTTTATGATTATACGTATAAATAAATTGAAACTATCTACTTCCATTTTTTATTTCCATGTTTATGACAGATTTAGGGGAAAAGGATTGATCTTATGCTCAAGATGTTAGTTTTATCTATTTTTGAATTTTTTGTAGTTTTTGTGAGCAAGTGGTATATGCTTTTATCCCCTAACCCATGTGTACATTTGTTTATCTACATAACCATGAAAATCATCATATTGTATCTTTTTATAACTCATATTCCTCTTATTTTTGTTTAGTTTCAATGTTTTATTATTTTTTTCCTCTACCGTCGGCTTCATCTTTTTGTTTCTAATACTTATTATTATTATCTACGGATTTTATCACTATTATCAAGGAGGGAATAGTCTCCCCAAAGACACAACCTAGGCCCTTAATAATAGTTGGAACCCTCTAGAATTTAAGAAGGCATGATTGAGGTATTATGGCTACCGTCTTGGAGCACCTTGAAGTGTCATCCAGGGTGGGATGGTATAAAGAAAATTAAGTTCTATGGAAAAAAGTTAGAAAATATTGTAGAGTTCAAAATTTATAAATATGGATTTATATGTTTTTAACCCGTATATGTGACCCATAAAAACAATAAAAAAATGGGACCTTCTAGATGATCTGTATAGCTCATCCTTCCCTATTCTTCTAATAATCAATATGATATGTAGAGATCATAAGAAATATTTATGGTGGGATAACATGAAGAGGGAGATCGTTGAATTTGTAACTCAATTCTTGGTATGATAACAAGTTAAGGATGAATAATAAAAATATAAGGGTATGATGAAACAATTTTCTATACTAGTAGGGAAATGGGAGAATTGAAAATGTATTTCATTATGGGACTCCCTATGACACCTAATAGAAATAACAACATTTGGGTTGTAGTTGACTGCCTTACAAAGTTACCTCAATTCATTACCATTAATGAATATTTATCTCTTGTGCTAATGAATAATATATAAAAAGGGAAGTATAATATTTCAAGGTTTTCCACTCTCTAATCTATAAAATCGAGATTTAAGGTTTACTTCAGGGTTCTAGAGAAGCCTTCAGTAAGAATTCAATACATAACTCATCTCTAGTACTTTTTATCACCCTCGGATAGATGGAAAGTTTGAGAGAACCAACCAAATTTCAAAGGAAATGTTGAGATCTTTTTCAATGGATTTCCAAGGAATCTAGGATCAACCTCGTCCCCTTATAGAGTTATCATATAACAATAACTTCCATTCTAGCATTCAAATGAAACCTCATGGAGGTTTTACGGGAAGTGGTGTAACACTCTTAAATGTTACGATGTAGATGGAGAGTGAAATCTGATGGGACCTGGTCTTTCACAAGAGATGATTGAGAAGGTTTAAACCATTTAATTTCAAATGAAATCCATGAAAAGTAAAAAAAACTATACATACAATCATTGAAAACACCTAGAGTTTGATGTCATAGATAAGGTGATCCTACATATTTAATAATTGTAGTCAGTAATGAGGTTTTAAATGATGGTAAAACATAGTAATAGATACTTTATCCCTTTTGATATCTTTTATTTCATGAGAGAGGTGGCATATCGACTAGAAATCCCACCAAACCTATCGTACGTACATGATGTTTTCCATGTATCCCTCTTGGGGAAATACATACTAGAACCCTTACAATTAATACATAGGTGGTACTATTTTAGAAATACCTTTTATGATAAGAGAATATCATTAGGATCTTATATCATAGAGATAACATTCTATGAAATAAGACAACTCGCATGGTCAATGTATTGTGGTGAAGCCACAAGATTGAGGAAGCAATGTGGGAACCAGAAGAGGGGAAGAAGCATATATACCCTCACATATTTTCACCATAGTTTGTAATATAATATATTGAGGGAGAAATTATTTAATTGGGGATTAATGTGAAAAAATTATATTTTTAAATGGAAAACTATGTTCGATAGCATATGCAAAGGTCAACACTGAATCCAAACATACCATGATTATTTAAATATGACCATTGTAACCTAGCCATAAAATTATTGGGTATGAATAGGATTAAATAATTTATGAAACTAATATAAATTTTATACTCAATTTATGAATTATTAGGAAACAAATTCTCCAATTTTAATAAAGAAATTTATTCTTCAAAAAATTATGTTTTCTTCAAAAAGGATTTTTATTATTTTTTTAAAAAATATTATAATTAATTATTACTAATTGTAGAGATTTTTTAATAAAACGAATTTAATTTTTTGAATAAGTATATCGATATTAAATTTCAATTAAATTTTTGTATTTTTCAGCAAATTTTGATTGTTTAGTGAATAGTGAAAAATAATTATTTTGGTAAAAATATTATTTTTTAATAAATTAAATAATTTAAAATAACCTCTAATGAGTAGTGTTTTAAATAAAATATATTTATTCTATAAATATAAATATTAATTAAAATTAATTTAATTATGATTACGTTTCATATATTTATTATAAGATTATCTTATGCTTGAAAAATACATTTATTTAAAAATTGTTTTTTCAACACATCTGTGGATTACATTTTAAATCAAATTATGCCATTTATGAAAATTTAATTTGATAAAATGGATTAAATATTTGTAATACACATAATTTTTATTGTATAATAAGTTCAACTTAAGTTTTGTTCATAATTAATAGTAAACACAATAAAAAAATTACACTGGTAAAAAAATTAATTGTGTAAAAGTGAGTAACCTTAGATTTAAAGAGGATAAATTGTTTAATAAAAGTTTATTTTGAATTTATTGGTTTTTATCTTCCTTATAACTTCTAAAATCATTTATTTTCCAATTTTTTAGGAATGTCGATTGATATTGACTTCCCATTATTAAAATTGTTTTTGTTATTTAGATGAATGAAACTCCTCCTCCCTTAAAAAAGGAACATCTCTCCACTCCTTTCAACACTTCCTAATATCATTGGTTCATAAAATAACTAATAAAATAAATTCATTAGTTCCCTAACATCATCTTATAATATGTTTTTATCATAAATCCCTTATAGTAAGTATTTTGTTATAAAACTAAAGACATGGCTTAAAGAAGACATAATATTTTTAACTAAGCATCACTATTTTATTTCATCTTCCACCACCTAAAATTCATAATAAATCATGATCATATAATAAAATAAATATAAAACATATAATAATATGTTCTCATATTAATTTAATAACCTAAATCCATCTCCCCTTCCTTCAAATGGGAAACAAAACTGTCAATCATGTGTATGGTGGACTACCGCTTCATGAACATATGCAATTCATTTTATAGCATCACCTATCACAGATGTTCATAATGATGGATTTAATTTTTATATACGATAATAATGACATATTAAAAATTATTTAAAATTAATATATCATATACTTTCTTACCTTACAATCCATTGAAAATGTTAAAATCGTTCATGTGTACAGAGGATTACCGCCTTGTGAAGAGATGTGATTCGTTTATTTTATTAACATGAAACATGTATGGTATATGTAATTATATTTAATTAAATAATATTATATTTATTATCTATTTATAATTCTATTAATATATAATATAACTGTCCTTTTTTCAATCAAGATCGTCAAAATATGGAAACGTTACTCATGCATGCATACAACCTACAGTTTCATGATTATAATATACTCCATTTTTCATAACCATAATTAATGATTGGTTTTAACCATATAATTGATTTATAAAATTGAAAAAAATTCAGGTTTATATTTTTGTAGATTATGAATTAATAATCTCATTAATCTTAGTCAACTGACCAACCTAATTTTGGACATATGAGTCGAACATCATAAAAACATCCAACATGAACCTAAATAATTATGTAATTTAATATGATAAGGTAATGAATAAAATAATAATAATAATAATAATAATAATATGTTATAAGGAAATTAAGTAATTAATAGAAGTTTATTATTCCAGATTATGAAGAACACAAGTGATGAATCAGGGTCGAGGTGAGAGATCTTTGTAAAACACCCTTTTCTTCATGTTATGATCATTCTCTCTCTAACTAGCTTTATTTCTCCCTATTTAATGTTATGGAATGATTCAAAGTTATATATATTTATATATATAATTTTTTTACATATAACGAGCTTACTCATCCTTATTTAATTGTTTTATGGGGGTAATACATGCCTTATGTTCATTTCTCAAATGCCTTCTTTAAGAAACGTCTTCTGATTATGATATGATAAAAGATTATGAAAATCATTTTGTTTCCTTGTGTAATTATTATTTCTAAACATTATGATTGATTCCTTAGGTGGAAATCATATTAATATACATGAAATTAATGTTATGGGTGGGCCTAGAATTATATATCCCTCAAATGCATTAGGTAATATTTTAGTGTCATGAGATCTCATGTATGGAACTAGGGAGTGAACCTAATCAATTATGAGACACTTTATACCATGTGATGTTATCTCAGTAGTTATACATGACATATATTTATATCAAGTTTTATGTTTATTCCATGTTTTTTATGCTTCTATGATATAATGATATCATGGTATCTATGTTATACTCCCATTAGATTCATTCTGTACCATCTATTATGTGATATCATGTTATAACATTGACTCGCTTGTTATTGTTCCTTATTATGTTCTTTCACTTACATGGAAATTTATCTCTCCCCTTTATTTATCGTATTCCCCAGTTTATCTCATATAGTTTTAGGACCTCACTATGCATAATAAAATAAGGATTATGTTTTTTAGTTTCTTTTGATTTAATATGAACCTATTCTTCCAAAGAAACTATAAAATTTTCATCATTGTTTTGTATTAATGGATATTTATGATTAAAAATCATATATTAATATGGTTAAAAGTCTTGGGTCACTATAGTACCATTTTGGATCCTCCCCTACAACCCTGTCTGAGATTGGTGACCGACTGCGGTATGGGGCCTTCATCTCGAACCCTCAACTTTCACCATTAACTCCCATAAAAAAACAAGATTCATATCATGTAATTTTCAAGACAAGTAAAATATAATTTTTCATGTGATACCTAAAATCACAAATTTGATCCCATAGAATACATTGATTCAAGACACTCCCATTTGTTTACTTAATATGAATTGAGTTGAGTTAATCTTCTTATTTTTCTCATTTTCTTTAAGTTAGGATACTCCTCTTGGTTTCCTAATATACCTTCTTTAAAGGTTATCCTCTTATTTTCCTTATATTTCTTGAGTTATGATTGTCCTAATGGTTTCCCCATATGCCTCATGTTGATATTATCTTCATGGTTTATTTAAATTTCTTGAGTTGAGATCCTATGCATGTTTTCTCCAAAATACCTTCTTCTAGATTACCTGCTAGAGTAAACCAAAAAGGATCACTCATACATATGTCCCACAATAACCTGTTTCTAGGTATCCTTCACCAACTAGTATTTGATATAATCCATTAGACTATATATCGCATTATCGTTACCACATGACATTTTACTATATGTACCAGTCTTATCAAATTCCTTAAATTGTGTAACTAAAAATATATGATTTTTAATTTCTATTTGAGCATGATATATATAAAACCTCTATAGGGTTCAATACTATAACCATTACCATCCTATATCCCCCAAGAGAGGTGATATCACCCAAACCTGACCAACCTTATTATATGATGATCATAAGACAATAACTAACATATGTGGTGATATAAGATACCATATGTGATGATTAATAGATTCTCTATGTGATGAGAATAGGATGGACCATACTTTCTTATGTGATGAGAATAATATTCCCTCAAGGATTGATAAAAAAAGAAGATATAGACCCATATATACTCTTCATATCTAACCAATATAAGATTCCATATGTGGTGACCCAAACAAGTTTCATCCTTCCTTATAAGATGAAAAACAATTCCCTCATTTTTTGACATTAGAAAGATACGAACTCATAGCCCCTTTCCTTATATAACAATCATAAGAATCCATTAAACCCTGATATGAGGAATATAAAATAGTTTCTAATGGTACTTTTCTACTCTTATTTACCTTAAAGTGATTATAAGTGGTCAAGGATTCACAGCCATAAAAGTGTTGGAGTTGGTTCCCAAGAACCAAATTCTATGTAATTGTGATTACATATATTCATTGTCTTGAATATTAATGATGCTTCTCTAGTTGGGGTGGAGTCTGAGTGGTAAACCTCATAATCTTTCATCCAAAAGACCATGGTTTAAATCTTGGAATGTTCTTTGTGGATGTATGAATCATGCAGTGACACTAGCATGACATGGGCTACCGGTGATGCAGGCATGATGCTATAAGTTCGTGATGTTGGCATGATGTAGGTAGAATGATGCAAACATGATGTTTCACTATGCCTTCAGGCCATGTTCATGGGCCACTTTTCATTGTGTAACATCCCATGATTTCATAGTACGTTATCTCTTTAATGTAATTTAATATCTTATATTGCATGCAACGCTGACTTGGCTTTCATTATATGCAAGATTGATTTTCTACAAAACACCACATTAGTATTATAATCATTTAAATGATATATTTATTTATCAATTAAATATTTTAATATGAATAGTAAACACATTACATTTTATTTTTATTGTTTTCACATAAATAAAACATATTTATAATAAAATGTATAATTTTTGTTAAAATAGTTATATATTTAGAAAAACTATTTTCTTAAAAGAACTAATTTTTATGTCCTTTTCTGAAAAATAATAAAATCAATTTTAGAAACTCATAAAAATTGAATTTTGTAAAATATACTTTATTTTTTAATTCAAAATATCAAAATTATCTTAGGGTGAATTTTTGGTATTTTTCTGAAAACATTAAATTTTTGATGAATAGTGAAAAATATTCCATAGTACATAAAAACCGACTTTTTCATTAAAATGATTATTTTTAATTTGAATTTATTTTAATGTAAAAATGGGTACATAATATCTATATTAGTCCAATGTAATTCATTGGAGTCATTTTATAATAAGATTAGATATATAAAATTTTAGTGATCTTTTTAACGTTTTTTACCCACCTTCTAGGCACATTTGAAAATTAGCATAAAATGTAATTTTACCACTTCGGTTAATTGAATTTCAGAAATCCAACAGACATGGTTGTCATCAATGAGTAAAATTTGGTTCAATAAGATGAAAATAATTTTTGGTAAGTAGTAACTTTTAAATTTTATTTACCAGGGTTAAAAGTAAATAAGGTAATTAACGGTAAAAATAATATTATAATAATGTGAAATTACACCAACACATGTCCTAATTCTATTGGATAAGTTTTTTTCGAACAAAATTAACCTTAGTAATAAAATATGATCCTTTTTTATCTACTGGGGTTAGATTAGGACATTTATTATGTTTTATTTAAAGAAGAGTTAAAAGTGTTAATTTCAAATTTTAATAACTAAAACATTTTTAATATTGGGTTATACATAAGAAAAATTAGACTATAAATATTCATTAAAAATATAAAAATATTTACTACATCATGTTATTTTATTTAAAATTTTTATACATTAAATAATTAAATTTATTTATGACACAATAATGATGCAGTATTTTCCTTATTAATAAAGGAATCAAATAAATGATATTATAAATATAAAAATAAATATAATTTCAAAGTTTTGATGTCATCCACAACTTTTCTAGATGAAATTGACATATCAGGTATGATTTAATGCCTTTTTTCTAAGGAATCAAGTTATTATGACTTTAAAAAATCAATTACTAAATAGTGTCAAAATTGATATAAATGAGTTTTTAAAACAAATGTTATTTTATTAAATGACATAAAATCCTAAAAATATAATATTTGATCAACTAAATAATATAATGATAAAACATTCATTAGTGATCCACTTGAGGTTCCCTTGGCATTTTATTTTAACTAAATTAATCCTATATTATAAAAATACAAGAAGACAAGGTAAGAGTTAAACTGTTTAACTAAGGGTTAATCCCAAAAGATAAGGATACGTTTATGACCTAAACATGTATAAAACCTATTGGTTTAGATTATTTCGACTCATACTTGTCTTAAAATAGAATGAAATTAATTTTGAGCTATTATAAACCAAAAATAATTTTCTAATAAATTAATATCTCAAGTTTTTCTTAAAGTGTCCCTCACCTCTCTTATAAAAAGGGCACCTCACTTTCTTTTAATTAACACATCCAATGACATTTTTCTTATAAAACCCCTATCCAAATCTCCTCCCAACTGCACTCACTTCAAACTAGAGGCCTTAATTTGAGAATAAATCCAACTTAAATATCCCTTTTGTTCAAATCTAATAGAAACACCCAAAGAAGAGGTAATTATTTTATCATCTCTTTCAAAGTTCTTTTCTTATTATAATCCCTATTTCTATATTTTTTCCATAGTAAAATAATAAATATAGTACCTTATACATTATTATATTTTATTATAAATATGAGAAAACCATATTACTTATTATATCCATCCTATGAATGATAAAGTCACCATGTGTGCCTTTGTACGACTTACCAAATCCACACTATGGCGTAATTTGTTATTCAACACTATGTTATTTGGATGGATATAATGACGAGTAATATGTATATAAATAATGAAAATAACATGACAGTATTTATTTATAATTAATATATCATCCAATTCGACACCTTTTAATCATTAGGGAAATGATATCGTCGCTCGTGCATACGTATGGCTTACCATCTCCACGGTGCAATGAGATTCATTTCCACATTCACCATTCAAGGATGATTATAAAAATATATATTATTATTAAGTATGTAATATATGACATAATAATTATATTGGAAAAATATATATATGTATTTAAGTATATTTCATTCACTTACTTCCATTCAATATGATATGAAAACGGAAACAATGTTCATGCATACGTACGACCTACCGTCTCCATGAACGGTGTAATCCATATTATATATCTATCTATTAAATATATTTATATTATGAATATATATGATATATAAATCATATTATACATTCTATACATAAGTAAATCATTATGTAAGTAATATGATCAATAATATCAAGTCAAAACACGTACGATAAACAAAGCGATATTACTCAAAATATTGCATTTACATGAAATTGTTAATAAATGAGTAATATAAAGTCATAAAGAAACATATATGATATCATAAATATTACTATGATTCTGATATAAGTTAATAATATGTTTAAAAATTTTATATAAGAGTTTCAGGCACGTACGAAGAGTATCATACATAAGGTAAGGGTTAATTCCTCAATCTCAATATTATTCAAGATTGTTTATGTATAAGTATTTATTGGGACATATATATCATCCATGTCCATGTTTCATAAAAAAATTTCAAAAGGAATCTTTTAAGATTTTATGGAAGGGTCTCTTTAACTATATCAGCATTTTAAATTTTTTAAAGATTTATTTTTATAAATCTATTTCATTAATGTCCATGTTTTCAAAATGATTTTAAGGATTTATTTATATAGGCATTGTTGTTTAAAATGTTCATTCCTTTAAAAAATTTCAAAGTGGTGTGGAACACTTTGATTAAAAATTTTATTTTAAATGACTACCTTTATGAATTCTATGACTTTTAAATGATTTCATGAAAAATGGATATTTCTATCAAAGAGTTTTACTGATCATTTTCAACTATGTCAACATCCTTTACTGGATATTATTTTTGATTGAGGTTTATTTATTGTAATACAATATTCTATATTGTATTGAATGCATTATGATTTTTTGACTGTGGATGTGTTATTTTTATACCATTCATGGTTTATGGTTAATGTATTGACATTTCATATTCTAGTTTTAATACGAAGGTTTATGTTATGTTCCACCCTTTTCATAAGAGGAATGCATTGGACTTAGTAAGTGACGGGTGGGGCCCACTATAGCCCCTCGATGCATCAGTAGGTCTCATGAGACAAACTATTTTCTTGGCATAAGGTCTTGATAGAATATTTGTGAATGGTATTGGCATAAGGCCTTGGTGTAGTAGTTATTATGTTCGGCAATATGCATTCCCTCGTTATGAAATTAGTTATTACATGTGATTATTTGACTAGTAAATATCCATGTGCATATTTACATGGTAATTTTTTATTTATATTTCTCATATTATGTTCATGTTTATGTTTAAAAGGATATTTTTTTTATTATACAAATTTCCTTAAAAGTTTATAGCTTTCGTTGAATTATTTACCCTTACTGAGCATTTGAGCTATAATGACCCAAACTTTTGAATAAAATTTGTTTCTTAAATTTTTTTGTTATTTCATTTTATACTCCACAAAACTATAACTTTTAATTAATGATGTGACACCATTGGGTTTCGACTATTATATGACCATTGGTCAATATGACCGTTGGAAACAAAACTCTTAACGTTTCAATTATTGTTTATAAATACAAGTGATCTTGGTTAATTAATACAAAAAGAAGAGTTAATGGCCTCATCCAGTAGACTCAGGTCATACAAAGCCCATCTATCAGAGCTTGGTAAGAAGGTAGCATCTCTGGGTGTTGCTCTAGACTAAGCCTAAGATGAGCTTCAACATGTGAAGCTTGAACAGAATCGCCTAAGGGAGAATTTCAAGCTGATAGAAATCACCACTAGGGCATTGTTGTTTGAGCTACCCAAATATTCTATCACCATAGCACACCATACACTTAGGTCCAATGAATGTGTTATAAGGGGCTATGTAATGAGGCCTTAATTACTTTTTGTAATCCCTTGGTATAAATAAAATTTTTATTTCTTATTATGGTAAAATTTGGGATTTTCAAATGTCTGGATAAATATAGGATGAATATTATTGATGAATATTGAAAAAATGGTATTTTAAAATACTCATGTAAAGATTAAATAATTAATAATGTGAAATTATTTTCAACAAATGGTCTTATACATTTGGGATCAGTAAAAATTTAGAGTCTAATATGATCAACTTGTTTTTTAGTAAATAGTAAATTATGAATAGTCACATGCCTTTGTGAATAGTAATGAATAGTAATGAATAGTAAATTAACCAAAAAATAGAAACATCACCCATGAATGTATAAATACAATTTATACATCTTATAAGTGAAAAAATGTTCGTAGAATAAGTTTTTTTGTTTTTGTAGGTCATAAATATTTTATTTAAAACTTTATAATTAATTTAATAATTTATAATGAAAATGTAGTTTCATAAAATTTAATCATAAGTTGTTACTTTATTGTCTTGTGGTTATACAATAATTTTATAGTACCCTAATTACTTTTTCAAGGTGTTACAAAACAAGTTATAGTTTTAGAGTTGTTTTTTTTTGAATAAATAATAATTTTATTTAAAAATTAAATTAAAAATAATTAGAATTTTTTTTTCATAAAATGGAGTTTATTTTTGAATTCAGAGCATCAATATTAGGTTAGGGTAAATTTTTGGGATTTTTCTGAAACAGTTGAATTTTTGGCGAATAGTAAAAATACAGTTTTGAGTTTCGAGTGTTTAATGACATCATTGATGATGTAATCATGGTGTAATCAATCTGTTCGACTTGTGAATAGTAATAAATGATATGAGTTGTCCCAAGTGACCAATACCATGGAAAAATACCATGGGAAAGCCCATGGTTTTTCAAATACCACCAATGTGGTGTCCCTTGGAAATTATTTAAATATTCCCTCACATTTCCTATAAATATGAAGCCATTCAAGCCCCCCAAGGTCCCAACCATCATGATTTCAAAGTTACTCTTCAAGGTAAGGGAACCTATCATCCTCCTTTTTTAATTCATGACTTCTTTTATGTTATGTCTTCTAGTTTTTATTTCATTCTGTTGGAGTATTTTCTTCTATATGATTCTTTATTTCCATTTCATATCCAAATGATGAGAGACCCTTTCCGCTCCCATCAACTAATTTTCGAGATTTTTAAGTGTCGTCGTTATGCTGCCGAATTTTTATAAAAGAAATTACATCTTCTATTTTCCTTCGGGTTTCATTTTCATATGGTATTTCTTTCAAATATCCATACGATGATCTTATTTCTTTTTATTTTGTACCCATACAATATTATGAGTTATTTATGAGTGGGTGACTCATGTCCCCTCTCTTTTCAATGTTTTCTCAAACCAAGTTATATAGTCATTATGCTGTAGAATTTTTGTCTCAAAATCTATCTCTTTTTTACAAGAAATTATATTGTATTATTTATGTGAATACCCAAATCTATTTTCATTTCTAGGGGTATTCATAAATACATAAAATTAATCTATTTTATTTTGTAATTGACATACATATAACCCTCACTCCCTTTTCATGGGTTATAAATGACATAATGATCTTATTTTTAAGCACTTTTAAAATGTCATATTTTGAAATGAAACCCATTTTCTTTATTCTCTATGGATTATTTATGAAATATTGGATTATGATCTATGTGGATCACACTAATATAATGACATATTAAGGGTTTTTCCTAATAGCACTCCAATGCATTGGGTAACGAATTTAATCTCTAGAGATGACAAGTTTCACGATACCTTGGTGAATAACCATGGTAATTTTTAGTACAACTTTGGTATGAACCTTGGTGATATGTTCTTGAATATCTAAATTAAATGTTGTAGCCACATATTCAAGTTATAATTCATGTTCTTTTTATTATGATATTTTTCTTTTTTGATTTCTCATGTATTATGTTTTTCATCATGTTCTTATTGATATCACAAGTAAACTAATTCCCTTTCTTTCCTTAATAGGCATTAATCTCGCCCTTTTTTTGAGGTATGTCTCTAGGTTATGAGATTTAGTAATTGTACATAGGATGAAATTTTCAAGAATCTTTTCAAGGGGATTTAAAATAGTGTTTTAAGTTTTCATGTATTTTTTCATAATTTCCAAGACACGAGACTTTAATGGTCCTATGTTTGTAAAATGTAATGAAAAGTTGTGTTAAAAAGGAGGGATTCCATAGTTGGTATCAATATAATGTTTAGTTATTTATGAAAATTAGGCTATGAAAACTTTAGGAAAACCCTATAGAAATGTTAAAATATAAGAATATTTCCTGGTATTTTGGTGGGTATTGATTAAGTGGTTTATCAAGAAAATACATCCCTATCTGGATACGATCAGGTAGAGATAGCTCTATCATAGATTTACCTAGGAGTGAAAACTCTGACAAGAAGTTTCGGGCTCGACTTGGGGTATTCTGGTACACAAAAACGCACCTTGATGCACTCTTGGTTACAATACTCCCAGGGGATATGTTTGGTTTATCATATGATTTTTATGAATCATTATGAAGGATTTATAGGGAAATGTAATTGTTTAAAGCGTGATGTTTTAAGACATAAAATCCATTATAGTTAAAAGATTCATAAATGAAAGAATATTCTCACTAAGGTTTTATTATTTTAGAAAATGGCGGGAAATAGGAGGAACCGTACAAATGGTGACTGCAATGGACCATGCGCTGACAAACCTCTAATGGAATATGGAATGAAAACTTTCATGCAAATGATGCACCAACTACTTCAAGTTATGGGAAATAACTTGAATCATGCTGAGAGATCAATTTCACCATGAAGGGAACAAATTTTTGTTGAATCCTTTATGCGTCAACGACCACCACCCTTCAATAGATCTTCCAAACCATTGATTTAGGAACATTGGATCAGCTCTATCGAGAATATCTTTTTTGTGATCCGTTGTTCTGAACAAGAGAAGGTTACCTTGGCTGTTTATCACTTAGAGGGAGAAGCTGATAAGTGGTGGGAACTGATTAAAAACACAAGGTCAAGAGTGGAAGTTGAAGCTATGGAGTTGGAAGAGTTCAGAGGAATATTCTTCAACAAGTATTTCCCTCGATCGATGAGAACAAGAATGGAGAAGGAGTTTCTCGAGCTGAAATATAAGGAGAATGAATCTATGGGAAGCTATGAGATTAAATTCACAAGGCTTTCACGTTACACCTCTATCATTGTCATGGATCTAAATGGTAAGGTTGATAGATTCTTTGGTGGACTGAGACCTCATCTGTGGAAGAATCCAGCCAACCGAGATTATGATAGCTATGAAGAGATTGTGTGAAGTGCGATGAAAGTCGAACTAGAGTTTGGTGAGATGCAATGGTCTCATAAATCCAATGACAAGAAAATATCGATGGAGCCAATATTTGGGAGGATCTTTGACCAGGGAAGAAGAGGCAAGCAAGTACAACATATCACGTGTAATAAATGTGGGAAGAAGCATTCAGGGAACTGCCTGCTATGGAGTGGGAAGTGCTACAAGTGTGGTAGAGATGGACACATTGTGTGGAATTTTCATAGTGAGGTGAAGCCACAACTTCCCAACACTAATGAAAAAGGGAAGATGGTACATGCCCTACTAGATGTCCAATTATAAATGTGAGGACAACTTGGGAACTTTTCCAATCACTATCCAAATTCGAGGGCAGTGGAGGGGATTCACCATCAGCCTCAGCAACAGCCAAGGGAACAAGGTCACACTTTTTCAATCACTACAACCGAAGTTTAAGCGCCATATGATGTGGTGGAAAGTACTCTTGTTTTTCTCTCAAAGTTAGAAAGTACTTTGTTCAATTCTGGTTCTACGCATTCCTTTATTTCCTCCAAGTTTTCAATGAATTTAGAATCAACCCCTTATTTTCTAAAAGTAGAGTCATTAGTCATGACTATTGGTGGGATTATCCAAGCATCATCTATGTTTAGAAGCTCTAGTATTTAATTTAGTGAGCAAAATCTTATCGCTAATCTAGTATTCATTCCCATGCTGTAATTTGACATTATATTAGGGATGGAATGGATCTCAAAGTATAATGCTAAGATCAAATGTTGAAGTAAGGAAATCATAGTAGTCCTAAATGAAAAACCTATAGTTATCTTCCAAGGAGAGATATATCAACCTGACCTTTGTCTAGAAGAACCTCCTATATCCTTCTTTATAGAGTTGATTGGTGAACAAGAATAAGGAAAAGATATTTTGAGGATAGAAAAAGTCTCCATTGTCTAGGAATACATTGATGTATTTCCTGAGGAGTTACCCAAAACTCTCCCAGAAAGAGAGGTAGATTTATCCATTGAAATCAAACATGGATCCCATATGATATCAAATACCCCATATAGGATGGAAAATGTGGAGCTGTAGGAGTTAAATAAACAACTCCAATATCATTTTGAGAAGAATTTTATCTGACCAAGTGTGTCTCCTTGGGGAGCACCAATTCTCTTTGTGAAGAAGAAGGATTGATCGATTGCGCTATGCATTGATTATAGAGAACTTAATAGGATCACAGTGAAGAAAAAATACCCTCTTCCAATAATTGATGACTTAATTGACCAACTTCATGGGGTTCAATTCTTCTCTAAGATTTATCTTCAATCTGGTTATCATTAATTGAGGGTGAAGAAAGAAGATATTCTGAAAACTGCCTTCTGGTCAAGATATGGGCATTATGAGTTTGTTGTTATTCCCTTCGGGCTGACTAATGCACCATCTATTTTCATGGATTTTATGAATATAGTCTTTAATAAATACATTGATAACATTGTGGTAGTTTTTATTGATGATATTATGATATTTTCCAAAAGTCATGAGGAGCATGAGGATCATCTAAGGGTTATTTTGAAAACTCTATGGAAGGAGAGGCTTTTTGGGAAGTTCAGCAAATATATATTCTGGTTACAGAAAATTACTTTCTTGGGGAACATTGTTACCAATAAATGAATCAAAGTTGACCCTACAAAGACAAAAGTTATAGAGTAGTGTCCTCAGCCTACAACAACTGAGGTTCTTAGTTTCTTTGGCTTAGTGGGATATTATAGGAGGTTTGGGAAAAACTTTTCATGAATTTATAATCCATTAACCAAGTTAACTCAAAAAGGGGTTAAGTTCATCTAGATAAATGAGTGTGAGGAATGTTTCCAAGATCTGAAGAAGAGATTGTTTACTGCACCTGTGTTAACTCTGCCCTCAAGTGGATAAGGATTCGTTATTTTTAGCGATTTATCTATGAAAGGGCTCTGGTGCATCCTCATGAAAAATGAAAAAGTCATTAATTATGCATCTCGATAGTTGAAGACTCGTGATCATAACTATCCTACACATGATATGGAGTACGCTAAGTTCATTTTTACTATGAAGATATGGAGGCACTATCTTTATGGGTAGAAATGTGATTTACAAATAGACCACCAAAGTTTGAAGTATAGTTTCACACAAAATGAATTTAACATGAGACAGAGGAGATGGTTGTAACTTATCAAAGACTATGATTTTTCAATTCATTATCATCCTGGAAGAGAAAACAAATTCGATGATGCATTAAGTAAAAAAGACCCAGTTGTTCCTTCCATGATAAGGATTCAAAGATATCCTTTGATCAATGAACTAGTAAAGATAGACATGTGAATTATAAGATATGGGAAATCATCATCCCTAACCCAAAATATTTCTCAACTGTCGTTACTAGAGAAGATAAAGAAAGCTCATAAAGAAGATCCTTTGTTATAGAAGAAGTTTGAGGCTATGAAGGATATGAAGTTTCCTGAGTTCAATATTTGTCAATAAGGTGTACTTAAATTTCATACAAAACTATTTGTTCCATATATTTCAGAAATAAAGGAGTTGATGGATGAAGCTAATAGATTTAGTTTCTCTATAAATCCTGGAAGCACGAAAATGTATAGAGACCTTCATGATCATTATTTGTGGGATAATATAAAAAGGGAGATTGCTGACTACACTTCAAGGAGCATGGTATGCCATCAAGTGAAGGCAGAGTGACAACTTCCTAAAGGGGTATTACAACCACTACCCATACCATCATGGAAGTGGAATAATATCACTATGGACTTTGTCACTGTTCTCCCAAGAAATTCCAAAGGAAAAAATTCGATATGGGTTATTGTGGACATCTCACCAAGATTGTCCATTTTATCTCCATTCGGGAAGATTTCTCTCTTGATCAACTTGCCAAGATTAACGTGAAGTGGTAAGGCTACATGGAGTTACACTTTCTATCGTATTTGATCATGATCCAAGGTTGATAAAACACATTTTTATTGAATATTTTATTTATAATAAATGATATAATTTCCTCAAATTGTGAAAAATATATTCATTTATGAAATATTTGGGATTAGATCATTCCTTTGAAATTTTGTTGAAAATTCTAGTTTTACCCTTTTAAAATGTACTGTAGTATTTTGATTATAAATATTTTAATATTTATTATTTGAACTTAATATTTTTTAAAAGTTTTCCTAACTTACGTTTATACAACTTTCATTCAGGACACTAGAGCTAAAAAGTTCATTTTGATGGAGTAAATGGTCCATTAAGCCAATGATGGGCTGGACTCAGCAGAATGGACATTGGTTCTGTATTTGGGCCATATATTCTTCATTCGGGATTGTATTGAGCCCAAATGTTTAGGAAAGATCTGGGACATGATTTGGAACAAATAATCCTTCTGGAAGACTGGCCAATGCACGCGTTTTGGAGGTCAAATGGGTGGTGCAAGTTGGAATAAAATATTTGGCCGAATTTCCACATTCACACATGAAACCACTTGTAACCTCTCCTCCCCTCCCCTCTATAAATTAGAGTTTTTCTCATTTGTAGGGGTGGGGACGTGCATTGGGAAGTTTATTGCAGAGGAGAAGTGGATCAACTCCAATTCTCCAACCATTTCAATAAGGGTAGCTCTTGAAGCAAGGATCCCTTCGACGAAGCCTTCTTCTTCTCCTTCGTATTGTAATGCTTTTGTTTGTGTAGTAAATTTCTTTGTACTTATTTTATTTCTTCTATTTTCTTCTATTTTATTTAAATTTCTTCTTATCTTAATCTTCCTCTTTGGGCAAGAATTATTGAGTAGAAACGGGATTGGGTTCTACCCTTTTTAAACCTTTGCACATGAAAAACGTTTCTACAATGATTACGCCACCCATGGAAGAGTAGTATTTTAGTAATCGATCTATCTCTTAACTTCTTCATTAATTCATTTTGAATTAATGAGCTAATGTAATTAACTTAATATGATCTATTAATTGATTTTTCATTTTAAATGAAACTAAGAAAGCAATTGAACAATAAAGACAAATCACATGAGGTCGAGAATTGTGTGAATTGTGAGAGCACGAACTTAACTAGTAATTCAAAACCACACGGGATCAATTTGTAGTGTTCAAATATAATCCCTAAACTCAATTAATTATAATTTCCAAAGAGGATATTTTCCTTAATTTACCACTTACCATAATCTAACCTTAGAACATAAATCAAAGCAGGGTGTTGCAATTTCATGTTCCGAAGTTAGCCTAAGGTTAAATTCACTTCATCTTTGTGGTAAAGTTAATTCTTGTAGGGTTAGGAATTTAACAAATTAAGGGATCATAATTAAGTGGATATTAATTTAGATGATAATGATTAATAAGTGAATGAAGAGGTAGATTTAGATTGATCACGCCTTTTAAATATTTTCTAAAAAAACATCTTTTTGATGTGTCATTTTAATCGAACTTCATTTCAAAATTAAAAACAAAAAAATGCAATCTTCTTCCAGCAAACTTCCTCAAGTTTCATAAATGATAAACCCCCCATTCTTTCAAGTAGTATTTTTATTATCTTTTATTTTTTTTTATAATACCTTTAATAAGTTCTTTGAATTTACTTTCTCCTTTGAAAGACGACCTTGGTCAGCCACTCTGCTGCACCTAAGTACCCCAAAACCAAACATCATTTGAAGGCACCCAAGACAGCACCTCTTCAAATTGGCGTTGTTTCTGGGGAGGCAAGTAATTTATTAAACCATTTATAGGTATTTCTTTTATTTTTTCATTTTATTATTTTCTTCACCTCTTTCTTTCATCTTTCCCCTTTCTCAAGTTTTCATTTTTTTCGTCCTCTTCTTTTCTTTTTGGAACATCAACTCAAACTTCTCATTTTTATTTTACTATGGTCCACTTTTCTTTATTTCCTTTTAATCTTTCATTGATTTATGACACGAAAAAATCCCGAAGATCTCTTAGATCTTGACCCTGAGATTGAATGCAGCCTTAAGGCTCGAATCAGACATTCTCATTCTACGAGAAGTTTCAATATTCAACCAGTTGGTGAATTACTCTCTTCTGGAAACATTGAAATTGGAAGAAATTTAAATTAAAACATAAAAGAGGAACCAATGGCTAGAAATAATGGAAATGAACTTAATACAACCATTCGAGAATTGGCTGCACCTGATATTAACTATCAACCAAATTGTATTGTGTACCCAAATCTCGAATAATACTTTGAGTTAAAATCTGGTTTAATTCACCTTCTTCCAAAATTTCATGGTTTATCTGGTGAGGATCCCAACAAACACCTTAAGGAATTTAATGTGGTTTTATCAACTTTAAAACCAAGAAATTTTTCTGAAGATCAAATCAAATTAAGATCATTCACATTCTCACTTGACGGAGCTGCAAAAGATTGGATGTATTATTTACAACCTAAAGATGTAACATGTTGGAATGATTTGAAATGTCTTTTCTTGCAAATATTTTTTCCAGAATCAAGTACAACATACATTCGAAAGGAGATATCAGGGATCAAGAAAGCCCAAGGGGAGTCAATGTATGAGTACTGGGAGCGATTCAAGAAGTTGTGTGCAAGCTGTCCGCATCACCAAATCAGTGAGCAACCCCTCATCCAATACTTCTACGAAGGACTTAAACCCATGGAGAGGAGAATGGTGGATGCTACAGCAGGAGGGGCATTGGTGGAAAAGACACCAGTAGCTGGACGTGCATTGATCGACAAGATGGCACAAAACTCCCAACAATTTGGCGATCAAGGTACACCACATGTCAGTGAAGTAAATCATGTAAGTCATTCTTCTCTTGAAAGTCATTTGATTGATACAAAGTTGGAATAATTGACCACTATGGTGAGGCAGATTTCTTTGGCTCAAAAGACATCCCAACCCACTCTTTCAAGGCCTTGTGGAATTTTCACTGAGACAAGCCATCCAACCGACTGTTGTGAACAACTACAAGAGACAGAGGATTGTGCAATAGTATTCCCTGGGAGACCATTTCATCAGCAACAACAACCATATCCCCAAAAAAAGTTTGATTCATTTGCTCCAACATACAACCAAGGGTGGAAGGATCAATCAGACATGAGGTATGGATCTAGACAACAACAAAGGCCCCCCTTTTCAACCAAACTTCTAGCAGCCTCCACCTTACCATCAGGGTTTCCAACAACCCCAAAGGAGATTTGAAGCTCAAACATCAACAAGCCAACAACTAGGGAATACCCCTCCCAAGGTAGACTCTAACACTGATGACCTTTTGAAGAAAATTTTTCTTCATCAACAGAATGAGCTGAAGATTCAAGGTTTGGAGTAGAGGGAGTTGAAGACTCAAATGAGCCAGATTGCCACCACCCTCCATGAACTTGTAAGTAAGAATTCCGGAAATCTACCTTCCCAACCCACTCCAAATCCAAAGGGGAATGTTAGTGCCATCACATTGAGAAGTGGGAAGCAAATGAACGATACATCTGTACCTACCATTCCACCGGGATTCACCTCTATTCCAAAGAAGCCGCATTTCATACCAACTGATGAGAAATCCAAGGAGAAAGATAAAGGTAAGAAAAAGATTGATGATGTTCCTCCTAAACCACTTCCTTTTCCATACAGGGTTGTTCAAACCAAGAAGATGGCTAAAGAAGCATTGAAAAAGGAGGTTTTGGACACATTGAAGCATGTGGAGATCAACATTATTCTACTTGAAGACATTAAGAAAATTCCAAGGTATGTGAAATTCTTAAAAGAACATTGTACCAATCGAAGAGGGCTCAAGGGAAATGAGAGGATCAATCTTGGAAGGAATGTGTCAGCACTCATTACATCAACTCTAGCAATGCCGAAAAAGTGCAAGGATCCAGGGACATTCACCATCCCATACACCATAGGGGAGTTACATTTTTTTGGTGCACTTTGTGATTTAGGAGCTTTAATAAATGTGATGCCTCACTCTGTATTCTCTTCTTTATAGGTTGGTGAGTTGAAGCTGATGAGAGTAGTGGTGCAATTGGCGAATAGAGCTACGGCATATCCAGTGGGAGTTCTTGAGGATGTACTTGTTCGGGTAAGAGACATGATCTTTCCAGCAGACTTCTATGTGCTCGAAATGGAGGATGATCAGGTAAGTTCTTATGCCCACATTATCTTAGGTAGGCCCTTACTCAAAACTGCAAAAACTATCATAAATGTCAATGAGGGTACACTTTCCATGGAATTTGGGGATGAAGTTGTGATATTTAATGTTATGGATTCCATGATGTACCCCTCTAAGGGCCATTCTACTTTTGTTATCTCCCATTTTGGACCACAAAGTAAAAACACCATGGAATTGGATTGTCCTATGCTTAGGGAGATTATGAGTCTTGGTTCTAGTTTTATGTCTAAGAGTACTTTAACACCCGTTTATAAGGAACAAGACTCTCTAAGATTTGATTTTGAAATGGAATCATATTCTGATTTTGATCATGTGAACTCTAATTATGACATGGCTGTTGATTATGCTGATGGATTTGATGCTTTATTCTCTGATTCTGATGATGTATATTCTGATACTGATGCTCTTTGTGCACATATTTCAGTTCCTTCTATGAACCCATCCATACGCCACCCCCCTACACTAGAACTCAATCCATTGCCACCAAATCTAAAATACTCATACTTGTTAAGTGGTGAGAAATTACTTGTTATCATTACTAACAATATCCATTTTGAACATGAAGAAAAACTTTTGAATCTTTTGAGGGAGAAAATCAGGGCAATCGGGTGGACCTTGGCTGACATATCAGGTATTAGCCCCTCCATTTGCATGCATAAGATTATTTTGGAGGATGGGTCTAAACCGGTGAGGCAACCACAAAGGAGACTCAATCCAACCCTTCTGGAGGTTGTTAAAAAAGAGGTTGAAAAATTTCTTGAGGCAGGTATAATTTATCCCATTTCAGATTCTCAGTGGGTAAGTCCTATTCAGGTTGTGCCTAAGAAAAGTGGTGTTATTGTTGTTAAAAACGAGAAAGATGAGTTAGTTCCAATGAGGGTACAAAATAGTTGGCATGTGTTTATTGATTGTAGGAAACTAAATCATTCCACTCACAAAGACCATTTCCCCCTCCCATTTATTGATCAGATGCTTGAGAGACTAGCTGGGAAGACACACTATTGTTTCTTGGATGGATTTTCTGGCTATTTTCAGGTTCCCATTGCAGTAGAGGACCAGGAGAAGATGACATTCACCTGCCCATTCGGTACCTTTGCTTACCGAAGGATGACAATTGGACTATGCAATGCCCCAGGTACCTTCCATAGATGCACGGTGAGTATTTTCTCATATTTCATTGAGACCTGCATGGAGGTATTTATGGTTGATTTTACAGTTTATGGATCCTCATTTGATGAATGTCTCTCTAGTTTGGGTGATGTGTTGCATCATTGTATTGAGAAGAATCTGGTCTTAAATTTTGAAAAATATCATTTCATGGTCGAAAAGGGAATTGTCTTAGGTCATATAGTCTCACAACATGGCATTGAATTTGATAAATCTAAGGTAGGAATTATTTCATCCCTCACATATCCTACATGTGTGCGTGATGTTCGATCATTCCTTGGACACACTGGATTTTATCGATGCTTCATCATAGATTTTAGTAAGATTGCTCTACCCTTATCTCGATTGCTTCAAAAAGATATTGACTTCAATTTTGATGATTCTTGTAGGACTTCCTTTGATGAGCTAAAGAAGTGTCTGACCACTCCACCTATCATACAACCCCCACGGTGGGAGATTCATTTTGAACTTATGTGTGACACCTCCAACTTCGTGGTTGGAGCTGTCTTGTCTCAGAGGGTGGAAGGACGTTCACATGTGATTGCCTATGCATCAAGGGCATTGGATTCAGCCCAATAAAACTACACTACCATAGAAAAGGATTTTGTTGCTGTCATATTTTCATTAGATAAATTCCATTCATATTAATTGGGCTCTAAAGTAGTTGTTTTTTCTTACCATGCAGCTTTGAGGTACCTCCTAAAGAAGCCCGATGCAAAGCCACGACTTATCCGTTGGATGCTCCTTCTTCAAGAGTTTGACATCGAGATAAAGGACAAGAAGGGGTCAGAGAATTTGGTGGCAGACCACATGAGTAGGCATACTCACACACTAGAGGATGACACCTTGGACCAGGTACCACTTTGGGACACCTTTCCTGATGAGCATCTTTATTCCATATCAGGTACACATCCTTGGAATGCTGATTTAGTGAACTACCTTATTGCCTCTGAAATCCCTGCAAATTTAAAAAAACATCAAGTCCAAAAATTAAAAAGTGAGTCTAGGTATTATGTGTGGGATGATCCTTACCTCCGGCGCATGAGTAGTCACCACGTCATTAGGAGGTGTGTTCCCCATCATGATTTTGAGTCTGTTTTGCATTTTTGTTATAAACTTGCTTGTGGTGGACACTTTGGACCCCAACAGACAGCTAGGAAGGTTTTGGACTCTGGATTATATTGTCCTAGCTTATTCCATTATTCCCATGTGTTTTGTAAGTCATTCTCTCATTGCCAACACACTGGGAACATTTCTAGGAGACATGAGATGCCCCAAAAAACCATACTATTCTGGGAGATTTTTGATGTATGGGGCATTGATTTTATGTGTCCTTTTCTTAGTTCTTTTGGATTCTTGTATATTTTGGTTGTTGTTGATTATGTGAGTAAATGGGTGGAGGCCAAGGCCACCAGGACTGATGATTCTCATGTTGTATTGGATTTTCTCAAGGCTTAAATTTTCTGTTGGTTTGGAGTACCAAAGGTCATCATCAGTGACCAAGGGACACACTTTTGCAATAGGAATTTTTCTTCCCTCCTTCAAAAGTATGGGGTGAAACACAAAACATCAACACCATACCACCCCCAAAAAAATGGCCAGGCTAAGGTTTCAAATCGTGAGTTGAAACAAATATTGGAGAAAATCGTGCAGTGAAATAGGAAGGATTGGAGCAACCGCTTGGATGATGCGTTATGGGCTTATAGGACAGCATAAAAGACACCAATTAGTATGTCCCCATTTTAGATTGTTTTTGGGAAAGCGTGTCATCTCCCCGTGGAAGTTGAGCATCGGGCTTATTGGGCTATAAAGAAATGCAACATGGATTTGGCCCAAGATGGAATCCAAATGAAGTTGGAAATTCAAGAGATTGAGGAGATTATATTATCTTCATATGATAACTCAAGGCTCTACATGGAAAGATCAAAAGTATCTCATGATATAATGATCCGACAAAGGGATTTTCATGTTGGAGATAAATTCCTTCTCTACAGTTCACGACTAAAGCTGATGCCTGGTATGTTGTGTTCCAGATGGTTAGGTCCTTATATTGTATCTAATGTTTTTCCTTATGGTGTAGTGGATATCATACAAGAGGACACTGGAAGGAGCTTTACAGTCAATGGGCAATGTTTGAAGAGATACATTGATGGACTTCCTACTAATGCAGTGGATTTTATCACACTGCATAACCCCATCATCACTTGAGCACATCAGGCTGTTCCTAACCCTTTCACTTTTATATTATTTGTCCTATTTAAAATTATACATTTAATCATCTCGTGGGTTCACATTAAGGACAATGCAATATTTTAAGTTTGGGGGAGGGATAATTTTAGTTTAGTAATTTCAATTGTTTTCCTGTTTAAAAAAAACCAAAAAAATTTGTGTGTTTTTCAAATTTTGTGTGTTTATTTTTCAATTTTCTTTGTGTTTTTGAAATTTTTGCGCTGAAATGATTCTCATCACAATTTTGAAATGCATATCAACGAGTGAAACAATTTATCCATTGAAACTAATCTTAGATGAATGCTGAAATGACTTTGTTTCAAGTTCAAATATTTAGTAATTTCATGAAAAGTACACTGAATTTTGAATCCCATGCCACATCTCACTGTATTTATATTTGAAATCACTTTCCTGTGAGGCTTCTTAACCATTATTTTCATATTCTTTACATTCACCTCACTTCTTGAGAGAACCAAACAATGCTTGATTTAACCAGAATTTGATTTATTTCTGTCAAAACTTTAGGGTTTGAGGTACTTATGTTTAAATGATTGAGGCATTTGTTTGGTATTAAAGCCCTTATTTCAAAGAATCCTTTTTTATAATGGCCCACCTTGAACATTTAATCCTTGTATCCCTTAGAATCCATGCAAAGCCTATTAGGTTATCCACATTACAAGCCAATTTTCCCTATCCAACCAACTCTTGAAGTGAAATTGCATAATCTAGTTGAGCTTAAGTGTGGGGGAAGCTATCTTGTGTTGTGCTACCAAATTCTGTGATACTTTGGGTAGAAAACTAAATTTTGAAGAGATGTGTTTGCTGTTGAAGAAATTAATTTTATTGAAATTTGTGCCTTTTCTGGAGCTTTCATGACAATTAATGATGTGCCGTTTCTGGAGCTTCTAATTGAGGTGGAAAGTTGTGCCTATCTAGAGCTTTCAAGAAAATCATGTTTGAGAAGATTGACATTTTTTATACTGAAATGATGAATGGTGTAAACCTTTCATCACTTTTCATGATGATGGAGCTGAATTGATACTGTGGGGATTGAGGAGAAGACCATATTTAAGTGAAAATTAGATTAATGTAATTTTGCTTCAAAAAGAGTCAATCCCTCCTCATTCAGCCTCAGAGTTTTTCACGTCTTAATCCTACCAACCGAAATCCACAGAACAACCCTAAAAAGTCCTCATGATAAACATATGTCCTTGACTCACATAAATTAGAGATATAGAAATTTATCAAGCCTATGGTGACCCTTGTATGAGTTTGGATGAGAAATACATTGCAAATTATTTTTGACATTTGTGTGATAAGAGAAAATTCAAGCAAGGTAAGTGTTTTGTGCATGGAAGGATAAATAAAGTGGAAATATATTGAATGATATAAATTAAGAACTTTAAATAATAGTTTTCCGTGAGGCATGAAATCTTTTGTTTCTTGGTGTATAATTGCTTGATCTGAAGGATATGTGTTTTAAAATTTGTTTTGATTTGATATTGATGTTTACTTGATATGAGGTTTTTCCCAAGAGTACAAAAGGGTAAGTGTGGGGGAGTTGATAAAACACATTTTTATTGAATATTTTATTGGTGATAAATGATATAATTTCCTCACATTGTGCTAAATATATTCATTTATGAAATATTTGGGATTAGATCATTCATTTGAAATTTTGTTGAAAATTTCAGTTTTACCCTTTTAAAATATACTGTAGTATTTTGAAAATAAATATTTTAATATTTATTATTTGAAATTCATATTTTGTAACCGTTTCCCTAACTTAATTTTATACAACTTTAATTCAGGACACTAGAGCTAAAAAGTTCATTTGGATGGAGTAAATGGGCCATTAAGCAAATGGTGGGATGGACTCGGTAGAATGGACATTGGTTTTGTATTGGGGCCATATCTTCTACATTCGGGCTTAGATTGAGCCCACATTTTGAGAAACGCTCGGGGAAATGATTCTTCACAAATCATCCTACTGGAAGACCGGCCAATTCACGCGTTTTGAAGGTCAAATGGTCGGTTCAATTTGGAATAAAATATTTGGCCGAATTTCCACATTCACGCCTGAAACCACTTGTAACCTCTCCTCCCCTCTCCTCTATAAATTGGATCTTTTCTCATTTGGAGGGGTGGGGATGTGATTTGGGAAGTTTAGGGGAAGAGGAGAAGTGGATCCACTCCAATTATCCAACCATTTCAATATGGGTAGCTCTTGAAGCAAGGATCCCTTCGACAAAGCCTTCTTCTTCTCCTTCGTGTTGTAATGCTTTCGTTTGTGTAGTAAATTTCTTTGTACTTATTTTATTTCTTATCTTTTGTTCTATTTTATTTAAATTTTTTCTTATCTTAATCTTCCTCTTTGGGCTGTAATTCTTGAGTAGAAACATGATTGGGTTCTACCCTTTCTAAACCTTTTCACATGCAAAACGTTTCTACAATTATTACGCCACCCATGGAAGAGTAGTCTTTTAGTAATTGATCTATCTCTTACCTTATTCATTCATTTATTTTGAATCAATGACATAATGTAATTCACTTAATATGATCTATTAATTGACTTTTCATTTTAAATGAAACTAAGCAAGAAATTGAACAATAAACACAAATCACGCGAGGTCGAGAATTGTGTGAATTGTGAGAGCGCAAACTTAACTAGTAATTCAAAACCACACGGGATCAATTTGTAGTGTTCAAATATAATCCCTAAACTCAATTAATTCTAATTTTAAGATAGGATATTTGCCTTAATTTACCACTGACCGTAAGCTAACCTTAGAACATAAATCAAAGCAGGGTGTTGCGATTGCATGTTCTGAAGTTAGCCTAAGGTTAAATTCACTTCATCTTTGTGGTAAAGTTAATTCTCGTAGGGTTCGGGATTTAAAAAATTAAGGGATCATAGTTAAGTGGATATTAATTTAAATTATAATGATTAATAAGTGAATGAAGAGGTAGATTTATATCGATCAGACCTTTTAAATATTTTCTAAAAAAAATCTTTTTGTTGTGTCATTTTAATCGAACTTCATTTCAAAATTAAAAACAAAAAAATGCAATCTTCTTTCGGCAAACTTCTTCATGTTTAATAAATGATAAACCACCCATCCTTTCAAGTAGTATTTTTATTCTATTTTATTTTATTTTTAGAATACCTTTAATAAGTTTTTTGAATTTACTTCCTCCTTTGAGAGACGACCTTGGTCAGCCGATCTGCTGCACCTAAGTACCCTGAAACCAAACATCATTTGAAGGCACCCATGACAGTGCCTCTTCAATTATAAATGAATTTTTTTTTGAATTTACCATTATATAACTCCCCCACACTCGATAAATTTCAATCCTATGAAATATCTACACATAAGAATAATTAAAACCAATTAAATCAAATTTTTTAGTAATGTTTCATTTTCCACCTTATTCTCATCTTACTACTTTTATAATTCTAATTCATCTTTCATTATTCTTAAGAAATTTTATTCATTCCCATTTATCCATCCAAGAACATATATACCTACCATACCTATAAATGTATCTCTCATTCTCAAGAATGTATGTATGTAAATTTTTCCACTTCTTGGGATCATGAAAACTTTCCATAAGCTTTCAATGTGACTACATTTCCACTCAAAGTGAAAGGTTGTGCTCAATCAAAAGGACTTTTTCATGTTTTGTTTGAGAGATTTAGGTTTTTGAATTTATGTTTAAAAATAATGGATTTAAATGGATTTTTTATATATTAGGTTTTAATACATGAAATTACATGAAAAGACAATGCTGAACATCACTCCTTCTTTACCTCTCTAAAAAATAAGACTAAACAGTACTTCCATCCCTTTTCAATACGATTCACATATCAACAAAAACATAATGATGGGAATCATCTTATTGAATCATTTTATTATATATATTTTTATTTATTTCATGGATAATAGTAATGATAATTAAATAAAATATCTATATAAAGATTCATTACCTTTTATTATTATCAGGGTCATGAGTCAGTCAATACCATACAATGAATAATTTATATCCCATTTCTATTTATTATATTTTTTTTATAAACATACCTTTTTGTTTATTTTTTTAGATAAAAAGAGGGTAAATTTTATCTCATGATAAGTGTGACTTCTTTCCTCCTAAAAATGATAACATCACTAAGACATCATTCTAAGTATGAAACTTCTTTAAAATTAGATTACCAAGAAAAATCTCTCCCACATTTGTCTTAAAATATAAATAATGCATACAAACAATAATAGATGAGTGGGAATGTATTTGTATTGTAATTATTCTTAAGTAAGTTCATCCATGTTTTATAAGTTCATCAAAATTAAGGTTGAGTTTATGATAGGAATGAGAAGATTAAAATGAAGGGGATTATAATTTCAAAGAAAAATCTTCTATAATTAAATCACACCAAAACTCATAAAATTTTGAATATGTCAAAAAATAATGTTGTTGATTCGGAAACATATCCCAAGATATTAAGAAATATAGAAATTTAATAAAATTTTAAAAAGTTTTTGAAACCTCTTAGTTTGTGTAGGTTTTCTATTATAATATATTTTACATGCATGGATTTATCAAATGAACCCAAAATTCATTAAATTTTCAAATTTTAGTATGGATTAAAAGCATGAATGATGATAGTGACCAAGAATACTCAATTTACACAAAAAAATAAATAAAATAAAAAAACACAAACAAAACGTAATATAGAAGAAGAAATTTTTATGTCCCCCATAGTAATACGTTATACCCTCATAAGAAATCAATAGTGAATTTTGAGGTTTTCATAGAATATGAATAAGGTAATAGTAAATTAATGAGGTGGGTGAATGCAACAAGGATATCAACATGGCTGCTTTAATTATATTTCTTTTCATTCCTAGAGATTCAACCCTCCATGAAAACACTACAATGAAAACAAATAGACACGAGAAATTTGTTAGTAGTAAACAAAAATATTTAAAAAATAATAGGGAATGGAAACTTGGTTTGATACCTAAGAATGTATTGGGTATTTTACTACCCCAAGTCAAATTTTATAGTAGTTATCCCCATTTTAAATGGTTATTGAGTTTATTTAATTATAACTACCATATCTCCCTTCCCCCTGCCTAGTGAAGTGATGTTAGAAAAGTGGGGGTAGAAGAATGACTATGGGTCCGCCACTACCTCATCCATAACTCTTCTGGATTCCTCGTATAGTTTCTATTTTAGTTGTGTGGATACTTAATATTAATAAAAAGTAGAGTCATCAAATAAATAAAACTGATTGAAATTTAAAAAAAGGATAATTTAAATTAATACTATATCCATCATAAATAGAATTATGAATTTCAGTCTTAGTATGATGCACATTGGATATTGTTTTTTAATTATTGGTATCATTGGATGGTCCATTGAGCATGCATGGCTTTTTATAAGGAGTATATTATCATATGGTTTTGTTCAATAAGATTTATCGTTATTGAAGAAAATGCAAATTCCAGCTACCTCTTCAATCTTGGTAGGTAACCATAGAATCTCTCCATTGCCTCTTCAAACTATGCCACCTCGCCCCTAAATTCTTAACCAAAACCCTCCAATGCCTCAACTAGTGAGGTTATTTATATAATTAAAACATAGATAATGTTGATTTAAAATCTAATTTCAATAAAAATTTGAATAAAATAAACCAATAGATAGTGTATATACCTTATCTATATTAGTCTTAATTTCTTTTTTATCATATAGTGCATCTAGGAATATATATATAAGTGGGAAGTGGGAAATCTATATTTTCCTCAATGTTTAATACCTCAAACATGTTTTCACTTTCATGATCAATTTTTGATCGGATAATTAGTTTGATTCTATAAAAAATACTAGGGAAATTCAATTCACAATTCACATTCTATAAAACCATAATAAAATAAATCCGAGTATAAACTCTCTTCCTTAAATGGATTAGTTAGAATTCACATTTTTTATATTGGATATAGAAGTGTTGTGAAGTAAGAGAGTAGATTTACATTGAGATCCACTTCATGATCATAATGTTTATCTAAATAGGATATGGATTTAATCACTTTATCTTCAAGGTTGTATTTTTTTTGGCTACTGATACATCTGAACATATAGTTATTTATTAAAATAGAACAATCCATATCTCATTTCTTTTTTCACAATACTCTTGGGAGTATAAAATATGATCACAATATTTTTTTAAGAGTTTATCAAACAATCATTTAAGATCCACCCATGTACCTATTTATGTTGTATTCATGTTTCAAAAATACATGTATTTTTTTATGTTTTTTTAAATGAAAAATTATCTATAAAAATTTAAAAAAACAAGTAAGTGGACAACTTAGAACCCAAAAATAGTTCAAAATTTTATAGGTTGTATTTTCATAAGGATACCTAAATAGAAATTAAAATCACCTATAAACATCTTTGGAATTGACATAGATTTCTACTCATAGAACTTCACACACATTCACTACTCTTCATTACTTATTTATATTTTTTGGTATTTTTAAAACTGAATGAACAAGAGAAAAATATTAGAGTGTCAGAACCAAAATATAAATAATGTGTGTGGAAAAAAAGTTAAGGTAAAAGGTACTGACCCTAGGTTTGGTTACATGGGTACTTAATTTTCTAGTAATTTTCCCAATCTAACTGTATAATCAACTTATAAACAATTATTGATTACTCTACAATATCTATGTTATAGGAATAAACACACATGGAAAGCCTTTTTATGCATATCTATCCCACCTTTTCTATTGTAAAGAAGTAGTGAACACACTCAACTGATGAATCCACTATCCCAACACATAGCTCTACCATATTTCAGTCATCCCTTGATCCATGCAACTTCACCTATATACATTTTTTACCAAGATAATGGATGGGAAATACATTTTATAGAATGAATAAAAAAATAAAAAATAAGTAGAGAGAATATGATAACTATAAATCTAGTTCCCTCTCATTCACTTCTGCTTCAAAAATGAGAAAGAGAAATTATAAAATGGAATGGAAAGGACTCAAAGGCTCGTATAATCTTCCTTAGGGACCAAAATTAGAATTAATTATCCATAAACATGGATTTCATAGATCATAGTGGAAGGGAGAAGGATGGAAGAAGATAAAATGCAGAATTATTATTAAAACAAATGTTATACTACTTGGTAAATATTTGAACCAATCTACCCTCGACTAGGAGTTGATCCTCAATCCTGGTAATCTTGTTCTCCTATTAAAGGCTTTATAAAAACACTCATGAACTCTATTTTGAATCAAATGATCATACAACATGTAAGTATATATTCAATTTATTACACTATCTTATAAGAGGTTTCATCGTCCTATATATTCTTCCCTGCTCCTTTATAAAATTTTCCCAACATCCCCATGTAAAAAATATTCCTTCTATTTGTATTCTTGACATGTAACTCAGCTTCATAATTATTTTCTTGAAATGGATTAACATTCCATTCTAGGAATATTTTCTTGTTATTTCCAAAATTGTATAGATTCCATGAGTACTTATGAGGAATAAAATGGAATCAGTCAATTGTCTTGATCCTTCCTAACTCTTTCTTAGTGTTTCCAAGGTATCTTGCATGCTTTATCTATTTTATTGTTTTAATATAATATTTTTCTGGTGAAAATGGAGTATTATATACCCTTTTTGATATGTATACAATCATATTTTGTTATTATTATGAATCAATAGGCTCCTAGATTTATTCATACCTGAAAAATTATATAAATATAATTCATGTGAATGGTGATTCTTATGCAGGGTGTATAGGTGTGGAATGATTTTTATGCAATTAGTGGACTCACTTATTTTTGATATATAGTTTCTTAGATATTCCAATTTTGAAGAAATGTTAATTTAATCACAAGTAAGAATGTAGTGTATCCTGGTTTTCCATACTTTGTTGATTGATATGAAACATAGAGTTTATTTGGATTTTTTATATGCAATCCTCTGTTGATTTTGACACAAGACATGATTTTCTCAAATTATTATACCATAACTTGTGAATATACTAAAGGATCCCTTGGGTATCTATTGTTTTATCCCCATGGTAAAATAATTTACCCTTATATATCACTGTATCCATGGGGTACTCTTATGTATGGGACATTCTACCTTTATAAAAAAGGAAAATATCCTTATATATCATGTGAATCATGAGGTAACCATTATATATCAGTTTGGTCCATGCATAAGGTTTTTTTATTTGTTTCTTATTCAGTGGAATTAGAAAAAGAACTAGTACATTTGAGTAAAAATATTACATATCCTATATCCCATGTATAAGTTATTTCACAAACCAATGTAGTTTGATTTCAAACCAGGCACCCAAGATGATCCATGACAAGGCCCGAGAGGCATTCCCGATCCTATGGGGTTCACAACTTGTGTTAGTCACCAGACATAACACAATTGGGACTGATTTATCCCATGAAACTAAAGATAAATAAAATAGAATAAGAAAAACTAATACTATAAGTAAAAAAATAAATGGGAAACTGAACAAATAAAAGTAAACACTAGACATACCTTTACATGACCTCATGGTTCACTACCAACCATAGAACTGCAGTCACTCCATTAGAAAATTAGAACTGGGAGAACATGTAATTGAAATATTATAAAGAATATAGGCATGAGCATTTAAATTCTCATTAGGGGAACCAAGAATAAACAATATATTCTTCCTTGCATTTAAATAGAAATATAAATCATGCTAGTTTGAAATATAATATTAAAAATAGGTTTTTCTTTTCTTTTTAAATAAGTAACAAGCATCCATTTTAATGACATCATTTATCAATGAATTTTTTAAAAAAATAATCTAAAATACATATCAATAAATTGTTTTTAAAGAAAAAATAGTAATAAAACTAGTGTCTTGGTATGAAATAAAATCAAAGAAGTAACTTTATAATGAAATTAGGAAATAGTAGAAGGTATCATACATGTAGAATAGGTCTCATAAGAGAAATAACCATGGTAAATACCTAAGTAACTAGGTTATTGGGTACCTAGGATCCTCATACACTCTGTGATCTACAACGGACATAAATTTCAATCTTCTGCTCAATCCAACTGATCCCTATCATCATAGTTTATCTAGTGTTGTAACATAATCATGGTAAGTATAGCGGCTCATGTCTAGTGTACTTTTTTAGTTTTTATACCTAGATACCTAGGATTCCCATGTGTCATGCCTAAATAGAGGTGAGTTATATTGAACTTGAATGTACATACATATCATAAAATTTCACAAAACAATAATCCAATTTCACACCTCTAATATCCCACCTTAAGTGTAGCTACTTTCCAAGTCACATAAACTAAGAACAACTCTATTCACCAGGAACATCTCCTAAATCACACATTTATCACACAAACCAAATTTTCAAATCAAGGGAAATTACTTAAGAAGGGTTTTCTATTTTTATAAAATAAATTTAAGTGTAAACTAGGCCTCCTAATTTTATGAAAAAAAATTACCTTTAAAAATAAGGTGAAAAAATATTTTAACATAATAAACCCATTTTGGAATCTTAGGTAAATTATGTAAACAAATGAAAAATCATTTCCAAGATCCAAAACCAAATTTTTCATAGCATATATATATACCATATAATAATAAAAATGCACTTTTAAAGACCTCAAGCAATCAAGGAATGAATATTAAAGTCTCTGACAAAGGTAACATACCTAAAAACATGTCTCCTCTGACGATGGAAACCCAAATAAACTCCATAAATGTCCATAGAAGCAAGTGAGAACAAGGATGAATCTGGAAAACCTAAACCCTCTTTTACACTTACACACATATACACCTACATATATATATAAATACCACTAGTTGCAATGTAGATATTCTCCTCTGTTTGAGAAAATATAAACAAAGTGGTTATATATATACTCCTAACCCATGTTTATGTGTGTAAGTATCCTTCAAAAATGGTGGTCCAAAGCTACACTAAGGAGGTACAAGGTATACAATAAAAATAAAAGGAACCAAAAAATTAAAAAAACACAATTAAAATTGGGCCTAAGATAAATAAAAAAGGGGAAACCTACCTGAAACTGATGATGAATCCACTGCCTTCAATTCATGAAACCCAATCTTATCTCAAACGATCCTAAGGAAGCCCGTGTGAAGGAATAAACCCTAGATGCATGAAAACCCCACAAAACAAGTCCATTGGAATACTATAGGGATAATATAACCTTATTTTATGATGAATAAAGAGGTGAGGAAGAAGAGGAATGTGACGGAGGGTTTTGAAGACTCACTCAACATGATCACAAAAGAAATCATGGGAGGAATTGTCCGAAAAAAGAGGAGGGGGTAGAACACTTGGATAGGATCCCCTTAGGGAATGGTTTGATCAAGGTAGAAAAGAAGGAGGGTTTGGGGTATATAAAAAATAACATAATAGTAATAATAATTGTAATAATAAAAATAATAATACTATTATTATTATCAAACATTTTTTTCTTTTTCTTTTTGGAATCTTAGGAAGGTTGCACAGTTTTTTAGACTGTTCTCTAACTATGTGGTCACCCCTATCTAGGGCCTTATAGGCTATAAAGGATGGTTTTTGGCCATGTTCCTGACTGTAAAACCTAGAAAGATCCACTCTCTAGGCTATACAGTTTTCCCTAGGCTGGAGCATGGTTGGAGGGGTTGGAGAGTGGAAACTGGTTATGGGGAATCATGCACCATCCTAGGGAAAACCATGTGTCTTGGAAAATGGCTTTGTATATGCTGTACAATTAGGATCCCAACCATTCACTAGACTCTATAACTTATGTGGCCCCATACATAGGTGATTACAACATTGGCACATGTTATGGGAGACCATGTGGCCTTCACAAGCTTTATAAAAACAAATAAAAAAAGCTTCATAATAATATTGGAAATTATATTATTATTCTTATTCTTATTGTTATTATTATAATTTTCTTATACCCTAATCCCCTCCCTACCCTCTACCTCAATAAACCCACTCCTGAAGGGGCTCCCAACCACACGCTTTACCCCCCCCCCCCTCATTTTTTAGTTGATTCCTCCCATTATTCCTTATGTTATCTTGTTATGTGAGTCTCCCTCCTCCTCTATCACCTCCTTCTTCTTCCTTATCTTTTTATTCATTACAATGTAAGGTCTTCCAAACACTAGGTTATTCTAATGCTCCATTTTTTGTGTGTTTTTAATTTGGGTAGGGTTTTTTTTTCTATTTTGGGATTCTTTGGACTCATTTGGGATGAGATTGGGTCTCACGCATCGAAGTCAATGGATTTTCCATTGGTTTCATGTGTGATTCCTTCTGTTAGTTAACTTTTTTACCATTTAAATTGTGATTTTTATAATTTCTAGGTTCCTTATATTTTTCTAATACACCATGGACCTCCTTGGCTAAGCTTTGTACCACTATTTTTGAATGTGACTTACACACATATACATGGGTAAGGTGTATATATATATACCCTTTTTCTATATATATTTCCTCATAGAAAGGGTAATATATACATTATTTATAGGGGTGTATATATATATGTGGGTGTGGGTGGGTGTATGTTTGTGTAATTGTAAAAGATGCATTTGTTTCACTAGAGTGTTCCTTGGTCTCTATTTCTTACATATACCTATTTGAAGTGGACTCAGGTTTCCATTGTTAGAGGGGACATGTTTTGAGGTAGGTTCCTTATGTTTGAGCCTTTAATTTTAATTCCTTTAATTCTTGAGTTATTTAAAAGTGTGTTTTTATTATTATGTTATATATATATATATTATATGAAAAATTGTTTGTGGCTCTTGGAAATCGTTTTTCATTTTTTTACAAAATTTTTCTAAACATCCAACATGGGTTATTTATGTTAAAATATCAGTTAAAATTGATTTGAAATTTATCTTTTTTTCAAAAAATGGTGAGTCATGACTGGAAATTTAATTTGTTTTATAAAAATGGAAAACCCCTTTTAAGGAATGACTGTTAACTTGGAAATGTTGTATGTCTTATAAATATGTGATTTGGGATATTTACCAGGTGAACAAACTAATTCTTGGTTTGTGTGACTTGAAAAGTAGATACTATTAAGAAGGGAGATTAGAGGTGTGAAAGTGGATTGTTGTTTTGTAAAATTTTATGATATGTACATACATGTTAATTTAATAAAACTCAACTCCATTTATCTATGGAACATGGAATAATGGGTATCTATGTTACAATACTAGGAAAAGTACACAATGCATGACCTTCCCTACCTAGTAGGATTATGATAAAACACTAACTAAACTATGATGATGGGGATTAGTTGGGTTGAGAAAGAGATGGACCTTCACATCCATGGTCGATCACTGAGGTTATGAGGATCTTTGCTTCCCACTAAACAAGCTACGTGGGGTTTTCCATGGTTTTTTCTCTCATGAAACCTGTTTTACATGTATGTGAACTTCCACTATTTCCTAATTTATTTATAAAGAAACTTCTATATTTTCCTTTAATACTGAGAAACCAATTGTAATACTATTTTTCCATTAAAAATAATTTATTAAAATGTTTTTATATTTTAAAAAACTATTTTGAAAATGTGTTAAAAATAGTTTTCTTAAAATGGTTTATTGTTTTTTGTTTAAAAAGGAAATGAAAGCCAATTTTTAATATTTAATTTCAAACTATCATGATTTTGATTTCTCTTTAAAGGAATGTCATAGGTATTTTTTTATTATAATAATCCCTTAAAGGCATTTAAATTCTCACACATATATTATTTATCATTTTTGTAGTTATAGGTCTTCTTATCTCTAATTACCGCATGGAGATATTTTGGTTTTATGGTTGGTGGTTACCTGTGAGGTCACATAGAGGATTTCTAGTGGTTAATTTTAACTGTTCAGTTTCCCATTTATTTTCCTCCACCAGTATTAGTTTTTCTTATTATTTTTTATTTATCACTCATTTCATGGGATAAATCATTCCCAATTGATTTATTCTTGATTCATGACAGTAGTTGAGAGCTTGGGTGGATTACGAATTCCTCTCAAGCCTTGTCATGGATCGGCTCAGGTGCTCGGTTTGGGTTCAACTCAGGTTGGTTTGGGAAAAGGACTTGACTTTTGAATGTAATCCCATGAAATGATTTTCCCCTACCATCTAATCACATATAGAGTACTTCTTGGAATGTTTAATATCATGTAACCAATATTTACACATTATAGTCACTGAATATAAATTTTTTAAGTGTAAGAATCATCCAAATAAATTCACAAATTATTAAATCAATTAAATTCATGTATTTTAGCCTGTTAAAAATAAATTCAAAATTTTTTATTCAACTACCAAAAATGTGATAAATTATTTAAAATAATAAAAATATAGGGGAATTTGAAATGAAAATAAATAAAAAATTCCCAAATTTCTCATTTCATCAGTGGGGGTCTAAATCCATTGGAAGTGATCAGTGATGTGGTTAATATTATTGATTTGGTTAGTTAATGTATTATGGGGCTTAGAATTCAATTATAAATCATAATGATAATTTATGTCGATATGATTGGTGGTTTTTTATTTTCAGAAATGGTTCTTGAATGTGGTGTTGATGATTCAGTTTGAGGTGGGAAGAGTCTATGTGGGTGGACACGAGTAATTGTGTGGGTTCCTGTAGGTGTATAATTTCTTGACTATTAAGATGCAATTAAGATGTGTTTATGTAGTGACAATAATCTAGGTTAAGGTAGATAACATCCCTACAGGTGGAAATCTAGTTACATCAAAATTCACAATTAGTGGATATCTAACCAACCATTATTGGATAGAGGTGATTTGGATAAAGAGGTGGGTTATGGTGGGGAGGGATACTTTCTGGTGGACACATGGTAACATTTATTGTCCCTGTAAATAGAAAATTACCCAACCATTATAACTTATAGTGAGGCCCATATAAATGGTTAATGAGACAAAATTAATTAATAATGGCACAACCTGGATCTTTTGTCAACCTAAACCAGACTTCCACATTCCCCAAAAACATTCCCTGATCACCAAGGGCCAGTGACTACCACTGAGGGTCAAAAAGAAATTTATAGGAATATTTTAGTTACAGTCTACGTCAATGTTAGATTCTATAAAAAAAATATGGTGTCAACCATCCATGTATCCAATTTTTACCTAAAGAAAGTAACAACTTATACATCAAGGAAAACCTATTTCCATGTGTGATAATATAAACTAATCATCTAAATATATTAAATAAAAACATCATAAGAAATCCAAAATATAAATAATATGACAAAAATACCCAAAGTAAAAAAATAGTAGGCGGATATTCTATAAACTCTGGATAAATTGGCCTCAAATACTCCAACAATTCAATAAATCAATACTTTATAATAGAAATCCAACACCTATATAGTCCATAAAGTATTGAAGCAACTATTTATGCACTTGATTATACGAGAAATAAACATAGTGAAACTGTGTGTCCACCAAGTTCCACATGCAGGGTGTGGACATGAGGTGTTATTAAACACTAATTAACACAAATAAATAATCAAGAGAATTCTTTTGAAATTGTTTTTTTAATTTATATAACATATAAAATTTTATCAGTTAAAAACAAATAAACATATAAAACATGTTAGATATTACCCAAGGAATATATCACATAATAAAAAATATAACTCCCTCTCCACCAAGATGATCCAAATATTCTTTCATCCATGATTGGGTTCTATAATAGTAGAAAATGACCTATTCACCATTGTATACCAATCCATTAGTGTAAAAATAGAACACAAATCGAGTTCTAGAGGAACCCCCATATAGGGAAAGAGATTATCATCCTCCAAGAGGAAAGAATATCTAGTTCCAGGAGTCACACCCTTAATGGAAATGGATAAACATATTGTGTTCTAGCATGAGAAACCAATGGGGAAGGGGAAAAAATAATCAAGAACATTAAGAAACCCTATATAGTTCTCCATAGAAACCATTTTCAAATACCTATTCATAAAATACCAAAGGACCGTGTTCATTATTTTCCTAAAATATTATAACATCATATTTATAAAAATTTTACCAAAAACCATCAGGAATAACAATATAAGTCATATGAATTATTTTAACTTCTATATGATTCCTACATAAGAAATACATAACAATTTATAAATTACACCACCATCCTTAAGAAACTTGTATAATACATGTATAATTAGTAAATTATAACTAGTATAGTAATGCTCAAGTTTCCATGTGAAATAGGACATAACCAATTACAACACTATCAGTAATAAAATGAGACAAATCAAATAATCATATCAAAAAAATAATTTTAATCTATAATGGGATAAACCAAATGGTTTAGTTGTTCTTAATTAAAAAATAAATAGTTTAAGAATAGTTTCTTAGAAGGAAAACATGTTTTAGTTATAAGAAGATGCATACCAAACTAGTTAATATCTTCCTAAATAACTCATAGAATTATCTCACAAAAACATTACCAAGTACTCACAAACATTATACTGATATCTCATCACTGAACCATCACATGAATTTATACCTATACCCTTACCTAAAACCTTAATTCGAAATAACAAACTATAAAAAACACCTTAAACCACACATTGAGACTCTAAGTTATTTTCATAAATTCTTATCAAAACCCCATTATCACACTCTCCAGACTACATATAATCATTATCCCAATCACCTTACAAATATATGTTTACATAGACCCCCTTACATTAAAAAACTTATATGAACTCATAAAGTACCAAAAATAATCAAATCAAACTTAAGAAATAAAATAAGGAAAATTCATGAATGTCTTTGTAGACATCCAAAAATATAGTACTAACTTTTCCATAGATATGATGATATTATCTACACATTGTGAAAATAAGATAAGGTGGTACATCACTCCATGAAGAAAGAAAAAAATGTTGTCTTCATTTGTTTTTAGATTTTTCATTCATTAAGGATTATAAATCCTTCAAAAATATTGCCTAATCAAATAATGTAGCGAGAAAAACCTCCTATTTGGGGTAGGTCATGGTTCTCATCCATTATTATAGGAAATCATTTATAAAATATGTTGATATATTTTTTATATTATTCAAGAAGTTTTTGTAAATTAAAAAATAACATATACATATATAAGGTACCCAAGGGTAAATTGTTCCATTAACATCAGTTTGACATCTCATTGAGAAAAAATGGACACCTAGACACAAATAGGTGGTCTTTTGATGATAAAAAACATTTTTATGAATACTTATAAAGGTAAAAGAGATTTGTACATAAATTAACACTTACTTTATTATGGAAAAACACTTACACATTCATGAATGTATCCTAAGGTGTAGTGTTGTCTTCTTTCCTAAAAACCACTTTTTGACCAAATTGAGAGGTAATGTGAATGTTGAACACCCCAAAAGTATCTTTTAATAAACATACCATGAGTCAAAAAATCTATTTTTTTCATTAAATCATATTTATGTGAACATAATTTCCCCACATGTCTCATTTCTATGCCCAGACTCTCCACTTTTTCATATGTGAAGCATTTCAACAACTACTCTCCACCTTTTCCCATGAGTAACATTTTGGATCCCGCATCCTTGATTTCCAAAAATTCAAGGTACTATCCTATTATTACCTATGAAACCCACATTTGTTTTTATTTTGGAATCTTTGTAAAAGGGATAAATTCTATAAATTATAAAACCCTCTAGTTTTGTGTAAGAATTTACAAGAAACCCCTAAAGTGAAATCGTTTACACAATAGTGAAACTACTTACACTCATGTATCCTAAATATTCACACATGTGGGGAATTTTTCTATTAATACCTAAAAAAACTACTCATTTTGAGAGAGATAGAGAGTGTGTGACACTAAAGAAATATAGAAACACTCTAAAATAGAAATAATCTTTAATTATATTCAAATACTTATGAAAATCTCCATGGAGAGAAACTAAAACATTTTACTATCTCTTGTAGATTCATAACTCATCCAAAAAAAGTACAAACCTTTACACCATGTACCATGTGTAAGTTCCTCAATTGAGACATATACATATGGTATTGAAAGATCAATGTATCATGTAACTTATGCTCCAAATTTACTTGTGTGAATACATTAACAATGGAATTATCACGAATATATTTTTCATTCCACATTCATGTTACAAGGCTTATAAAAAAATTATGTATAAACAATGTGTTAATAATTTATAAATAGATTTCACATAAATTATAAAAATTAAATAATGATTATGCATGTAATGGATTGAAGGAATTAGATTTTCTTTTTAATTTTGGATAATCTCATTTTAGACTGGGTTGAGAGGGAACCTGTAACATCCTATTACCCACTTTCAAGTATTTGAATTCTCTATTTTTATTTCAATTTTTATTTGGGTGTGTTTTGAGACTCCCAAGGATAGAGATCGTTTAATGGGGAAAATGAACTAAATAATAGGGATATATTTCTATTTGAATTAATGAAGTTCGAGAATATATGTGTTAAATTCTTTGTAGTGTTCTCCTTGATTACTGAAAATAATAGTGTTGTTATGGGGATTTTGATCATAATATGGAGTTTTTGATGTATGCTGAGTGATTTCATGCCAAGTAATGATTAAAAATCATGAAGGTTTTACATGCTATGTAAAGTGTTAATGTCGTGTATTGGTTACCAAGAATATGTTGTGAGTTGGGTTTAGGATATGAAAATATTACACACTATGGAGATTTTAAACATTGTTAAATGGTAAAAATCAAGATTTTTAATCTGAGACGATGTGTTTTTAGTGGGACTTTTTAGTATTGAATTATACAACATGAATGGTTTAAAGACAGTTTTATTATCATAGCCTAAGATTTTTAGGGAACTAAACATGTGAATTGTTATTTATTTGACTGAAAACTTATTCTATCTCAACATCAGATCTCTCTCAGTTGATTTTTGATATCTCTACTCTATTCTAATCACTTTGTTCAGCAATTGATCTTGATTACAGTTGTAATGTATTTCTACGGGTGGGTAATCCTTCTATTTATTCATTTTCATTGATTAAGGTAGAATCATTTTGTTGCATTTTGGATCAATTTTTTTATGATAATATTCATTATCATTTCTAGATTCATTGTATGATTTTATTTTGGGGGATGATACTTTATTGGTTGTGGTGTAGTGGGTGCCTCTGTTGTTGACCTTGTATTCCTTTCTTGTTGGTGGATCTCGTTGCGGGTGTGTGCAACCTGAGTTTTAGGTAGTTGGTTCCATCAATATCCTATATTGAATGAAATATATTTATATGGTTTAAATAAATTGATTAATAAATGAAATGTAATTATTGATTGATTATTTTGTGTGTGGAAACAATATTTTGAGAAAAGATGATTTTCCCATTATTTTGATAAAAAGAAAAGTATTTTCAAAGAATTGTGAAATGGATTTATAAAATGTCTTTCAAAATATTATTTTTATGAAATGGTTTAGAAAATATACAAAAATTATATCCTTAGGTTCTTAGGTGTAAGCTGTAGGGATAGGCCTTGCCCATTTTTCAAGAGGTTCACCCATAGGATGTTCTTCTACTCCCTAGGACCACTGATCTTGGTATTTGGGAGAATTTTTGGGTGCATTAAATTTTTGGAGTCTTCCTCTTCTCTCTATATTCAATACATATATCTAGAAACCTGGTGATTACAATTTTCTATGAATAGGTACAAGTGTCCTAGATAGACTAACTTGTTGTAATCCTTGGCATGATGTTAAATATTCTTTGGATTATATTGTTTTATCTTGTAATCACATAGATTTTATATGATATGCAGTTCATGATTTGATTTGACTGACTTGATGTATATGAAATGCTTGGAAATATTTTTACCTGTATTGTTTGTAACTATGAAAAAAAGAAAAAAATTACCATGATTTTGATATAAAAACTATTTAACTGAGTATCATTCTTAGTTTTATTTAAGGTTGTGCAATGCAAATATATTTTTATAGAGACTTGATATGGAACACCTAGGTAGGATCCTACTGAGCCCATTAGCTCACAGATTTTACACCACTTCAGTGGTGTATAGACCATTGTATGGGTTTTGATATAGGGAAATTAATGGAACCATAGTGAGGTGGTGAGGTTTCTATCACCTATTTCGAGGTAGTTGGTGGGGAGATCAATGGATTTTCTGATACTATCACATGGAGTAGCTGTTCTATTTTTCCCTTTTATATTATACTTGTATCTTGTATATGTTTTTTACTTTTGAGTTATTTCTCTTATGTTGTTTCATATTTTTTTGGAAGTTTATATTGTTTTCTTCTTCATAGGTTTCTTTCTATCATGTGTGTGTCTGTGTGTGTGTGTCATGTTGTTTGCTTCAGGATAGAAAACATCATTCCCACTAGTTATTGTTGATACCCAGGTGCTATTTTTCAGCTTGTGGAGATCGAGAATTCCCTTGGAGAATATGGAAATTCCGGTTAGGAAGCAGTTTGAGAGGGTATCTGGGATGGGTTCATCATAGTTTATAATCTTATTAAGGATATCATGTAGTCATTTTGTATTATTGACCAAAATGTACCACAATTCTAGAACACAATATTTTAGGTACATCAAGTAGCTGAAGGAGAAATGGATAGATCACAAGATTTATTACATGATAATCTACAATCTTATAAGGGTAAGAATGAACCATAATAGGTAGTGTACAAGATTGAAAAGATATATAAGATATTTTACTTCATGGATATACCTAAGAGTACCAATGTGAAGTGTACGTCATTCATACATGAGGGTCCTAGCTAGCGATGGTGGGATTCCTTGCTACGGATGGATAAGACTATGGGTTTAGACTGGAAAGGTTTCAAGACTCTCTTATTGCATCAATTTTTTCCAGAGTCACTAATGATGGAAAAGTATCTAGAGTTCCTCTCTTTTCAATAGGGAGAGTGTTCAATTTTGGCATACAATAATCTGTTTGCAGAGTTGGTTCTTTTTTCCCTTGAGGTATTGAATAATGAAAAGTTGAATGCTCACAAGTACCTAAAGGTTTTGAGATTAGATATCATATATCAAGTATTTATTCTAAGTATTTCAACCTATGTGGAGATGGTAGATAGGTAAATGATATAAGATATGAATATTGAAAGAAAGGTTGGTTATTATACCACTTCTATTCCATCGAGTAGTAACTTTAATGGCATGTAAGGAAAAATAGGAAGTGGTGAGATCATCCTAGGGGTGGTGGAGGTGGTTTTTAGTTGAAGACCTCCTCTACACATCCAGTTACAATAATTAGTGTGCACCTGACATGAATCATTATGGTAAGGTCAGACACACTTGGTGTTCTTGTCCTGCACCTGCGAAGATGTGTAATGGTTGTGGGTGTTATGGCTATGTTTAACATTTCTGTTAGGATATGTCTAATCATAATTATGGTCAGGTATTTTCATCTCCAAAGGATAGTGTGGTGAATCTAGACTCTTGAAATACTATATGAATCTATCCATATTCCTCATAAGTGAATTACCTTAACATAGTAGAATATTTTTCGGCGGAGGTAGATGTGGGTCGAATGAAAGTGAGAGGTATCATATTTATTGCATATTCAGTAGTGATTGATTTATTTGATATTGTTTCTTATAAGGAACCAGCCTTAAACATTAAATAATCTTGATTTATGTTAATAATTCACATTTAGGATCTTTTAGGTTTAGATCTTTAGAGAATTAGACCATAACTATTACATACAAAGTGGATACAACTAAAAAAATATCTATTAATTCCATAATATAAATATTTTAATAGTAAACATGATTTATTTTTCATGATAAAAAATATTATTTACTTATTCCTTTATATTACCCAACCTTATACCCTGTCAAAACATTTTAAAAACTTGGGATGAGCACAAAAAGGTCAGTAAGTGATATAAAATAAGGGAATAAAGTGTTATTCCATGAATATTTATAAATCCATGAAATCATAAGAATCCTGAAAAACATCATAGCAATCATAAATCATAAAGGCAACTTATGGCATCCATATCATACTTACATTATAGCTTTCACAACTACATAGGGAGTAACCTTTTTTGTTACATTTGGAATACCCATCATAGTATATTCCCTAAATATATTTGGAGAAACTTTATTGTTTAACTCCATCTCATTATCCAATGCATTGGAGAGCCATCTCAGGATCACCCACCCTCGATTTATCATGGAACCACCAATATACATAAGTAATTCCCAAGAACCATAACATAATCATAACACATTAACAATCATAAAGGAAAAAATAACATTTCCACATTGCAATCCTAAGATATAATTCCAAGATATTGATATAATCAATCCATTCTCAAAACCATTTTCAATACCAAAATACCTCAAAATTGAATATGGTATTTACTTTTCTTTTAAAAATGTTACAGATTATAGAGGAATCCAAATACTAAATAATTTTTACGGTGGCAGAGAAGTCGTTGTCGCTGTATACGTTAAAAACATTCCTTTTTTGTTTTGTAAATTAAAATGATTCAAATTAATTGATTCTTTTTCAAAACCTTTTAATAAAATTAAAAGTAAAATGTGTTTATCTGAAACCTTATAAAATAAGGTGGTGTATAACATCAAAATATGCCTCAATGGAATGAGATTGAGACGAAGTCCCTTACAAACATCGTATCATTAGATTAAGGATAAATCAATGACATAATTATGTGTGACAGATATGAATACACCCAATATAAGTGGATATTTAGTGTAAAACAATAATACTTCATTCACACATATTCTTGTAAAAACATAACCAATGACATGGATATTTAACTCAATGAATGGAAATTGAGTTAAGATTTCCCTTACATTGAGTCTAACTCATCACGTACAATCGTTATATTCCTAAAAAAATAAAATTTGGTTAATTTATACTTTCTTGAGAACCTTTTTCCTGTTTATTATTCATTTTATATCACTTATTACCTTGTTATAAAATTTACATAATTATTTAAGTTCATATCAGACGTTTTGTCGATATTAGGTACTTGAGTCGAAAATGAAATTAGATTGATGTCAATGGTATATGTGGTCATAATTCCATAATCTAAAGAATAATTTTCATGAAATTTTTATACATTAATTATAATTTTAAAATCAAACCATTCATTTATGGTATGAAAATTTTACAACGTTATAATCATGGAGATGGTATGTTGTATGTACGCATGAGTAACGTTTCCATTTTTTGTTGATCATTATGGAAATAAGGTAATTATTATTTTATCTTTATATAATTATCATAATATAATTAAAATAATAATAATTATTTAAATATACTTATATATATCATAAAAGTGATGTGGTGAATAAAACTGATTCTCATCGCTTCGTGGAGGTGATAGTTCACACGTACGCACAAATGACGTGATCATTTTTATGTTCATGGAAAGTAAGAACACAATTGAAATATTATGATTTTAAAATGATAACTAGTTCATGAATATCATATACAAATATTTATTACACCATTATAACTAATATTTATAGACAGTAATGAAAAATGAACTATATGGATTCGCAAGGCGGTAGTCCCCCGTACACATGAACGAAATGTTCATTTCTCATTTGATGAAATTAGAGATGGATTTAGATGATGATATTAACATAATAACATCTCAGTATATTGAGGATACTGGAGTTATTATTTCATAATGTATAAAGGATATTTAAAGGATTTGGAAGAAGAAATAAAATAGTAACACTTAAAAAATGATTCCTCTTCTTCGGTTGATCGCCTTTGAAGAACACCTTAACACCTCTAAGGAGGGTGTTATGCCTAAAATATGCCCTCAAGAATATTGGTATGGATATAATAAAGAATTTTGGGCATATATTCTTTGAACCAAAAGGCATTTGAAGTGTGAGTAATAGGGAATAATGGGTACCATTTATAGGTAAGGGGAGGGACACCCTTGTAAACTCTTAAAATATTAAATTAATATAAATTCAATTTTTGTTCCAAATGATCCCAAAATAATTTATTTATAAGATAAGATAATTTTGGGTAAAATATGAATCATCCAATTAATATTAGAAATTTTTAAAATATTTTTTAATCCTTATCCTTTTAGTTGAACCCTTATTTTACCCTTTTTAATCTTACTTTGATATTACATTATTTACACTTGTGGGTTAATGTAATTACCATAAAATGTCAAAAAATGAAAAATAATTTACATTTATGAAATATTTAGAATTATAATAACCATTTGGAAAAAATATTATTTTTATAGGAATTTAATATCATTTCAAAATATATTTTATATGTTAAAATACCAAAAGTGTTAATTTTTGACACTATTCATTAGTTGACTTTTAAAAATATAATAAAAGGAAGACAAGTTCAAAAAACTCATTTAAAACATCAAAAACAAGTCAAAATTATCCCTAAAATTATTTTATTGCATAAATTATGTTAGATAATATTTATTTTAATATTTATAATATCATTTACTTGATTATTTCACTAATTAATAAATTACTACATCATTTATTTGTCACCATTTAATTTAATTGTTTATTTTTTTAAAATTATAAATAAATTAAGATGATTTAATTAATATTTTTATATTTATAATGACTAATTATAGTCGAAAATATATTTTTATAACCCCATATTAAAATTGTTTTAGTTATAATATACATGATTATGATATCTTGGTCTTTATTTTAAATAAATCATTATCACATCCAAGTGGATCCAAGTGGTGCTAAAATCTACCCAAGGATTCTCATGTTCATGATACACTCATCAAATTAAATTAGGAAAAGTTTTAGGGTAGTTTTAAATTATTATAATATTACTTTTACCTTTAATTACCCGATTTACCTTTAATCGTGGTATTAAAAATAATTACTGAAGTTACTATATATAATGTATAAAAATAAAAGGGACCTATTTCCATAATTTGAACCTTATGATTCAAAGTATGGAAGCCATTTTTTAAAATTCAAAACACATAATTGGAAGAAATTAATTAAAAATTAATCCTCATTGTCTAAACGAGAAAACATGGTTTTTTTAAAGTAAAAACAATCAAAATATTGACATGCATTTATATCTAATTTCAATGTGAAATTACTTCAAATGACCACAATTGGATTAAATGACAAAAACATTATTTAATTATTATTTAAAAACAATTAAAAGGACAATATAAATAAATAATTAAATTAGAGGAAAAGGCAGTTTTGAATTAAAATGCAGTATTTTTTCACTATTCATTAAAAAAATGAATTTTATCAAAAAATTACAAAACATTCAAAAAAAATTAATTTTGATTCCTAAATTATAAATAAGTATTTTTTTTCAAATATAACATATAAAAGTGACAAAAACTAGATTTAAAAAGGGTTCTCCCTCAAAATGCGGAAAAACTACATTTTTAGTAAAATACTACTTTTATCCCTAAAATTGATTGGGTTCTTATATAATGTATATAAAACATATAATATGAATTTTAAACATTAAATTTAATATATTACATAGATATTTTATTAATAAAATACAGCAAGATTGATTTTATTTATTTATAAAATCACTTATTTTGCATTTAAATATTTTTTTAGAAAACACATCATTTATATTCAATTGGTTTTCATTTAATTTCCTATTTAATTTGGTAACCAGTGAATAATTATATAATCAAGTGTAAACCATATTCTCATAATTTAGTTAATTCATTTCATTCCTACCATTCTAATGGCTTGTTTATAAGGTAATATAATAATATTTAGTTGTTTTCTTAAGTTTGATGTGGCATATTATGTATGATATCGAACATACTGTATCTTTTTTAAAACACAGGATGTTACTATCTTCCCCACACTTTTGGAAATTTAATCCTAGAAATTTGAATTTGGGTTCGGTAACTAAGGTATTACTCTTCAAAATACCTTTATTGCATTTCCATATTAAAAAAAAGTTTTAATAAAACTTCCACTTTAAAAGAAAAAAATGACCATACGAATTTCTCTTGAGATAACACATACTAGGATTACATGTAGGAAAAAATGATATATATGAAAAAATAACCATCATGGTATGATGGATAGTGATATAAAACATGATCATGAGAAATATAATAATAAAAAACCCACAAACTTGTGATAGGTTAAATGGTCTTTTATTTTTAGGTAGGAAAAGTAAAAAAAAACATTTTTGTTTTAAGATCCTTTTCATAAAGTTGAGGAATTATTTTACTATTTAGAATAAGAAAATAAAGAAATATACTTAATTTACAAGTATAGTTTCATCCATTAATCAAATTCCACCAAAAACTCATCTTTTTCTCAAAACAATGAGTATTTAAGATGAATTTTTCACGCCTGAAGCATTATAATCAACTTCTAAAAACTCTCATAAACAAAAAAATAAAATCTATATATTTCCCATGTCTTTAGATATTAACCAAAACCAAAATAGTTAGTATGAGATCAGATAATTCCCCCCAAAATAATAATCTTTTATAAGGATAATGGATACTTTTAAATCTCCCAAATTAAACTGTAATATCCAATGTTCCACAAATATCATTCAAAAAAAACTATCCTTAAAATTCCTCAAGTAATCAAAACTAATATTTAAACTCAAAATTTAGAAGTATTTGATCACATATATTGTAGGATATGTTTTAACACTTATCTCCAAATAATATCAACCACTCTTAAAGTCTCATACTAAAAAGTAATTAACATAATCACTTATTCGACATGATAGGTTAATCATTTCCATAAATAACCTAATCTCTATAAGTCCAAAATTAAAATAACATATTCTTACAAAATACATTTCAACCATTACTCGGTTAAAATCTCATAGTATTATATTTACCTTAATCATATAAAGTTTCAAAAATAGTAAATGTATTCCAAAATAACATTTATCACTTAATCCCTAAATCATTTCCCAATACCAATATATCCATTTGATAACACATAAGTACCCAAAATAAACTTATTTTTATTTCATCAACTTGTTTAAATAAAAATAAATTCATACTGTATACGGAATTTATATAGGAAAATGGTTGGTGATGCACCCTTATCACCCTTTGGTTGTGGGTTTAATCCACATGGCCTTGCCGGACGTGACGGGATTCCACCCATCATGTGGGTTGTCCTTTATTCAAAAAATATATAATTCTTATAATATTCCAAAAATATTATAAAGACCTGAAAAATAACCATATCATGATTTAAACTCAAAGTTTATTTCATAACTCTCATTTTTCATCCCAAAAAATAATAACCCATAATTTCCTCAATGGTGAATATCTCTGAAAATACCATTAGTCGCCTTAATATTTCAAAACATAATGCCTCAAAAGGGGTTTCTAAGACATTAAAATTATGATCAACCTTAAAATGATAATCCCATGATGATATCCCTAACTCTTAAGAAAACATCCTAATCTCCAAATTTTTCTAAAATATCCTATAATACTGACTATAAGGACCCATCCTTAAATATTACAAAATCTTGAGTTAAGTTATGAATTCACATTGAGGATCTTTTTAGGTTTAGAGATTTAGGGAATTATGACATAACTATTACATACAAAGTGGATAAAACTAAAATATTATCTATTTATTCCATAATATAAAACATTTAAAAGTGAATATGATTTATTTTTCATGATAAAAATCTTCTTGACTTACTTCTTTCTCTCACTCACCCTTGTACCCTGTGAAAACATTTTAAAAACTTGGGATGAGCACAAAAATATCATTACAGGATATAAAATAAGGAAATAAAGTGTTAGTACAAGAATATTTTTAAACCCATGAAATCATAAGAATCCTGAAAAAGTTCATATAAATCATAAATCATAAATGTAACTTGTGGCATCCATATCATACTTACATTTTAGCTTTCATAGGTACATATGGAGAAACCTTCATGGTTACATTTGGAATCACCATCAAGGTATATTCCCTAAATCTCTTTGGATAGAACTTATTGTTTAACTCTATCTCATTACCCAATGCATTGGAGAGATATCATAGGCTCACCCATCCTCAGTTTATCATGGAACCACCTGTCTACATAATAAATTCCCTAGAACCATAACATAATCATAACCCATTAACAAGCATAAAAGAAAAATAATATTTCCATATCAAAATCATATGATATCATTCCAAGATATTGATATAATAAATCTATTCTCAAACCCATTTTCAATACCAAAATTCCTAAAGAGGGAATATGGTATTTACTTTTTTTTTAAACATTACGGCTTGTAGAGGAATCATAATACCAAATAACTATTACGGTGGTGGAGAAGTCATTGTTGCTGTATACACTAAAAAAATACTTTTTCATTTTGTAAAATAAAACACTTTATATAGAAATATTCCTTTTCAAAAACTTTTAATGAAATTAAAAGTAAAATAGGTTTATTTTACACCTTATAAAAGAAGGTGGTGTATAAAATCAAAATATGTATCAATGAAAGGAGATTGAGATAAATTCCCTTACAAAGATCATATCATTACATTAATGATAAATCAGTGACATAATTATGTGTGAAAAAAATAAATACACTGAATATAAGTGGATATTTAGTGTAAAACAACCAGAGCTCATTAACACATATTCTTGGAAAAAAACCAGTCACACGGATATTTAACTCAATGAATGGAAATTGAGTTAAGTTTTCCCTTACCTTGAGTCTGACTCATCATGTATAATAGTTATATCCCTGAATAATAAAATTAGGTTAATTTATAATTTCTTGAGAACCTTTTCCAATTTTATTATTCCTTTTATATCACTTGTTACCATGTTATAAAAAATACATATTATTTAAGTTTATATCATACGTTTTATCGATATTCGGTACTAGAGACAAAAATGAACTTGGATTGATGTAAATAGTCCATGTGTTCATAATTCCATAATATCCAGATTAATATTAATGAAATTTTTATAAATGAATTATACTTTTCAAATTAAATCATTCAATTATGGTATAAAAAAAGAACAACATTATAATCATGGAGACGGTAGGTCGTACGTACGCATGAGTAAAGATTCAAATTTTCCTTGATCATTATAGAAATAAGGTAATTATTATTTTATCCTTCCATAATGATAATAATATATTTAATATTTAAATATACTTATATATATCATACAAGTTAAGTGGTGAATAAAAATAATTCACATCGCTTCGAGGAGGTGATAGTTCACACATACATACGAACGACGTTATCATTTTTATGTGCATGGAATGTAAGAACATAATTGAAATATTATTATTTTAAAATGATAAATATGTCATGAATATCATATATAAATATTTATTCCATCATTATAACTTGTCTTGATAGACGGTAATGAAAAACAAACTATATCGATTTGTTAGGCGGTAGTCCGCCATACACAAGAATGAAATGTTCATTTCCCATTTGATGAAATTGGAGATGGATTTAGGTGATGATATTAACATAATAACATATCATTATATTTAGGATACTGGATTTATTATTTCATAATGGATTAATGAGATTTAAAAGAAGTGGAAGAATAAATAAAATATAAACACTTAAAAATGATACATCTTCTTCGATTGATAACCTTTGAAGAATAACTTAACACCTCTAAGGAGGGTTTTATACCTAGAATAAGGACTCCGGAATGTGGATAAGTATTATAGGAAGATTTTTGGGAAGATCTTGTCTGAACTAAAAGGCTTTGGAAATTTGATTATTAGAGAATAATGGGTACCTTTTTAAAGGAGAGGAGAGGGGCACCCTTGGAAACTCTTAAAATATTAAATTAATATAAATTCAATTTCGGTCCTAAATGGTCCTTGAATCCTTTATTTAGAATATAATATGGTTATGGGACAAATCACAATCATCCATTTAATATTATACATATTTTTAATATTTTTTAATTCTTATCTTTTTAGTTTAACCCTTATTTTACCCTTTTTAATCTTACCGTGATATTATGTTATCTACACTTTGTGGGTTAATGTAGTTACCCTAACATGTAAAAACACCCATAAAAATGCAATTTATGACATATTTGGACTTATTCTAACCATTTGGATGAATATTAGATTTTTATAAATTTATTATCATTTAATAAAATATTTTATATTTTAAAATATCAATAGTGTAAATTTTTGACACTATTCATTAGTTGAATTTTAAAAATATAATGACATAAAGATAAGCTCTAAAAACTACTCTAAATAATAAAATACATGTCAAAATTATTCATAAAATTATTTTATGGCATAAATTATGTCAGATAATACTTATTTTAATATTTATAATATCATTTATTCGATTCTTTCATTAATTAAAAAATTACTACATCGTCATTGTGTCACCATTTAATTTAATTTGTTATTTCCTAAAAATTATAAATAAATTAAAAACATATAAGTTACATTAATTAATTTAATAATTAATTCCCGTTGTCAGAACAAATAGCGTGTTTTTATGAAACAATAAGTATCAAAAGATTGACACTAGTTTAAGTCCAATTTCAAGGTGAAATTAATTCCAACGACCACTATTGGATTAAATGGTAAAAATATATTCTAATTTCACTTTAAAACCAATTCAAAAGATAATCTAATCATATAAATAAATTATATTAAAAAGATGTTTTTAATTAAAATACAACATTTTTCACTATTCATTAAAAATGAACTTTATCGGAAAAATACCAAAACTTCACACAAAGTAAATTTTGATGCCCCAATCATAAATAATAAGTTTATTTTGACAAAAATAGATTATAAAATTGTCAAAAGATAGATTTAAAAATGGTTTGCGATCAAAAGGCAGTAAAACAATCTTTTAAAAATATTAGAGTATTCCATGTTTAAGATTGGATTTATTTTAATTTTAAGCCTCTAAAACACTATCTAATTCATTAATTGACATAGATAAAAATAACTATATCTATTATTCATTACTTACTTGGGATGTTACATCCTTCCCCCCGTTAGAAAATTGTGTCCCCACAATTTATTTACTTATCGAATAAGTGGGGGTACTTATCCCTCATTGCATTTTCAGATTTCCATGTTGCATCTTCAATCATGTGGTTTTTCCAAAAAATATTTACCTGATGAATCACCTTATTCCATAACACTTGTTCCCTGTGGTCAACAATCTATACTGGTTGTTCCTCATAAGACAGGTTCTCTTCCAGTTGAACTACCTCTGGACTCAAAACATGAGATGGATCTGGCATATACTTTCTCAACATCGAAACATGAAAAAAATTGTGTACCTCAGATAAACTCAGAGCTAAAGCCACTCGGTATGCAACTGATCCAACTATCTCCAGAATTTCATATGGTCCAATGAACCTTGGACTCAGCTTTCCTTTCTTACCAAATCGCATCACACTTTTCCATGGTGATACTTTAAGAAAAACATGATCACCTACCTCAAAAGAGAGATGCTTCCTCCTATTGTCCGCATAACTCTTCTGCCTGCTCTGAGCTGTTCTCATGTGTTTCTATATTAGCTGAACTTTTTCTGCCAACTCTTCTACCAATTCTGGTCCCATCAGCTTCTTTTCACCCACTTCATCCCAGAAAGCTGTAGTTCGATACCGCTTCCCATATAATGCCTCAAATGGTGCCATCTGTATACTAGAATGAAAACTATTATTATATGAAAACTCAACCAAAGAAAGATGTTGGTCCCAACGTCCCTGATAATCCATCGAACAAGCATGTAGCATATCTTCCAAAGTCTGAATTTTTCGTTCTGATTGCCTATCTGATTGAGGATGAAAAGCTGTACAAAAATTTAATTCAGTACCCAACGACTTCTGAAGGCCTTTCCAAAAGATAGAAGTAAACCTGGGATCACGATCAGATACAATGGAGAGAGGAACTCCATGTAACCTGACTATCTATTTAAGATACAAACGGGAAAGTTTATCTAGGGAAAAAGTATCCCGTATAGCAAGGAAATTAGCAGATTTAGTCAAGTGATCAACAATAACCCAGATTGCATTATTACCTCGAGATGTCTTCGGTAATCCCACAACAAAGTCCATGGATATATTCTCACATTTCCACTCTGGAACTGGTAAAGGGTGAGGAATCCCTTTTGGTAACTGCCGCTCTGCTTTAACCTGCTTACAAGTCAAACACTTCACAGCAAAATCAGCAATATCCCTTTTCATTCCATCCCACCAGTAATACTCCCGCAGATCTCTGTACATCTTAGTACTGCCAGGATGAACTGAAAACAAAGAACTATGAGCTTCACATAACAACTCTCTCTTCAACTGTGAATCACAAGTCACACACAATCTCTTCCCAAATCTCAAAACAAAATCATTATCAATATTGAATTCAAGCAACTTACCCTTCTAAACCAGATCTACCTTTTTCTGAAACTCGTTGTCTTGCTTCTGTGCTTTCTTGATTCTATCTAATAGAGAAGATTTCACGGATACCTGAAACAAAATAGAAGAACATCCTGAACCAACAACGTCTATGCCAAAGTTCATCAAATCTTTAACCAAAGGATCACGTTCCAAACGCAACATTGTTAATGAAGCATTACTTTTTCGACTCAAAGCATCAGCCACTTTATTTGCTTTTCCCGGATGGTAATGAATTGTACAATCATAATCCTTGATTAATTCCTTCCATCTCCTCTATCTCATGTTCAATTCTTTCTGAGTGAATATATACTTTAAACTTTTGTGATCAGTATATATTTGACACTTTACTCAATACAAATGATTCCTCAAAATTTTTAAAGCGAAAACAACAGCAGCTAATTCCAAATCAGGTGTAGGGTAATTTACCTCATGATTTTTCAACTGACGTGAAGCATAAGCAATTACTTGATCATTCTGCATTATCACACAACCAAGTCCTTTCAATGAAGCATCACTGTAGATAACAAACTCACCATTACTGGAAGGCAGTGCCAAAATTAGTGCATTCACCAATCTTCTTTTCAGTTCCTTCGGTAGTAACCTGAGTCAACAGATCCATCTTTAAAACAAACTCTTTAGTTCTGATTCTGACCATCTCAGGATACTGATTTGAAAGGTCATTTTCCTCTCTAAGCCTTCCCAGAAAAGCTATTCTGTTTCCTCTATGAAAACCCATTATTAACACAGAAATATCTTAGGGGAAGCAACATGGTAATCTTTAAATGCTATATCATTTCAATTTGACCCTAAAAAAATATTTTTGGATAATCATTTCATAGAATTCTAACTCCTAAAGTTATCTAAACCGACCTCTGATACCAACTATAAGGCCCCAGCCTTAAACATTACTTAATCTTGAGTTATTACAAGATTAAACATTGAGGATCTTTTCAGGTTTAGAGTTTTAGAGAATTAGATCATAAAACATGCATTACATTCCACATTTAAACAAAGTGGTTACATAAAAGATAGTATTCATTTTTCCCATCAATGGAAACATATTTAAAATAAAACGTGGATTCTTTCTTGACACTTCCTTGACACTATCATCATATCATGTACCTTTCCCTTGACCTGTGAAAAACATTTCAAAAACATGGTATGAGCATAAAAAGCTCAGTAAGGGATATAAAAATATGGAAAGGAAACATGAGCACATATATACATAAGAATGAAATCATACTTTACCCATAAAACATAATCACTTTAACAAACCTCATCAAATCATGAATAAAACATAAAAATCATAAGACATAAAGGTAACTTGAGGCATTCATAACATTCTTACGTAGGGAGTAACCCTCTTGGTTACGTTTGGAATACCCATCATAGTATATTCCCTAAATCCCTTCGGAGAAACCTCAACGTTTAACCCCTTCGCGTTACCCAATGCATTGGAGAGATATAACGGGCTCACCCGCCCTTAGTTTATCATAGAACCACCCGTCTTCATAACAATTCCCAAGAACCATAACATAATCGTACCACATAATACATGCATAAAGGAAACATAACATTTCCACATTTCAATCACAAGATATCAATAAAACACACTGATATAAAAAACATTATGAAAACCATTTTTAATACCAAAATAAAAGAAAAGTAAAACATGGTATTTATTTTTCTTTTACAAAAACGGTATTGCTTGTAGAGGAAGCCGAAACTCAAATAATGGTCACGGCGGCGGAGAAGTCGTTGTCGCCGCATACGTACAACAAAAACATTCCCTTTTGTCGTTTAGTAAATGCTTCGTATAAAAAAGATTCCTTTTGAATAAACGTAAAAGTTAAAGGGGTTTATACACCGTATAAAAGATGGTTGTGTATAAAACAAGATATGCCTCAATGAAAGGAGATTGAGACGAAGTCCCATACCTCGGGTCCGACTTGACTCGATTGTTATTTAACGTCCTGAATAATAAACTGGAGTTAATTTCTACTTGCTTAAGAACCTTTTTCAAGTTCATTATTACTTTTATATCACTTATTATAATGTTATAAACATTATGTAATCATTTAATTTAATAATGTTTGTTTTGTCGATATTTGGTTCTTAAGTCGAAAGTGGACTTCTTACAATTACATGTTGTTCATGTGGTCGAAGGTTCATTATATCCAGAATTATATTCATGATTTGGATATAATATATATCATATATATCCAGCATATACATGTATTTATAGTATTTCAGAATCATTTAGAGGTAAGAAATGAAATGCACCGTTCATGGAGATGGTAAGCTGTACGTACGCATGAACGCTACTTTCATTTCTATGTCATATTAATGGAATTAAAACTAAATGAGAGTTATGTATATTTTAATTCCAGAATTATATTCATCATTTAGATGTAACATACATCATATATATCCATTATATATATGTACTTATAATAGTACTTTACATTTGAGGATAAGAAATTAAATGCACCGTTCATGGAGACGGTAAGCCGTACGTATGCTTGAACGCTACTTTCATTTCTATCTCATACTTTAATGGAAAGAAATAATAATGATATAAATGTATATTATAATTCTAGTATAACATCATATATAATAAATTTGAATCCATCCTTTATACGTCCCACATATGGTATTAACGAAGCAAATCACTTTGAGGCAGCGGTAGTCCGCACTTCCTAAAATGAAGATATCGTGTACACCCATAATGGAAGCCATAAAGGTATGCCATAAATGAAAAATATAGAAGCATAATGAAAACATAAACATATTATATATCATATATCATATATAAATATATTGACATCTTAATTTCCACCTTTGAAGGTGTTATATGAGTGTTGAACAATCATCGTTTCGTGAGGCAGAAATTTGCCATCCACAGAAACAGTATGTTCTTTAACCATTAGATGTAGGTGTATATAAGGGTAGCTCGAATCATTATTATAAAAACATCTTAGTATATTTAAGATACTGGAGTTGTTACAAAATAAATTAAAAAAAAGAGTTTAGGGGGCTGGAGAAGCAAAATAAAACAAAAGGACTCAAGTGAAGACATTGCCTTAAAATCGGGTAACTCCCTTTGGTTTGAGCTCAAAGGCTTCCTTGGGAAGACTTCTGCCCAAAGTGGGGCTTCTAGAAGTAATAGAGGGATGTGGAGAGACAATATGGGTATAGCTTGGTCGAACCAAAGGCTTGAGAGGTGTGGGTAAGGAGGTTGAGGTGGGGGCCTTTTATAAGAGGAGAGGAGGGGCACTCTTGGAAAGTAAAGAAATGTTACTTTATTTTAAAATGAGTTTCAGATTTAAAAGGTCCCAAATTGATATAATTATAGGATAAGGTGATAAGGATTCGAAATACACCCATCCAATAGGTTTTGACAAGTGTAAGTTATAGTTTTAACGTTATCTTTTCATTTTATTTAAATCCTTTATTAATGAGGTAATCGCTGCATCATCATGGTGTCATAAATAATTTAATTTATTTAAGGTCTAAAAATTATATAAAAAATATCATGATGTAGGAAATATTTTTATCTTTCTAATGAATATTTATAGTCAAACATATGACTTATATAATCCCATTTACAAATTGTTTTAGTAAAACAACTCATGTTTGTGACATTTTTATTTTAACATTAAATAAAAAGTTATTAATGTTATTTTCCTACCAAAGTGGCTCCATGGGGTCCCCAAGTTGACCCATGGATTGTATTGGTCGTCCATGACACATCCAATAAGGGTAGGACATGTGTCTAGGTCATTTCATATTATTAAAACTTTATTTTTACCTTAAAAAACACTAATTACCTCTAATCGTGATTAAAAACTTAAAAGTTACTATTCACCAAAAAATTATTTTAATCCCATTAAACCGCATTTTACTTATTAATGACAACCATGTATGTCGGATTTTTGAAATTCAAAACACATAGGTGGTAAATTTTCATTTAAACGAAAAATCGGTTTTTATAAGTACCACTTAGTGGTTTCACTATTCATCTAAAATTAAAGTTTTCCAGAAAAATACCAAAACTTCACCCTAAGCTATATTTGATATTCCGAATTCAAAAATTATGTCTATTTCACAAAATTCAAAACATATAAGTTACATTAATTAATTTAATAATTAATTTCCGCTGTCAGAACAAATAGCGTGTTTTTATGAAACAATAAGTATCAAAAGATTAACACTAGTTTAAGTCCAATTACAAGGTGAAATTAATTCCAACGACCACTATTGGATTAAATGGTAAAAATATATTCTAATTTCACTTTAAAACCAATTCAAAATATAATCTAATCATATAAATAAATTAGATTAAAAGGAGGTTTTGAATTAAAATACAACATTTTTCACTATTCATTAAAAATGAACTTTATCGAAAAAATACCAAAACTTCACACAAAGTAAATTTTGATGTCCCAATCATAAAGAATAAGTTTATTTTGACAAAAATAGCTTATACAATTGTCAAAAGATAGATTTAAAAATGGTCTGCCATCAAAAGGCAGTAAAACAATCTTTTAAAAATATTAGTGTATATCATGCTTAAGATTTGATTTATTTTCATTTTAAGCCTCTAAAACACTATCTAATTCATTAATTGACATAGATAAAAATAACTATATCTATTATTCATTACATACCTGGGATGTTACAGCCTTCCCCCCTTTAGAAAATTGCATCCCCGCAATTTATTTACTTATCGAATAAGTGGGGGTACTTATCCCTCATTGCATTTTCAGATTCCCATGTTGCATCTTCAATCATGTGGTTTTTTCACAAAACCTTTACCTGATGAATCACCTTATTCCGTAACACTTGCTCCCTGTGGTCAAGAATCTGGACCGGTTGTTCCTCATAAGACAGGTTCTCTTCCAGCCGAACTACCTCTGGACTCAAAACATGAGATGGATCTGGCATATACTTTCTCAACATCTGAACATGAAAAACATTGTGTACCTGAGATAAACTCGGAGGTAAAGCCACTCGGTATGCAACTGATCCAACTCTCTCCAGAATTTCATATGGTCCAATGAACCTTGGACTCATCTTTCCTTTCTTACCAAATTGCATCACACTTTTCCATGGTGATACTTTGAGAAAAACATGATCACCTACCTCAAAAGAGAGATCCTTCCTCCTGTTGTCCGCATAACTCTTCTGCCTGCTCTGAGATGTTCTCATGTGTTTCTGTATCAGCTGAGCTTTTTCTGCCAACTCTTCTACCAATTCTGGTCCCATCAGCTTCCTTTCACCCACTTCATCCCAGAAAGCTGGAGTTCGACACCGCTTCCCATATAATGCCTCAAATGGTGCCATCTGTATACTAGAATGAAAACTGTTATTATATGAAAACTCAACCAAAGAAAGATGTTGGTCCCAACTTCCCTGATAATCCATCAAACAAGCACGTAGCATATCTTCCAAAGTCTGAATATTTTGTTCTGATTTCCCATCTGGTTGAGGATGAAAATCTGTACAAAAATTTAATTCAGTACCCAACGACTTCTGAAGGCCTTTCCAAAAGTTAGAAGTAAACCTGGGATCACGATCAGAAACAACGGAAAGAGGAACTCCATGTAACCTAACTATCTCTATAAGATACAAATGGGAAGGTTGATCTAGGGAAAAAGTATCTCATATAGCAAGGAAATGAGCAGATTTAGTCAAGTGATCAACAATAATACAGATTGCATTATTACCTCAAGATGTCTTCGGTATTCCCACAACAAAGTCCATGGATATATTCTCCCATTTCCACTCTGGAACTGGTAAAGGCTGAAGAATCCTTTTCGGTAACTACAGCTCTGCTTTAACCTACCGACAAGTTAAACACTTCACAGTAAAATCAGCAATATCCCTTTTCATTCCATCCCACCAGTAATACTCCCGCAGATCTCTGTACATCTTAGTACTGCCAGGATGAACTAAAAATAGAGAACTATGAGCTTCACATAACAACTCCCTCTTCAACTGTGACTCACAAGGCACACACAATCTCTTCCCAAATCTCAAAACAAAATCATTATCAATATTGAATTCTGGCAACTTACCCTTCTGAACCAGCTCTACCTTTTTCTGAAACTCGCTGTCTTGATTCTTTGATTGCTTGATTCTGTATGATAGAGAAGATTTCACTGATACCTGAAACAAAATAGAAGAACATCTTACCCCAACAACTTCTATGCCAAAGTTCATCAAATCCTTAACCAAAGGATCACATTCCAAACACAACATTGTTAATGAAGCATTAATTTTTCGACTCAAAGCATCAACCACTTTATTTTCTTTTCCCGGATGGTAATGAAATGTACAATCATAATCCTTGATTAATTCCATCCATCTCCTATGTCTCATGTTCAATTCTTTCTGAGTGAATATATACTTTAAACTTTTGTGATCAGTATATATTTCACACTTTACTCCATACAAATGATTCGTCCAAATTTTTAAAGCGAAAACAACAGCATCTAATTCCAAATCAGGTGTAGGGAAATTTACCTCAGGAGTTTCCAACTGACGTGAAGCATAAGAAATTACCTGATCATTCTGCATTAGGACACAACAAATTACTTTCAATGAATCATCACTGTAGATAACAAACTCACCATTCCTGGAAGGTAGTGCCAAAACTGGTTCATTCACCAATCTTCTTTTCAGCTCCTTCTGTAGTAACCTGAGTCAACAGATCCATCTTTGCAACAAACTGTTTAGTTCTGATTCTGACCATCTCAGGATACTGATTAGAAAGGTCATTTTCCTCTCTAAGCCTTCCCAGAAAATCTGTTCTGTGTCCTCTATGAAAAACCATTCTTAACACAAAAATATCTTAGGCGAAGCAACATGGTAATCTTTAAATTCTATATCATTTCAATTTGACCCTAAAAAAATTTTGGATAATCATTTAATAGAATTCTAACTCCTAAAGTTATCTAAACCGACCTCTGATACCAACTATAAGGCCCCAGCCTTAAACATTACTTAATCTTGAGTTATTACAAGATTACACATTGAGGATCTTTTTAGGTTTAGAGTTTTACAGAATTAGATCATAAAACATGCATTACATTCCAAATTTAAACAAAGTGGTTACATAAAAGATAGTATTCATTTTTTCCATCAATGGAAACATATTTAAAATAAAACGTGTATTCTTTCTTGACACTTTCTTGACACTATCATCATATAATTTACCTTTCCCTTGACCTATGAAAAACATTTCAAAAACTTGGGATGAGCATAAAAAGCTCAGTAAGGGATATAAAAATATGGAAAGTAAACATGAGTACATATATACATAAGAATGAAATCATACATTACCCATAAAACATAAGCACTTTAATATACCTCATCAAACCATGAATAAAACATAAAAATCATAAGACATAAAGGTAACTTGAGGCATTCATAACATTCTTACGTAGGGAGTAACCCTCTTGGTTATGTTTGGAATACCCATCACAGTATATTACCTAAATCGCTTCGGAGAAACCTCAACGTTTAACCCCTTCGCGTTACCCAGTGCATTGGAGAGCTATAACGGGCTCACCCGCCCTTAGTTTATCATGGAACCACCCATCTTCATAACAATGCCCAAGAACCATAACATAATTGTACCACATAATACATGCATAAAGGAAACATAACATTTCCACATTGTAATCACAAGATATCAATAAAACACACTGATATAAAAAACATTATGAAAACCATTTTCAATACCAAAATAAAAGAAAAGTAAAACATCGTATTTATTTTTCTTTTAAAAAAACTGTATGGCTTGTAGAGGAAGCTGAAACTCAAATAATGGTCATGGTGGCGGAGAAGTCATTGTCGCCGCATACATACGACAAAAACATTCCCTTTTGTCATTTAGTAAACACTTAGTATAAAAAAGATTCCTTTTGAATAAATGTAAAAGTCAAAGGGGTTTATACACCGTATAAAAGAAGGTTGTGTATAAAACAAGATATGCCTCAACGAAAGGAGATTGAGACGAAGTCCCATACCTCGGGTCCGACTTGACTCGATCGTTCTTTAACGTCCTGAATAATAAACTTGAGTTAATTTATACTTGATTAAGAACCTTTTTCAAGTTTATTATTACTTTTATATCACTTATTACCATGTTATAAACATTATGTAATCATTTAAGTTAATAATGTTTGTTTTGTCGATATTTGGTTCTGAAGTCGAAAGTGGACTTCTTACAATTACATGATGTTCGTGTGGTCAAAGTTTCATTATATCCAGAATGATATTCATGATTTGTATATCATATATATCATATATATCTAGAATATACATGTATTTATAGTATTTCATAATCATTTAGAGGTAAGAAATGAAATGCACCGTTCATGGAGACAGTAAGCTGTACATACGCATGAACGCTACTTTCATTTCTATGTTATATTAATGGAATTAAAACTAAATAAGAGTTATGTATATTTTAATTTCAGAAATATATTCATCATTTAGATGTAACATACATCATATATATCCATTATATATATGTACTTATAATAGTACATTACATTTGGGGATAAGAAATGAAATGCACCGTTCATGGAGACGGTAAGCCATACGTACGCATGAACGCTACTTTCATTTCTATCTCATACTTTAATGGAAATAAATAATAATGATATAAAGGTATATTATAATTCCAGTATAATATCATATATAATAAATTTAAATCCATCCTTTATACGTCCCACATATGGCATTAACGAATCAAATCACTTTGAGGGGGCGGTAGTCCGCACTTCCTAAAATGAAGATATCGTGTATACCCATAATGGAAGCCATAAAGGTATGACATAAATGAAAAATACAGAAGCTTAAGGAAAAAATAAACATATTATATATCCTATATAAATATAGTGATATCTTAATGGCCACCTTTGAGGGTGTTATATGATTCTTGAACAATCATCGTTTCGTGAGGCAGAAATTCGCCATCCACAAAAACAGTATGTTCTTTAACCATTAGATGTAGGTGTGTGTAATTTTAACTAGAATCCTTATTATAAAAATACCCTAGTATATTGAAGATACTGTATTTGTTACAAAAGAAATGTATAAAAAGATTTTAGGGGGCTAGAGAATCAAAATAAAACAAAAGGACTCAAGTGAAGACATTACCTTAAAATCGGGTAACTCCCTTTGGTTTGAGATCAAAGGCTTCCTTGGAAAGACTTCTGCCCAAAGTGAGGCTTCTAGGAGTAAGAGAGGGATGTGGAGAGACAAAATGGGCAGATCTTGTCCGAACCAAAGGCTTGAGAGGTGTGGGTAAGGAGGTAGAGGTGGGGGCCTTTTATAAGAGGAGAGGAGGGGCACTCTTGGAAAGTAAAGAAATTTTACTTTATTTTAAAATGCGTTTCAGATTTAAAAGGTCCCACATTGATATAATTCGCGTATAAGGTGATAAGGGTTCGAAATCCACCCATCCAATAGGTTTTTGACAAGTGTATGTTATATTTTTTACATTATCTTTTCTTTTTATTTAAATCCTTTATTAATGAGGTAATCGCTGCATCATCATGGTGTCATATATAATTTAATTTATTTAAGGTCTAAAAATTATAAAACAAATATCATGATGTATTAAATATATTTAGCTTTATAATGAATATTTATAGTCAAACATATGACTTTTATAACCCCATTTAAAAATTGTTTTAGTAAAACAACTCATGTTTGTGGCATTTTTATTTTAACATTAAATAAAAAGTTATTAATGTCATTTTCCTACCAAAGTGGCTCCATGGGGTCCCCAAGTTGACCCATGGATTTTCTTGGTCGGCCATGACACATCCAATAAGTGTAGGACATGTGTCTGGGTCATTTCATATTATTAAAACATTATTTTTTCTTAAACTACACTAATTACCTCTAATCGCTATTAAAAACTTAAAAGTTACTATTCACCAAAAAATTATTTTAATCCCATTGAACAGAATTTTACTTCTTAATTACAACCGTGTATGTAGGATTTTTGAAATTCAAAACATAGAGGTGGTAAATTTTCATTTAAACAAAAAATCAGTTTTTATAAGTACCACTTAGTGGTTTCACTATTCATCAAAAATTAAAGTTTTCCAGAAAAATACCAAAACTTCACCCTAAGCTATATTTGATATTCCAAATACAAAAATAATGTCTATTTCACAAAATTAAAAACATATAAGTTACATTAATTAATTTAATAATTAATTCCCGTTGTCAGAACAAATAGCGTGTTTTTATGAAACAATAAGTATCAAAAGAATGACCCTAGTTTAAGTCCAATTTCAAGGTGAAATTAATTCCAATGACCACTATTGGATTAAATGGTAAAAATATATTCTAATTTCACTTTAAAACCAATTCAAAAGATAATCTAATCATATAAATAAATTAGATTAAAAAGAGGTTTTGAATTAAAATACAACATTTTTCACTATTCATTAAAAAAATGAACTTTATCGGAAAAATACCAAAACATCACACAAAGTAAATTTTGATGTCCCAATCAGAAAGAATAAGTTTATTTTTACAAACATAGCTTGTAAAATTTTCAAAAAATAGATTTAAAAATGGTTTGCCATCAAAAGGAAGTAAAACAATCTTTTAAAAATATAAGTGTATTCCATGCTTAAGATTGGATTTATTTTCATTTTAAGCCTCTAAAACACTATCTAATTCATTAATTGACATAGATAAAAATAACTATATCTATTATTCATTACTTACTTGGGATGTTACATCCTTCCCCCTTTAGAAAATTGAGTTCCTGCAATTTATTTACTTATCGAATAAGTGGGGGTACTTATCCCTCATTGCATTTTCAGATTCCCATGTTGCATCTTCAATCATGTGGGTTTTCCACAAAACCTTTACCTGATGAATCACCTTATTCCGTAACACTTGCTCCCTGTGGTCAAGAATCTGGACCGGTTGTTCCTCATAAGACAGGTTCTCTTCCAGCCGAACTACCTCTGGACTCAAAATATGAGATGGATCTGGCATATACTTTCTCAACATCAAAACATGAAAAACATTGTGTACTTGAGATAAACTCGGAGGTAAAGCCACTCGGTATGCAACTGATCCAACTCTCTCCATAATTTCATATGGTCCAATGAACCTTGGACTCATCTTTCCTTTCTTACCAAATCACATCACACTTTTCCATGGTGATACTTTGAGAAAAACATGATCACCTACCTCAAAAGAGAGACCCTTCCTCCTGTTGTCTGCATAACTCTTCTGCCTGCTCTGAGCTATTATCATGTGTTTCTGTATCAGCTGAACTTTTTTTACCAACTCTTCTACCAATTCTGGTCCCATCAGCTTCCTTTCACCCACTTCATCCCAGAAAGATAGAGTTCAACACCGCTTCCCATATAATGCCTCAAATGGTGTCATCTATATACTATAATGAAAACTGTTATTATATGAAAACTCAACCAAAGAAAGATGTTGGTCCCAACTTCCCTGATAATCCATCGAACAAGCACGTAGAATATCTTTCAAAGTCTGAATTGTTCATTCTGATTTCCCATCTGATTGAGGATGAAAATCTGTACAAAAATTTAATTCAGTACCCAACGACTTCTGAAGGCCTTTCCAAAAGTTAGAAGTAAACTTGGGATCATGATCAGATACAATGGAGAGAGGAACTCCATATAACCTGACTATCTCTTTAAGATACAAATGGGAAAGTTGATCTTGGGAAAAAGTATCCCATATAGCAAGGAAATTAGCAGATTTAGTCAAGCGATCAACAATAACCAAGATTGCATTATTACCTCGAGATGTCTTCGGTAATCTCACAACAAAGTCCATGGATATATTCTCACATTTTCACTCTGGCACCGGTAAAGGATGAAGAATCCCTTTTGGTAGCTGCCGATCTACTTTAACCTGCTTACAAGTCAAACACTTCACAGTAAAATCAGCAATATCCCTTTCCATTCCATGCCACCAGTAATACTCCCGCAGATCTCTATACATCTTAGTACTGCTAGGATGAACTGAAAACAGAGAACTATGAGCTTCACATAACAACTCTATCTTCAACTGTGAATCTCAAGGCACACAATCTCTTCCCAAATATCAAAACAAGATCATTATCAATATTGAATTTAGGAAACTTACCCTTCTGAACCAGCTCTCCCTTTTTCTGAAACTCGCTGTCTTACTTCTGTGCTTGCTTGATTCTATCTCATAGAGAAGATTTCACTGATACCTGAAACAAAACAAAAGAACATACTACACCAACAACTTATATGCCAAAGTTCATCAAATCCTTAACCAAAGGATCACGTTCCAAATGCAACATTGTTAATGAAGCATTACTTTTTCGACTCAAATCATCAGCCACTTTATTTGCTTTTAACGGATGGTAATGAATTGTACAATCATAATCCTTGATTAATTCCAGCCATCTCCTCTGTCTCAGGTTCAATTATTTCTGAATGAATATATACTTTAAACTTTTGTGATCAGTATATATTTCACACTTTACTCCATACAAATGATGCCTCCAAATTTTTAAAGCGAAAACAACAGCAGCTAATTCCAAATCAGGTGTAGGGTAATTTACCTCATGAGTTTTCAACTGACATGAAGCATAAGCAATTACCTGATCATTCTGCATTAGGACACAACCAAGTCCTTTCAATGAAGCATCATTGTAGATAACAAACTCACCATTACTGGAAGGTAGTGCCAAAACTTGTGCATTCACCAATCTTCTTTTCAGTTCCTTCGGTAGTAACCTGAGTCAACAGATCCATCTTTGCAACAAACTGTTTAGTTCTGATTCTGACCATCTCAGGATACTGATTCGAAAGGTCATTTTCCTCTCTAATACATCCTAGAAAAGCTGTTTTGTTTCCTCTATTAAAAACCATTCTTAACACAAAAATATCTTAGGTGAAGCAACATTGTAATATTTAAATGCTATATCATTTCAATTTGACCCTTAAAAAAATATTTTTGGAAAATCATTTAATAGAATTCTAACTCCTAAAGTTATCTAAACCGACATATGATACCAACTATAAGGCCCCAACCTTAAACATTACTTAATCTTGAGTTATTACAAGATTAAACATTGAGGATCTTTTCAGGTTTAGAGTTTTAGAGAATTAGATCATAAAACATGCATTACATTCCACATTTATACAAAGTGGTTACATAAAAGATAGTATTCATTTTTCCCATCAACAGAAACATATTTAAAATAAAACGTGGATTCTTTCTTCAAACTTCCTTGACACTATCATCATATCATGTACCTTTCCCTTGACTTGTGAAAAACATTTCAAAAACTTGGGATGAGCATAAAAAGCTCAGTAAGGGATATAAAAATATGGAAAGTAAACATGAGCACATATATACATAAGAATGAAATCATACTTTACCCATAAAACATAATCACTTTAACATACCTCATCAAATCATGAATAAAACATAAACATCATAAGACATAAAGGTAACTTGAGGCATTCATAACATTCTTACGTAGGGAGTAACCCTCTTGGTTACGTTTGGAATACCCTTCACAGTATATTCCCTAAATCTCTTCAGAGAAACCTCAACGTTTAACCCCTTTGCCTTACCCAATGCATTGGAGAGCTATAAAGGGCTCACCTACCCTTAGTTTATCACGGAACCACCCGTCTTCATAAAAATTCCCAAGAACCATAACATAATCGTACCACATAATACATGCATAAAGGAAACATAACATTTCCACATTTCAATCACAAGATATCAATAAAACACACTGATATAAAAAACATTATGAAAACCATTTTCAATACCAAAATAAAAGAAAAGTAAAACATGGTATTTATTTTTCTTTTAAAAAACGGTATGGCTTGTAGAGAAAGCCGAAACTTAAATAATGGTCACGGCAGCGGAGAAGTCGTTGTCGCCGCATACGTACGAAAAAAACATTCCCTTTTGTCGTTTAGTAAACGCTTCGTATAAAAAAGATTCCTTTTGAATAAATGTAAAATTCAAAGGGGTTATTACATCGTATAAAAGAAGGTTGTGTATAAAACAAGATATGCCTCAATGAAAGGAGATTGAGACGAAGTCCCATACCTCGGGTCTGACTTGACTCGATCGTTCTTTAACATCCTGAATAATAAACTTGAGTTAATTTCTAAATGCTTAAGAACCTTTTTCAAGTTCATTATTACTTTTATATCACTTATTACCATGTTATAAAAATTATGTAATCATTTAAGTTAATAATGTTTGTTTTGTCGATATTTAGTTCTTAAGTCGAAAGTGGACTTCTTACAATTACATGATGTTCGTGTGGTCAAAGGTACATTATGTCCAGAATGATATTCATGATTTGGATATCATATATATCATATATATCCAGAGTATACATGTATTTATAGTATTTCACAATCATTTAGAGGTAATAAATGAAATGCACTGTTCATGGAGACGGTAAGCCGTACGTACGCACGAACGCTACTTTCATTTCTATGTCATATTAATGGAATTAATACTAAATGAGAGTTATGTATATTTTAATTACAGAATTATATTCATCATTTATATGTAACATACATCATATATATCCATTATATATATGTACTTATAATAGTACATTACATTTGGGGATAAGAAATGAAATGCACCGTTCATGGAGACGGTAAGCCGTACGTACGCATGAACGCTACTTTCATTTCTATCTCATACTTTAATGGAAAGAAATAATAATGATATAAAGGTATATTATAATTCCAGTATAACATCATATATAATAAATTTAAATCCATCCTTTATACGTCCCACATATGGTATTAACGAATCAAATCACTTTGAGAGGGCGGTAGTCCGCACTTCCTAAAATGAAGATATCGTGTATAACCATAATGGAAGCCATAAATGTATGCCATAAATGAAAAATACAGAAGCTTAAGGAAAACATAAACATATTATATATGATATATAAATATAGTGACATCTTAATGGCCACCTTTTAAGGTGTTATATGAGTGTTGAACAATCATCGTTTCGTGAGGCAGAAATTATCCATCCATAGAAACAGTATGTTCTTTAACCATTAGATGTAGGTGTGTTTAAGTGTAGCTCGAATACTTCTTATAACAACATCCTAGTATATTTAAGATACTGGAGTTGTTACAAAATAAATTAATAAAAAGAGTTTAGGGGGCTGGAGAAGCAAAATAAAACAAAAGGACTCAAGTGAAGACATTGCCTTATAATCGGGTAACTCCCTTTGGTTTGAGCTCAAAGGCTTCCTTGGGAAGACTTATGCCCAAATTAGGGATTCTAGAAGTAAGAGAGGGATGTGGAGAGACAAAATGGGGAGATCTTGGCCGATCCAAAGTCTTGATAGGTGTGGGTAAGGAGGTAGAGGTGGGGGCCTTTTATTAGAGGATAGGAGGGGCACTCTTGGAAAGTAAAGAAATGTTACTTTATTTTAAAATGAGTGTCAGATTTAAAAGGTCCCACATTGATTAAATTAGAGGATAAGGTGATAAGGGTTCGAAATCCACCCATACAATAGGTTTTTGACAAGTGTAAGTTATATTTTTAACATTATCTTTTCATTTTATTTAAATCCTTTATTAATGAGGTAATCGATGCATCATCATGGTGTCATAAATAATTTACTTTATTTAAGGTCTAAAAATTATAAAAAAAATATCATGATGTAGGAAGTCTTTTTATCTTTCTAATGAATATTTATAGTCAAACATATGACTTATATAACCCCATTTACAAATTGTTTTAGTAAAACAACTCATGTTTGTGACATTTTTATTTTAACATTAAATAAAAAGTTATTAATGTCATTTTCCTACCAAAGTGGCTCCATGGGGTCCCCAAGTTGACCCATGGACTTTATTGGTGGGACATGACACATAAAATAATTGTAGGACATGTGTATAGGTCATTTCATATTATTAAAACATTATTTTTACCTTAAACTACACTAATTACCTCTAATCGCGATTAAAAACTTAAAAGTTACTATTCACCAAAAAATTATTTTAATCCCATTGAACCGCATTTTACTTCTTAATGACAACCATGTATGTCGGATTTTTGAAATTCAAAACACAGAGGTGGTAATTTTTCATTTAAACAAAAAATCATTTTTATAAGTACCACTTAGTGGTTTCACTATTCATCAAAAATTGAAGTTTTCCAGAAAAATACCAAAACTTTACCCTAAGCTATATTTGATATTCCGAATTCAAAAATGATGTCTATTTCACAAAACTCGAAACATATAAGTTACATTAATTAATTTAATAATTAATTCCCGCTGTCAGAACAAATAGCGTGTTTTTATGAAACAATAAGTATCAAAAGATTAACACTAGTTTAAGTCCAATTTCAAGGTGAAATTAATTCCAACGACCACTATTGGATTAAATGGTAAAAATATATTCTAATTTCACTTTAAAACCAATTCAAAAGATAATCTAATCATATAAATAAATTATATTAAATAGAGGTTTTGAATTAAAATACAACATTTTTCACTATTCATTAAAAAAATGGACTTTATCAGAAAAATACCAAAACTTCACACAAAGTAAATTTTGATGTCCCAATCATAAACAATAAGTTTATTTTGAAAAACATAGCTTATAAAATTTTCAAAAGATAGATTTAAAAATGGTTTTCCATCAAAAGGCAGTAAAATAATCTTTTAAAAATATTAGTGTATTCCATGCTTAAGATTGGATTTATTTTCATTTTAAGCCTCTAAAACACTATCTAATTCATTAATTGACATAGATAAAAATAAATATATCTATTATTCATTACTTACTTGGGATGTTACATCCTTCCCCCCTTTAGAAAATTGTGTCCCAGCAATTTATTTACTTATCGAATAAGTGGGGATACTTATCCCTCATTGCATTTTCAGATTCCCATGTTGCATCTTCAATCATGTGGTTTTTCCACAAAACCTGTACCTGATGAATCACCTTATTCTGTATCACTTGCTCCTAGTGGTCAAGAATTTGGACCGGTTGTTCCTCATAAGACAGGTTCTCTTCCAGCCAAACTACCTCTGGACTCAAAACATGAGATGGATCTGGCATATACATTCTCAACATCGAAACATAAAAAACATTGTGTACCTGAGATAAACTCGGAGGTAAACCCAATAGGTATGCAACTGATCCAACTCTCTCTAGAATTTCATATGGTCAAATGAACCTTGGAATCAGCTTTCCTTTCTTACCAAATCACATCACACTTTTCCATGGTGATACTTTGAGAAAAACATGATCACCTACCTCAAAAGAGAGATCCTTCCTCCTGTTGTCCGCATAACTCTTCTGCCTGCTCTGTGCTGTTCTCATGTGTTTCTATATCAGCTGAACTTTTTCTGCCAACTCTTCTACCAATTCTGGTCCCATCAGCTTCCTTTCACCCACTTCATGAAAGCTGGAGTTTGACACTGCTTCCCATATAATGCCTCAAATGGTGCCATCTGTATACTAGAATGAAAACTGTTATTATATGAAAACTCAACCAAAGAAAGATGTTGGTCCCAACTTCCCTGATAATCCATCAAACAAGCATGTAGAATATCTTACAAAGTATGAATTTTTCGTTCTGATTGCCCATCTGATTGTGGATGAAAATCTGTACAAAAATTTAATTCAGTACCCAACGACTTCTGAAGGGCTTTCCAAAAGATAGAAGTAAACCTGGGATCATGACCAGATACAACGGAGAGAGGAACTCCATGTAACCTGACTATCTATTTAAGATACAAATGGGAAAGTTGATCTAGGGAAAAATTATCCCGTATAGCAAGGAAATGAGCAGATTTAGTCAAGCGATCAACAATAACCCAGATTGCATTATTACCTCGAGATGTCATTGGTAATCCCACAACAAAGTCCATGGATATATTCTCCCATTTCCACTCTGGCACTGGTAAAGGCTGAAGAATCCCTTTCGGTAACTGCCGCTCTGATTTAACCTGCTGACAAGTCAAACACTTCACAGTAAAATCCGCAATATCCCTTTTCATTCCTTCCCACCAGTAATACTCCCGCAGATCTCAGTACATCTTAGTACTTCTAGGATGAACTGAAAACGGAGAACTATGAGTTTCACATAACAACTCTCTCTTCAACTGTGAATCACAAGGCACACACAATCTCTTCCCAAATCTCAAAACAAAATCATTATCAATATTAAATTCAGACAACTTACCCTTCTGAATCAGCTCTACCTTTTTCTGAAACTCGCTGTCTTGCTTCTGTGCTTGCTTGATTCTGTCTGATAGAGAAGATTTCACTGATACCTGAAACAAAATAGAATAACATCCTACACCAACAACTTCTATGCCAAAGTTCATCAAATCCTTAACCAAAGGATCACGTTCCAAATGAAACATTGTTAATGAAGCATTACTTTTTCGACTCAAAGCATCAGCCACTTTATTTTCTTTTCCCGGATGGTAATGAATTATACAATCATAATCCTTGATTAATTCCAGCCATCTCCTCTGTCTCATGTTCAATTCTTTCTGAGTGAATATATACTTTAAACTTTTGTGATCAGTATATATTTCACACTTTACTCCATACAAATGATGCCTCCAAATTTTTAAAGCGAAAACAACGGCAGCTAATTCCAAATCAGGTGTAGGGTAATTTACCTCATGAGTTTTCAACTGACATGAAGCATAAGCAATTACCTGATCATTCTGCATTAGGACACAACCAAGTCCTTTCAATGAAGCCTCACTGTAGATAACAGACTCACTATTCCTGGAAGGTAGTTCCAAAACTGGTTCATTCACCAATCTTCTTTTCAGTTCCTTCAGTAGTAACCTGAGTCAACAGATCCATCTTTGCAACAAACTGTTTAGTTCTGATTCTGACTGTAACGCCCCAACCCTAGTTATCCAGAGTCGGTGCATTATTACATAACATTGGCATGATCACAAGAAAGATCAAATCTCGAAATATCGATTGGTTTAGTAGCCTTAGAAACACTAGATATATTCATAAGTCTCACATTACATCATAAAATGAAAAACTACTACAACAACATATTGTCTCCATAATCCACACTCATATCCCCACATAATATCCCTGTAGGTCATTCATAATTTACTTCTTCACTTCATGGGAAAAATAAAACATAGAAAAGGGGTGAGCTCAAATGCCCAGTAAGGATAACAATATAGCGGAAACTTTCATAAATAAGAATAAACATTTAAGGCAATTTATAACTAAAACAAAAGCATTTCAAACTTGAACTTTCAACATGGTATGGCATAAATAAAATGAAATAATGCAATTTACTTATTCACATGGATATTCTACTAATCGAATAATCACATGCAAAATCAATAACCACTTTCATAATGTTTGAATGCATAATGCCAGACTATCATAACCACATAGCCAAGGCCTCATGCCAAGACTACAAATAAGATTTTTCCAAGGCCTTGTGCCAAGACACTAGTTTGTCTAATGAGACATACCGATTCATCGAGGAGCTATAGCGGGCTCCACCCGTCACAAATTAAGTCCAATGCATTCCCATATGAAAAGGTTTAAACATAACATAAACATTCGTATTAAAACTAGCATAAGAAATGTCAATAATTTCACCATAAACTATGAATGGTATAAAAATAGCACAGCCACAGTCAAACATATCACAAAACCTTCAATACAATATAGAAGTTTTGTATCATAATAAATCAACTTCAAATAAGCGTAAAATCCATCAAAGGATGTTGACATAGATGAAATCAAAACTCTTTTTAGAGAAATATCTCTTTCTATTTTTGAAATCATTTAAGATCCATATAAAATAAAACATTTTATTTGAAAATATTCTTATAATCTTGTAAGGAAAGCTTTGAAGATTTTATAATGGCAGAAAATAACTACACCCGCTGTATAAGTTAAAAAAACATTCTTACCTTAATTCTGTCGAAAAGGTTTAAAGGACCTTGTTTTGAAAACGACGGAAAGATTCCTCTTATAAAAAGTCAAACAAGGGTATAATTGACTTTAACCCATATTCTTGTAAATAATAAAAGTGTTTTGAAATACATTTTTAAGAAAACATGGATGTGGATGATAAAGAGATCCCAATAGATTATTACATATAAACAACCTCGGATAATGAAGAGATTGTGAAATAACCCTTACCTTGTACTTTTCCTTGGTTGGGGTAGGTTAACCTCCTGTATAATGGTGAAATAATTGTTATTAAATTATAAAAGAATCATATACATTAATATGATATCATATATGATCTTTTAATATTGATTTGATAATAATATCTCAGTATTATCGTTGTTTCGGGTGTTAACTTACTTGTTTTCTTTTTAAATGTTTTGTTACGTAAGAAATGTTTATAATGGATAGGTTGTATATTATTCATATCCAGAATGATATCAAGTCCTTAAACATCATTTTTAAATCATCAAATGATAATTATACTTGAATGGATACGATGGAGAATGAATCTTATCGCGTTTGTGGAGATGGTAGTCCGTACGTACGCACGAGCGACAATATCATTCTTTTAAAATTATATATAAATGGATGGTATATCATATATACAGGATCATTAACATGTTATATTTATTATTTACATGAGTTACATATCATTATTATACCCATCCAAATAATAATATATTGAATAACAATTACACCACGATGTGGAGACGGTAAGCCGTACGTACGCACGTATGGTGACATGTTTTTCAAAGGGTGGATAAAATACTGAATATGGTTGTACAATATTTATAATAACATCACAGTATATATATGATACTGGAGTTATTATTTTAGAATGGTAACAACAAAGGAAGAAGAAGTGGAAGAAGAAATGAACTTGGAAAAGGGTGGTGAAATCATTACCTCTTCTCCGGGTTCTTCCTTTTGATTTGATCAAAAGGGCTCATTAGGTTGGATTTCTGATCAAACTAAGGCCTCTAGGTTGTAGTGAGGGAAGTTGGGAGAGTATTTGGGCAGAGTTTGGCCAAACCAAAAGGCTTTGAAGGTGTGAATAAATGAGAAGGAGGAGTGCCCTTTTATAAGAGGGGTGAGGGGCACCTTTGGAAAAGCTAGAAATATTAATTTATAATAAATTCATATTCGGTTTCTAATGGCTCAAAAGTTGATTATTTAAATTTTAATGTGGGGATAGGTCGAAAAAAACTCAACCAATAGAATTTAGATAGGTTTGGGTACTTATATTAACCTTATCTTTAAGTATTAACTCTAAATTAATTAGTTTCACTTTTACAATGTCTCTTTGTATGTTTATATAATATGGTTAATAAACTTACTATATACATCCAAGGGACCCCCAAGTGGTCCATTAATGATGAACCTATCATGATATAAGTCTCTTTGCCGAACCTTAGATTTTTAGGAATTTAATATCAATTAATAATATAATATTTGTTTTAAGAACTCTTTTATGTCAATTTTGACACTATTCAATAGTTGATTTTTGTGAAACTCATAACAGATTGATTACTTCTAAAAAAGTCAATTAAATAAATCCTAATATATCATATTATCCTAGAAAATTATTTTAATTCATTAAAAGTTTCATATTATATTTATTTTGGTATTTATAATATCAATTAGTTTAATTTTTCACTATTAAAGTAATTAATTCATCATCATTGTGTCATAAATAAATTAACTTATTTAATGTCTAAAAATTATAAATAAAATATCATTATGTAGGAAATATTATTATCTTTCTAATGAATATTTATAATCTAAAATCCAACATATATAACCCTATGTAAAAATTGTTTTTCTAAACGATATATGCTTGTGTCATTTTTGTATTCATTTTAACTTAATTAAAAAAAAGTGTCCCTATCACCTACAAGTGGCACCATGGGGTCCCAAAATCGACCCAAAGATGCCTATGGTCGAACATGTATCAACCAATATGTCTAGGACACGTTTTACGGTAATTTAGTATTATTATAATATTATTTTTTAACCCTTATTTACCGGATTTACCCTTAACCATGGTAAATAAAATATTTACCGCAGTAATTATTCAAAATGTCTAAAAATAAAAGTTACCTATTTACACAATTTGGACATCCTGATTCCAAATATGGAATCCATTTTTCTAAATTCAAAACACTGAAGTGGCAGAAATTAATTTAAAATTAATTCCCGCTGTCAAAACAAAAAGCGTGTTTTTAAGAGATAATAACTATCAAAAGATTGAAACTTGTTTATGTTCGGTTTAATTGTAAAATTATGTCCAATGACCGACATTATATTAAATAATAAAAATATATTCTAAATATACTTTAAAACCACTCAAATTAATAATTTATCACTATTAATTATTTTGATTAAAAAAGTTGTTTTTAATTAAAATTTAGTAATTTTCACTATTCATCAAAATATGAAAGTTATCCGAAAAGTACTAAAATTTCACCTTAGGCTAAATTCGATATTCCGAATCCAGAAATGAAGTCCATTTTAAAATATAGAATATATATAATTTCAAAAAGTAGGTATTACTATTCATAACGGCTAGTTTGATTGGTTATGGTGTGTTAGAACTCGGTGTTGCGTACAACACACGCTATCACATTATTCAAAGAGAAGCGTACCGTAGAAGCTTGGGGTGTTACACTGACCATCTCAGGATACTGATTCTAAAGGTCATTTTCCTCTCTAAGCCTTCCCAGAAAATCTGTTCTGTTTCCTCTATGAAAAACCATTCTTAACACAGAAATATCTTAGGCGAAGCAACATGGTAATCTTTAAATGCTATATCATTTCAATTTGACCCTAAAAAAAATTTGGATAATCATTTAATAGAATTCTAACTCCTAAAGTTATCTAAACTGACCTCTGATACCAACTATAAGGCCCCAGCCTTAAACATTACTTAATCTTGAGTTATTACAAGATTACACATTAAGGATCTTTTCAGGTTTAGAGTTTTAGAGAATTAGATCATAAAACATGCATTACATTCCAAATTTAAACAAAGTGGTTATATAAAAGATAGTATTCATTTTTTACATCAACGGAAACATATTTAAAATAAAATGTGGATTCTTTCTTGACACTTCCTTGACACTATCATCATATCATGTACCTTTCCCTTGACCTGTGAAAAACATTTCAAAAGCATGGGATGAGCATAAAAAGCTCAGTAAGGGCTATAAAAATATGGAATGGAAACATGAGTACATATATACATAAAAATGAAATCATACTTTACCCATAAAACATAAGCACTTTAATATACCTCATCAAATCATGAATAAAACATAAAAATCATAACACATAAAGGTAACTTGAGGCATTCATAACATTCTTACGTAGGGAGTAACCCTCTTGGTTACGTTTGGAATACCCATCACAGTATATTCCATAAATCTCTTCTGAGAAACCTCAACGTTTAACCCCTTCGCGTTACCCAGTGCATTGGAGAGCTATAACGGTCTCACCCACCCTTAGTTTATCACGGAACCACCCGTCTTCATAACAATGCCCAAGAACCATAACATAATCATACCACATAATACATGCATAAAGGAAACATAACATTTCCACATTTCAATCACAAGATATCAATAAAAAACACTGATATAAAAAACATTATGAAAACCATTTTCAATACCAAAATAAAAGAAAAGTAAAACATCGTATTTATTTTTCTTTTAAAAAACGGTATGGCTTGTAGAGGAAGTCGAAACTCAAATAATGGTCACGGTGGTGGAGAAGTCGTTGTCACCTCATACGTACCACAAAAACATTCCCATTTGTCATTTAGTAAACGCTTAGTATAAAAAAGATTCCTTTTGAATAAACGTAAAATTCAAAGGGGTTTATACACCGTATAAAAGAAGGTTGTGTATAAAACAAGATATGCCTCAATGAAAGGAGATTGAGACGAAGTCCCATACCTCGGGTCTGACTTGACTCGATCGTTCTTTAACGTCCTGAATAATAAACTTGAGTTGATTTCTACTTGCTTAAGAACCTTTTTCAAGTTCATTATTACTTTTATATCACTTATTACCATGTTATAAACATTATGTAATCATTTAAGTTAATAATGTTTGTTTTGTCGATATTTGGTTCTTAAGTCGAAAGTGGACTTCTTATAATTACATGTTGTTCGTGTGGTCAAAGGTTCAATATATCCAGAATGATATTAATGATTTGGATATCATATATATCATATATATCCAGAATATACGTGTATTTATAGTATTTAATAATCATTTAGAGGTAAGAAATGAAATGTATCGTTCATGGAGACGGTAAGTCGTACGTACGCATGAACGCTACTTTCATTTCTATGTCATATTAATGGAATTAAAACTAAATGAGAGTTATTTATATTTTAATTCAAGAATTATATTCATCATTTAGATGTAACATACATCATATATATCCATTATATATATGTACTTATAATAGTACATTACATTTGGGGATAAGAAATGAAATGCACCGTTCATGGAGACGGTAAGCCGTACGTACGCATGAACGCTACTTTCATTTCTATCTCATACTCTAATGGAAATAAATAATAATGATATAAAGTTATATTATAATTCCAGTATAACATCACATATAATAAATTTAAATCCATCCTTTATACGTCCCACATATGGCATTAACGAATCAAATCACTTTGAGGGGGCGGTAGTCCGCACTTCCTAAAATGAAGATATCGCGTACACGCATAATGGAAGCCATAAAGGTATGCCATAAATGAAAAATACATAAGCTTAAGGAAAACATAAACATATTATATATCATATATAAATATAGTTACATCTTAATGGCCACCTTTTAAGGTGTTATATGAGTGTTGAACAATCATCGTTTCGTGAGGCAAAAATTCATCATCCACAGAAACAGTATGTTCTTTAACCATTAGATGTAGGTGTGTGTAAGTGTATCTAGAATCCTTATTATAAAAACATCATAGTATATTGAAGATACTGAAGTTGTTACAAAATAAATTAATAAAAAGAGTTTAGGGGGCTGGAGAAGCAAAATAAAACAAAAGGACTCAAGTGAAGACATTACCTTAAAATTGGGTAACTCCCTTTGGTTTGAGCTCAAAGGCTTCCTTGGGAAGACTTCTGCCCAAAGTGAGGCTTCTAGGAGTAATAGAGGGATGTGGAGAGACAAAATTGGTAGATCTTGGCTGAACCAAAGGCTTGAGAGGTGTGGGTAAGGAGGTAGAGCTGGGGGCCTTTTATAAGAGGAGAGGAGCGGCACTCTTGGAAAGTAAAGAAATGTTACTTTATTTTAAAATGAATTTCGGATTTAAAAGGTCCCACATTGATATAATTCGATGATAAGGTGATAAGGGTTATAAATACACCCATATAATAGGTTTTTGACAAGTTTAAGTTATAGTTTTAACATTATCTTTTCATTTTATTTAAATCCTTTATTAATGAGGTAATCGCTGCATCATCATGGTGTCATAAATAATTTATTTTATTTAAGGTCTAAAAATTATAAAAAAATATCATGATGTAGGAAATATTTTTAGATTTATAATTAATATTTATAGTCAAACATATGACTTGTATAACCCCATTTAAAAATTGTTTTAGTAAAACAAATCATGTTTGTGACATTTTTATTTTAACATTAAATAAAAAGTTATTAATGTCATTTTCCTACCAAAGTGGCTCCATGGGGTCCCCAAGTTGACCCATGGATTTTCTTGGTCGGCCATGACACATCCAATAAGGGTAGGACATGTGTCTAGGTCATTTCATATTATTAAAACATTATTTTTACCTTAAACTACACTAATTACCTCTAATCGAGATTAAAAACTTAAAAGTTACTATTCACAAAAAAAATTATTTTAATCCCATTGAACCGCATTTTACTTATTAATTACAACCATGTATGTTGTATTTTTGAAATTAAAAACACAGAGGTGGTAAATTTTCATTTAAACGAAAAATCAGTTTTTATAAGTACCACTTAGTGGTTTCACTATTCATCAAAAATTGAAGTTTTCCAGAAAAATACCAAAACCTCACCCTAAGATATATTTGATATTCCAAATTAAAAAATGATGTCTGTTTCAAAAAATTCAAAACATATAAGTTACATTAATTAATTTAATAATTAATTCCCGTTGTCAGAACAAATAGCGTGTTTTTATGAAACAATAAGTATCAAAAGATTGACACTAGTTTAAGTCCAATTTCAACGTGAAATTAATTCCAACGACCACTATTGGATTAAATGGTAAAAATATATTCTAATTTCACTTTAAAACCAATTCAAAAGATAATCCAATCATGTAAATAAATTAGATTAAAAAGAGGTTTTGAATTAAAATACAACATTTTTCACTATTCATTAAAAAATGAACTTTATCAGAAAAATACCAAAAATTCACACAAAGTAAATTTTGATGTCCCAATAATAAAGAATAAGTTTATTTTGACAAACATAGCTTATAAAATTGTCAAAAGATAGATTTAAAAATGGTTTTCCATCAAAAGGCAGTAAAACAATCTTTTAAAAATATTAGTGTATTCCATGCTTAAGATTGGATTTATTTTCATTTTAAGACTCTAAAAAACTATATAATTCATTAATAGACATAGATAAAAATAACTATATCTATTATTCATTACTTACTTGGGATGTTACATATATGTATTACATCCTGTGTAATGGTGGTTCATAGATTTTTTATTCGAGTACTTCATGACTTGTATGTGGATAATGGGTATCCCAAAAAAAGGGTACACAATGTGTAAGTGGGATTAATGATGTGCAATAAATTTGGAGTTAAAAATCCTTCAAGGTGAAGCATTTTTTGGTAGAACATAAAGCGTTACATTTAGAAAACATGTAGGATTACACACTGTGTTAATGTCCTATATAGTTTATATTTAAGGTCTATATCACATAGGGTTATTTATTAAACCTTATGATATCACCTATCTCTATCGCATTCTAGGCGATCATTGGCTCCCTCTCTTAGAGTTTCAAAATTAATTTATATGGGGATTGATTCATAGATTCCCCTATTCAATATATGGTGACTTCTCCTCTCATTATCATATGTTTCCTTCCATTATTATTGAGGGATTCACTACAACCATGTTTTTTGGTTTGGGGTGTTTGTTAGGTTGTTTATTGTTGGTATTTGGGTGGAGTGTAGGTCGATCCATGGTATCTTATGATAATATTATGGTTGCGGGTGTTTCTTCTTCAACATATGGTGCACAACGTGTTGGAAAATCTTATTTGAGGTAGGGAATCCCTCATTTATCCTTATTTTGTATCATGAAATAGGGGTTAAAATTTTTTATCTATGGGTTATGGTGGTGTTGGATTAATCAAAGATAAAGAATTAGAAAATTGAAATTGAATGGCAAAGTGGTTTGATTCACATGCTTTTACATATTTGATATTATTTGATATTTTGGATAGTACAGGCTTGATACCCAACTAAAAATTATTTTCTTTGGGGGATTTTTTTTGCACCAGATGATATGTTTTGTGATGTCTTTTCTTTCTATGATTATTTTGATATCACACAAAATTGTAAAATCGATTGACTGGATATATTTGACTAATGAAATATTTTCCCTAGAATTATGGATTGTGTGATAAAGACCCTAAAATAAAGTATAATATGATAAAATCCCATTTTTAAATCTATAAAATGACTTAGGATATGTCATGATGTGTGGTCATGCTTTTAGGGTGGTGATTTTTGGTTGATGTGTGGTTGTGGGATGTGGGGCCGATAGTTTTTATGGATGTGGTTTTGGGTGGATATGGGGTTTTATTGTCCTTTCATTTTGGATGGAGATGTGGTGGTTGTTTAGTTGTGATTTTGGGGTGATAAGTTGATGGTATAATTGGGATGATGAGCTACTTTTGATATGTGGTTGTGTTGTTCTAGATGCCTGGGTAGTGAAGGAACAAATGACTTGTTTAATAATGATTTAAATGGTTGGGGTTTGGTCTGGTTAATGGGATGGAAATATATAATGAATAATTAGATGGTGTGATGTGTGTTAAAACATTTTTCTGATAAATAATGAAATGAATGGGATGATTAAATGGAATTGGGTTATGATGTGACTTTTGGTTATGGCATGTGAGGTGTTCTGCATTTAGGGGTGGAAAAAAGTGATGATGTTATGAGTTGGTTAATATTTGGTTGCATACCCATAGGTTGGGGTTTTGTGTGCCTATATGTATACACTTGAATATTCCTGGTGATTTCTTCACACACCTGACCCACGTCAAGCACTATGAACCAAAACATGAATAGTCACATGGGGGTGTTTTTTCAGACATTTGGTGAAGAGGACAGATGGTTGGGTACCCACTCTTTCCAGCTCTCTCTACCATGCAATGTAGGTATTGCATAGGATGTGATGGATAGAGGTCTATTAGTGCATTAGATGGTCGTTGTGATTGCCCATGTGTTTTGGGAGAGATGTGATCGTGCTTGTGGGGCAGTAGCCTGGGTGTTTTTTATCATGATGTGGCTTCTGGTGGGGGTAATTCATGGTAGGAGGAGGTAACTAGGTTGATTATATACATGTTCATGATATCTTACTACTCTAGTTATGGTAGTGGTTATGACGTTACGTCCTGGGTGTCTTTGGGTGAGATGTGATGTGGACAAGCTTATGGAGTGGTGATCCCAGGTGTATATAGGCGAGACATGTTATTACCATGGTTGTGGGGTGGTGTGTTATTCAAAAGATATGTGAGTTCAAAGACGTATGACATTGGGGTGTGAGAGAGGAATAATAATGAGAAAGTGGTAAGGGGTACCCTTTATCTATTTGATTCATGTTTTATTATATTACTTAACTTGTGTTGTTTAGTGAGCATGCCTTGGCGAGTTTGGGATGGATAGTTGACATATTTTTGTGTTTTTTGTCCTTTTGTTTCCTCATGGATGAATTAGAATGATTTATTCACATGTTCACAAGAGAATTTGGTTTTCCTACTAAGTATACATGTATTATCACACTTCATACATAATCTATTTTCAGGTTTCTAGGGGGATTACATAGACTATACTGCACATTACTATTTCAAACCTTGGATGGCTACTATGTTTCTACTTTATCATTTCTTTTAGGTATTTACTTTGGAGAATTTAATCTGTATCAGTTCTATTTATACTTTAATTATTGGATGGTTTTGGTTTATTTGTATGTTATGTCATGGTATTTATTATGGATAATTCATATTATCTCTTGATCCTATTTTTTATATAGGGTAATGCCTCCCATTTCATGATATTTTTATACCCTCAGTGCTAGTCACCAACTCGGGGCCTACTGGAGGAAGGAATCATGGGTCATTATCTATCTCACCTCATTGGGGTATATTTTGAGGGACAGGGTCATGACAGAGTGGTATCAGAGCTGATGGTTGATAGATAAGATCATGTTTGTAGTTAGAAACAGTGATTATTGAATGGGTTGGTATGAAAGTAGTGCTAGTTGACCTTGTTTTGTAAAATAGTCTAAGGATACCATCTTAGAAATTGGACTTTAGGGGGCCACTTTATCTAGTGCATATACTCTGAGCTTATTGAATTTCCAAGTGAGGTGGACCTGTTTTCAGAGTAGAGAACTAGAATAGGTACATGCATCATGTTGACTTGTGTTATTTTTTGAAATGGTTTGTTTTGGGAAGGTTAAAATGAATAATTTAAATTAAAATGGATCTAAAAATATTCCACACTAGTAATCATAAGAATTTATTGTTTTATTTTCAACTATAGATCATGTTTTTTATCCACATATGGATCCGAAAGTTTAGGTTTACCAAGATAATCTAGTTGATCACTGGAGGGTTGATCTTGAAAAGAAGGATGAGGTTTGAAAGAGGGGGTTTCATGATTTCTAGTATCATTATTTGTAGAAGTATGAGGGTAGTGTTTTATATATGAAGACAAAGAGTTGGATGGAGGATCTTGAGATCTCTTTTAGTTTGATTCGGGTCCTGATGGTGTACTAAGTACCTTTTGTAGTTAGTCATATGGGGGGATTTATATGTTAGTGGTGAAAATTGTATCTATATTAGAGGAAGGAGGCATATGTTTTGTGGGTTGAATTTTAGAAAGAGTTCTTGGAAGAGTTATTTTAATTTACTATGAAGTAAGTTAAGAGGTATGAGATTCTTTCTCTTCAGTAGGGGATCATGTCGGTGTGAGATTTGGGAATCATGTTCAAGGACCTTCTATGTTTTTACCCCAATATTTTTCCATATGAAGAGTCATGTGCGAGATGTATTGAAGAGGAACTGCATCCTTCTATCCAGTATGAAGTTAATAATTTTATGTTTCCAATGTATTTGGAGGTTCATAAGAAGGTGGAGGTGACTGAGAATATGCACTCATGAGGTAGTTTACAGTAAGAGGGTAACCAACAAGATTCCCCAAGGAGTAGAGTTGTCTGTAGTAGGTCTTAGGAACTAGGACCTTTTAGTTTTTTTCCAGTAGGGATTCAAACTTAGTAGCATCCCTTTCGTCCTTCTCAGGTCAACAGTTTTCATGTTTTTCTGGGGGAATTTGTGTATGGTTTTTTTCTTGTGGGTTTCATGGCCATTACCATACCAATACCTAGTGGTTCCATAAGATTTTTTTTTGTATAGGTGGATAGGTTCATAACTATCCTGAGTAGTAGTTTTTAGTGACATCGTTTCAGCAGCAGGGGTAGTAGGGTTATGCTCTTATGATGGGAGATATAGAAAATAGAGGCTGACACTACGATGTTCCTCATGTTATGGGATATTGAACTGAGCATGGTCATAAAGGTGTTCACCAATGGAGAGGTAGAGTAGATGGGTGTGGTTAGTTTCATGCAATAGAGGTAGTAGTTCTAAAGGGGATAGAAGTCATCATAAATATGATCAGTTTTTTTAGTACACTTTTTTTGTGACTTTTTTATTCAAGATATTCAAACTCCTTTGTTTAAACCACTCTAGTCTTTTTTATGGTACTATACATAGAGAGGCTTCACATTCCCCTCATGTTTACTATGCTAGTCAGAGGCAAGGCCGACTTGTTTGATGTGTGCCATGGGGTAGACTGATGATGGGTCCACATCAGTCCTATGGGGATATTTCATTACTACAAATGCATCCATATGATTTAATTCTTGGTATACACTTTTTATACTCCATATAGGCTATTATTAACTTCTTCTATAGTATATTCTCTATCTCATATGTGGATGTCAAGTGTGTGGTTTTCATTGGTGAGTGGGGTTTTCATGCAGTCATTCAGAGTGTGGATCACCTTCATTATATGACTGCTAAGTTATTAATGAAATTAATGGAATATCGGAAAGTGGAGGTCCATAGGGTTGTTATGAATTTTATGGATGTTTTACCAAAGGATGTTTTAACACTAAATCCTGGACATGGTTCTAAGTTCATGATAGACTTTAATCCTGGAGATTCACTTATTTCGATGGATACTTATTGGATAACACCTTCTAAGTTTTCGGAGTTGAGTATTCATATAGATTATCTGATGTAGAAGGGTTTTATCTAGCCTAGTGTGTCGTCATGGGGTGCTCTAGTTTTGGTCCCCAAGAAGTTCGATGATAGTATGAGGTTGTGCATAGACTATCAAAGGTTTAATAAGGTGATGGTCAATAACTATTACCCTCTCCCAAGGATAGATGATTCTTTCAACCAAGTGAGAGGAGAGAGTTGGTTTTCTTTGATCTATCTGTGGTTAAGATATCACCAATTGAGGGTGAAGGAGGGAGAAATCTGGAAGACTTCCTTCAGATGCAGGTATGGGCACTTTTATTTTTTATTCATTCCATTCTATGTTATGAATGCACCATTCATGTTCATGGGGATTATGAAATCCATGTTCCATTTGTTCCTATACTAGTTCATCATTGTATTCTTCAATGATATCTTCATCTACTATAGGCTATAGGAGGAGCATACCAAGCATCTCAGAACTATCTTGTAGGTTCTTCGACACCACCATCTCTATAGGAAGTTGTCCAAGTATAAGTTTTGGACATGAAAGGTTAATTTACATAATAATTAGGTGTCTTACTATGGTTTGGTAGTATACCCATCGAAATTTGAGGTAGTTTTTTCTTGGAAATCACCCAAGAATATGGAAGTGGTTCTCAGTTTTTTTTGTCTTTTGGGATATTATTAGAGATTTTTTCTTAATTTCCCTCTATTTTCATCCCCATTGAAAACATTGACCAGAAAGGACCATGATTTTGTATGGAATAAAACAATAACAGGTGGTGTTTGGTTACCTGATGGGGAAATTGGTGGGTGATAGAGTGCATTTTTTTCCTGATTATGGTGTGATGATTGAGGTGTTTTGTGATGCTTCCCATTTATTTTTAGAATGTGTTTTGATGCAGTAGAGGGTAGTGAACTCTTATGGGTATTATAAGTTATGTACCCTTGGGAATAACTATTCCACTCATGATCTTGAGTTAGTAGTGATTGTGTTTATACAGAAGTGGTGGTGGAATTACTTCATTGGGGAGAGCATTAAGGTCTTTACAGATCACAAAATTTTGAGGTATATTTTTTCAACCCAATTTTAACTTGTAGCAGTGGAGGTTGGTGGAGTTTCTTTATGATTAAAATTTTGAGATCTCCTATAACTTAGGAAAATGAAATATTGTGGCTGATTATTTGATTAGGAATTTAGGGAATAATGTTGCTCAGTACTCTGGATATTCATGGAGATAAATGAATAATTTGGTATCTTTTCACTTAGATACAAGGGTGGATGATGGTAAAAGATGTTTGTTTTAGATGAAATTGTAGCTTTATTTGATTTAGAAGGAGGACAAGTCTTAGTGGGGAGACTTATAAAAATAGGTAATGTGTGATTTTTTTGGCCATGGTGATGATCTAGAGGGATGGTCAGAACTGGATGTTGTTTCATAGGAGGTTTTCTATTTTGGCAGTAATTCACAAGGAAGTTATTCATGAGTTTCATAGATCACCTTTGAAAGTACACCCAAGAGTATCAAAGTTGTATCATTTCTTGAGGATTCTGTTTTCATGGCCCGGGATGAAATGGTTGATGGTGATTTTTTTGGAAAAGTTCTTGGTTTTCTAGTCGGTAAATACCAAGCATCTTTATCCTAATAGTGTTTTATATCCTTTGGATTCTCCCAAGTGGAAATAAGAATACATACAAATAGAAGTTTTTCATATGTTTAAATAGATATTAGGGAAATTGTGATGTTATAAAGGTGATCGTGGATCAGTTGAAAAAATTAGCTCACTTCCTAGTGATCAAGGAGTAGGATATAGTGGATGTTTTGGATAAAAGTTATGTTGATGAGGTGGTGTTATTTCCTAGAGTTTCAAGTTCCATTGTATAGGATCAGGATTCATGTTTTACCTCAGAAGTCTGGATGTAATTGTAGCATGATTTTGGCACTCAGGTTATGCCTATGCACTACTTTCCACCCTCATACAGACAGATGGAGTGGACTATCTATAATTTGGAGGATATTTTGGGGGTGTGCATCTTATACTATGGTGGATCTTTGGCACAACACCTACCTTTAGTCGAGTTTGAGTGTAGTAATAGATATCCATATTCCATTGGCATGGATCCATTTTAGGATTTTTATGGAAGACCTTTTTGTTCTCCATTATGTTGAATGGAGGTTGGATGGGATGTAGTTCTTGATTCTGATATGGTACATAGCATGATAGAGAAGTTTAATCATGTTCATGAGAGGATGAAAGCAGCACAAGACTGGAAAACGTTTTATTTTTATCATAGCATTAGGCCCTTAGAGTTCTTGATTAGAGAGCATGTGTTCATGAAGGTTTCCCATCAACGTGGGAAGTGGTTTTTTGTAAAGGGGAGTAAGCTTTCTCCTAGGTTTATGGGGGCCTTTGAGGTGTTGGGGTGAGTTTGTGAGGTATAGTATCAGTTGGAATTTCCACCATAGATGGATAAGATCCATGATGTCTTCTACATATCTCAAATTCATCGGCATCTTCACATTGACTCCCATGTCCTTGATTAGGGAGAATTGCATATCAAGGATGAATTTATGTTCATGGAGTGTCCAATAAAGATCCAATATTTCCAAGGGAAGGAACTATATGGATGAACCATTTATTTGGTTCAGGTGATGTGGAGGCATAGTGGCCTCGAGGTGAGTACTTGGGAATGCGAGGTGCAGATGCATGCCCATTACTCAGAGTTTTCTTGAGTTTTTATTTATCTATTTTTCTTTTTGATGTGATTTTTTCATCTTTCTATTTTACCTGATGAATTTTTTTCCATGATTTTTTATGTATAATGTGTGATAAAGTCCCGACATGTGAAAATGGGAGGACCTAATTCCTAAATGAGATGAATTAATTGTGATATGATTAAACCCATATAAGTGATTCAGTGCTACCTAGAGTAGATAGTATCTTGACATAAAGAATGGAATTCCATGATTCGTGTGTTTGGATTTGTACATTTAGTTTTCTATGATGGTTATTGGTTTGGGTTGTATGTAAGTTGATATGGTTATGGTGATGTTGTTGTATGAGATGAGGATGCTTGTGGTTGTGTAGTGATGAGGTAGTGCGAGATATTTGGTAGTCATTTGGTATGGCTTGTTTTGGATAGTGGTATTGTTTAAGGTATGATGAGATCCTTGAGAGGTATCTCACTAGGTGGTTGATCAAACCCCTTTCTTTATGGTCTTGGTTTTGGATTCTCAAGGATGAGAATCACTTGATAGGTATATGATGAAATGGTTTGTGCCCTCCCAGTTTGTTACATTTATATTTTTGGGTGTAGGGGTGGGGGAGGTTTTGAGGGTTTTTGGTGGAGGCTATAGGTGTAGAAGAGTTGTTGAAGGAAATTCATGCCATTTAAATATATTACACGAAATGTAATGGTGGTTCAAAGCTTGTGTATTTGAGTATTTCATGGCTTGTACATGGATAAATGTTATCTCATTAAAGGGTTACACATCGTGTAAGTGGGATTCACAACATGTAATAAATCAGGTGTTAAAAATACTTTGAGGTGATGCATTTTTCGGTAAAACTTAAAGTCCTACATTTACATGACTTGTAGGGATTACAAACCATGTAAATGTCTTTTACAGTCTATTTTTAAAGGTTGCAGTGCTCAAGGTTATTTCTAAAACCCTACAGTAGTGTCTCCCTCTCTCATTATAGGAAACTGGAGGCTCCCTCCCTTAGAGTTTGAGACTCCTTTTGATAGGGATTGATTCTTATCTTTCTATCTTCGATCAGTGGTGATTTATCCTCTTGTTCACATCCATTTACTTCCATTATTCTTTGAGTTTCCACTACAGTAATGTTGTTTTGGTTTGGCATGTGTTTTGGGTTGTATTTTTATAGTATTTGGGTGCATTGTAGGATGATCAGTGGTATCTCATGGTGTGGTTATGGTTGCGAGTGTTTCTTCTTCACCCTGTGGCATGTAACAAGTTAGAAAATATTCTTTGATGTATGGAATCCCTTATTTCTCATTATTGTTTATCATTTTGGAGGGGTTTACTTTTTTTATCTGTGGTTTATGGTTATTCTGGCTTAATCAATGATAAATAGCTGGCTAATTAAAATTGAAGGGTAATGGGGATTGATTCACATGATTTTACAACTTTGATATTATTGTGATATTGTGTATTGTACGAGATTTATTCCCTATTGAAAATTTTGGTGAATGGGGGATTTTTTTAGATATCATGATATGTTTTTTTACTTCTATGCTTGATGTGATTGTTGTGATATCTCCCAAAAATAAAAAATTGATTAACCAATTATATTTATCTAAAGAAATGGTTTCCCCATGATTATGGATTGTGTGATAATGACCCTAAAATAAATTATAATGTGATAAAATTCCATTTCTAAATATGTAAAATTACTTTTGATGTCCTTTGATATGTGGTTGTGATTTTCAGGTGGTGATGTGTGGTTGATGTGTGGTTAATTCATGTGGGGATGATGGTTTATTTGGTCATGCTTTTGAGGCAATTAGGTGGTTTGTTTGGTCATGATTTTGGGTTATCAAGGTGGTAGTTATTTGTCCATGATTTTGGGATGGTTAGTTGATGGTGTGATTAGGATTATAATTTTCTTATTATATGTGGTTGTGTTAGGCTATATGCCCTGATAGTGACGGAATAAATAAGTTTTTTTAACAATGATTGAAATGGATGAGGTTTGGTTTGGTTAATGGCATAGAAATGGAAAATGAATCATTAAATAGTGGGTTGTGTGGTAAAACATGTTTTTTGATAAATAATGAAATTAATGGGATGATTAACCGGAATTGTTTAGTGATGTAACTTGTGGTTATGGAATGTGTGGTGTTCTATATTTAGGGATGTCATCAAAAGTGATGATGTTTTTAGTTGGTTAGTATTTAGTTTTGAACCCATAGGTTGGGTTTGTATGTGATTGTATGTGTATACTTTTATATTCTATGTGATTTATATATTCACCCCACCCATGTCGAGCACTATGTTCTGACACCTGCATAGTCATGTTGAGGGTGTTTTTTCCGACATCTAATGACGAGGAAGGACAATTGGGTACCTGATCTTTACCACTCTCTCTTCCAGGTGAGGTAGGTATTACATAGGCTATGATGGATAGAGGAATTTTAGTGAATTAGATGGTGGTTTTCATATCCAGTGTATTTTTTGGGCGAGATGTGACCATGTTTGTGGGGTAGTGGCATAGGTGTTTTCATGTGAGATGTGATATGATTGTTCTTATGGGGAAGCTTCTGGTGGGGGTTATGCAAGGTAGGAGGAGTTCATGTGGTTTATTTCCTACATATTCATGATACCCTACTGCTCTGGTAATGGAAGTATTTGTAATTTGATGGCCCAGGTGTCTGTGGGAAAGACATGATGTGGCCATGCTTGTGGAGAGGTGATCCCAAGTGTCTACTGGCAAGATGTGTTGTGACCATGCTTGTGGGGAGGTGTGGTATTCAGAAGATATGGGAGTTTCAGGACATATGAAGTTTGGGTGTGAGAGTGGAATACCAATAGTAAAGTAGTATGGGGATCCATTTATATTGTTTTCTAGGTTTATAGTAATATTACATTGGCTGTGATAGACACTACAAGCATTAACCTTGGATAGATTTTGTGTTTTTTATTTATCTTTTCATTTGGGTTTTTACTTTGTAAACTTTTATCTGTATCAATTATACTTATATATGCAATGTGGTATGGGTTTGGTTTATTTTTATATTATATAATGGTGTTTCTTGTGAATTATTCACCATACCTCCTAGTTCTATTTGTTTATAAAGGTTAATACCTCCCATTTCATGAGATTTTATACCATCGATTCTAGTCACCAACTTGGGGCCTACTGGAGGTGAGACTCAAGGGTCATTATATCTCTCCTCTCATTATGGTATCTTTGGTGGGAGGGGTCATGACACATGAAATGATAAGCATGAAACAAAATAACAAATCACATAATGATTTATTTTAATGAGTTTTACCTCAAATTTGAATGATAACATCCCTAGTGTATGGTGGTTATTATCCCACACAAGCATATATCATATTTTATTATCAAGAATAAGATTAGGGATGTGTATAACCTATAACCTGTACTCCTGGAACTTATGTGGTTCCATGAAAGCAAAAAAAATTGTTTTCAATATTTTTTACCAACCATGATTGTCTCTTAAAATATAGGATTCATCCAACTCCACCTAAATTTTGATAATTATTATTATCTTGTTTTTCTTTTGGACAGTATGGACCCAATCTCCTTTCTTAGCTTGTATCAATCACAAAGGTTCCCTCTCTTCTTCTTCAGCCTTATTTTTTAAGAAATATTAGGTTGGTCCTCCTAGTTATTCATTATATATTATATAATTTAGTAATTATACATGTTGTTAACTCTATTTCTTCTTTATTATTATTCAATGCATAAGGTTCATATCTCACAATAGAATCAAATATCCCTATCTTTCTATGACTCAAAAAAATATAGGATTACAATAGTGGTGGGTCTCTCTATTTCAATAATTTATTCTTCTCTTATTTTTATTATTATATACCTATTATCAAACATATATCTTTTTTTATACATTGAATATGAAAACCCTTAAATATTATAACATTAATTACCCTTCACTATTATTCTCTAAACCCCATTTAAACCAATCAAAAATAATATCTCAATAATAATGGGTCTTTAATATCTATTAAATATCCTATATTATAGTGTCATTCTCATTCCAAAATATCCTCATTATTCTCTCCACATGTGCATGAACACATGAAAAAAACTATTATGGTGTGTAATACCTTATCATAAACAAATTATATTCTCCGTATCATGAAATTCATCTCCACTTGAATCGTGTAATAAAACTAAATCAGGAATCTTTTACACAACACTCTCTTCATCACGCATTACAACATGGACTTATCCTTATGTTTGGATAGTATCTTATGTTAAAAAACCAGATTTAGATTTTTTCCCCTTCCATAGACTACTATGTGGCATGAAATCCTTCTTTATGGCACATATCTAGATCATATTCTCTATTCTTCATCACCAAAACCGGTTAACTAAATCATATCATAATAATTCATCATCATGATGTTTGTACTTTTAAGAGAAGCATCAGAATCATATTCTTCATTTCTTCTTTTGAATTCTCCTTATAAAATTTACTCTTCTAAAAATCATTCTGGAAATTATTCTTTCAAAACTCCTTGTTAACTTCTAGAAAAACTCTAACATAAGTACTAGAAAATATAACTAACCTTTATGTGTCAATTTGGTAACTCTTATATATTAATAAAGACCTTAAATGAATCATTAACTATTATAGGTATTTCATCACATTACTAAATTTTAGTTTGATCCTTAAGAAATATCCTCCATATTCACTAAATTTTATCTTGTATCACTATGGCACATTCCTTTACCAATTGTTTCTCAGAAAAATTTCTTACATACTGATAAGATATATTAAATATCAATTTTAATATATTATATATGATGGAGTAGATCTTATTTATCAACCACAGTATCTTATGTATCACTCTAAGCTCTGGTACTGTACCAAATTTTTACTTATTTGGAAGATATTATGCATTATAGTGTATACTCCTAGGCAGTTTTCCAATTTATGATTTTGATAAATATATTATGTATTGTAAAAATATGTTACATATCTTACAGAGGAATTTTCCATTTCTACAACTCAAAATTCTAGAAGATATCACATATCATAGGGAAACTTCTCTATCACTTTACAGATTCCCAATTATGGAAACTATTAGGTATGAACCGAAGGACCCTTACATACCTCAGTGCATATTTAATACTTTCCAAAATTCTAAATATTCCTTATCAGTACTCTAACATGTAAATATTTATGCATGCACTTTAGAACCATTAAATATTTCTTATAGAACCATTACATATCATCCCTTTTCCATTTTTTTTGAAATCTATAATATAGTAATACTCTTACGTATCCAGTGCTTTTTCAAATCTCTAAATACCTATAACTTTGAAATTCTATAGCCTTCTCCAAAATTCTACAACACATCTCAAACACTTAAAATTATTTTAGAATAACTGGAAATCATCTTAAATTATAATTAGAATAATCAAAATCTTTATTAAGAATATAAATACTTCTTAGAGTATTTCAATATACCTCATATTACCTCAACAAACTTCAAATCATCCTTAAAAACATCCAAGTATATTGTTCATGTAACATCAGTCTTCACTATATAATAATATTTATGATATATCTTTATCATAATACAATCCATCTTTTATTATAATCCAATTTCAAATAGATTCATCCTTTCAACCTTTTCCATATGTGATTATATCTCTAAGAATATTCAATTTTATATTTTCCTTTTTCATAGGAATAATTCCAATACGAAACTTCCATGATCTACAGTTCTTCATTAATCTTTCTAAAGTATTCACAATTCACCAACATGATAAGGTACTCAAAACTTTATTCATGATATTCTACTTCATACATATTTTCGTTAATCTTATTGACAAATAATACAACTCAACACCAAGTGAGTTCAGCAACATTAAACCCAAACATATTGTTTAATCATTCCTCGATGGTATGAAACTGTAGCATACCCTGAAGTATTCCTTGGAGGCCTTAAACCCTTGCATATACTTTAAGCCTTCCTAAATTTAATGAAACCTTAACATGTACTTAAGTATTTATGGATGAACTTAAACTCCAAAATAAACATGCATTCTATCCCACATGGATTTTAACTAGGGTGTGTTCTCTACCACACTATTCAAGATGGTGTTATATTTCAAAATTCTTTTCTATATGAATTAGATCTATAGAGAACTATATACTAATACACATGTAATTATAATCAAATTCCCAATTCATTGAGGGTAGGATAAATTAAATCCAATGAAATTTTCTTTCAAATTCATAAAATTAATTCAATCCCTTTTATAACAAGAGTCCATCCCACTAAGGTGGAAAAAAATAAAACAAATTAGTATTTTTTCATGGAAGTATTTCATGAACATGACTAAAATCAATTAGTATCATACTATAAAATTGGATTATTTTTTAGATAATTCAACCTCCTATCCTCTTAACTTTTATATTTACTCCCTAAAACACTCATGATTACCAATCCTTTAAAATGAGAAAGGACTACCAAAATAGGAAGGTGAGGAAATGATAAAAACTAAAATGTTATTGTAATAAAGTTGGTGACACATAAAAATCTTAATGAAATAGGTGTCGTGGTAAAAAAAATTCAAGACTTGTGTGAAAAGGGTATTAAAAAATATAAGGAATTGATTTTGATGAGAAATTTTCATCAGTTTCTAGGCTTGATACCATTAGTATATTTTTTTATATTGCAACACAAAGGTGATAAAATATATTATAAATGGATTTCAAGTCAAACATTTTCAGTGAAGAGGTAGAATAGGTACTATACATTGAGAATCCTAGTGGTTTATTTCTTGGTAAATATGAAGGATATGTTTTTTATGATAAAAAAAGATTTGTATTGGTAAAAAAATCCCCAAGAGAATGGTATTACAAGTCATACACTTGATTAAAGTCACTGAAATTCAAGATAGGTAAAGTGGAAAAAAAATATCAAATAAGATGAAGAGGTATCATTCATTGTTATTGTCTATATTGATGATATCATTTTTTTTAAAATAAAGATGTATTTTTGAGTAATTGTCTTTCGAAATGAAGAATTTATTTGAGATGTTCATGTATTTAGATTTAAGGTACTTTTTGGGATTATAAATTTCTAAAAAGGAAGACCATATTTTTATTTATCAAAATAATTATTACCAATAACTTATTGTTGATGCTCCTTTTCGTCACATTGTTTAAAGGAATGGAAAGGGAAATGACTTAGCACAAATTGATTCATCCTTTGAAGAAAACATCAAAAATAGATAATGGAATGAAAAAGGAGGCAAATGACCTTGGGTCGCGCAAGTTCCCTTAATGTCGCACAAGTACACTTGCGCGCCACCTAATGGTAGTGCAAGTGACTTGCGCGCACTCTTTGAAAACCACCCAAGGTCTTCTCTAGCCTACAAATACCCCCAGTGGGGCCCCCATTTGAGGAGGATTTTTTCCAGAATTCACATACAGAGCTCTGAACGCCCAAGTCTCTTCTTCAGGTCTTCCGAACACTTCTAAGGTAATTCTTTACCTAGAATGGAAGGTATAAACAAGAGAAATAAGGTCTAAGTGTTAGAATTCACTAACACTTGCGCGCCTAAGTGTTTTACCCTTAAGGAAAATGAACACACTTACACGCCTCCTTACCTACTCATTGAAACTTGCGCTCCACACTTCTGGAAGTACCTTGGGATAATTCTAAAGGCTTTTTTCAAGGATCACCCAAGTATTACCTTAAGGGCTAAAAATTGTGCAAGTACCCATGTGCCGCGCAGGTATACCTGCGCGCCCATGCGGTACTTGCGTGACCCCCCCAGGAATTGCGCACCCTTCTATTTTTGGGTGCCCTTCCTACCCATTTCACCTCTCTTACACCTATCCACCTCTCCTCTTTAGGATTAAGCCTTCAGAACTCTCTCCAAATCCATTTATGGCATGATTTCCTTGTTGGATTCCTTATCTGAAAGGAATTTTGTGGAACATCTCTCAAAACTTAGTGATTTACACATCTTTACATCACTAAAGTTAGAGAATTAATTAATTCAACCTCATCCTTTAAGGTGAGAGAATCCTTAACTTGGGCCTCCTTTTCAGGAGTAAGCCCTAGGTCCTCATTAATTTGGGCATCCTCCTTAGGAGTAAGCCCCAAGTCATAATTCCCTTAACCTGGGCCTCTTTTTTAGGAGTAAGCCCCAAGTTCCCAAATATGGGCATCCTCCTCATGAGTAAGTCCCAACCATGGTTCTCTTAATCTGGGCTTCCTTTTCAGGAATAAGCCTCAGTCTCAAAGTCTACAAATATGGGCATCCTCCTTAGGAGTAATCCCCAAGTCCCTTAGCCTGGGCCTCCTTCTCAGGAGTAAGCCCCAATCTTAATTTATCTTAACCAGTCTTAATTTACTTTTGATTTGGGCTTCCTTATCAAGAGTAAAACCCAATCATAAGTCCCCTCCTAACTTGGGAATCTTCCTTAGGAGTAATCCCCAAGATTAGAGTATTTAAATCTCCATAAGGTACATATACCTTTATGGACCTTGTTCCTGTATTTCTTCCCTGAAGTAAATCTTAATCTTCATCTGTTGGGTAATTCATACATACATATGCCCCCACATCATTTCTTATGATTGCATCATTCATGGCACAATTGTATGGTTTTACCAATACCTCTTGTTTCTCACACCGAGCGTGACTCACGTGATCTTAGAGTGTAAAAGTAATTATGACATCTTTCTTTGAGCCATAAATAATACATAAACATCATACTCCCTTACTCGAACTACATGGGTTATGATTCCTTTTCTAAATAAAGGATACGTAGGCAGCCCATCTGCGGGTATGATCCCAACTCTGAAATAATCTATGTCTTGCTGAATGAAAATAAACTTCAAGTGCCCCACTGAGTGGCTTTAAAACCAGCATGGTTATCATAATAACCAAGAGACTTATATATAATGTATTAAAGGATACCATTGACTAAGAATATCTAAAAAAACACAGATGATTCTATATCGATGAAGAACCTCGAATACTTATAAAAGATTCTCTAAATTTCATACATATTTATCATTGATTGACAGATCTAAAGGAAATATCATTTTAAAACTTGGTAATGTAATAAGGATTCATGAACATAACTTAAATCTATAAAGAGAGTCCTGGAGTAGACAATAATTCCCCTCAAAAAGGTGTGATGAGTCTGACCACCCATACTCTCGACCAATGAAAATTCCTAGGCCTCATCAGTGCATAACTAATGAGCACCTGCCTTTGGAAAGTAGGTCCAAATGAATATGGAATCATTGGATGTTTTCGGTCCTATGAACAAACCCGTTAGAAACTGCTTGGAATGTTTGAACCTTAAACCAACAAGGTCATCCCTAATTCCAAAGGGAAACACTTATAAATAAGTTTGTAATAGAGAATTTAAAACTATTTTCAAACTTAAATTTAGTGGTAAATAATATTTCAAAAGATATCAAAGGAAAGGGAGTTGATTCAAGATAATTAAAGAATATTATTAGTGACTTTTTATAATTGATATATTCAAGACCAGATAAAGCATATGTTATTAAATTATGTTCTAGATATCAATTTGAACTGAGGGAGTCTCATTTAATTATTGAAAATATAATTCTAAGGGGTATTAAATGAACAATAAACAATGGAATAAAATATGATAGTAATGTAAATATTGATCTATTTGGATATAAAAATGCAGATTAAGTTGGAAATGAAAATTATTGAATATAAACATCCAATGGAGTTTTCTTTTTGTTTGAAATCTATGTATATTTTCACCCAAAGAAATGAATATTTGTGACCTTGAGTACTTATGGAGAAAAATATGTGCTTTAAACTCAAGTAATAATCTAATTTAAATAAATGAGAACTCAATTGAAATATCTCAAGGTGGAAGTGATGTTTTCACTACTTATGGTATGTGATAATCAAAGTGCCAAAAATTCATCAAGAAATATAGTTCCTCATTATCAATCAAATAACATTTATATAAAAAACACTTAATCAAGTATTTTGTGGAGAAAATGTGTTTAAGATACAATTTTTTCTAATAAAGGATAAAATAGTATATGTATTCACTAAAATACTACAAAAAGATAAATTCAAAGATTAGGGTTATTGATGGGAGTTCAAACTCATTCCTCTCATGTCTTCATTATGGTAAATATTTTATATATCGCACTTTTTCTTTAGATTTTATTCTCAAATGGGGGAAGAAAACATAAACCCTATGATGTTTAATCCCTTTATGTATTTATAAAGGAGGAGAAAAACTATACAGGGGGAGTATATGATGATTTATTTTTAACCTAATGGGGATATATATACCTTTTAGGGGGGCCATGTATTTAGAGAGAGTTTTTAAAAGGTTTAAGATTTAAATTCATCATGTGAATTGTTTTAACATATTTTGTGAGAATGTTTTTCAGAAACATTTTATACATGGGTTCAAGGGATAATTTTTAAAAGTGAATTGATGTTGATTCTATTTTGGTATCAGGAGTATCAAGAGTTGTGATTGAGTGAGTTTTAGTCATTATTTTTGGATTACATGATTTTATTGTTCAATATTCATTTTTTCACTAAGTTCACTCATGTATTCTTATAATTATTTAATTATGATTCATTATTGAGTGTGATGAGTTTGAAAATGATATATATTTATTGGATGAAAAAATCCAAAGGTGGACCTTTTTTAGATGAATACCTATTTTAAAAATATTGTGAGATCTATAAATTACTAAAATATAGGAAGTTTTTGGTGAGTTGTGAATTTTAAGAAGGATCCTACAATGACTCACATCATTACATGTTGACAAAATCAGGGGAAATTTGATTTCTTTTTCTCGACTAATAATGAGGTGGAAATGGTAATTTTCCCTAGAATATGATCTTATAATAATATTTTGACTCCTCCGTTGGTCTTAGAATATTGTGTTTACCCTAGGGATAGGGTTTGGTGGAATTTCTATCCATTCATATTTTCAAAAAATATTTAATATTTAATTAATTAAAATTAATTAATTTCACTAGTGTGAATTCTGATATATTTTGAATGGTTTCTTATATTGAAATTATCAATTTTTAATTAATTATTGAATGTATGGGTTTATAGTCAAGGGTAAAACTCTCTTTGGTTTATGGGACTTGTTTCGGGCCTTTAAGTGGGTATTTTCATTTTCTTTTATTTTTATTTTTCCTTTTTTTTCTCTCCCCATATGTGTATAATTGTGTATAGATAATATGTTGGGGGATCTTCCCTTTGTAAAAGTATCTGAACTGAGAGGGAAGGTGGGTAGGGTGTGTTAACTTCATATATGGAAAATATCAGAGCTAGATTAGGAAGTGGTGGTTGCAGAGTGTGGATCTAGGCTTGATGCTTTGGCATTTTCACCATGAGGTATGTTTTTTATTTCATTTCATTGATATTAGAATATATTAATTTTCAGAGTTTAAATTTATTTTATGGACTATTAGGGACTTTTTATATCCACTAGAGTATTTATTGGGGAGAAATATGGGGTTTGGGTATATCATAAGGGGATCTTGGTCGGGAAACCCAATCACCAGATATTTCATTCAAGAACACGTATAGTGTGTGATTAAATAACACATTTTTTTTGTTATTATCCTTTGTAAAATGGTAGAAGAAGTTGAATACAAAAAATATTTCCATGAGGACATGTTGTGTAGAGTCACTTTGGGTGTGGTTGGGTACTCAACCAAACACCTCGTGTGGGCATATAGCCATGTGGGGTACCCGGATAGACCATGTGTGTGGTACCTTATCAAAATTCATGTAGGGTAGTTTTCCATAGGCTATGTGGGGTACATGTACAAGTGCCCTATTTTGGGTACACACCATGTAGTAGGTTAGTACATTCTACATACTAAGTAAGTACACACAAGATCAAGCCTTGGCACGTAACTAGGGATGATGGTTGGGGGTACATGAGGAACACCCTATATAAATTCCCCTATAATGGTGTTTTGTTTATTTTCATACCATAGAGATAGAATTGGAGTTGTGAGGAGTCAATTCTAAGTTTTTTCCAAGGTAATTCATTATGGTGAAGACCTCATAGAAGTTGGATTCCATTAGTTAAATTTTTTTGGATGGGTGAGGTTTAATGAGAGTTTTCCCTTGAAGATTTGGTTTAATAGTTATCTAGATGGAGGTATGGTTTCAGACCTAGATAAGGGTTATGGTCTTGATGGTATACTTGTATTGATAATTCCATGGTGTTTATTTTGGGTTTATTCATATTTTTCTCTTAATATGGGATCAAGTAGTTCCTTGTATGAGTGGATTAGATTATTTGGATAATCCTTGGATGTTAAGAAAAATCGATCGAGGTTTGAGTGGATGAAGTTATAGAATAGTTCATTGAGGTTTAGTTTACATGGATCATTTAGGTTTATATGAATTTGAGGGGTTTCTAGTATGGTTGGGTTCCACTGAGTAGAGGATGTGATTGGCCTAATGGAACCTTGAGAATTCCCTTGTGATCATGGTGATGCTTAAGGATTCCCATGTGGGTGTGGTAATATTTAAAGATTCCCTCATGGGTGAGGCGATTCCAAGTATGGTTTTTGTACTAGAAAAGGCCATTGAGTTTTATTATGGAAGTCATGGATTTAGGTTTGAAATGAGATATAGGATCCTCGCAAAAGAATGTCCTATTTGTTATGTGGTTTTAGGACTATTGAGGATAACTTATGTTATGTTGACCCTAATAGGGTTAGTGATAAGGATTAAACATTATTGATGATGGGTTCAGAAGTTAGATAATCTATTTTTTATAGATTATAGTTAGGATGATAGAGATAAATCCTTACATAGTTATTGGAAGTGAGGGAAGATATATGTATAATTATATATTTAGGCTTTGGCCCTAAATTTGGTCGGATTCTCTCCTACATTGGTTGGTGTTAGGCTAGTCAAGGGAGATAATTATAAGGTCATGACCTTAAACATTAAATAATATTGAGTTTGAGTAAAGAATTTACTTTCTTTAACTTTTATGATATTTTTAAGTTTATAGTTTTATATAATTAGGCCATAACTCATACACTACAAAACCAAAAAATACAAAGTGGATACTTATAATCAGTATCCATTTTTCCACCATATAAAACTCTTTAAAAAACATTACTTCATTCATGAAAACTCTTCATGAATTTTAACATGACTTCATCCTTTCCCTTACCCATACCATTAAAAACATTTAAAAACATGAGATGATCCAAAAATGATCAGTAAGGGATATAAAAGAAATGAAATTGTTAGTCCACTAGTAACAAGAAAACTCATATAATGTTTACCTTTATCTTCAAAATTATATGAGAATATGAAATAAAACTTTTTCTTGTGAGAAACACACACAAATTTTTCTCAATAAAAATAATTAAAATACATATAAATAAATTGAAACCCCTATTGGTGAATTATAGAATCATATACATAAACACCTTTAAACCCCATTTTAATTATAATTACCATACAACTAAATTATAACATTATCATTACCCAATGTATTGGAGTGTTATCTGGGTGCACCCATCATTTAAGCTATTATGGCCTTACCCAGTACTATCTAGGTCACCACAAGTAAATTTATAATAGGCTTATCATGTGAAATATGGGCCTCCCCAATTTAAGCTATAATGGGCTTACTTGGTGTTATCTCAGCCACCCCCTGTTAAGTTGTAACGGGCTTACCCAGCGATATCTAGGCGCACCCATTTCTCATTTATAATACTAAAGTAACATATAATGAATAAATAAATTTTATTATTAATTGTTTTTCATCATAAATCATTTAAAAAACTCTTTTAAACTCATATGAAAATATCTTTTGGATATCAAAATACTATTTTCTTTTAAAAACACATTTCCAATACCATAATACTTTTTTATTTTGAAAACTCATTTTAAATGGCGAAATACCCCAAAAAAGAAAGGATTTTTATTTAAATAAAACATTAAATATTCCAAAGGAATATAGAAATGAAATAAAGATCAAGATGGTGGAAAATTCATTTTTTACATTTATGTTAAGAATAAAACATCCCTTTTATCATTTGTTAAAATCTTTTGTGTAAGACACGTAAAAAATAACTTTTAAAACCCATTTAAATAAAGTAATATGATACATAAAATATAATTTATAAATATTTTATTTTCTTAAAAAATCATTAATAAAATAATTTTTAAAACTTTACATGGATGATAAAGAGATATTGAGTGAAAACATTAAAAGATGATTTTTTTAAAGAAAAATCCCTTGTCACTTGGGAAACACTTGAATCATAACACCGTGAAAGATTAATATTAAAAAAACTTTTAAATATAATGATAATAGATAAATTCATGATATAACATTTCAAAGTGGTTTTATATATACCTTATAAAATAATAAAGGTGCATATCATCAATAAATGCATCAATGAAAGGAAATTGAGAAGAAGTCCATTACCTTGAGTCTGACTTGTCACGCGTGTCTTTAAATTCCTGAATAATAAACTTATTTTAATTATTTTCTTTATTAAGAACCTTTTTAAAGTCTATTATTATTTTTATTTCACTTATCAAAAAGTTATATACAATTACTTAATCAATTAATATTAAGTTGGATGTTTTGACCATATTCGGTTTATGTGTCAGAAATGACTTTGGTAGTCCAACTAAGGTTAATGAGGTAATTATTTAAACATATATAGAATAATAATAAATAAATAATTATAAAATTTATACATAAATTATACTATTAAAATGAACCATTAAATATGGTTATGAAAAATGAACCAACATTACGATCATAGAGACGGTAGGTCGTACGTACGCATGAGTAACGTTCCCATTTTTCAATGATCATTTTGGAAAAAAAGGTATGTAATATTTTTTCTTTGTAGAATTATAATTATATCATATATAAAACTATAATTAATTATATATATTTATATATATCATTCTTTTTATGTATTGCTAAAAAAATAAGAATCGTAACGCTTTAAGGAGGCAGTATTCCACACATCCACGAATGATGTTATCACTTTTTTAGTGTGTGAAATGGTAAGAATAAAATGATATATTATATTTCCATAAAGATAATTATTTTATCAATATAATAATTATTTAATTTATATCATACATATTAATTTTAGTTACTATTATTACCTTTTATGTTACGCTTTAGTGAAAAATGATTCACATCACTTCATGAGGCGGTAGTTCACCGTACACACGAGCAATGTTACGTATCCCTTACGGAATAGAATATAAAAAGTTTATATGTGAAATAATGACTCCATAGGTATAATCATTTTATAAATATAATAAATAATATATATATATATATATTATTTCCATCATTATTCTCAACCCTCAAAGGTGGTAATGGAAAAATGAATGACCTCGTTTCGTAAGGCGGTAGTCCATTGTACACATGAATAATGATTTTGTAACCCATTTGATGGAAGTGTGTGTGCGTGTAGTTAATAATATTAACATAAAAAATATCATTATATTTAGTATATTTAGTTTATTATATAATCATGTTATAATAATAATTTAAGGGGGTCGAGAAAGGAATAAAAAATGTGCATTCATGAACGTTGCATCTTTTTCGGGTAACTCCATTTGGTTTGCACAAAAGTATTTCCTTGGTTGGTTTTTTTCCCAAGGTAACTCTTCTAGGATGAGATTAGGGAATTTTACAATTTATTTTTTATCAGGTATTTTTTTATCCAAATTCCTTGACAGGTGTGAAGAGAGGAGGATAGGGGTGCCCTTTTATAAGTGGGGTGACTAGAAAACTTATATCTTTTTAAAAGAGTGAATTATACCAATGTTTTTTCCATGTAATGTGGATCCACTAATTCAAAAAATATATCATATAAGTAATAAGGTGTAAATATGATCATAAAATGGGTGATTGAAAAGTTATTAGGTTATTTATAACCATAACTTTAAATTTTAGTCACTTAGTAAACTCATTTTTTACTTTAATCATTGTAATTAATTTTAATCATTTTTCACTTATCACTTTGGTAAAAAATTAAGTTGAAATTATTATAAATTATAAATTATTCCTCTTTAAAATATGAAATCAATTTTTACAAATTCAAACCACATAATTGGAAAATTTTAATTTAATATTAATCCAACAGACGCGGTGAGACAGTGAGTTTTTAAGAAGAGTATTTTTTAGAAAAATATTATTTTATATTAAATATATGAATAAAAATAACAATTTTAGGAAAATAAATTAATATTTACTGATATATAGTATATAAATTTAATTTATAACATTACCCATTAGCGATTATTTTAATAAATTAAAATTTTAAAACATTATGCATTTTAAAACAGTTTTTAGAAATACCCGACTTTAAACCCAAAACAAACTTATATTAAAAAACAATATAAAGTTGATTAAAAAGTAATTAATTAGAATAAATATAACTAAATAATAAATATTTTACTTAAAAAATTATTCAAAACATATTTATAATTTTAAATTATTTAACTTAGTAAAAATAAATGACTTTTTTTACAAAAATCAGTATTTTTCCCTGTTCATTGAAAAATAAATATTTTCTAAAAAAATTAAAAAATATCACTCATAATAAATTTTTATATTAATATTTAAAAAATTATATTAATTTTATCAAATTAAATTTCTAAAATATATAAATTAATCTTATAAATAAAACCTTATAATAATTTTTTATTACTTAAACTATTTCCTTTTTGATTAAAATTTACTTAATATTTTTATAAATAATGTAACTATATAATTCATATTAATAAATATAAAAAGTATTTATTTTCTCATTACCTAGGTTGTTACTCTAATGAATATTATTGATTAGTACACCCTCCTATTTTATAATTACGCTCTAGCTAGAGGTTAGTGACTATGGATGTTGAGGCCTCTTGATGATGGTTTGGTCCTGATCAATAAATGTTGTGATAACAGGTCAGATGATAAAGATCAACTTGTTCTACAAGACTAATTATTTAGTGTTATCTTAGAGTTCTTTTCTCTAGTTTAGATCATATCATATAGTCCAAGAATCCGGTAATGGTGTGTGTTTTGGTTTCTTTTGATTAGGGTAAAATCTTAGGGTATAAATTTCATGAATGTGTTTTTTTAGATGTCTATAAGAATCCTTTTGATCGAGTAGATGCACCTAATTTTATATGGAATGGTTATCCATGTTCTTTACATCATTCATGTATGCCCAGAGTGGGGTACACCAGTCTTGAGTAGAAAATTTGATCCTGAGGTTTGTGTTTTTTTATTTATTTGTTTAGTCGTTTTTTTCTTGTTTCTATTATTCAACTATGATAGGCATGAAACATGTGAAAGAACATGTTCTAATAGTATATTTTAGGTACCCCATTTAAGGGGGGCAACTGATAATTATTTTCACACCCCCTATATGGGAACTTCATTGTGCATGCAGACCCTTATGTTTGGTTTCAGTTTGAGCATAAGTTGCACAGTGCAGAGGTCTGGTGTTATATGATCAAGTGGTGTTTATTGGGTGAAGTATGAGGATTAGGTTGGACCATCTCAATAGATTATAGAGGACATGTTTGTGGTTTTTTAAGTATGTAATTGGATCCTTCTGTATATTTTTTTTATTTTTTAAATTTTTTATATGTGGTTGACCTAATGGGAGGATAATTTTTGTTCTCTAGAATGATCATGAATTTGTATACTACATTTTATTTATTATAGCATGCTTTTGTTTTATTTTTCTAATGTATTATATTTTTTTGGATTTTTATGTTTTTGGTTATTTTATATTTTAACTTGAATCTAATATGAGGTTTTAGTCTCCCCATAAGTATCTCTTAGGACCTTAATCATTTGTTTGTAGCCTATGGTGTATAAGGAATGCTTGAGGCCTTATTGCAGGCCGGATCAGGTGATGTGCAAGGTCGACCTAGATTGATTCGTGAAAAAATGGTATTAAAGAATCTCACTTTTTTACTTTATTATTATTTGGGAGATAGTATATAGTTGGTCTAGGAATGTTTTGATTCTTGTGATGGACATCAAAATGGTGCATTATGAACACCTTTTCTTATGGGAAGTATTAGTTTCTTGCTTGATGAGATTATTATTCTTGGTTTCTACTTTTTTGGTTAAATGATTTCACCTATTATTATGAACTTGGGTTTTGTATTTAAGGTTTTTTTGGTTTAATTTCTTATCCTGATGGCAAGAGTCATGAATACATACATCACATTAGGAATGTAGGATTTTTATGAAATCTGCTTGTTGATGTTTTATTTAACTAATGATGAAGGTTCAATGGTTTAAAGTTTCATAAATAACCTATATATTGTTTTCCCATATGTTTTCTTGGTGGAATCTACACAACTAAACTTTTGTTATTTTCTTCTGATGATAGTTCATGTGGATCTTACAGTGATATTCACTTTGGTGATGGAAATGTAGTCTCTTAATTAAGGGATGTATTGAGACACTAGTGTGTTGGTGTGGGATTTGGGTTCCCTAGTGTTATGTTGATGAGGGATAATATGCAAGAGATATGTTTTGGATCGAGTTTGAGTTTCCTAGAGAATTTGGTATTCCTGGGGGGGGTTGTGGTTAGGCATGTGGATGCCTTGGGATTGAAAGGTAGATCGATTAGAGTACTCTTAGTACCAATTCTAGGTTTAGAGGGTTGTATTCGTTGGATTCTTGGACTTATTGGTTATTTTTGTTCTTTTGATGGTGTGATTAGAACTTGATTAGAATCTCTTAGTTTTGGGAGTAGTGCCTGGGTGGTGGGTGGAAATTTTGTTATCCTTGTCTTGACAGTGATATGCTTTGTTTTTTATATAGGATAATTGAGGGTTATCTAGATAGATGGTACTGAAAAGTGACAGGAGTATAGTTAGTCGTTTAGACATGTTATCTTAGGTTTATTGGGTTGTGAATCATGTGAACATGAGTCTGATTCTATGATTATATTGCACAAGAGTGTATAACCATTATGTTCGGGTGAGACTGAATAGGATTTTGTGTGAGATCCTATGAGTGGTTCTCATAGAATCAATTTTCCTTGAGGAGAAGAGTGGTTCTTAGTGGGAATTTTTTGGGAAAATACTTGGTGTGAGATGAAATTTGTGTGGTTCTTATGTATAGTGGTGGTTGTTTCATGTATTAGTGGAATGGTTTGTGTGTGGGTTATTTGAGAATCATTTGGGTCCTGGGGTAACCTGAGTGGTGTCGAGGCGGTGGACTAGTAGAGGTTAGGGATCAAGGAGATTTGGGGGGGATACATATGTTGGGGATCACTCCATAGGATGTTGTAGGTCATGATCCTTATTATAAGTATATTTTTAGCATAGAGTATGATGTTCCTGGTGATCTAATAATGGGTGGTGGTTTCTGTTTTGATTTGGAACTCGGGTGTGAGTGAGTTAGCCATGTTCATTCATTACATTTTGTAGTATTTGAAGTGTGGGCCATATAGGATGGTTTTTTGGTTATATATTCATGATAAGGATACTCCTATAGTGGGGATTGACTTATCTATTGAGGATAAATGGACCCCATGTTGGGAGATTCATGGGTGTGTGAGATCAGTTGATGAATGGTTATGATGGAATCGAATGTCAGTGGGGGAGTAGATTCTAGTTGTATATGATACTATGAAAAGTACCAAATTGGGGATCTTGATTCAAAAGGATAATGGATTATAGGTTTTTATAACAGAATCAGGATATATTGTATTTGACCCATGGGTGGGTTGTATTAGAGATGTTCTAGTACTTATGGTGAGATCATGGCACCCTATTGACCATCGAGTCTTCTTAGCAATTTGAAGTGTTATAGTGGAGAGAATGTAATGACCTAGTTCGTTATCTGTTGAGAAAATCACAATAAATTTGAATTTTTATTATTGGGTGGTTATGAGAGTAAAAATGGTAATTTACCCAAGAATATGATCTCATAATAATTTTTGATTTCTCTGTTGGTCTCATAATAAGGTTCTTAACCTAAGGATAGAGTTCAATGGATTTCAGAGTCGTTCATATTTTAATGGAATATTTAGTATTTAATTAATTTCACATGTGTGAATGGTTATATCTTTTTAACGGAGTCTCAAATTGAAATTCCAAATTTTTGGTTGAGTTTAAAATTGGGGGGTTTTCATATGTGAGGTGTAAACTCACTTTGGGTTCTAGGACTCAGGTTGGGAATTTAAGTTGGTGTATTCTTTATATTTTATTTTATTTTTTCACACCAAACCCTCCCCCCATTGCGGATTACTATGTGCATGTGATAGGGATAGGAATCCACACTTTTTCATCATATCTGAACTAAGATGCAAGGAAAGAGAGGGTGTGTCGGCTTCATCTATGGCATCAATCGAAGCTAGATCAGGATGCGGGAAATGTGGAGCACAAATCTAGTATTGAAGAGTCAATATTTTTTTCATTAGATTATTTTTTTATTTTTTATTTTCATTGATATCTACCTCTATTAGTTGTTTTTAAGTTTAAATTTGTTTTATGGACTTTTAGGAATTTTTATAGCACCTATATGCTCATTTTTTTGAGAAATTAGGGTTTCTGGTAGATCATAAGGAGTTTTGGTTTGGGCCCGGTCAGCCAGTGTTATGATGAAGAGCCAAATTATAGGGTCCATCTAGTTCTATGGGACTATCGATTCATTGAAATTTTCTTTAGTGTTGTACTAAAGTTCTTGTCTCCAATTTATATTGTATTATTGGAGTTCTAAAATAAGGTTGTGGTGTTTTTTGTGCTTTTGGATGCCTAGGGGAGACTCTAGGGTCTGAATTTTGTTCTTAAGTTTATGTTATACATCTATAATCTTCTGTTTGATTAGGTGGATTCACCTAATTCTATGTGGCATGGAGATACATGTGTTGTGAGTCTTTGATCTCTGACCAAAGTGGGGCAGATAAATCTCAATTGGAATGTTATAACTCGAGGTTTTTGTTTTGTTTATTTGTAGCACCCCAACCCTAGTAATCCTAGATCCAATTTTTACTACCATTACATTGTTATGATTACATAGAATAAAATCCTAATATACTGAAGAGTTTTGTAGTCTTGGTAAACTAGATAAATACATGAGTTAAGATTTAAAAATGAATACACTAATTAAAACATAATTTTTTCGATAATAATTTTATTCCCATTTATCATATCCTTGCATATCATTCTTAGTACACTTCTTGGATTATTGGGGAAATAAAAAAATAAGTGTGAGCTCGAATTCCCAGTAAGGGTTAAGTATAGAAAAAAAATGAATAAGTGAGAATAATCAATATGGAATGGTAAATAACTCAATACACATGCCATGTAATCAATAAAATGAGAGGCATTGCATAAATAATATGGAAAGTTAAATAATAGAACACACATTCCATTTAAAATAACTAGATAAGGAATAATCATTATGGAAAGGTAAATAATTGAAAACCATGTCATTTAATCAATAAACTGATAATGAAATGCATCCATATATTTTTTTTCCATAGTGAAAATCTCATGGATATTAATAACTGAATCAAAATGAATCCAATTCTTAATTATTGGATTCCATATTTTATAGGTACATGAGACCTTTACTATCAATACCTTTCAAAATATAGTTTAAAATATACTAGGTGAAAACCCACTAAGGCTAGCCATCTTACTCATCCCATGAGACTACTGATGCATCGAAGGGATATCTATAACTAGGGCCCACTTGTGTCGTACATGTCCAAATAATTACTTATATATCAAATAATTTATTTAATTCATGAACAATGTTCCTTATCAAATATCTTCATTGAGTAAAAGATGTAGATTTATCAATAATTCCCTAGATATTAAATAACTTTCAAAGTAAACACCATATGTAAAAATGATATATGGTTTAGGAAATAATCATATCAATGATAAATGATATGGATATTTGGGGGGAATTTAATGTTCAATGATCCCTGGAAATTGAATATTTCAAGGGGACTATAAAAATGAATCAATGAAGTGATTATTAATACTATACTTGTCCAAATAAATCATAAACCATCTAGAGTAATAATAAGGATGGTATCAATACAACATATCCTAAGTGGAGTAAAATAAAGGGTTGTTGTCATTGATGAATGGAAATGCTATAAAAAATAACTTTTAAAAACATTCTTGAGGAAACTATCCATTTCATTTTGAATAATTTTTTGAATTTTTTTTAAATCACTTTCAAAAACATTTTCTTCAAAAATTAACCATTTAAAAATGAATATGAATCTTCAAATAAATTTTGGTGGGTAATTTTGTACATGTAGTATAATGTAAAAATAACATTCCTTTTTCAAGGTAAAAAGGTTAGAAAAGTTCCTTGTTGAAAAATAAAAAATAATATACCTTTCAAAAAAATTGTAAAATACCATAAGGGTAAAAATGAATCTGATAAATTATTTTTTAATGTTTCAAAACATTTTTTAAAACATTTTTATAAAATAAGGTTTTTAGAAGAAAATAGGTTATTCGACTAAAGAGGTAAATGAAGTCGGGTATTCTTTAAAACATTTTCTAAAAAACTTTAAGTACCAAAGAGTGGTCAAATATTACTATTACTTGAAAAAGGTTGTGAATAACTATAGGATAATAAAATTAAATTATTTATTAAACAATTATCATATAAATTCCATTAATGTAATTTCAAGAATGATCAATCTTGATTTGAATGATATTGTAAAATAAACCCTTAAAATGATCCTAACATTGAAGAGAGAATTAATCAATGAATTGATTATGTGTATCAACTGTAAATAAAAATATAAGAAGCAAAAAATAATTCAATATATAATCACCATAATTATACACATAATCATAGAATATTAATGACAACGGGGAAGTAATATAACCCAATGAAAAGGAATTAAGTTATGAAATTTATTTACCACTTAGTAACATTAAGTCCAAATACCCTTAGGTGAAATAATTCAAATAGGAACTAAAAATACCATTAATAATAAATTATTCATGATATTAAATGTAAAATGAAAGTATATACACCACATAAAATAAACTAGGTGCATGACATTACAATATGCCTCAATGAAATGAAATTGTGATGAAATCACTTACCACTTAGTAACTTTTGAATCATAAGCCCCATGAAATAAATGACATTGAATGAAACTTTAAATATAATTAATATAAATTTATTCATGATAAAAAATAAAATAGGGTAATTATATACACTATAAAAAGGAAATGAGTGGTGAATATGGTGTATCCTCATAGAAGTAAAAGTGAGACAAGAATCACATACCTTGAATTTATTTTTGGGTGAACATCCTTTGAATTCCTATATAATGGTTTTAATCATGTTATTAACTTATAAAATAACCATAAATATATTTATAATATCATATATATTTTTTTAATAATATCTTATTACCTTTCTATTAATGATCTTTTATTATTTTCATCATTTTGGGTAATAACTGCTTGGATTTTCGAGTATGTTTTGACTTGTTATTTTTTGTTATCATTATGTAGATATTGATTTTATCATATAAAGAATGTAAAACATTATGTAATTATAATCTATATTAATTATATATGTATTTATAATAATCCATAATATTTTTATATAAGAAATGAAAAGCATCGCTCATGGAGATGGTAGTTTGTATGTTTGCTTGAACGCTGCTTCAATTTCTTTTTCGTATTTAAAAGAATGAACATTAAATGATATATATGTATATTAAAGTATAAAATTTATTTCATATATTTCACATATCGTTATTAAAACCATTCTTAATAAATTCCATGTAAATTTTTAACGAATCAGATCACTTTGAGGAGGCGGTAGTCCACATGTCCAGAAATGATGTTATCATATTCCCACAAAATGGAAGTCATGAAGGTATGGTTATATAAAAAGTTAAAGAAAAATAAATACATTATAAATATAATATGTATCATATATATACTATAAATACATCATTATTCCAACCTTGAAATGTGGTAAATGGTAGAATGAATGACATGGGTTCATGAGACTGTAGTCTGCCGGACATACAAATATTGATTGTGTATCCCATTTTATGTATGTGTTTGAAAGTGTTGGTATAACTATTAGAATAACAAAATTTCATTATATTTAAGATACCAAGGTAGTTTTAAAATAATTATATAAAAAAAATTGAAGTGTTGAAGAAATAAATGAAACAAAAATGATCGTTGAAGAAAGTTATCTGTTATTTGGGTAACTCCATTGGGTTTATACTAAAAGGCTTACTTAGTTTTCTTTATTCCCAATGTTAGTCGTATAGAATTTAGGGAGGTATTTTGGGATCTTATTTTTTCAGGTTTTGGATGAGTCAAAGGGCTTAATAGGTGTGAATATTTGGGAGGTGTGAGTACATTTTTATAGTAGAGGAGAGTGACATTATTGTAAATATAAAATGGTAAACACTATTGAGAGTTATTCTTTGCATAATGTGCCTCCAATAATAGAAAAATTTATATAAAGTAATTATATGGTCTAAATATGAAAATAAAATAGGCTTCTGAAATTTTTCTAAGTCATTTTGGTCCTTATGTTTAAGGTTTAGTCCCTTGTTAAGCTTAATTTTACTTTTTTAACTACATTCACTAATATTTTTGGTCAAAAAATAATTTGGACTTACTATAAATTATAAATTTTTATTATTAAAAATATGGAATCCATTTTTTTAAAATACAATCATATTAATGGAAAAAATTAATTTAAATTTAACCCCATATATGGGACAACAAAGCGGGTTTATAAAGTAAAAATGTTCAAAAGTTTGAAATGTTTTATATCAAATTTCAATGTGAATTGGATTAAAATGACATAAATTAGATTAATTCCTGTATAATTTAACTAAATATAATTTTAAAAAATTAAAATATAATTTAACTATAAAAATAAATTAGGTGAAAATGCAGTTTTTAATTAAAATTCAGTATTTTTCATCATTCATCAAAAAATAAAACTTCAAAAAAAAATAAACAAAATAACCCTAAGGTAATTTTTATGTTAGTATTTCAAAAAAAAAGTTTATTTTTAAATATAAAATTTATAAAATTTCCAAAATTTATTTTTAAAATAGGTGTTCCATTAAAAGGCGGCAAAACTGCCTTTATAAAAATATAGCTTTTTATGTGTAATATTTGATTTTTTCTTTTCTTATGCTTACCAAATATATTGGATAAATGTAAAAAATATTTTATTGAATATATAATATAAAATTTTCTTTAATATCATTCACTAATAGAAATTAGTTTAATTTATTATGAAAATATTCCTTTGGGTGCATAAAAATTGTATTTTATAAAACCATTTCGTTTATATTAAATTATTTTTTATATTAATTTCTAATCAGTTGGTAACCAATGAATTCAACCATTTATTTTTATAAGTTATATAATCCAATTCATAATAATCAATTTAATGACTAGGTTATAAATTATTATATTAAATAAGAATATTTGAATAATATATTGTTCCTCAGTAAAAATTGGTTTTATGTGAAAGGAAAGATATTGAAGGAAGTATTTACTATGTTCGATGCAAGTTTACTTAGTATTGTGTGCATTGAAATCTATAAAATATATTAAATTTATTTAAAATATTAAATATATCATAAATTCTCAAGAGGTTATATTCCTTTCTATGTTTGGTGTTGCGTGTCACACACACTATCAAATAAAAGTTACTCTTTTTGAATTTTCAAGGTGTTGAATTATTTATGTATTCAATCATTTATTTGTATGATAGATATAATTATTAAATTGGGATAGTAATATCACATGTTCATTCACTTTTTGGGATATAATATGTTCTCTATTACAATTGGGGTGGCCTACTGAGAATTATATTCTCACCCATTATATGGGAACTTCCATGCACATGAATAATTTTATGTCTGCTTTTAGGTAGATCATAAGTTTCATAGGGGATGGGGAAGATTCTATGTGTTTAATTATTGAGTGGGATTTCTCTGGTGGAGTCTAAGAAATAGTTTTTTAGAATTTCAATAGATGTTGGAGGCCAAGTTTGAAGTATGGATTTGGGATGGTGATAGAGCCTTTTTATATTTTCATTTCTTTTATTTATTCTATATATGTGGGTGGACCAGCAGATAATAAGTTGATGTGTTCTAGAATGATCATGAGGTTTTATATTTCATTTCATTTATTATAGAATTTTTTTTCCCTTATTTACTCTTATTTTTATGGATGTGTTTGTGTTTGGTAATTTTTCTCTATTATTCCACTCATATATAAGGGTATAGTATCCCCAAAATATCTCTTAGGGACCTTATTGCTAGTAATAATCCTCTAGAATATAGAGATGTGTGCATGATTCCTTGTTTAAAGCTGGATTGGGTGACATGGTAGGTAATCCCATGTCAATTTGTGACAGATCCCTTTCCTGGATTTTGAAAAAATATAAGAACGAATGTGAAATGATGGGGATGATATTTTTATATGTTGGATTTTGTTTTCAATATATAAATCAGGTTAAAAATAAGATAAAATAAATTTTAATATGTGAGGTTTAGTTTGTTTGAGAGTTTATAGGTATTTCAAAAAGTTTTTGGTTTTGTTTAGAATCAATATTGAGGATTTTTGTCTTTGTGCATATTGGATTTTAATTTTGGCTAATCCCTTGCATAAAAGCCATTCTATGCTAAGAAAATTAGTAAGATGTGGATAGGCTGAGAATATATGGGTTGAACTAAATCAAGAAATTTGGATAATTTCTATTTCACTATATATGTGTAAAGTTAGTCATGAGAGACCAGTGGAAATATGGAAAATTCTAGAATATATAAGAAACACTTTGTTGATTTATAAGAAAAACTTTGAGTAGATAACAAAAATGTAGCTAAGCCCTCAGTTTATATAAGTAATACGTAATAGTAGCTCTAATGATATATAAATTTTAATCCTAGGAAAATTGAGTTTGTAAGGATAATATTCCTAAAAAAAATGGTAGATCTATTGGTATGTAATAGTAAACTTGAGGGAGAGGCAATATATAAGGGTATCTCCCAAAATACATAAGAGTACTTTCAATGAAAAAGAACTGACATGTTATGGTATTATTAGTGGGAATGGAAATATTTAAAGGTAAATTTTCCAATTCATAAGTATCATTTCTGAAATATATAGAGGGTTCCTTAATTAGACAAAATATTATGTTTTAGACAATTATAATAGAGTTCCATAAGAATTTTTTTCCAAAAAATTATTGATAATTCAGAAGTTGGATATGATGATGAAAAAAATTCATTTATTGATTATATATAATGAATATAATTTATGATGATAGAAGTGTGGAATATTTTTCATTCCATGAAGTTTTTTTTCCATGCCATGAAGAAAGTTATGGGTCTAAGATTTTAAAAGAAGTTAATTCATAATGTGAATCCCTTAAAATTAAGATGTGGGCTATTTTAAAATGGTTAAATATTTCATAACACATTACATGGTTTCATTTCATGTTCATGAATATATGGATAGTAAATAAATAATAACTCATTTCATGAAGAAATATTTTTAATCCATGAAACAAAGTGGAGTTGGGGGATCTAGTTAGTCATGTCTTAAAAAATACATTCGCACTACGATAACATAGATATATTTGACCGTCTGAAAGAGAATAAGAGGGATAAATTTAGATGAAGTTAAGAGTATTTAAAATAAGTTGGATGACCAAATTTGAATTTAAAATTATAATTAGAATATGAATATCACTGTTTCTACTAGAAATAAATATATTTTATGTTATTATGAAAATATATTATATACACTAAAAAAGAAAAATACAAATATTATCGAAGTGAAAGAGTGAATTAAAAGAAGAGGATAACACTTTTTTTTGGAAATTGAATATTAAGAGAAATAAACCTATCTTTGTGAAAGTATAAGAGGAAAAATAAGAAGAGGAAGAGTAAGAAGGATAAGAAGAAGCACTGAAAAAACATTATGGAGGTCTAATTTTGTTGAAGACTCTTATTTTAATATATATATATATATATATATATTAGTATGGGAGAAATTTACATAGTTATAATACTTTTTCTGTAATTTTATTTCAAAGATATCCTATACTCATTATGATCCAAAAATGGTAAAACTAGTGAACTATATGGTCTTGGGTGATTCTCAATTATATCAAGGATTATCTACTCATTTTGAGTAATAAATATTTTAAAATCTATTGTGTCTACTTTTTTATATTATATCATGTGTAATAATGATCAAGTTAGTCACTTTAATATTTGATGAAGTTTGTTTCTAAAATAAATGTAAAAATGAATTGGATACACTAATTCACCCCCCAGTGAATTCTCAATTATCTTAAGGACCATTTAATAAAAGAAAACATAAAAACCATATCCCCTTCATCTATTATCTAAATATTCTTACCAAAAAATAATTTCTACAGGATTCTTCTTCAACAACTGAATACCAAAAACTCACATGGGGTCACACCAATCTATATAAGCTCATAACAACTCTGGAACTAAACATCTCCTAAAATAATGTTGGTTTCAATAATCTCCCCCATTGGATTTTATTTTCATGAATTGAAAAAAAAAATATCTTTTCAAACTTATCACACATATAATTTAATCATAATTTAATAATTTTAATCCTATATAATAAAAATAGGTTTAGGACACAAGAATATTGAATAATAATGTAATGTTATCCATTAAAGTGACTTGCATTCACTTCTTCCCAACTCTTGAAACTAAATGAGATAAATTTCATGAAAAAAATCTTATTCCAATTCAAAAAAATGATCTTTTAGATTGTGTATAATAATGTTTTTATGTCTATGCTCAATAACCATATTGTAATAGTTCACAACTCATACAAGTCAACTGAAGCACGCATATTCTAAATTCCCAGCTTACCCCTATAAAAACTCCCCATAAATATGTACTACACCATTATGGAAAGACATGTTATTTTAATTTATTTTTTTCTTATCCCCCTTGAAAAAAATACAAATATAATAAGAGTGTATGGGATCACCATACCTTAGACTTTAAAGGATTGAGGTTTAACTCCTATAATCAACTTGATTGTATGAAATGAATCTTTCAGAAAAGGCTTAGTGAACACATTGGTAATTTACTCCTTTTTTGGAAAAAATACTATCTTAAAAACAAATGATATTGAAATAACCTATAATAAGTGATATTTTATATCAATGGTCTTTGATCCTGAATATTGAATCAAATTTTTTGATAGTATAATAGATCTTTGATTATCATAACTAGTGAATAAATAATTTCACATCCACCTTGAGATCTTTTAATTGAGTCTCCATCCACATCAATTGGGTTATTTATTTATTTGAAAAAACATATTCCACCTCATATGTAATCAAGGCCACCAAACTCTACTAATTTTGTTTCTATTTTATACATATTTATTCTATAAATAAAACTCTACTGGATGTCACCCTTATATCATCAATATTTTCAACCCAATCGACATCTGTATATACAAACAAATGATGCCTTAATTTGATATTATATTTATACCCATATTTCATCATGTATTTCATACATATTATTATCCCCTTTATAGTTATAATATGTTACTCTTTTATTTCACTTTGAAATAAAGACTTTTTTTTACAATATACACAAGATTCGACCATGAAGTTGTTAGGTATAGTAAACTACTAATTAGTTTTCTGAACTCCATTAAAATAAATTCTCTCCTTTTTCATATTTTGATATATTGGTTCCTGATGAAATTGATTCTAAAAACTACTTTGAATCTTCTCTTCCAAATATTTGTATAAGTTCTCAAGCATAAATTTCTTGAGAGGGAAATGTAATTCTCTTCTTGGGAAAATTTCAAACCCAATACATACTTCATATCACTAATAATAGACATCTCGAACATATTCTTCATATCTAAAGAAAATTATTTAGGTTCACCTTTTTTATTTACAAAAAAATAAATAATATCATCTACATAGATGATAACATTAAAGATAACTATTTATCTTTGTTGATGTAATAGTTATTATCTACCCTTAATTTCTTGACCTGCAATTCATTCAATAATGAATAAAACTTTGAATAATATTATTTTGGGACTTGATTTAGTCCATTCTATTAGATGGGTCCAAGATTTTTTTTTCTTTCAAACATTATAAGGAACTAGATTTTCCTAATATATTATTTTGGTGTTGAGGAAAATTTCCTATTTGGAGGATATTTGTCTAGAATTCCTCTACCAATTCAGTGCTACTTTATAAAGTATAAGCATCAGTGACCTTTACAAATGAAAAAAACTATAGAATGAATGTTTATCTTGGTTCATTTCTTAGTGAAAGGGTCTGACATACTCCTCTGATATTAAACTCCCATAAGAGTAGTTATTGGTAATATTTGTGGAGAACATCCAAGATTATCTAGCCCCAAGTTTACTCTCTTTGATGTATTCGAGTAGATTATGGGAGTTTTTCAATAGGGAATAACATATATAGTAGGTCATTCAGTGAATAAAAAAATTTGTGTCATCCACCTCCCTCGCCTAGGAAAAAGTTTAAAAGAGTATAACTAGATACTATTATGTAGGATTTGGACCCTCTATCGATTCAGTTTCATGTGGCCTCATAGAACAGACCGTGTTAATTACAAGGTCATGTTAATAATGATGAACAAAAATCTCATCAAGGAGAGATGTAAACACCCTTTAAAGGTCAAAATAAAAGGGTATATTCCTTCTTGAATGAGAAATTTCCAAGATTATTCATATTTTCTATAAAAAATAACTTTCTCAAATATCTTAAAATCACTAATTTTCAAGAATCTGAGATGAATAACCATACCAACTACTTCCCCTACCATAGGTTCCTTGGATACCCTATCTATCATTGATTCATCTCTAAGTATTATCGCTAGAAGATGGTAAATCATGGCATATTGGAATTGGGAGATCCTTATGAGCAAGTCACATGTGTTTCCATAACCCTAGATGATGATGAAGGTACCAAATATTGGTAGTGGGTTTAAAGCCAAGATTAACAAAAGTTCAATGATTAGAGAGCACAAAACTGAACCTCTCAATCCCATGGGATGATTTTTTCATTACTGAATCATTTGTTATCCTCTCTATCCAATACATTTTTTCTGTAAACACCATCAAATCTACATCCTTATAGATATCAAAGGAGTTAGTACTTATGTCTTAAGGTTGACAATGAGTCTCTATCATTTCTAAATTCAATCTATACTCTCATGGATTTTAGGCCACTAAATTGGGATAAATTTTAGGTATTTTCTAGTACTAGAGGAATCCTCTTATGATGAATAATAGTTTACCTATTTCAACTTCATTAGAGTTGTATATTTTTGTGCTAAACCTATGGATAAATCATACTCATTAACTTCTATTAAATTTTCTCTCTGACTCCCTTAATCTAGGGGAAGATGTACCTCAGGAACACATTCCACCCAAGGAGGTTCCCCTAGAAACATTATCTATGCAACTGAAATAAGAAGGGAAGAATTGATCTGGGATATGTATGAATAACTATCCATAGTACGGATCTTCAATTAAATTCCACCTCCTAATAAACTAGTTTACTTCTTAGTGGAGTCACAACCATCAAACCATTGGCGGAATTTTTTAGTTGTTGACCAAGCATCTATTCCCCAATCAGTTGGTCCCTCTACACTTCTTCATAGAGAATGACCCATTAGAAAGAGAATTATTCCCCTATAATATAAGTACATATTTCTCAAGAATATCACTAGTATCCCTACTTGGTAATCAATACTTGACAAAAATCACTTTTCAAAGTAGTATAGGGAGTTTTCACTGTGGACTTGAAGATACATCTGATGTTTATGAAAAATGTGGATACTAAAAAAACATATTGTGTAGAAGAATTTAAGAATTAATAAATCCATACTATCATCTTATTTTCTTAATAAGGTGTTGTAATGGTCATATAAGGACATATATACCCCTAAATATTTTAAAAAAAGATTAATGGTATTAATGTGAATTGATTATTAGTGGATAGTGTATTTGGTATCAATCTCTTTTTGACTCGGATGCTACACTAGTTGGGATATATAGACACTAGTATTTCCTTGTCGAGATTAAAAATTCAAGGATATGATAATAGTGAGAAAAAACCACTAAAAATGTCCAGATGAAGACCCAACTCATTGATTTGGTATCCAAAACCTAGTGTATGGTAGTATCGTGAGACATCACTTTCAACACCTTATTGGGGTGGCATCAGATCCATTTACATGTAGGTGTCCCTTCATTATATCATTAATGCCTAAAATACTCCCTCATTGCTTGATTTGGATTACTCTATGGTGATGTTTCCCCTTTCAATCATTTGAAACTAGTAACATTGATTCTAAGTATTAAAACAGAGTGGAAATTATCCCCATGTCAAAGAAGCTAAACATTTCAATGGGAAAAATGATCTGATATCCACCTTGATGAATCCTTAGGATAACATTAAGAGGAGTTTTCTACTTACTATTTACCATTTGATATAAAAAATATATTGGATATTAAGAACCACTTCATTGTTCTAGAAATAAAGGAGTGGTCCAAGATCACATACTTCTTTTATAAGGCATAGGTGTGTCTAAATGTGAAGGATTACTCTACCAACATACATAAAATGTTTCACCCTATACCAATTAATAAAAATCTTGACTATGTATATCAAATATCTAGATTGAACAATTGGCAGATTATTGAGCCATCATTTTTTGATATGCTAAGTGGACTACACAAATGAATATCATAAGGATTGTTAACTATGAAATCCACCTATATGTTATCTCCAAAACCATAAGGTTGTATATCCACTTATGAGAATTATTACCCCACATATGAAGATTATAACAACTCAAAATCACTTATTCCTAATGATTTTAATTCCCCATCATCCCTCACACTTCTAATGATGAATAATTGGACAAAGCCCATCCTGCCTTTAAGGAGGGAATTTCCACCACCATAAATGAGCTTAAATAAGTGAACCGTGGTACCAAGAGATCCCTATGGAAAAAATTTATCAGTTTCTTCATTCATCATAATAAATATAAGTGGTATGTTTTGTTATTAAATAAACCCCATGATCTATTTGAATGGAATTACAATTATATTTTTGGGATCAATCCTCAAGTATTCATTTACTATCTGGGACTTTCTATCAACTACTATAGATATATTTAGGAACATTGAAGGATGAACCCCTCCTATGGTTCCATATTTGATGATAAATTTGACAAGTTGATCAAATCTGGATTCTTTAGGGAAGTCCAATACCCCAAGTGATTAGAAAACAATGTCCCATCTAAGATGAAGAATGGTTATATCTAAATTTGTATCCACTTATAGGATATTAACCACCATTTCCCAAAAGAATACTTCTTATTCTTAGTCACAAAGTTACAGATCAATTTAACTTCTATCTTCTAGAGCCCCTCCTTCATATATTGATACTCTAAATACAATCAAATCCATATAGCCCTATAATATAAAGATGTCACTACATTCAAGGAACCTTGGGGACAATAAAATTTCTAGGTAATCCCTTTCACTTAAAAACACTTGAGAAATATATCAGTGTTTTATGCATTACATATCCAATCCCCTTCTAGGAATTACTTTGGAGTGCTATATGGATGGTTTGGTGGTAAAATCTCACCAATACTATGATCATCTTAATGATCTTGAGAAAGTGTTCTACATGCCTTATTCCCACTATCTTAATAATAACCCCTTGAAGTTCACATTTGAGGTCACCTTTAGGAAATCACTCATATTCATTATATTATACAAAGTCATCAAGGTTGATTGAGATAAAATCAAGATCAAGATTAAAATTACTCCTTGAAATCTTCAAGATTTGAGAGGCTTTCAAAGACATTTGGATTTCATATGATGTTTTTTCTCTAATATAGTTGTAAAATAAAAGTCCTTATAGAAGTTGAATAAGAAAGATGTTTCATAGAAATGGGATAGAGAATTAAAAAATGTGGTTGATGATATTAAATAGTACTTACTTTATCCTCTAGTTTTAATATTTTCTATCTATCAAGGGAAAATACTTAATCTTCTATTTTATAAAACCAAAGAAATCTCTCAGTGATTTTTTATATTTGAAGATAAATGGGGTAAAGGGAATAATATATACTAGCTAATTTATATGATGATAAAAAATTAGTTTAGACACTCCCCTATTGAGAAGAATTAACTTTCCTTGGTCTTCATGATCCATAATCTGCATCATTATCTAAATCATCATGAGGTCTATTTGATCTCCAACATCAACCCATTGAAGTATATTCTCAATAATTCTATGATAATTTGGTTATTGGAATGATGGGTAGTGATACTCTAGGAATTAAAAATTATATTCATCCCTCAAAATGATTTGAAGAGACAAGGATTGGAAGATTTCCTTTTCATGTACCCAACCCTTGAAGATTTTACCATGTATGTCAAATTTCCCGATGAGGCCATTCTCTACATCTATGAAACATTTCCATGATAGGAAATTCAATTTGATGGTCCCTATCTAAGGCCTACTTAGAAGAGGATATAAAACCCTAAACATAATAGGTTCATCCTTATAGTTGTCCTTATCTCTCCCTAAAAAATCTCCATTCTATATTGATTCCTCATTTCTAAGGGGTTCACCAACAATGAAGTTGAATATTAAGCCAACATTACCCACCTCAAATTTTCCCTTGAGGTCTAAGGTCCCTAGATTCATGTAAAGAAAAACTTATACTTGGTCATATAAAAATTCAATGGTGATTACACCATCAAGAATGATGATTCAATCTCTTTTATAAAGATCATTAATGGATTGATGGAAACATTATCCTTTGAATAAAATTTTTCTCATGTCTCATGATCTCTAAACAATTGTCCAGGGACTCTAGAAAACTTGGTGATGTCTCTTACTAACGATAAACAAAACAACATAGTCATCCATGAGGAATATTGGGGGTGATAACCCTCATCATTCTTACGTGGAAGATCGATAGGTGAACCAACTCAGCATTGTCTTCTAAAAAGTGGGGCTTACAAATTCTTCTATAATAAAAGAATCTATGATTAGATGACCTCCTTTATAGATTACCACCAAAATAGGATGCTACAATAAAATTGGGCTGAGGAGGGACACATCTACAAAAGGGCGGTGAATTTTATCCTTTGTGAGCGAATTTCCAACCCATTGTACCATTTTTCAGTAATATTACTCAAAAATGGTGTGTCAATAGTGAAATATACTCTAACTCACTTACTTTATTTTTTAAATCAAAAAAGAATCTTCTTTTAATATACCCATTTAAGAATATTTTTATTATAAAAAATTTAATATATATATATATATGTTTATTTATTATAAAATGTATTTTTACTAAAATGTATTTATTGTAAACATTTTAATATAAATATATATGCATATAATAAAAAATTATAGGTTCTATTGAAATTACTAATTTATTTTCATAAATCATTGATATAATTTATTTAACTTTTTAGTTTATTTTCTTACTATGTATCAAGAAGTTTTATTATATGATTATTGTTATATAAATTTATAATATATCTATTTGGAATTTATTATAAGATTATTATTATTTAAATTTATTTTCATATATTTAAAAGCAATTCAATGAAATAAATATTAATATAAGAGTTATTTATTTAAATAATTTTTTAAAAAAAATAACAAGATAATAATTATTTTTATATATATTATAATAATAATAATAATTGTATAGTTAAATATAACAAATAATCAAATGTAATGATATATAAAATTATGTGTACAATTAATAACAGAATTGAAAAATATAAAATGGTATTGTTACAGTGAAATTATAAATATGATGTTACACTATAGTGACATTCTAAATGGTGCCCCATTTAGAGTTTGTTGGAGTATCCATTTCATGCCATTTTGGGGTACATTAGAGATGTATGATGACCACAACTCAAAAAATTCCTATCTGAATACAGATTTGATGAGTTCCTTATCTATTTAATCAAGGGAAATGAAATTCCTCAAATTTTGCAAAATTTTCATGATGGAGCACTTAAAGGCCCTCATACATGATTATAGATCTCCCACCATATCTAGAAACCAAGCTACCTTTGGACCACCGGGATTCTAGACTTTGTAGAGTTCTCCAAGAGGTTTCACACATGAAAGGTCCATACTGAATTCGTTTTTTCCCTCTAGATATATTCCAAACTACCAAATACTTTTGGTCCATTACTTTGTGGGGAATTAATGTTATATATCCATACCCGACGGTGATAGCACGATAGTTTAAGTTAATTATTACTAATATCGATTTCTTTTCAAAATGGGATAGATCTATTCCCCTTAAGGAATTAATGAAAAATTCTGTGATCAATTTGATGAATTCCCACATCATTCATTTCTTTGGTATCCCTTACGATATTCTTATATGTAACAGAACTAATTTTTGAGCATATGATCTGAAAAAGGTGTACACTAAGTATTATATTCAATCCTATCACACTACTCACAATCATGTGTTAGTGAATAGACAGAATAAGCGATTCAATAAATTCATCTCTAACATTCTATAGAATATAGTGAATCAGAATAAGAAGATATCACCTGGAAATATCTCCAACACGTTGTGAGAATATAATACCATGGCCCAAACTTCCACCCAGATGACTCATTACTCCCTAATATATGGAATGGAATTAGTTTTGTCTATCAAGATTCATCTACCTTCACTCCAGATAGTTATACACAACTAATTGATGTAGGATTATTGGCCATGATTTCAGATAGATAAGCTAGAATCACTTGATGTAAATAAGATGCAGGCATTGCAGAATCTTAAGGTATGTCAAAACTGAGTAGCGTGGTAATTCAACAAGAAGGTTGTACTTTACTGATTCTTCTAGGGTGATTGGGTTCTAGAATTGAAAACACTATTTATACCAAAAATAAAGTTGTCTAAGTTAGAGACCATGTGGTTAGTACCATTCTCCATTCACAAGGTTTACTCTAATGGTGTATATTTACTAATCATCATGGAAAGGGAGTGTATCATGCCTTTCAAAAATTCAAGGTTCGTCAAAAAAATAATGTGTATGTGAATGAACCCCTATCATCCTCATCACATGATGTTAAAATATTTGGTTTATTTCCTCACCACATAATGTTAAAATACATGATATATGTCTTTTATTCATATTATTAAACTATAAGGAAGACATAATTGATGCATAATGTTAAACTACATAGAGTCATAACCATTATATGACTATAAACTATGTGATACATTGATCCTTGCTACATATCCCTAAACTATATTGATGACCTCTTTCTATCTGATACTTAAACTAAAAAACGGTGAGAGATTCCTCTTCAGAGAGGACACCCCATTTATGATGGTATTATTCTCTCTACAGTCCTCTACTTCATGTTGGTATGGTTCACCTACCTCACCACCCCAAAATAGATATGTATGGCTTGATTACTATTTCATATTATATGTATGATGTCTGGATATCCTATACTTATTCCAGACAAGGGTTTTTATCCTATGTTATCCCATTGATTGTGTTAATATTTAGACTCACAATGGGTCCCCCTTCACTTCCCAATACTAGAATGATTCCAATATTCAAAATTGTTCTATATACAAGAAAGATATTCATTGAAGATTCATATCCCAAAACTATATTTGTCTTGATTCTTATTTTATATGATATTCAGTAAACCCCATATATCCTATCTCAAGTCCATATTCAGATTTCAACTCTTCAATTTCCCTCCCATTGTATTACATATCCAATTCATTATAGTTATTCTTATATTTTTCCTATATTGGGATGAAGCCACCCCACTAAGAACTATGTGTGTCTTGATAGCTATTTCACATGATATGTATTGATTTACATATCTCTTATCTCAAGACCATTTATAAATATATTATCACTCCATATCACATATTGGTGTTCAGTACTCCTTCAATGAGTTTCCTTTACCCAAATGACACAAATATTCCATCATTCTCTAAGGAGACAGTCAAAGATATATGACCTTAAACTATAAGCCTCTCCTTTGGTCAAAGTTGTATAACCTTAAACTTTAATATTATTCAGTTCAAGTTGTATGACCCTAAACTAGTAGCCACTAGTTCATTCAAATTTATTCATCCTTAAACATTATTCCAATTTTTTCTGAGATATATTACCTCAAACTAGATTCACTCATTTAATAAAAGTTGTATAACCTTAAACTTTGTTCCCATTAAATAAGATCTATATGACCCTAAACTAATAGACACTCATTCATTAAAAGTTGTATGGACTTATAATCCAATCTAATCTGGTATGATATATATAACCTTAAACTAAAATCCACTCATTTAGTCAAGGTTTTATGACCATAAACCCTAGTCCCATTTGGTCCAATTTATATGAATATAAAAGATAATTTAGTCATTTGGTCAAATAAATACAAACTTAAACTCAAGTCCCATTTGTTTTAAAGATATATGGACTTAAACTACATATCCTCATGGATTATATCATTTCCCTCCTTAGTTCATGATTAAACACTTTTCTCGTGTCTCTTTTAGGGTTAGTATTTGTGTCCAACTAAAAATCACATTTCGCTACATTCCCTTCATCTATATTCATATGCCTTGTCAATATTCCTAATGAAAAACAATATAGGCCTATAGTTTTTACACTCTTCTTTATTATATTTTTTTCTTTTACCGATACACTAGGTGTATTTTTGAGTTTTAATCATCATCTAAATCCTTAATTTCCAATTGTACTTCTATCAGTTTATAGTGATAACGTAGGTTAACTAGTTTTAGCCAGTCAATACCCATATAGGACACACATCCTAGAGAAAATATACTCAATAACTATATAGCAGAACCTATGTTTAGAACATGGTTAATTTTCACCTTAAAAAAATTACCCCTATTTTTTATGATATAGTGGTGGAACCTACCATTTGAATAGTTTCTTAGCGGTCATCCTTAGCATATTTTTTTACTTCCCTCCTTAGTTAAAACTCTTTGAGTTATAATTTATCTTTCCACTAATTCCCTTTATCTCTAAATGTTTTATGGATAATATATCTTTTGGAACCATGCCCAGCCAGGTCCCCAACCTTTACAAGATCTCTTATATTGGTCAATAAAAACATTTAGCCATGACGTGTTCAACCATGTTTTATACTCTCACATAATATGATAGATCCTATATTACCACTTTTTTCTTATATCAATATTGTATCATGTGGAGTTATAAATTATATAATGACCAAGATTCATTAGAATTTGAATCAGGTAGTTCAAACAAGTATAATTTTATTACTTAGAAAAATAAGTAGGACCAACATTCTATTGTAGCCTCTCCTTCAGTAAAAATTGGATTATAGTAGTGCCTAATTAATTGAATACTAAAGCTCAGTTATCCTAAATCTAGAATATTTGATATCCGAAGACAAGCATGTCATCTATTCCATATCAACCTTTGCATGTGGGTCCACTTGAGCCACTTGTATTTAGATTTTTATTTAATACACCCAGTACTCCACCACCTAGGTTGTTTCCAGGGTTAGATAATCCTCGGAAGTTGTTATTTGAGTCATTACGTGGGTGATATATTCTTACCTCAATAAGGATAAGACTTATATTTGGATTTACTCCTCCTATTGAGTAATATCATATTGAATCACACACCAAGTCTTCACAATATGAGCCTCATACATGGCCCTCATAGAATCGTATTTTCATTCCATGATTCACTCCCAATTGACCAAAAAGTGAAGGGTCGTGGTGTGTAAGGTATGTTAGTTTACCCCATCGGTACTTAGATTCACTATCCAATGGAATAGATTTCTCATCCTTCAATCATATGACCTAATAAATTATAGGTAATTAGGCCCCAAATGTTCTTCCACACCCTTCGTTGGATCACATTTTCTTCCCTGGTAGTGTCTAAACTTGAGTATGCTTTGTATACTCAAAAATATTATAACATGGGGAACTGGTCAATTAGTAGTGATAGGCACTCAAATTCAGGATCTACATGGATCAATTCCACTATAGTGGAGGTGAAGTCTCGGTGGTAGGCACCTCACCATTACTCATCTAGGTGGGATTATATAAATTGTATTCCAAAGCTAGATTATGATCTTTGGTGACGTGGTCAGTAGTAATGATGTTTGTATGTACATACTCTTATATTCTTATAAAATAATTAAATGGAGTATCAAAGTTTAACTCTAGTATGGGGACATCATACAATAGTCCAAAACCATACTGTGATAGCCTTTCAGGTAGTAGATAGTCCCTTTATTCTATCATGATTAGTTATTCCAACATCTGATGTCATGCTTGGATTCACTCACTAGGTCTAGATCTGAGGTTCTCCAAATTTTCATTCTTCTATGTGGTGAAATCATAAGAATTATGGATATCCATGTTTAATGTTTGGTTAATCGGTGAAAGTTTTTCTATGCATGGTTTGTCCAAGGCCTCTTTCATGTACACGTTTCATTTCATAGAAACATTTTTAGCAACTATTCACTCAACTGATGATCATGAAATGATTATTTTCATAAGTGGTTTTCATGAAAAATTCAAGTAGAAAATCTCAGAGTATGCTCACAAGATAGTTTGAGTTCCAAGAAAAAATAGGATCCACTCTAGTTTTGTGAAAAGTTATGCCCACCTTTGAGGTTCCAACCCATATTTATAAAGGGTCTGGGTAACCTTTTTCCTCCTGAGTTATGAAATAATAGAGAATAAAGTGCCAAACATTTATATTTTCCTTATAATTCGATCATAATCACATCCATTAGACCCAATACTAATAGGGTCACTTATTAATACTCAAAAACACATATGTGATGCACTTCCCTTGGAGTGGATTTTATTTTCGGATGATGAGGTGACAGAGCAGGTGTTACTTCTCAATGCGTCGGAAGAGGAAGCGGCCAAGATGATGGGTCAGGACATTGAAGTGAAGCTTAATGAAGAACAATATTTTTGGGTCGACAAACAGGACACGATCCTTGTTTGGGGATTCAATAAGGGGATAATTAGACTGGAGGAGTATATACAGGTCTGGGACAAATTGACCTCTTCGCTTGAAGCCCTGGTTAGGGGAGACCCGCATACCCAGGTATCTGCTATATCCTGGAGGTTGTTTAGAGATATGGTTACAGGTAGAGTTGAGCTGTTTTTCAACAAAGATGCTTTACCATTATGCGACTAATGTTGGGGTGCTCTCTTCTTCTTGAGATGTTTGGATAGGTGGCAGTGCTTCTTTATTTTGTGTGTATCGTGGTGTTTTCAGGTTTTTTAAACAAGTTTTATGGTCTTTACTTAGATGAGGTTTAGAGCACAAGGTCGTCGCCTCTTCATGTCACTTGGAGCGGAAGACTGAGAGGGAATGGCTTGGCCATAGGTACTGTGCCTGTGCATCCTTGCACGGGGCTGTTTTCTGAGTCGCATGATTTGGTGGAGGCCTTTTAACGCTGAGCTACTGGGTAGAGGCAGGACCAGTATTTGTTTGGAGTTTTTTTGTTGTTGTTTGTATTTTGATGGACTTGAGGTTGCTCACTTTCCCTTAAAAGTGATTTGATAATAAAATAAAAAATGATTTTCTATCTAAAAACACATCTGTGATGGATCAAGGATAAAGGACGGTGAAAGGAATTAATTTGGATCTAAGGGCCAAAGTCTCATGTTGACCCTTGAGTTTGAGAGCCAATATCAAAAGTCACTATAAAAGCCCAGTGTTCTTAGTACATGCAATATTGACATGTGTGAACCATCTCTAAGTACATCCATACGGAAATATTCCTATAATTACCCTTTAGATCACTATTATTACTGTCATTAATAATTCTTTGGAAATTTGGGAAGCTGAATCATCTCGTCTCACACAACCTTGACTTTTATGCCTCAAATAGTCCTAATTAGAGAATTTACATGGAATTTTATAGGTGAGAAATTTTACATGAATTACCTCGTGTGATTCATTCAATGCATCAAGAAATGAATGATAATATTTCACACAATATCTCTTAAATGAATAACACTTGTCACAAAAGGGAATAATTCCTCCCAAAAGAAAAATTCTCACACAAGCCATATCTTATGTGAACTTATGTTATGATATCTCATTTTCTACCACCTTTATATAGAAAATATTCCATAATATTGATGAAATTTTCGGTATTTACTCACCTATTATGAGATCAAGCCTAAAAACTCCATTTACATGGCCGTAATTGTGACCTTTCACCTCTTATAACTTTAAATTAGACATGAGTTGGGTAGCATTCCCATAATCCACACACATATCCTTGTTTATTCTAAGAAATTTTCAAGAATACCTATACATAATCCTAACACATATATAGTGACCCAAACCCTATAAGTCTAGATTTGGTGCCTGCTACCATTACATTATAATAATATACAAGTAATTTCATCCCAAAAGATCAAATAGTTTAGTAGTCTTGGTAATCTAAATACATACAGGTGTCTTGAATTACAATTTAATACACAAATTATTACATTTTTTAAAGAATAAATTTATTTCATCTAATGTATCATTTCATATCAAAAATAGTACTCTTCATGGAATCATGGGGAAATGAAACAAAATAAGGGTGAGCTCAAATGATCAATAAGTGTTAAGTATAGTGGAAGTAATTATGAATAAGTAAACATAATCAATATGATAAGGTAAATAATTGAACACACATACCATTTAAATAACATAAATATAATGGAAAGATAATTCATAATCAATATATAAAGGTAAATAAATAAAAACACGTTCTGTTTAATTAATAATTGAGAATGAAATGCATCTAAAGATTTTGTTATAGTGAAAATATCATGGATAATAGTAACTAAATTATGAATACATTCAATGCTTAATTATTAGACATCATTTTTCCCAGGTACATGAAACCTTTACTGTCAAGACCTTTCACATGATAGTTTAAAACCTACCACTATCAAGACCTTTTACAAGATAGTTTAGAACATTCTTTGTTGCAAATGTGAAGGGTTATTTTTCTAACTGATTTCATCTCCTAAAACTACTGATGCATCAAGGGTATTACTTTAAATGGTCCAAAATCCATTTCATACCTTTCAAAATCATTCTTTATATATCAAATAATCAATTTAACTTATAAATAATGTGACTTTTCAAATATTCATATTGATTAAAGGATACAAATTTATCAATATTTCCTCAGTTAATCAATAAGTATCAAAGTAAATTCCATATTTAAAAATGGTATATAGTTAAGGTAAAAAATGTATCCATGATGAATAATATTGAAATTTTGGGTAAATTTAATTTCCATAAGAAAGTAAATAATGTAAGGTAATGTTAATGATAATAAAAATGAATCAAGGAAGTGTATGTCAATACTTACCTTGGTTAAAGTGAGAATAATCCATTCAGAGGAAGATTAAGGATAGAATCAATACAATATATATGCATTGGGGTAATATTAAAAGGTTGTTAGCATTTATAAATAGAAATACCATAAAATATCTTTAAAATTTTTACTGAGTAAAATATCCTTTTCATTTTGAAAAACATATTATAAATCCTTTTCTTTGAAAATAATTTTTGAAAAATAAAATTTTAGAAATATTTTTGAGAATAATTTTCTTTTAAAATAACCTTTGAATCATTGAAAATAAATTTAAAACATTTTACTGGTCATGATGGCTAGAAATTTCATTCATGTCAAACAAGTTAAAACAAGGTTTTCTTTCACTTTTTTGATAAAATCCAAAGAGGCATTGCTTTGAAAACAAAAAAAATATTCATTTGAAAAAAAAATTATAAAGAGTAAAAATTGGTAAAAATAACTATAATGAATCATTTTTAAAATTTTAAATCATTTTTTAAAACTTTTTTAGAAAACATGGTTTGGGAAGAAAAAATATTTCAAACTAAAGAGAGTAATGAAGTCAGATTTTATTATAAAAATTTAATAAAACATCTTAAGTGTAAAAGAGTGGGAAATGGTACTATTAATTGAAAAATATCATAAATAACCATACGATAATAAATTAATTGTTTTAATATAAAATATCAAATAATTTCCTTTAATGAAAATTCAGGAATAAACAATCTCGATTAGAATGAGATTATGAAATTAACCCTTAAACAGATCAAAATGTTGAGGTGAGAATTAATAAATGAATCAATTATATACATCCAATTTAAATCCAAATAAAAAAAGTTAAAATAAGATATAATATAATCCAAAGTAATTACACACATGATCTTATCATGATATAATCAACGATGTAAAAGTTTAACCTAATGACTTGAAATAGAGTTAAGAAATCACTTAACTTATATTCCTTTTTTTTGAACACTATTTAACCTATTTTCCAATGTTTTTAATAATTTTATTAACTTAAAAAACTATATTAATATTTATAATATCATATATTATTCTTTTATAACATCTTATCACCTGATTGTTAATAAACTTTCATTATTTTCATTGTTTTGGTTGTTAATTGCCTTGTTTTTCGAGTGTGTTTTGACTTGTTATTTTTTTCTCTTAATTCAATAATGATTTCACAATATCTAGAACATAAACCCTGATTTAACTATAATATATATTAATTATATATTTATTTATAGTAATTCATAAAATTTGGTGATAGGAAATGAAATACATCATTCATAGAGATGGTAGGTCATACATACGCATGAACGTTGTTTCCATTTTCATATCATATTGATGAAAAGTAAATGATATATATATATATATATATATATTATCATTATAGTATCATTTTTATGTCGTATATATCACATATTTTTATTAGACCCATCCTTAATATATTCCCACAAAATGTAAAGAATAAAGTTATATGTGATATAATAATTATAGAAGAATAAAAACATCATAAACATCATATAATTAATATATAACTTATAAATCCATCATTATTCTAAACCCTAAGAGGTGGTAATGGAAAAGTGAACAACATTGGTTCGTGAGAAGGTAGTTTGTCGTACACATAAATTGTGATTTCATAACCCATTTGATAGAAGTGTGTGACGTTTTAGGGTATAAAACTAACATAAAAATATATATAATTATATTTAATATACTTTTATTATCATATAATCATGGTATAATATAAATTTAAGTAGTTAGAGAAGGAAATAAAATAAAAAATCTTTTAGAAGAACGTTACCTCTTCTTTGGGTATCCTCCTTTAGTTTGCGCTAAAGACTTAATAAGTTGTATTTATACCAAATATGATGCATGTAGGATGAGGTTATGTAATATTTTGGTTGAATTTATCAGGTCTTGTTAGAAACAAAGTGTATTGAATGTGTAAAGAGAGAAGGGTTGGACTTTTATATGTGGGGTGAGTGGCACTTCTATAATTTTGGAATTGGGAGAATTACACCAACATTGTTTCCATGTAAATTTGATCCAATAATGGAAAAATATAGATAAAATAAGGGATAATGTCAAAATATGGATATAAAATGGGTTTTGGAAAAGTTTCTAGGTTATTTTTTCCCTTAACTCTCATGTTTAGTCCCATGGTAAACTCATTTTTCTCTTAATCGTTGTAATTAATTTTAACTACTTTCACTGATAATTTTGGTCAAAAAATAAGATAAAATTATTATAAATTATAAATTATTATAGTTAAAAATATATAATCCATTTTTCCATATCCAAACCACATAATTGTATAAAATTAATTTAAAATTAATATCATAGATAGGACTAGAAAGCATTGTTTTAAAGTGAAAATGTTCCAAAGTTTTCTAAGTTTTTATATACTAATTATATTTTAAAATTATTATAATGACCTGAATTGGATTAATATATTTTTAATTGAAATATTGTGACTTTAAAACCAATTTATAATATAATTTAATATTATAAATTATTTAGATGAAAATATACTTCTCAATTAAAATCTATTATTTTTCATTACTCATCAACAAATGAAACTTCTCAGAAAAATATCAAAAATTCACCCTAAGATAATTTTGAAATTATTATTTCAAAAATGTATCTTTTTTGTAAAATAAAATGTATAAAAGTTTCAAAATTTATTTTTAATACATGAACTCCATTAAAAGGTGGCAAAACATCCTTTAAAAAATATAGGTTTTTATATGTAAAATTTGATTTATTCTTATCTTATAACTATAAAATATATTGTATGAATGTCAAAAAAATTAATAAAAATATAATATATAAATTTCCTTAATATAATCAAGTAATATTATTTAATTTAATTTATTAAGATAAAATTCATTTGGCATATAGTGATATTTTTTTATAAAAACATTTCCTTTATATTCAATTGGTTTATATTTTCATTTCTAATTAATTAGTAAAAAATGAATTCAACCATATATTTTGATGATTTAGTTAATATTATTCATACCCACCATTAAAATGGATATTTTATAACTATCATATTAAATAATTGTATTACTAGTATTCGGTAAAACTCAGACTTGTGTGTAATGCAGGCTATCAAAGAAACTCGTTGTTGCATGTAGCACAATCTAACTCAGTATTTCGTGCATTTAAAGCTCTAGAATATGTTTAATTTATTTAAAATTTTAAATATATCATAAATTCACCATATTTTATATTAATTTTTATTCTTATTGTTTTGTTTTATACAGGCTATCGAATATGATGTTCATATTTTAAAATTTTAGGGTGTTACATTCTCACCACCTTAAATATATTGTGGCCTTGCAATTTAAACTTGATCTTGTAAATAAAAATTTGATATTTAAAAATTCATTCATTGAAATCCCATATCTTGATAAGTATTGGTATAAAATCCTATTAATAAGAGAGAATGGTAAGTACAAAGTTCATATGAAACAACATGTAACTGGGTTTCCAAGTAGGAGAACATTGGTGGATAGTGGAGATATGAACATGGAGGAAAAGTGTAAATTTTTATAGTGAGTTTTTTGGGTCATTGATCATAAACAAGTGAATTATCAATATAAAGTTGAGGGTATCAAAACCATAAATCTTTGATGATATAAAATACCAAAGGTTCAACAAAAATGAAGGTATTAGGATAACATTTTTGTTTCAAGACCCTTTTTCCTAGAGTTGTGAAACCATTAACTATTTAATAATATAAAGATATATACTTGATGAATTTATATTTTATGAATAGAATTTCATCCTTTGGTTATGATTTGATAAATTTCCAATTCATACCTTTATCTAATAAATTAATATTAAAAAATTAACTTTTATGCCTGAAGTACTAAAATTACCTTTTAACAAACCATATAATACATATAAGAGTAACGATATATTCCTCCTATCTTTAACTATTTATAAAAACAACATGGTTTTCACAAGTCATCAAATATGCATAAATACTCATATGGTGTAGTAATACATTAATCTATAAAACTTCATCCAATGTTTAACTTAAAACATTTCTTAAATGGTTTGCCTTATAACCCTTCCAAAAGATCTCGATCCAAAACTTTAGAATGAAGGTCACTGGATTTTCAAATTGAACTTACCATTAATCCCTCTAACAACATGATTTAGATATTAATCATGTAAGAACTCGGTTCTTTTTTTGAGGTATGGTTTTCTCCTTTTCCTTTTTCCTTAAGTTTTTTTGAGAAAATAAGAAAAATGGGGTAAAATCCCAAAATTTTGTGAGTACACGCTGTGTACTTTTCAACATGTCGTGTACTTTGGCCATGTGGGATGAGTACACAAGGCGTGTTGGAATGTCAGAGATGAAGGGTGTAAAAACCGACTACACGCCGTGTACTTGGTATTTACACGCCGTGTAATCAGTTAGCAGATGAACAGCAAGGCGGTGGAAGTAGCCGCCAGCTGAACGACAGTACACACCATGTGTTCAGAAATACACGTTGTGTACTCTTGTCGGCAAGTGAACAGTTCGGCGGTGAAAATTATCCGCCAAGGGAATATTTAAATGATGAAAGTACACGCCTTGTAGTTTGTTTTTTCACTTAAAACGGGAAGTAGCCTCCTATTTGAACCGAGGAAGCTTAGAACACCAGAGGAGCTCATGAGAGGAGGCAGGATCCTGGGAGAGCCTTCGACTGCACACCGGGAATCGGATTCTTCCACCGTCGATCTTGTTGGAACCACGTGGGTAAGAGCTTCCTTCTCCTTGAGCCGTTCTTACCAATTCTTTCCTGAGGGGAAGTTATTTGAGGTTGAGTGTATAGTTGTTTATCTCAGATCTACGCCATTCTCATGCATTTTGAGAGGCATCGTTCACGTATACCAATCAGAGACGATTGAGGTAGGTGGTCCGGTGTTTATTTCCAACTGTTGAGCTGAATTTTTGTACAGCCATGCAACGAACCCATGTCTGGGGTGTCATATGGTTGTGGCCTTTGCTGAAAGATATCTAGAGTTGCATAGATAAACTTGTGATAAGTTAAAACTGCTGTTTGGGATCACTGCTTGGATCCAGGACCATCCCGAGGGTGCGCTCCTCTGTTTAGCCATTTGGATAGAATACCTGTGGGGATACTGTGAATTTTATCATGCTTTGAATTGCCTTGAGAGGAATTGTATATAATTTCTTGCTTATGTGTTGGTCTCGGCTCGGTTACTTGTATAGCATGAGGTCAGTGTTCATTAGCCTGCGAGCAGCCTTTTTCTATGCTTGTGGGCAGTAGTTTCTCTACCTATGGGCCACACCTCGTATGCCTGTGGGAAATATTCACTATGCCTGTGGGCAGACATCTGTGGGTTTCGATTCTGATTACATGAGGGTAAGGATTGTATGTCTGAGGACAGTGTTATCATGAATATTCACCGCGGTGATTTTTATATGTTATACCTGCTAAGTTAAAGCATAGGATTGGCATGGTTAAATTTATATTAAAATGTCAAAAGAACTGGAAGAGAAAGTTACTTTTGAGTATTGGTTAGTTTATTACATTTACTTTTGCACACTACTGTTGCACTTTTTCACTGAAAGTTGGGAACGGGCCTTTGGTGGGTGCCTATTGGGATTTTTTCTCACACCCTGTTTGGGTCATGTCTTCAGCCCAAACAGATTACATTTCTATAGGTGTCGATAGAGAAAAGGATCCATATACAGGTACATGATTGTAGCTGAGGAGTATGAGAGCATGGGACCGAGCTTAGGCTTGCAATGTTGTTGTGTTCTGTTTACTCTGCTTTTTTTTGTTTGGTTGTACCTTGTACTTTGAGTTATATTGTATTGTAGTGTAGTGTATCCTGTTCTAGATACTTTCATAGAATTAGTGACATGCTGCACCTTCATATATATGACTGGTGGTTTTCTATATCGGTTGAATATTGTTTACTGCCTCCACTATTGTACGTAATTTATCTTTTCCACTGCGCTACACTTTGAAAAATGACAGCATAGTTTCCCCACTATCAGACCTGGGCCCTCGCTGCTACTTGGTAGCCTCTGGCGTTTGTGGAAATGCGCTTGAGGTCATGTGACCAACCGGGTTCGTGGCACCCGTTGAGTGGCTTACGGATTTGGGACGTTACAAAGTGGTATCAAAGGGGTTATTTTCTTTGACTTAATATTTGGATCCTTAGTCAGGGATAGGATGGACATGGTAGTTAGTAATAAGTTGTGCTTGGGAGTAGCTAACCTGTGTGCAGGTAAAATCCAGTCTACCTCGTTACTGTAATTATTACTGGTTTTGAAATTTTACAGTTAATTTGATTTTCACCGTTGGGTGACGCACTTATGATTGTGTTTTTTATGTGTTAGACATGGGTTTTATTTAGTTGCAACCTAATGAGATGAGGGTATGTCATCTCATGCATCATTTGGGCACATACTAGAAATCATATGTCATGCATTCTTTCCATGCCATGTAGGTGCATTAGGAATTTCATGTTGTTGGGATAGTTGTTGTGCTAGAAAATCATGCTATTGTGATAGCTGCTTTGATAAATACCTACTATTTGTTAGGGTATTTTGGTGTGAGGTTTTGGAAAAATAAATGCCAAACTTTGGTTCTTGAGGAGTATGGACCCTCAATGACCAAAATTTGGTGGATCATGAACGTGTTTTCCTTATTATAACATGTATAAGATGCCAATCTTTGATTCTCGGGGAGTATAGGCCCTCACGGATCGAAATTTGGCACTTAGGTGTTTGTTCCATGTTTTTCGGGGATTCAGAGTAGTTTCGGAGGCTTACTTTCCGGAAAACCCAGCATACATGCCATGTAGTTCTATGGACACATGTCGTGTGTTCTTCTGTTCGGGAATAAATGAAAACATTTTAAGTACATGTTGTGTACCCTTAGTACACGGTGTGTAGTCTCTTCCCAAGTCATAGGCTATGTGGGAAAGGACACAGGGTAAGGAATGGCTTGCGGAAACATGCCATGTACCGGTTGTACACGTTGTGTAGTGTTGACCCGGTTTCCGCCCGTGTAACTAACAACATGGATGGAGGAAACCTTAAGACATGCACGTCGTGTCTACCTTGAACATGTCGTTTAGTCTGACCCAGGTACTTGGCCGTGTCACGAACAACACGGGTCGGTGTTATCTTTCCTAGTGCACGTTGTTTCCCCCTGGAACACGTCGTGTAGTATCAGCCGTGTAGTCGGTCGTATAGTAAGCAACACAGGTCGGTCTAAGACTTCTTTGTATACGTCGTGTCTTTTTGGAACACACCGTGTAGTGTGACCTGGGTACGCAGGTCGTGTCACGAACAACACGGGCCGATGAAGAGCTTGTTGTGTACATGTCGTGTTCCCGTGGGACACGTCGTGTCATTTCGTTTTAGGAGAGCCATGTGGCTTAGCCGTGTAAAAGGACTCGGGTAGGGAAGAAGGATTCAAGTACACGCCGTGTATTCAAAAGACACATCGTGTGTTTGGGGTGTTACACGACCAGTTTTAGATGGAGTACACGCCCATGTGGATGGCCTATGAAAACACGCCGTGTAGTATTTATACACACCGTGTAGACAAGATTTGTATACTTTAATGCTTTTCTTCTCATGTTCCCTCCTTACACTCCTTTTTTTCAGTCCTTGATGACCTTAATCTAAGGCATGTGTTTGACCTTGTAGAGTTATTCCACCGAGACGACCATCGGTTGTTCTCCGGGAGAGCGGTAATGATTATACTTCTGAGACGGTAGGCCATGGGCTACCAAGGGATCCTCCAGAAGTGCCAGATGCAGCCCCAACCATTATACCAGACATAGGTGCGGATGCGCAGTTCCGTGAAGGCTTCATGTGGTTCATGCAGACCTTCTAGGGAGCACCGTAGGCCGCCACATCTATGGCAGGGCTCACTCCTATCTTCCAGCAGCAGCACCCGTCTACATTTTTAGGGGATGGAGGACCACAAGTTACGGAGTCATGGCTGGATTCGATGTAGACGATATCCGAGCATCTTGAGACGCCTCAAGAGAGGAGGGTCAAGCTCGCTACATACATGTTGTGTGATTCCTCCAAGAGGTGGTGGGATGATACCACCCAATCTGAGCATCACCAAGACATGGAATGGGAATATTTTCAGGCGTCATTCTATGACTTCTTCTTCCTGGAGACGCTAAGAGCAGATCGAGCTCAAGAGTTCATGAATCTGCAGCAGGGAACCATGTCATTGATGGATTATTCTGCCAGCTTTACTGAGCTTCAGCGTTTTGCACTTGTTCTGGTGGGTGCTGAGACATTGAGGGCTAGACGCTTTGAGGATGGTCTTCGATATTACATCCTAGCACTGGTGAACGTTTTCAGGTTTCCCACAGTACATTCCATTTTGAACCAGGAACTGATTACCAAGATAAATCTGTGGGAATCTAGTGGTGCAGGCCAGGGCAGTTTGGTACCAGTTTCTGGTACTATTTCTATCAGTAAGAGGAAGAGGCAGATGGACTTCTCTCATGGTGGAAGTACTAGCTAGAAGAATACTTTAGGTGGCCAGGTCATGTGCTACCAGTGTGGTAAGAAGGGGCACAAGAGACCACAGTGTCCACGTGACCCAGTGGAGTGTCGAGCTTGCGGCAGGATGGGTCATCTACAGCGTTTTTGTAGGGTGTTTCCACCAGTGACTAATGAGAGGGGTTCTGTGTAGACTCCGTGTGTGGGAGTAGGACCATCAGCTTCTTACCTGTCGGGAAATTGGGGTACGTCAGGGCGTGTAGGAAAAGATGGTGGTCATGGTCATGGTAGTCAGACCCCAGGATCTCAGAGGTAGCAGGGTGGGTCAGCTCAGGGTAGCCAGGCTCTGTCGCAGGGCCGCGGCACTGGGCAGGTATATGTAGTGCAACAGACCTAGCAAGAGCAGGATCCCGAACCTTCTACTATCAAAGGTACTATTCTAGTAGCTTTTGTTTTATCTTCAGTACTTCTTGATATGGGTGATACTCATAGATTTATATATGTGCCCCATTGTGGAGAGCCTTGGGCTCTGTGTTTCTTCTTCTTCTGATGTTATGATGCCAGACACTCTATTGGGAACTAGAACGGCTGGGGTGCATCAGTGTAGGGAGTTCCCCCTAGAGGTTTGTGGGAGTCACTTTCTATCTGACCTCTATGTCTTAGAGATGATGAGATATGACGTCATTCTCAGGATGGACTAGTTGGTACCTTTTAGAGCCTTTGTATATTTCTACCATCGTAAGGTTAGTTTCACGTCACCAGAGGGTAGAGAGTTTCTATACAAGGGATAATGGGATGTCTAGGTGATCCAAGCTGGACCCGAGCATCATGGGCGAGGTGGAGTGACAGCCCAAATTTCAATCGTATATCTAGATGACTAGGGAACGTGTCAGAAGTATTTCCCTCCATTAGTTTATTATTTCAGGGATTTCTTCCCGAATAAATTTTCAGGTCTTCCTCCGGAGCGGGAGGTGTATTTCTTTATTGAGCTAGTGCTAGGAGCAGCACCGGTGTCCATTCCTCCTTATAGGATGGCTACACCAGAGTTGCAGGAGCTCAAGAGGCAGTTAGAGGAGTTGTTGGAAAAGGTTTTTATCCGACCCAGTACTTCTCCTTGGGGTTCTCTGGTCCTTTTTGCGAAGAAGGTAGATGGTGACCTCAGACTCTGTGTGGATTATCGGAAATTGAACCAGTTGACGATCAAGAACCGATATCCCTTACCAAGGATTGATGATCTTTTTGATCAAATTTGTGGAGAAAGAGTGTTCTCGAAGATTTACTTAAGATCTAGATATCATCAGTTATGCATTAGACCATTAGACATATCGCTTACAGCTTTTCGGAGCAGATATGGTCTATACGAGTACTTGGTTATGCCGTTCGGACTCACGAATGCGCCAGCAGTTTTCATGGCTCTGATGAATCATGTGTTCCACCCTTATCTGGAATCTTTTGTGGTAGTCTTCATGGAGGATATCTTGGTTTACTCTCAGACTCGACACAACCATGCCACCCATCTTGAGATCGTTTTGAGTACACTGAGAGAGCATCAGTTATATGCGAAGCTCTCAGAGTTCCACTTTTGGATGGACCAGATTCACTTCCTAGGTCATATTATTTCAGAGGCAGGAGTTGTAGTAGACCCAAAGAAGGTGAGAGCAGTAGTTTCCTTGGAGAATCCTAAGAATGTGTTTTAGATATGAAGTTTCTTGGGGATTGCAGGTTACTACAGTCATTTTATACAGGACTTCTCCCGCTTATCAGCACTGATGACGGGTTTGACTAAGAAAGGTGTGAAGTTCATTTTATCCAAAGCTAGGGAAACATCCTTTCAAGAGTGGAAGGGAAGGTTGACATCAGCACCAATCCTGATACTTTCATATCAAGGGAAGAGCTATACAGTTTACTGTGATTCATTAGGCATTGGGTTGGGAGCAGTGTTGATGCAGGGCGATCGAGTTGTTGCGTACAGGTCTCAGCAGTTGAGTCCACATGAGAGGAATTACCCGACGCATGATCTCGAGTTATCTGCAGTAGTTCATTTGTTACACTTTTGGAGACATTATCTCTTGGGAGAACATTTTGTGGTTTTCACCGACCACAAAAGCCTCAAATATATCTTTACCCAGCGTGACCTGAATTTGAGACAGTGAAGGTGGGTTGAATACCTTTAGTCCTTTGACTTTGAGCTTGCCTATACACCTGGTAAAGGTAATGTAGTAGTTGATTCACTAATTAGGAGGACTCAAATACAAGCAGTGCAGGAGGCCAATGGTGAGTGGCAGCTTATGGAATTGTTCTCTAAGATGCATTTGGAGGTGCACAATAGTCATGGGAAAACCTGTCTTTCCTCCTTAGCTATAACCTCTACCCCCTCTGGATAGAGTGAGGATGAGATAGTTATCGAATTCAGAGGGCCTGGTTCTACAGGATTCGGTGGCAAGTGAGGACCCTCCTCCTAAATAGATGATAGGCCATGATGAGGTAATGTGTTTTCATGGACGAGTGTGGGTTCCAGGGGATATACGTGAGGCGTTTATGTGAGAGTTTCATGCTTCAACTTAGGCAGTGCATCCCAAAGTTACCAAAATGTACCGTGACTTGAAACGTCAGTATTGGTGGCAGGGTATGAAGAGAGAGGTATCTAGTTTTGTTATGAGATGTTCCACCTATCATCAGGTGACGGTGGAGCATCAGAGGCCAGCCGGACTATTACAGCAGTTACCCATTCCAAAGTGGAAATGGGATGATGTCATGATTGATTTTGTGACTGGGTTTTCAAGGTCACCTCGAGGTAGTGATTTCGTGTGGGTTGTCGTGGATAGACTCAGAAAGGTAGCTCACTCTTTTCTGATCAAGGAGACCTTCGGTGTTGACGAGCTCAGGAAGTTGTATATCTGAGATGTAGTGTTTCTCCATAGGGTCCCTCGTTCAATCATTTCAGATAGGGATTCATGTTTTACGTCTCATTTCTTTCAAAGTCTTCAGAGGGCACTGGGTACACAGGTGCTTCTGAGCACAGCTTACCACCCTCAGACTGAAGACCAGTCAGAGCATACGATACAGGTTCTTGAGGACATGCTACGTGCATGATTCCTGGACTTTGGGGGCTCCTGGGAGAACCATATACCCCTGGTCGAGTTTACCTACAATAATAGTTTTCAGGAAACTATTGAGATGGAATATTATGAGGATTTATATGGTAGTCCATGATGATCACCTTTGTGTTGGATGGAAGTAGGTGAGGCAGCTTTATTGGGACCACGCCTCGTGCAGGAGACTTCTGAGCAGGTCCAGTTGATTCATAAGCGGATGGCTACCGCACAGTATCGTCAGAAATCTTATGATGATCACTGCAGATGACCCTTGGAGTTCGTGGTTGGGGATCAGGTTTTCTTACATGTTTTTCTGAGGTTGGGACATAGGCGGATCAAGAGATAGGGTAAACTTTCACCGAGGTATGTGGGGCCATTTGAGATTCTGGAGAGAGTCGGGCCAGTTGCCTATCGGTTGTAGTTACCATAGAGGTATCGGGCCATGCACGACGTCTTCCATGTATCACAGCTGCGCCATTATCACTCAGACCCATCTCACGTCTTTCAGCCCGAGGAGGTTGAGCTTCAGGCCGATGCATCCTTTGAGAAGCATTTGATTCGTATTGTTGATAGGAGCACGAAGGTTCTCTGAGGTTGGTCTGTTCCTCTCATTCAGGTGTTATGGCAGCATGGCTGAGTGCAGGACGAAACCTGGGAGCAGGAGACCGATGTACGTGCTCAGTGGTCAGAGTTGTTCACGGTTGTATCTTCACGACCCTTGGAAGGGAAATTCGGGGAAGAATTGCTTTAAGGGGGGAAGTTTGTAAGAACCTGGTTCTTGTTTTGAGGTACGGGTTTCTCCTTTTCCTTTTTCCTTAAGTTTTTTTGAGAAAATAAGGAAAATGGGGAAAATCCCAAAATTTTGTGGGTACACGTCGTGTCCTTTTCCACACACCGTGGACTTTGGCTGTGTGGGATGAGTACACAGGGCGTGTAGGCTTGTCGGTGATGAAGGGTGTAAAAACCAACCACACACCATGTACTTGGTATTTATACGCCATGTAATCATTCGGAAGATGAACAGTAAGGCAGTGGAAGTAGCCACCAGCTGAGCAATAGTACACGCCCTGTGGTCAGAAATACACACTATATACTCATGTCGGCAAGTGAATAGTTCGGCGGTGAAAAGTAGCCACCAGAGGAATAGTTAAATGATGAAAGTACTCTCCGTGTAGTTTGTTTTATTCTTTTAAAATGGGAAGTATCCTCCTCTTTGAACAAATGAAGCTTAGAACACCGGAGGAGCTCGGGAGAGGAGGTCAGATCTTGGGAGAGCCTCCGAACACACACCGGGAATCAGATTCTTCCACCTTTGATCTTGTTGGAACTGCACGGGTAAGAGCTTCCCTCTCCTTGAGCTGTTCTTACCAATTCTTTCCCGAGGGGATGTTATTTGAGGTTGAGAATATAGTTGTTTATCTCAGATCTACGCTATTCTCATGTGTTTCAGGAGGCTTCGTTCACGTATACCGATCATAGATGATCGAGGTAGGTGTTCTGGTGTTTATTTCCAATTATTGAGTTGAATTTGTATATTGTCGTGCTACGAACCCATGTTTGGGGTGTTGTATGGTTATGACATTTGCTGAAAGATATCTAGAATTGCATAGATAAACTTGTGATAAGTTAAAACTACTTTTTGGGATCACTACTTGGATCCAGGACCACCCCAGGGGTGCGCTCCTCTATTTAGTCGTTTGTCTAGAATACCTGTGGGTATACCGTGAATTTTAGCATGCTTTGAATTTCTTTGAGAGGAATTGTATATAATTGCTTGATTATGTGTTGGGATCGTCCTGGTTACTTGTATATCCTAAGGGCAGTGTTTGTTAGCCTGCGGGCAACCTTTTTTTGTGCCTGTAGGCAGTAGTTTCTGTTCCTGTGGGTGACACCTCGTATGCCTGTTGGAAATATTCTCTAGGCCTGTGGGAAGACACCTGTGGGTTTCGATTCTGATTACCTGAGCGTAAGGATTGTATGTCTGAGGATAGTGTTATCATGAATATTCACCATGGTGATTTTTATATGTTATATCTGCCATGTAAAAGCATAGGCTTGGAATGGTTAAATGAATATTAAAATGGAAATAGAACTAGTACAGTTAGTGACTTATGAGTACTGCTTAGTTTATTGCATTTACTTTTGCACACTGCTGTTGAACTTTTTCACTGACAGTTGGGCACGGTCCTTTGGTGGGTGCCTACTGGGATTTATTTCTCACACCTTGTTTTTTTCATGTCTTAAACCCAAACAGATTACACTCCTGCAGGTGTCGATAGGGGAAAGGGTACCTATACATGTACATGATTGTAGCCGAGGAGTAGGAGAGAATGAGACCGAGCTTAGGCTTGCGATGTTGTTGCGTTCTGTTTTCTCTGCTTTGTTTTGTTCGGTTGTACCTTGTACTTTGAGTTGTATTGTATTTTATTGTATTGTATCATGTTCTGGATACTTTCATAGAATTAGTGACATGCTGCACCTTCATATATATGACTGATGGTTTTCTATTTGAGTTGAATATTGTTTACCGCTTCCACTGTTGTATGTTATTTATCTTTTCCGCTACGCTACACTTTGAAAAATGAGGGCATAGTTTCTCCACTATCAGACCTAGGTCCTCACTGCTAGTCGACAGCCTCTGGAGTTTGGGGAAATGCGCTTGAGGTCATGTGACCAAACGGGTTCGGGGCACCCGTTGAGTGGCTTCCGGATTCAGGATGTTACAAATCATCACAAAAAAAACATGTTAATACTTCATCATATATTCTTTTTAAACATGGTAGTAACTTTAATTACCATGAAAAAACGCACGCTTTTTTATTCTTTAAATAAACCACAAATTTTTAGATATATTTCTTTAAAAAAATGTTGCAGTCTCCATAAATTATAGCATAAAAAAATTTCAAAAAATCATTAATCATTTTTAAGGTAGTGAGTACTATCCAATTTACTTTATCCATATCAATCATATCTTATCCCAAAATCATTATCCCAACATCAGGAACATTTCAAGGGTAATATTTACCTCAATCGTGTTCTCTCCAAGAAGTTCAAATTTCTACAGAATCATTTTTCTTGGTCATCAGTATTGTTCAACACACACTTTAAAAAACTTAATGAAGAATTACTACAGTACAATCATTTTATATTTCATAATTCATGTAACCAAGACATAATTGATAAAATACTGAAATAACATAATTATTTAATCCAAACACAAACATATTAATAATTCCTCTTCATCTGTGGTAATATCATAAGCTTTACTATGATCCAATAGTTTATTTTGAGGTGTATTCATTTGATTCTTGGGGCATTAATTTTTGTAGTGCCCCATATCTCTACAGTTGAAGCATTATGCATTAGAAACTTTTTTATTTCCCTTGAAATAAAAATCATGGTGGCCTTTCTCTATACACTTATATCAAAATCCCAATCATTTTAAGTAAATACCAAGGTGTTTATTTCACAATTATCACATGTGGTAAAATATGTATTTCCTTTATTCCCTTTATCAATATTTTTTCTAGTTATCCTCTTCTTCTCTTACTTTTATTTGAATCCATAAGACTTGGATAATTCTTTATCTATCTTATTAGAACATGATATTATGTCCTCATATGATGATAATGTTTGGGAGACTAATTCCCTTTAAAATATTGGCTTAACCCCATAAAATACATGATCATTCTTACTCTTTGGATCACGTGCATTGGTGGGGTTCACATTACTTCTTCTAGGATCCATTTCTAAAGGACGGAATACACTATATTATATCATATCATTATTAAACCTAATGTATATTCCAAAAACTAGTGAAATAATTAACATAAATTGAATTTTTTTTTGTAGATAATCTTGTACTCATAAACATGGTTTCTTTGGGATGTTCATCTTTACTCATCCTCAATGTTTATATTAGGGTTATGTTCCCTAATCTATTTTTTCCTAAATATAACTTCCATGGCTATTACTAAACTTCCTTTGATACCAAATGAAGCAACCCCAACCCCATAATCCTAGAGTCGGTTCTTGCTACCATTACATTAGAATAATATATAAGGAATTTCATCCCAAAGGGTTGAATAGTTTAGTAGTCTTGGTAAACTATATACATACAAGAGTCTGGAATTACAATTGAATACACAAATTATAAAATATTTTTTTTTTCAATAATAAATTTATTCCATCTAACGTATCCTTTCATATAAAATATAGTAATGTTCCTGGAATCCTTGAGAAAATAAAAAAAATAAGGGGGAGTTCAAATGATCATTAAATGTTAATTACAGTAAAAGTAATCATGAATAAAAAAATATAATCAATATAAAAAGGTAAAAAGCTGAACATAAATGTTAGATAAATAACTTGACTATCATTTTAAGATAATTAATTTTTAATAAGGAAAGGTAAATAACTGAAAACATGTGCCATTTAATTAATAACTAATAATGAAATGCATATATATATTTTTTTCATAGTCAATATATCATGGATAATAATAACTGAATTATGGATGCAATAAATTCTTAATTACTGAATTTCATGTTTCCATGGTACATGAAACATTTACCATCAAGACCTTTCACAATATGGTTTAAATCATAATACATTAAAGACCATTCAAAAGAAATTTTAGAACATTCTTGGTTACAAATGAAAAGGGTTTTTTCACCTAATTTCATCTAATGAGACCATCAATGCATCAAGGGGCTTACATTAAATGGTCCCCAAACCATTTCATACATTTCCTACGAATTACTCATATATAAAATAATTTATTTAACTCATAAACAATGTTCCTTATCAAATATCCTTATTGATTAAAGGATATGAAAATATTAACATTTTCCTAGTTAATCAATAACTGTAAAATTAAATACCATTTGTAAAAATGGTATACGGTTCAGGAAATAAATTTATCTATTATGAATAATAATGATATTTAGGTAGACTTTAATTTTCATAGGAAATTTAATAATTAAAGTTAAAATTAATGAAAACAAAAATGGATCAATGAAGTAAATTTCAATACTTTCCTTGGTCAAAGTGAGCATAAACCATACATAGAAAAATTAAGGATAATATAAATTCAATATATAAACATTGGGGTAATAATAAAGGGTTTTTTTCATTTATGAATACAAATAACATAAAAAATATTTAAAAAAATTCTTAAGGAAAATATCCATTTCATTTTGAAAAAAAATTTGAAAATCTTTTTCTTTAAAAATCACTTTTAAAAACTAAAATTTTATAAAATATTTTGAAATTAAATTTCCTTGAAATAAAATTTTAAACATAGAAAATAATCGTGAAAAAATTTTATTTTTCATGGTGGATGTAAATTTTTATCATGTTGTGCCCATTAAAATAATGTTTTCATTAACGTTTTTGGAAAAAGCCAAAAGGCATTGTTTTGAAAACGAAAAAAAATATTCCTCAAAAAAATTTTGTAAAGAGTAAAAATGGGTGAAATTTCCATTAATAAATTATTTTTAAAGGGATAAAACATTTCTAAAAACATTTTTATAAAACATGGTTTTGTAAGAAAACATATTTCTGACCGAAGAGAGAAATTAAGTCAGGTTTTCTTAAAATCATTTTCTATAAAATATTAAGTACTAAAGAGTTGAAAGATGGTATTATTATTTGTAAAAGATCATTAATAACTGGATTATAATTAAATTAAAGGTTTTTTTAAACAAATATCAAATAATTTTTTTAATATAAATTCAATAATAAAAAATGTCGATTACAATGAGATTGTGAAATTAACCATTAAAATGATTCAGATGTGGAGGTGAGAAATAATAAATGAATAAATTATGTGTATACATTGTAAATACACATAAAAAAAGTTTAAATAAAAAATAATATAATCAAAAAATCATTACACACATAATCAAATCATGACATAATCAACGAATTAGAAGTTTAACTCAATGAGTGGAAATTGAGTTAAGAAATCCCTTACCTTACACTTCCTTTTGGTTGAAGGATCTTTAACCTCATAGATAATTTTTTAATCATATTAATAACTTACACCATAAAAATATTAATATTTATAATATCATATATGATTATTTTATAACATCTTATCACCCGATTTTTAATAATATTTCAATATTTTCATTGTTTCAGGTGTTAAATGCCTTGTTTTTTAGTATGTTTTGACTTATTATTTTTTGTTCCTCTCACTTGGATAATGATTTCATAATTTCTATAATTTAAACTATAATATAAATATTATATATATTCATTATATATATATTTATTTATATTAATCCATAAATTTTTTTGATAGGAAATGAAATACACCATTTATGGAGATGGTAGGCCGTATGTATGCATTAATGTTGTTTCCATTTTCTCATTGTATTGAAGAAAAGTAAATTATATATATATATTATCATTACATTATAATTTTTATTTCATATATATCAAGAAAAAATATTAAACCCATCCTTATTACAATCCATGTAAATCATGAACACATCACATCACTTTGTGTGGCAGTGGTCTGTCATACACACGAGCACATTATCGTATTCCCAAAAAATAGAAAGAATAAAGGTATGTGTGATATAATAATTATAGAAGAATAAAAATATAATATATATAATATATATCACATATAAATTATAAATAAATCATTATTACCAACCTTAAATGGTGGTAATGTGAAAACAAACAACATCAGCTTTTGAGGCGGTAGTCCACCATACACACAAATGATGATTTTGTAACTCATTTGATGGAAGTGTGTAAATTTTTAGGTCATACCCATAACATAACAACCCCTAAGTATATTTAATATTATTAATTTATTGTATAATCATGTTTTAATAGAAATTGAAGGAGTTGTATTAGGAAATAAAATAAAAACACTTTTAGAAGAACATTACCTCTAATTCAGGTATCCTCCTTAGGTTTGCACAAAAGCCTTACTAAGTTGGATTTAATCCCAATATAAGTCATATATGAGGATTTTAGGAAATATTGGTAGTGTATTGGGTAGGTATTGTGAGACAAAATTTGGTTTTAATGTGTGAATATAGGATGAGAGTGGATGGCCTTTTATAGGTGGGGAGAGTGGCACTCTTGTAATTTTTGAAAAGGGAGAATTCCACCCACATTCCTTCTATGTAAAGTGACTCAAATAAAATAAAAATATTGATACTATAAAATATAATGCCTAAATAGGGACATAAAATGGGTTTTTTATAAGTTTATAGGTCATTGTTTCCTTTAAGTTTAAAGTTTAGACCCTTAGAAAACTCATTTTTCTCTTAATCGATGTAATTGATTTTTATGTGCGTTCACTAATCATTTTGGTAAAAAATTAGGTTGACCTTATTAAAATTTTAAATTATTATAATTCTAAATATGGAAAAAAAATTCCAAATTTTAAACCACATATGTGGAAAAAATTAATTTAAAATTTATCCCGTAGATGGGATGAGAAGGTGGGTTTTTAAAGTAAAAATGTTCAACAATTTACTAATTTTTTATATCTAAATTCAATATAAAAATGATTCCAATGAAATAGATTGTATTAATATATGTATAATTTATCTATTTTTACTTTGAAACCAATTAAAATCTAATTTAACATTATAAATTTTTCTAGATGAAAAGGTAGTTTTCAATTAAAATCTAGTATTTTCACTATTCATCAAAAAATAAAACTTTTCAAAAAAAAATACCAAAAAACTAACCCTAAGATAATTTTGAAATTAATATTTTAAAAATGAAGTTAATTTCTTCAAATAAAATTTATAAAAATATCAAAATTTAGTTTTAAAACAAGTGTCCCATTAAAAGGCGACAAAATTGCCTTTAGAAAAATACATTTTTTGCATAGAATTTGATTTGTTCTTATTTTAGTCCTATAAAAACTATTGGATGAATTTTAAAAAAAATATTGAATATATAATATATAAATTTTATTAAAATAATCCAAAAATATTAATCAATTAAATTTATTAAGATAAAATGTTTTTGGCTCATAATAATAGTTTTTTAATAAAAACAATTCCTTTATATTCAATTAGTTTTTATATTAATTTATAATTAATTTGTAAAAAATGAATTTGATCATATATTTTCATGAGTTATTTAATCCTATTAATACCCACCATTCCAATGACTATGTGATAACTATCATATTAAATTATAATATTAATGGTATTCAGTAAAACTCAATATTTCATGTAACACAAGCTATCGAAGAAATTTGTTGTTGCTTGTAGCATAATATAACTTAGTATTACGTGCATTGAAATATATAGAATTTCTTGAGTTTATTTAAAATAATAAATATATCATAAATTCTTTGGATGTTATATTCCTTTCTACACTTGGTGTTACATTTCATACATGTTATCGAATTTGATGTTCATTTTTTAGAATTTCAGAGTATTACAACATATCCTTATTGCTTCTAAGAAATGTTTAGATATCCTGGTGCATAAGGCCCACTCAATCCATTATTAAAGTTCCTTTCATGATACAATAATCCTTACCTCATGACATTAAATGACATAGAATGTTCCTATCACACGACCTTAAATTGTTCAACTAGAACTACATGGGTTTTTATTTCTGTATACAGGATACTTTGTATGAATCCTTGAGGTCTAATCCCAACATACTTTCATCCCATATCCCGATTGATATTTTTTATTCCCCCTAACATGGTCACCTTCCTAGAGAGAATTAATCCCCCCATTCAAATCTATGAGGCTTCATTTCATAGAGTATCCCCATAATAATTTAATCCATGAGTATCCTCGCTATAATCTAAATTTTGTGTGTCCCCACTTGACTATAAACTATGATCGGATCCATAGAACTTTAAACCATGAGTGTCCTCACTAGACTCTAAACCACAAGTATCCCCATTGGATTCTAAATCATGAGTGTTCCCAATAGAATTTAAATTTTTAGTTTCCCAACTGGATTCTAAACAATTAGTGCCATCAATGGACTCAAAATCATTATTTCCCCATTATAATCTAACATGTGAGTTTCTACACTATAATATAAACCATTAGTGTCCCCACTAGATTCTAAACCATGATTTTCTACATGTTTGGATTCAAAATATACATTTCCATCACCTTCAAAACATTAAACTCACAGACCAAACCTTCCTTATTTGATGAGCATAAGATTGCTCCATGTCCTATCATGAGGAAGATATATTAGTTTCCAACATACCCAACACATCCATCGCTTTGACCATAATTTCTTCACCCTGTTGTGGCAACATGCAATGTAATTAACTAATATCCATCAGGATGGAATCAGGAAGTGCTTAATGGCCATGCCTCAAATCAATGAGGGAGTCCCTGACTAAGAAATAAGATCCTTAGTGGGATGACTAGACCTTTTATCCTCTAATCTGATCGAAGTTTCCAATCACTATCTCCCTAATGAAGAAAGGTTACCCTCTATAGGAAAGTGGGGACATAAGACCAGGTTGTAGAAAATCGTAGTATGGTGTCCCAATGAAAAGCATCAGAAACATCTATATACATTTATATATATATATATATATATTAAATATATCAATAAATAAACATTATATAAAAAATTATATGCATATATATCTACTTATATAAAAATTTTAAAAAGTATGTATATATAGAAAAGATCCATGACCAAGCTATCAGTTATGGATATGGATATAAATTGAGTGGGTTGGGGTTTGTATTTTTATGGTTTGGATGGTGTGGGTCTAGTAGAGTGAGCCTAGGATGGTAGGGTGAAGTAGTCCAGTGTGGTTTAGGCAGGGAGTAGTGGGTTGGATAATATAGTCCAAGTGAAGAGGTTTGGTTTAGATTAAATCTTTTAGGAATAAATAAATAAATAAAACACCGTGGGAAATTTTACTTTTATAAATTACTTATATTAAAATAAAAACCCACCACCAATTAATTTTTTTTCTAAAAATAATAGTGAAAAACTTTCATGAAATGATTCACAACACCGATATATGTGATGGTTTTTAGAAATCATTTCCAAATATTTAGAGACATTTTAAACTGTTGTTAAATTTGAAACAAACTATCACTAAATTTTTATTTTTATAATGTGTCGCTAAAACTAATATCTCAAATCATGATACATCTTAGAAATGATAGTATTTACTATTAAAGGTTCACTATAAAACTCAAGTAGAACCACCTCCCACATTACTTATGTAATGAAAAAATTCCCATAAACAACACCAAATGTTCTCCATCCTTCACCTATCCCTTATGAGAATTTCCATGAATAATATAATCTACAAACACATCCACCTTAATTTCTCCAAGATGAAACTCCCCTACCTACTAAAATAAGAAATAATTCACCATTATAAAATAAAATAAAACACCACTTCCAACCTAAAATAGGCCTAAATTAAAAGACTTAATCTTCTTCATCATTCACTACTCATCACAGGACTCTTGTGCAACATTTCCATACATCTTCTTGTTCAGTTCATCAGCTTCCACATTACCTTTCCATTGAGGGTAAGAGATCTCAAAGTCATAATCCAACAAGAACTTAACCCATATCCATTGATGAAAATTTTATTCATGTTGAGAGAATATATACCATAGGTTATTTTTATTGGTAATAACCACACATTACTATCCAATGAGGTAATCTCATCATAACATTAAGGAAAACACCAATTTCACAAGCATGAAGTCATGAGTGGCATAATTATACACATGAGGACATAAATTCCTAGAACTATAAGAGATAACTATCAAATATTACACCAATATGAAAACCAGAATAAGAAAAGAAGAATCAAAATATACCTCAAACATGATTCCATTATCTAGAAAGAAACCAATAAAATCATTGGTTGGATTCTCCTTCAAATAATCAAATGTATCCTAATATTGATCCATCAATAGAAAAGTCTAATTTTTCCTAGTCAAATATTTTAAAGGTGATGTGATCTTATAGAATTTGGAACTGAACCTCCTATAATAAACTACAAGATTAAGGAAATCACTCACCTCTATAACATTATTGGGTGCTACCCAAGAAACAACCACCTAAAAATTTGAAAGTTCAGAAACCATACCATGTTGAAAAATGGATGTCTAAGAAACATTCCCTCACATGTTAGAACTTACACTCGGATAACATTATATAAAATTAATATCTTTAAAGGATATATAAGATAGACCAAAAATTCATTTCATTCTCCTTTTATGTACTCAAATAAACTAGAAATTCATCGATAAAAATCATTGGGAACTGATACAGTAACCCACGAAACACCGAGTAAATCAATTACATGAAAAATGCTTCGGAGTTCATGACATCAAAAGGTGTCACTATAAACTCAAAGTTCTATAATGAAATATGAATATGGTATTTAGAATATCTTCATCCTTTTATATTTTTTATGTAATCCAAATCATAAATCAATCTATAAAACCTAGATAGATCCCATAAAATAATTAAACAAGTTATTAATACTCATGAGTATACAATGGTTCTTAAAATGTTACTTGGTTCAATCACAGGTAATCTATCTACAAATGAAAAATACCATTTATATTATTTGAAAATAGAACTTGATTTTTTTCATGGAGATACACTATAATCGATGAACCCCTTCTACAATAGATCATATATTTTAATCGGTAACTCTAATGGATCCAAAGGAACCGTCCTCTAACTAGTCATAGACATTTTAGAGACACAATATAACATCTATATCATAAACTTGATCTTAAATTGATGGGTTTTTTATATAAATCTTGAAATGAATCAAAAACTCTCAAGATTTATTTTTTCAATACTTCCACTGAACTCAACATCAATCCTACAAATTATAATGTGATAATCTCAAAATATCTATAATTCATTTGATTATCCCCCTCACCAAAACAATGTCAAACATTCATTGTCCCCATTTGATAAAATAACTCTCTTCTGATAAGAATAAATGATATAATTCCCAAATTTAAAATAATCCATACCAATGTTTACATCATATTGTTATATTTATATAAATTATAAATCCCCCAATGACTAATACCACCCCAATCCTAGCTCACACCCCTGACATGCCTCCACCAAACTAGACTGACCTCAAATTGGAGTATATAACACCAAGGGAATATGAATCCTATCCAACTTAATCCATAATTATGAAACCAAGGTGGGATAAATAAATTATATTAAATTTCCTATGTCAATCAAATCATAAATCATGATGGAATATAAATAGATGTTTACTCTAACAATCCCAAGTTCTCCTCGCATTTTAAACTCTATAACATGAAATTGTTTGACCCTTACACCTCTAAATTTTCAAAACTAATGAAATCCAATACCTAATATACACTCAACCCTAGGTCTATAGGGATAAAGAATATCATGGGTTTTTACTCTTATTTCTCTAATAAATATTAGTGGAAAAAGGGTATGTGGACCAGGCTATGAAGAATATGGTTTATGAGACAACTATTTCCAGAACTATTGGAATCCATATATTTCCACACCACTAAATTCACACTTCCAAATAAGAAATGTTAGACACGTGAATTTTTTATGTCCATTACTATTATGTAAATAGAAAACTATGATAGAGTTCTTGATGAATTTTCAAGAACTACCATCTGCTGATAAATGATATAAAGAGATTTGAGGGAGAATCCACATAGGTTAAAACATGACACTCCTTAAAAATCATTAAAACTATCCATGAATCCACCACATAAAAAGTTTTGGTTACTTCCCTCTCAAGATGAATTCATCCATGTTAAATTATTCTATTTAACTTCAACCTTCATTGATATAGGATATAAGTGTAAATAGACTAGAATGGAATTGAATCTTTGGATACAAATCCTCTTTAAAATGTTGTACCCTCACCTTATTATCTGGTAAAGGATCAGGGGAATAATGGATGAGGTTTATAAGAATCATAAATACTCTCACACACTTAAGATTCACTATTATATGGTGAGAAATTCATAACATCGCACTACCTTAAGTATCAAATATAAGAAATTGGTCTGAAATTATCTCTATAATTTATCTTATATCACTTCTGAATCATCATGTTCAATTAGATAGATCATCTTGAACTTTCAATTTGTACCTCTATACAATTTATCTTCTAAAGGATATAATTTCTTTTCCCTGCATGAACTGAACCAAAGGTGATATCAATATCCTCCAACCACATATCTATATTTTTTATTAAAGACTAATCCCTCATACATCTCTATAATTTTCTACAAAAACTTATGTATGGTTATCATCCATGAAACATTCTCCTCAGATTCAAAATGTCTATATTTCACTGATTTATCCTATTATACCTTTCCAACCTGAATCAAACATTTTATTTATCCACATTCCCAATCTAAAAACACAAAAAAACTCTTGATATTAATATATAGATTTATTTATAAACATTTTAATTAACTTTCTTTTTAAATTTTCTAGAATTATTCCTGACTAAAAAATAGATGAAAAGTAGGATGATTCATGTAACACACCAGGGTTTATACCCTATAAATACTAAACTCTTTCTTAATCATGTTTAGTATACTATCAAGGTTCTTTTATCATATTGTAGAGGGATTTTTATGTCCTAATCAGTCTCCTTAGGATATATCATATGTTAAGATTAAATGAATTATTTCCATAACAAACCAAATTTAGTCCTCACTAGTGCCTACTATAAGTCCATCTTAAATAAAATCTATTTATGATACCACTATATCATAACTATTCCCCACTAGAATCCCTCTAGGGTCAATAGTTTGTATGAGTGTGATCCTAGAAGCTTTACACCAATGATACATAGGTTAAAGACTAGATCTGAGGGTGTAAAACACACAATATGGGAGGTATTTCCCTCATTTAACCCAGTAAAATAAATAAATCTACTAATAAAAACCATTACATAGAAAAAAACAAAAATCCCATTAAAATGTAAAAAATGTACGTAATTTCATACAAAATAAAAAAAATATCTAATGAAAAAATAAGGATCAAATGGATTCTAAAGGAAGCAAATCCTACAACACCAAAAAATCACCATGATATAAGATAGTAAGTTATATACAATTATTCATCTTCATCCTTCAAATTTTTAAAAATAGTATATAAAATTTGAGGTAACCATACAAGTATACTTAATGGTTTCCTCCACAGAAACTCTCATGAAAATATAGAAGAAACATACTAAAACTCTAATGAATAAATAGAAAAATTGACTCATGTCTTGTCCTAGGTAAACTATAAACTCATATAGCCAAAGACTCATTCTCAAATTACACTTAAAATAGTAATAATATAATAAATCATGAAAATAAAACCAATAAGGTACCCTACACCCACTTCCCCACTGAACTAGTCACCTCACATCTTAATGGAATAGGTCCTAGTGATCCCATACCATCTCATATACATATACCACAAGCATGTACCACAACCTCATTCTAAATCCATATACCGTAACCTCATACCACATCCAATATCACCACATACCACCACTTCTATAATTTCCACATAAACACACTATGGTCGAGAGGAAGAGTAGTATAGGGGGAGTATTCACCCATATGTATTAAAAATGTCCTTGATATTAGGGGATTCACTTGGTACCCGAGAACTTATAACGGTACTGGTCTGGTTGATTTACTTGAGTGGTGATAGATAAGAAATAATAAAAAGTATAATAATATAGATATAATTCTCATCCCCATCCTAGGATTAACCTCTTATTAAAACGCATCTACAACCACATTTCATCACTTATGCTAATATCTCTATACTAAAACCATCACCAAGACTAATCACGTAACCAAAAATACCAACCACATGAGAAAATAATAAAATTAATTACCATTTATTCTACTTCTAAATAAACCATTAATTTATATAACATTCATTTCCAAAATTAATTATTGACTTCCACATTGTATTAATTCATTTTAAATCAAAAAAGTCTACTTATTTTTCCATATTAAACATCAATTCCAACAATTACCCATTTAATTTTTAATTTATTATCCATTTCCCATATAATTTATCAATATTATTAATCCATACTTTATAATATAATTTACAATATATATATTGATAATAACCACTTTAGTGAAGATAATTTATCAATACATTTATTATAACATTATCATCACAATCTCATCCCCATTCATTCTCTTACTTATTGATTTATTTCATTATGTTTCCACATCTCGGGCTGTAACAAAACATTATCCATAACAACCCCACTATACCACCACATCAAGAAACTACACCATGACTCCTTCCAATTCCACATTAGTGTAATTTTATAAATACCACGTGTTATTAACTTCACAACACAACCAAAATTGGAACACCCACAACATCATTTTCAAGTATGAAATATATTATTTATTTATTTTTATCCCAATTTCATGATTAAGGTTAGATATTGAGTCAAATTTCTATGTTTGGAACCTATTAAAGTGTTAGGGGTGTCATCATAGAATGGGAATCAAGTTTCAGGGGTTGACATTGGCTTGGGAAGGAATTATATAGAGGGTAGAAACCACATCATGACTTTTGGAATCATGATGTGGTAAGGGGATAATTTAGGATCATGTCACAGCCAAGGGGAACCATAGAATGATGGGGGTGCAGAATTATTTCATACATTTCTAGTCATGGATTTTATAATTCAATAATCTTATATTTTATTTTCAATATAATAAGAATGAAATTTTCACAAAGGAAGAATACTAAATATGAGAAATATATATTATGTATGAATATATACAACACGTTTGGGTAAATATATTACATGTGGGTTTTTTCATCTAAGGTAAAACCCTTAAATTTTGATAAATATATTATGAGTAAATAAATATATAATGTATGGGTTTTTTTTCAGATAAGGTAAAAATCGTACTTATTAATATATATATTATGTACGAGTAAGTATATTACATATAGGTCTTTCCAACTAAGGTGAAAACCTTACATATGAATATATATATATATATATATATATATTACATATGGGTAAATATATTATTTATAGTCTTTTTAGCTAAGTTAATAACCAAATATATTATTAAATATATTATGAATGAATAAATATATTACATATATGTTTTTTCAACTAAGAGAAAAAAACTTACCAATGAAAAGTATATTATTTATGGAAGATACATTATATATTATGTTTTTTATTATAATGGGAAAATCTTACAAATTAAAAATATCTTACATATTTAAAATTTGGATAAATCATAAGCCTTACATATTATAGTAGAATTAGAGAAAATATACTATATATCCTCAAGAAGAATACTGTGTGTCATAGTGTGAACCTTTCCTTTGCAAATTTTATGATTTTAAAAAATATCATATGCATGCCTCTTGATGGATATGTAAACATCCATATATTCCAAATTTTATTACATAAGAGTATTCATTGTGATATGTAAAAGTAAAACTCAAATATATAATATATTTCCCTTGTATATGGAAATGAAAATCTTCACTTCTTTCTTGATTCAAATTTTATAATTGATAAGAGTATTATCAATCATAATTCATAGTATGGGGTAGGTAATCTTGTTATAATCTAGGAGTCCAATATGTCATACCTTATATATAGTTTTTAATTAATTAATTAAATTAAATTAAATTAAGTATTTAAATTTATGTGTGACTAGTTGTATAGTGGATAATACCCAACTGTCCTCTATATATATATATATATTCAAACCTTTTAGGCTTCCCCCACAAAGACCCTTACTTCTCCCACTTTGGGATAACTTTTTTGTGTATTTTTTCCATCAATAATCTCCTAGACTTCTAAAAAATGGTAAGGTCCCTACCTCATCCCACTTTTTTGATTCACTCCATTCACATCATTTCATTGGTTTAAGGTAGGCGGTTCCATAACCTTCCTATTTTTGAAGTTCCTTATGTGATTAATTCATATAAATGTGTTTCTTACACTATTTATTCATAATAAATGACATCAACGAGTAATTATTTATATGTGGCATAGTTTTTTCCAAATTTATTTTTATATTGGTAATTTAAACGATTTTAATGGGTATATTTTACATATATAAATGATTATGCCTATCTTGTTTTTGATAAAATATTAGTTCACATGGGAATTATTTTATGATGAAGTGGTAATCCATTAAAATGATTGTGACTCATGGTAATCCCAAGTTATTAAGTAGTTATTCTTGGAAAATTATCTTTCTAGGGAATAATTCTACTCTACCTAGCCTTTACTGCAAAGTTATTATGGAACTCTGTATAGTTTAGTTTCTACTAGTTTTTATGCCACTTTGTCTAAAATCATGTACATATTTTGATAGGTTGTATTATTACTAAAATCCTAGTTGTCCTTGACCTTAGTGACTCTTGGGTATTTCCCATGATTCTTTGTTGGAGTTACTGTTTTACTTGGTACTTTGATATTATATTTAAATTTTTATAAAACATATAATATGCTACATATATTTTTAATGTTTAAATAATATTTTTATATGGTTATATTCAAACAAGAATTATTAGATTATCTAAAAAAGTTTGTTCTTGAAAAAATTAGTGTGGTCCTATGGGAAAAGTTGTGTTCACATCCTAAACACACCCTTTGGGTGATGTAGAAGTTTTTTTGACTAATATAGGTAAAGAAAAGGCACAACTTGAAAGTGATGGATATTAATGTTATTAGGGATTGGTTTTGGAGGTGGTGATATGGTGGAAGTTATACCTCATGTCACACGGAGATGGGTTACAATGATTTTTGTTTTAGTTTATGTTTTGATTTTTAGTAAACACGTGATCTTGTATCACCTCATCTTCTTCCCATCCAATTTTCCCATTTAATTTTTGTATGGTTAATCAATTTTATATATTATTAGTTTGATGTTTTCACTCTATATTTTGTGGATTTTATTTTATCTCTATTAATTTTTCATGGTTTATTTTTGGTTCTCTCTTATGTCATGTCATGTTTTGACTTTTTGATGTTTTCTTTTTCAGATTTTTGGTCACATGACTCAGCAACCTAGGGTGGGGTTACTCTAAGATTATGGGGTGGACTCCATTATAGATATTTTTTTAATAGAAACTATCCCCAGAGGTGTGTCCTTTATTCCCATACATTATTTTCAATCCCATGGGGATTGGGAATTCCCTTTGGGTCTTGTCTTGGTTTAGCTTGGGTACAAGTTAGGGGTATCTCAAGTTAGTTCATGAAAAAATTCTATCAAATTATGGTTTTGATTTATATTACTTAGAGAAGTTAAGGTAGATCAAATATTGGACCCTTAAGACTTGAAGGGTAGGTTTTGAATAAGTTTGTGGATAAAATTCATCATAACAAACCTTAAGTCTCTATTTCTTTTCATGAAATGATAATTTTAAACTTATTTTAATTTTATTTTGTGATTTTTCCATTTTAGATGGATTTTCAAGGTATTTCTAGTTGTTTTATGATCATTTATTGTTTCAATTTATGTTATTTACCTTTTTTATTTGTATTTTTATTCTTATATATCTAATATCATATAGTATAAGTCCCCCTTGAGCCCCCTAGTAAATATTCCAAAGGTAACTATGTATAATTTCCCATTATTTATTCCAAAAATGGTTCATAATTTAATCGGGATGATGGTATGAATTTTCATTTACCTAGAGAAAAGGGAGGGCTTTTTCCTAGTTTTACCTGTAGTGGGAGATCCTAAACCAAGAAAATATAAGGATTGATATTGGGAATTTCATCACCATAAGCCTTTATATTTTTGAAGAAGCTACAATCCTCAAGAGGTAAATGATTAGTTGGAAAATATTGAGCATATCTTTGAATAAATTGAAACTACAGAAATACTGAAAGTGAATTGTTTTGTATTTATTCTTGAAGGACATAGATGTAAATAGTGGGATTCATTTTTTTAGGCCATGCTACATGCGAACCTGGAGTATAAAGACTTCAATGTTATGTTGAGTCTGTAATTCTACCTAGGTATGATAGACTTGGTTAAGTATTAGGATTTTGTGTAACACTAATAGGGAAACTGGATACTCATGGAGTATGGAAATTAGAATTCTGATCTTGTGAATTTTTATATTGATATGGTTTAAAATAATATTTTGAAATCCTAACCATTTAAAATTGGCCTTGTACCTAATATTTATCCCATGTATTTATACTGAAGCTCCTTACGTATGTGATAGTGGTAGATTGAGCCCTGATTATGGTGGTAGATCATACTGATATTTAAATTTTGATCGATTCTCCCTCAATTCCTAGAAGGAGTTAAGGTGAAATTTTTAAAAATAATAATAAGCATGAATATTCTAAAAGTGGTAGTGGGAGTGGACCTAAGTGTCCATCGCAGTCAGCTTCCCCTTCCCTAGTGGTAATAAAACCTCTAATATACCATTAGTGTGGAAGGTTAGGGAATATAAAATTACATTTCTATGAGGCCCCTAATAAATTTCATTCTTGAGGGAACATGTTCTATCTTTATAGGTATCATAAATCCATCCCATCTCCTTGAAGTGGTTTCAGATCATCAACTCCAAAGGGTTTTATAGATTAATCAGATGATTCAAAATAAATGGGGTCCCGAACACATGGGTGTGGATTTAAAAGTGGTTCACCATATGTCTAGGTTTAGTTGAGGGTTAAGCCTAAGTTTAGTAGTATTTAGTGTCTCTTTTTCATTCTCATTTTCATTTTGTTTTTATAATTACTTCAACCTATCAATATTTGTTTTCTAATAAATTTTTTAAGTGTTTTAGATTTATTATGTCAAAGTATTTATTTTATATCTAAAGAAATAGTGATCAGATTATTATGGTGTTTATTCTGTTGAAAATATAATAATTTTATATTCATTTCATATTTTTATGTCGAATTCTAATTCTATTGTTTTGATAGTGAAACAATTCACCAAAGCTGTTACAAACTGTTCCAGTGATATTGTAGTTATTAGATTAAAGTGAATCTAGAATTATGATAATATCTCAAGATAAATTGAACGGATTCACAGGATCATTGTAAAATTGAATATATAAGGTAATTATATAAACTTTATTATTTTATGTTTAAGTCTAAAAAGTATTTTTTGATACTCTAAAAAATCACCGAAGTTTCTAAAGCAGTTTTGAAAATCTAAAGTGAACAGATTTGAAAACATATAGTATTTATTTTTCTATAAGTTCTACAGATGTCAGAATCACTTGAAACCTAGGGTGATTGAAATCCAATAAGTTTATCTTGATTTAATAAATTTACATCAAAGTCTTAAAAAGTGGTTTGGATGGTCAATAAATTTATTGAAGATTGGGAATGCAGTTTTCTAGCTATAGTTTTCTAGAATCTTATTGCTTCAGTTTTTTAAATATAACACGAGATGTTGAATTTGTATTGATTTGATTATTAATCCTTTGTAAAGATAATAATATTTAACAAAAATAATTCTTGAGGGATTAAGGCTGAATTTGATGTTAAAGGTATCAAAAAATTAAGCTAATTTTGAAGTTAAGTTGTTCACATTTTCAAGAAACACTATTCATACCCTATGTTGGTAAGCATAACATAAGAAATGAAGCCGACATTTCATAAATTTTCATATGGATTATTAAACCTATTCTAAATAGTAAACATATTGATCATAAATACTATGTTCGGTGAATAATAAACAAAGGAATATCAACCCTATATTGGAGTCTGGAATTACTGTTTGCAACCCTACGTTCGGAAAAGTTGAACATATGGTTAATCAATGTTACATTCAGGATTTTATGCTGACTAGGATGAATGTGTGGATAATCATCCCTATTATACTTTTTTCCTATGTTACATGCTGATGAAAGTATGGATAAGGAACCATATGTTGTAAGTAACCCTGCACTATGCAAAGGAACCATACGCTATATAGTTGAACCCTACATTTGATATATTGTCATTCATGAGGTAACCCAACACTTGACTAGTCAACGATGGAGTTTTATTTAAATATTTTATCTGTGATTTCTATAATGGTCTTCGTAGTATTAAAGATCATTATAAATCTGTTTTGTGACTGATTCAAAGTCTTTCATGCAATGGATTAAATCATTAATATTTATAAGGGACATTATGAATCTCTTTGAATTATTTGATTTCGAATATTCGTGATTAATTATACTGTTAGTTTTGAGGAACTATTTCGACTATATTTAAAGTGGTTTGAATGGATTTAAATGGTAGTTTTAAATTTTTCAACATTGATATTATTATAGATATATTATTGGAGGAATTATTCAAATTATTTTGAATTCATTTGTTAGAGATTTATTCTATACGAATAAAGAGGCAACAGTTCTATGCTATTCTTGGGGATATTTATGAAGACAATTAACTCTATTTATTTTGGGTATCCTAGAGAAGAGTAATGCAGTTACAACTGTTCTATATTTATTCTCTATATATATCTCATAGAGTAGATTTTTGGTGGAGTGTAATAGGTGATTTATGTGCCCTGAACCACTATACATCCTTGTGTTCTTTTCCTTTATTTATTTCCACTACTCACTCGACATTAAGAGAGAAGGAAAGGATTGCTTCATTTCAAGAGGGATGTTTTAATATTGTCAAGATTTTTAAAAGGAAAAAATTCACCCCCCCCCCTCTTGTGTCTTCGTCATATCTATCCCAACCTAACAATTGGTATAAAAGGCCTTAAGGTTATTATGAAGTAAGACAATTGCAAACAATATAGAAAGTTTCTACAAAACTAGACATAGGACCAAAAACTTTGTGTGATACCATTATTATTGTGTTATTTTCATTTACTAATTTATTTGATACATGTACCTCACATTAATTTATATATTTTAATGTCATGTATTTATTGAATATTTCATCTGAAATTATTTCATATGTTATCGAAATATATACACTTCTTGGTAAGAAGAATGATTGTGGATTCTGATGTCCTTCATTCATTATATTTATATGTAAGGTGGAGTTATTATTGTTAGGCGGAGAAAGAAGGGAGTGATGGCAAGAGGGGGGGTGAATTGCCTTTTAAAAAATAAATAACAATTTAAAATCAAAGTGAAATCAAAGAATGTGCAGCGGAAAATAAAAGAGGCAATCACACAAGAAATTGTTAACGGAGTTCGGCCAAAACCCGGCCTACGTCTCCGCTCCCAACTCAACCGTTGAGAGATTCCTACCGCTTGCTTTTCAATGGTTTTAGCAAGAAACCCACTAGGCTTTGAGGTAGCACTAGGACCTATTACAGCTTGCTTTTTAATTGGTTTAGCAAGAACCCACTTGCTTTTAATGGTTGAGCAAGAACCCACTAGCCTTCTTACAGGTGAAGGCTAGCTCACCTATGACACAAGCCTTTTAAAAGGAAAGGCTTGAAGAAACCTCTTCACACCTTAATGGTGATGTGAAACCCAAAAGAAAGAGGGATGAAGAAAGAGTTTGGGGTTTGTAGGCACAAACCCAATTTTAAGCTCAAAATAAATAAAACACTAAAAACCGTAATTGGGAGAAGCCTTGGGCGCCTTTGATTGATTGATGATGTTGAAAGATGCTTCCAAGCTTCTTTGAAGGAGCTCCTTGGATGTGGAAGTTGTTGGAGCAAGGTGGGTTCCTTGAAGGAAGTTCGCCGGAGGTACGCCAAATGATGGAAAATGTGTCCGTTGGATTGGTATATGATCCGGTGGGTGTCCGGGGCTTCCTTGGCCATTATTTATAGTCAAGTAACCCTTTTGGAGTCTTCGGAGCCGTTGGAGAGGCCTTCGGAGCCGTTGGAGGCCAAAAGAGGGTTGACTGGTCAAAGCCAACGGCTAGTTTGACTGGGCTACCGGCTGGCCGGTACAGGGCCACCGGCTGGCCGGTGCCTTGGATGTTGAGAAGGCCTTCTGCCCAGGCAGCACCGGCTGACCGGTGACAGAGCCACCGGCTGGCCGGTGGTGAGGCAGTAGCCATCACTGTTGCATCAGGTTGCCACCGGCTGGCCGGTGACAGAGCCACCGGCTGACCGGTGGAACCTGGCAGTGGGCAATGCCTCTGCCAGGTCCACCGGCTGGCCGGTGCTATCACACCGGTTGGCCGGTGGACTGAAATTCAGTCCACTTCTTGATTCTTTCTTGGGCCATTTTCTTGGCAACCTTGTGCCTATCATTCAAAAACACTTCAAACAATATTAGACAAATAATAAGGTGATTGTGATCATGAAAATCAAACAACGAGGGGAACGAGAGGTACAACAATCTCCCCCTATTTTGATGATCACAATCACCAAAACAATAAATGTAAAATACATAAAAGAAAGACATGCTTAAAGGATAAAGAAAGTAAATGCTAAGCATGATCAAAAGGATTCTCCCCCAATCAATCAAGAATTTCTCCCCCTTTGTGATTATCAAAATAGCACGGGGCATAAAACTTGATTGAGGGAAAGGGTTTGAAAAACTAGATATGAGAATTGAAAAATCAATTGAGATTTCTGAAATTGAAATGAAAATTTGAATAACAGTTTGAATTGAAAGTTTTGAATCAAAAGCCAATTGAAATTTGAAATTTGAAACCAAATGAAATTTTTGAAATTGAGAGTTTTGAATCAAAAATGAATTTAAATTGAAAAAAGAATCGAAAGAGATTTTTTAATTTAAGAAAATTTCTCCCCCTAAATAAAACAAAAGATCATCGGGGAAACGAAACTATTTTTGGCCCGGAGAGACTCGCCAAAAGGGATTTTTCAATCCAAATTTGTTTCATGGCGAGTCTTCTCCTATAAAACTCGTCCGAATAAAAAATAGATTTGGGTTGACCGTACCGGGCATTTTTTCAATCACACTCATAAATGAGGTGCCCGGGTTTCTTACAATAATTACAAAATTTATAACTAGAGCTCCCCCTTACAAAAACAGTGGGTGCATGGGAGGAGGAAGCTATATTGGTGTAGCCAAGTCCATTGGTGGTTCTAGATACTCGTTGAGAACCTAAGAGTTTGGACAAATTTTGTTCACCTTGGGTGAACTTGGCTAGGGATTCCCTAAGGTCCTTAATGGTTGATTCCAAAGAATCAACATTGGGTAAATTTTGGATTTTTAGGGAGATTTCCTCCTTCTCTTTGAGAAGTTGGTCTTTTTCGGAGGAAAGCTTTTTGAAATTCTTTTTCAAAGCAACGAATTTTGAAGAGAGTTCATGAAAACCATTTTCTAATTGGTCTCGCACATGTTGGAGTTCTTCGTATGACAAATGATTGAAAGAATTAGAAGAACTAGAGGATGAGGAAGAAGAGTCGGAAGAAGTTACCTCGTGAAATGACATTAGGCATTTGTTACCTTGGTCGCTCGAGGAGGAGGAGGATGATGAAGAGGAGGTGTCACTCCATGTCGCCTTGAGGACCTTTTTCTTTCCTTTTTCCTTTTGCGTGGCCCGCTTCTTGTTGAGTGGGCAATCGGGCTTGTAATGGCCCTTTTCGCCGCACCCGTAGCATTTCACCTTGGGCTCGACTTTTGCGGTGGATTCTTGCTTTCGCGCCTTGCGAGATTTCTTCTTCTTCTTGTGCTTCTTCATGAATTTTTGCATTTGGCGGGCTAGATTCTCCATTTTGGAATCGCCGCTTGAAGAAGATGAGGAAGAAGATGATGATGATGAGGAGAAGCTTACTTCTTTTTGTACCTTGAGGGCGATGTTCTTTGGTGTCTTGATTGGTGTTCCCTCCTTTTGAGCTTTCCTCCTCATCGTGATCTCGTAGGTCATTAGGGATTCAATGAGCTCCTCGACCGGCATGTTTTTGACATCCTTAGCTTCTTGGATTGCCGTCACTTTAGGTTCCCATGAGCTCGGAAGAACCCATAGAATCTTCTTGACCATTGCTTCAGCTGAAACATCATCACCAAGAGATTTTCTACCATTGCAAACGTCAGTGAAGCGTGTAAACATTTCAGAAATATACTCATTTGGATGCATTGAAAAAGATTCAATGTCTTGTCTATACATATCTAATCTAGTATCTTTGACTTTATTAGTGCCTTCATGGGTCACTTCTAAAAGCTTCCAAATTTCATGTGAAGTGGTGCAAGTGGATACACGATTAAATTCATTTCTATCTAACCCGCAATGAAGAGCATTCATGGCTTTGCCATCAAGCTCAAAATTCTTAATATCGGTGGGGGTCCATTTGGATTCGTCGGGGGAAGACAAAGAATAACCTTGCATGACAATTTTGTAAATAGGATATCCTATGCTTCTTAAAAAAGTTGTCATGCAGGTTTTCCAATAATTATAGTCGGTCCCATTAAAAAATGGAGCACGACCCAAAGAAAAGCCTTCGGGGGCGAAAGAGGTTGAAGCCATCAAAAAAGATCTTGAATTGGAAACCGGTGAGGGTATTACTCAAATTTTCCTTTGATACCAATTGTTAGGCGGAGAAAGAAGGGAGTGATGGCAAGAGGGGGGGTGAATTGCCTTTTAAAAAATAAATAACAATTTAAAATCAAAGTGAAATCAAAGTATGTGCAGCGGAAAATAAAAGAGGCAATCACACAAGAAATTGTTAACGGAGTTCGGCCAAAACCCGGCCTACGTCTCCGCTCCCAACTCAACTGTTGAGAGATTCCTACCGCTTGCTTTTCAATGGTTTTAGCAAGAAACCCACTAGGCTTTGAGGTAGCACTAGGACCTATTACACCTTGCTTTTTAATTGATTTAGCAAGAACCCACTTGCTTTTAATGGTTGAGCAAGAACCCACTAGCCTTCTTACAGGTGAAGGCTAGCTCACCTATGACACAAGAATTTTAAAAGGAAAGGCTTGAAGAAACCTCTTCACACCTTAATGGTGATTTGAAACCCAAAAGAAAGAGGGATGAAGAAAGAGTTTGGGGTTTGTAGGCACAAACCCAATTTTAAGCTCAAAATAAATAAAACACTAAAAACCGTAATTGGGAGAAGCCTTGGGCGCCTTTGATTGATTGATGATGTTGAAGGACGCTTCCAAGCTTCTTTGAAGGAGCTCCTTGGATGTGGAAGTTGTTGGAGCAAGGTGGGTTCCTTGAAGGAAGTCCGCCGGAGGTACGCCAAATGATGGAAAATGTGTCAGTTGGCTTGGTATATGATCTGATGGGTGTCCGGGGCTTCCTTGGCCTTTATTTATAGGCAAGTAACCCTTTTGGAGTCTTCGGAGCCGTTGGAGAGGCCTTCGGAGCCGTTGGAGGCCAAAAGAGGGTTGACTGGTCAAAGCCAATGACTAGTTTGACTGGGCTACCGACTGGCCGGTACAGGGCCACCGGCTGGCCAGTGCCTTGGATGTTGAGAAGGCCTTCTGCCCAGGCAGCACCGGCTGACCGGTGACAGAGCCACCGGCTGGCCGGTGGTGAGGCAGTAGCCATCACTGTTGCATCAGGTTGCCACCGGCTGGCCGGTGATAGAGCCACCGGCTGACCGGTGGAACCTGGCAGTGGGCAATGCCTCTGCCAGGTCCACCGGCCGGCCGGTGCTATCACACCGGTTGGCCGGTGGACTGAAATTCAGTCCACTTCTTGATTCTTTCTTGGGCCATTTTCTTGGCAACCTTGTGCCTATCATTCAAAAACACTTCAAAAAATATTATACAAATAATAAGGTGATTGTGATCATGAAAATCAAACAACGAGGGGAACGAGAGGTACAACAATTATGTTACTTCCTCATTCTAAATATGTAACTCTTTAATATCATTATTGGGATGGCTTAAATGACCAAATTTAAAGACCGTGTTTATTATTATCATTAAAGGGTGACCTTCACTACCCCAAATTGGAGCTATCATTTATTTTAAGGAGAATTAGGCCCACAATCTAGTTAAGTAGGACCTCCTCTTACTAAGGTTGGTTGGATGATATGTCAGATATAATCTCTTATAGTAGAGGATGATGAAGGTAACCTTAAGAGTGAGATTTGTCCAACAATCAAGGAGTTTCTTAATGTGTTCATGGACAAATTATCAGGGTTTCCTCTAGAGTGGGAAGTCATGTTTTATAATAATTTCAGTCTTAAGATATGGTAATATCATTTATTAATCTGGAAGGTAACTATCTAAACTTAAGGGAAAATCCAATTGGATAATTTGGAAGCTAAGGGATTTATCCATCCTGGTGTTTCTTCATGGGCTAATAAAGTTCTATTTTCTAATAAAGTGTATATAACTCTTATATTATTCATTTATTGGAATAATTTTAATCATGTGAAAATTAATAATAAATACCATTTGACCCACATTGATGATCTCATTGATCAATTGAAAGGGGTAAATGGTTCTAAAAGATTAATCTTCAGTCAAGGTAACACCAGCTTAGGGTAAATGAGTTTGATATTACCAAGGCTTATTTTAGAATCATATATGGTCAATACAAATAATTTTTGGTTCCATTCAATTTAACAAATTCACTTGATATTTTCATTGCTCTTATGAATAGGTTATTTCATTGATACCTTGACTTATTCACAGTCATATTCATTGATGGTAGCTTGGTTTATTTCAAAACTTAATAGGAGAATGATAATCACTTAATGATTGTTTCAGGAACACTTCATAAACAATCCCACTATGAAAAGTTATCAAAATGTAGCTTTTGGATCTAAGAAGACAAATTATTATGACATGTGGTGTCAGAATAAGTCATTTTAGTTGATGTTGGAGAGGTAAAAGATGTCATGTATTGGGAAGAACCAAATAATGACTTTAAGATACATAGATTCTTAAGTATAGTGAGTTATTATTGGTAGTTTGTTAAGGTATTATCCAAGATTATGTCTCCTTTAACCTCTCTCACTAAAAAAAGTGGTAAAATTTCAGTATATATGTGAATGTAAAGATTCATGTGATGAGTTAAAGTGGCAGTTGACATAAGCCCATATTCTAGTTCTACTTGAGGTTAGATAGTGCTATGTTGTGTATTATGAAACATCGGGGATGGTTTTGGGTTTTTTACTAATGCATGGGGATAATGTGGTGGTATATTCTTCCCATCAACTTTAGAAATGTGATAATAATTACCAGAACCATTATCTTAAGCTAGTTGCAGTTATTAATTCTCTCAAATATTAGTGAAACTATATTTTTGTGAGAAATTCATGATGTATACCAATCTTAATATCTTGAGATATATATTATCTCAAAAGGAATTTAACCTTAGAAAAATGTGGTGGGTGGAATACTTCAAGAATTTTATTTACACCTACCAATACACTAGGAATGGGAAATGAGATTGTTGATGCTCTAAGTATGAATTTTTTTCACAATCCATGAAAGAATCTAATGATGAGTGGAACAAAATGATCCTCTTTGCTGAAATTAACTTATAAGTGAAGGAAGATAGGGGAATATATTTTCTTTAGAACCAAATGTATTTTATGGTTTTAGTTTTTTTTTTCAATTATGAGTTGTTTGAAAGTCTTGTGAAGGAATTGGAAGAAATATTGAGGAATCAAAAGTTTTTTTTGAAAGTTATATAAAGATTATAGATTTTTAAAAATGACAGGAGGATTACACACCATGGTGAGACTAACCATGTTGTGGTTATGTTTTGAAAGTAAAATAAAAAAGTGGTCATCCCAAGGCTAGCACAATGAAGTAACCATACACCCTGAGGGAAGTGACCAAATTTAACTGTGGATTATACAAAGAGGTATAATATGATTGTAGATCTCGATGTGGGTCATCATTAGGCAGTAAGTAGATTCGCGGCATAGAGTGGCATCATGGTGAAAATGTCTGGCACAAGGTGTAAATGGTGAGGGGGTAGTATTATGGAGTGATACCAGAGTGAGGAAACAATATGTAATGGAATATAGAAGTTCATAAAGGTTCATTATCCCAAAGAAAAGTTGGATGTAGTATTCAGCTGAAATTTAAAAAGTCACAAGATAGGTGACTACACTGTAGAGTTGATTGGCCTATTTTTGGTTTCATTAGAGTTTTTGAGGTGCCTATTCCAATGATCTAGTGGCCATTCCATAGAGTTTATTATCCAATTTTTTATATCCCTGTAAATTTTGAGATACTTGAAGTGTGGAAGGGTTACCTTGTTGTAGTAGGACCAATTAAAAAATTGATTAAGGATCATATCATAACTCAATGGTGGCATCATGGTGGGTATATTTTTTATAGAGTGAACTTTGAGGATTTTACTAAGTTTAAAATAATTTAAAATAAATATTTTTTACACACCACAACCTACATAGAAGTTAAAATTTAGTTAATTCAAAACTAATTCATCACACTTCAAAGAGGGGTGTTGTTCCATGATATATGGTTTCTGTAGGATTTAAATAGGAGTGATGATGTGGAAATATATTTTAGGTTCATTAGTTAGTTAAAAAACTGAAAAAACAAAATTATAATTCAATGGTAGAGATTTATTTGAACATTAATCCAAGGGATTCATTTTAATAATAAATTAATTCAATTTTGAATTAAAAATTTAAAATTCAAAACATACTATGAATTTAGAAAAATTTGTTGTACAAAATAATATTATCACACATATTTAAATATCAAAGAAACTTCTTGAAGATTTGGAATCAAAGGTAAAATAAGAAGATTTATTGAATATCAAGAACTTTTTGAGAAGTGTGATCATTTCAAAATTGCATCAAATATGAGGAGTAGGAGATAAAGTTGGTTTTGAATTCTATATGATAGTAAATATGATTTTTTTAAATAATGTTAAAGGTATATTTTATGGAAATATTCACTTTGGAAATGAATAATTTTGTATATTAAATTAAGTGTAAATAATCGACTTGGTGGTGGTTAATTAAAGAGTATTGAAATTATTTATATTGATGGACTTCATCGTAATTTATTAAGAATTATTAATCTTTATTACTCATGTTTTGAGGTCATATTTAGGAGGAAGGGTTGATATATCAAAATAAAATAGGATTATTCTTTTATGAAAGGCTGGAATACTAATGATAAATTATATTAAGTTGTTAACAAGGAAAACACTTGTCTATTAAAAATAGAAGAATAAAAAATGTAACAGCATAGGCTAGGCTATATCAATCAAAAAAGTTTAGATAACTTATCAAGATTAATAGTACTAGTGGATATTCTTAACTTGAGATGAGATTGGGTAAATATTTTTTAAGATTGTATATGATGAAATATGGTTCAAAATCTGTATCCTTCAAAGAATAACATAGCATCAAGTTTTCTAAATTTGGTTTGCACTGATATATATGGTTTAATTGGATTGGAAAGAACCTATGGTGAGATTAAATTCATCCTAATTGTAGATAATTATGTTAATATGGGATGTACCATGTTCATACATTCAAAAATAGAATTTTTGGATTTTATAAAAAGGTTTCAGAGAAGGGTAGAAAATGAGACTGAAAGAACTATGAAATTTATGATATCAGATAATGGAATAGAGTACACATCTTATGAGGTTGAAAATTATCTTGAAAAGTATGATATTAAACATGAAGTGTCATCAATGATAACCCCTCAGTACAATGGTATTTTTGAAAGAATAAATCACATTTTTGGCAATATAGAAAATACATTATTAGTGAATAGTTACATATCATTCCACAATTAAAAATTATTAGTTCAAGTAGTTATATATATTTAGAATAGATAATTACTCAGTCCATGGGTAGAGAATATTCCATATAAAATTTTTCATGGAAATAAACCCTCTTTGAATCATCTCAGGGTATTTCGAATAAATATTTTTACCTGAAATAAAAAATGAAATTAAGGAAAGTATGGTTATGAATTGGATAAAGGTATTTTATTAGGCTACTCAACAAGGATTTAGGCCTAAAAATGTTTCAATAATAGGGTCAAAGATATTTTTGAGAATAGGGATGTAAAATTGGTTTATAATGAAGCCAAATTAGATTCTATATTTTTTTTAAAGAATTTTTTGAAGAAAGTAAAGAAACAAATATAGATTTGGGAGAAAAATATGATGTTTAGGATGATGATTATTCTAATAATAATAATGTATAAGAACAATTTGAATAACTAATTCAACCTATGACCCATTCATGAAGTAAAAGGGTTCAAGTTCATCCAAGAAATATCATTGGAGACAAATCTACTTAAACACATACTCAAATAACAAAAATAATAGAGAACACTACTCTATTGTCTGATATTAAACCGACTTCAATTGAAGAAGTGGAGAAGGATGAATCATGGGGGAAGTCCATGAAAGAATAATTTGATCAAATTGATGAAAAAATACTTAGAATCTTGTGGAAATACATAAAAAATAATAATGTTATTGGAAAAAGTAGGTCTTTAAGAACAAGTTGATTGTAAATGGAAGTTAGTTCAAAATAAAACTATACTAGTTTTCAAGGGATATTCTCAGGTTTAAGTCATTGATTTTGAATATAATTTCACAACGGTGGAATGTATGAAGACTATTAGACTATTCTTAGTAGTCTTTGTCATGACCCAACACACTGGGACCCCTTTTGGGCTAGTAGAAAACCATATTTGACACCTCTAATCTACCTATGATAGGATAGGGGGTGGCCACTAGTGTTGAGTTAAAATAACACTAAATGCTGTTCCTAAATATGGGTATTCACACACCAAGAAACTACATGGAATTGTTAAGAGATATAATAAAAGACCAGAACATCTATAGTGTAAACCATTAATGCAACCACTTATAGGAAAATTAGATTAAGTACAACAACATAATATAAAATATATAAAATGTAAAATACATTCCCAACTTGAAAACAACTAGAAAATGAGAAACTAAAAAGATCCCATCTTACAATCTCTAAAGCTAACCACCAAACATGAAAGAACCTCTATGTATAACTATGCTTCTATTAAACTAGGTTCACCAAGGTAATCATTGATCTTCTTATCATCTAAATAAGTCAAAACATATGTGGGAATATCACATTCATGGGTAAGTATATATATACCCACTAGGATGCCCCAAAAATCAAAAAAGAAGCAACATAAATAGAAATATTCATCACAACCCATAAATCAATAGGGTGAAGAAACCCAACATCAGACACGCTCATAAGAAACACAATAGAAGAGAGAAAGGGGATCACCACTTATAAAAAAATATGAGATTGATGATTCAGCCTGAATCTCTAAAGTTTCCATAAACTATCCAAGTATCATGAATAATCTCACAAGAATATGGAGGTCTCTTACCTCTCCATTGCGTAGCACATTCGAGGAATCACCACTCCAATGGAAGACCTACTCACCTCTTGAACTCAAAGATGGGGATTCCACTCCATAGATAAAGGAAATGAACCCCCTATAATGTGGGGGTGTTTTTTCTCTATATATATATAGGATATGGGTGTCCCACGCCCTAAAGAGGGATAGGGGAGTGCAAACCCCAATAACACTCCAATAATCACACCTTATCTCCATCACCATCTAAGAATAATTAAAATAATCATATTGATTGGATCACCTCATTTCATATCTCTAATTCTATAATAAATTCCACTATTATGTTATATGTAAAAAAACAACTCAAGATAAGCTACTTGTGGGTCAAAATATGAGTCCTGAAGAAGGATGTATGAAAGGTAGAAGTCTCATAAAAAAGTAAAAAATGTGTACATAGGGTCAGATGGCATGTGACCTTTCCTGGAAACCTAAGAATTTCCTTACCTATACATGGATTTTCTGTACATGTGGATTAATATGACATGTACATGGAGTAAATAGAGTGTCTTGGTAGCCCAGTGTATGCCCATGTCCTCCCTGCCCATGCATGTGTACTTTGGCACATGCTCATGTATGTTAGACATGACTGTATACCTAGTCCTTCATGTATACCTGGTTGTGTCCTTATACTTAGTCATTCATGTGCCAATGTACCCTGTGGTTATACACTGATCTTACAGCATCGTATCACACAGTGTGTGGCAATCTCACATGGTGTGTGATATTTATTTTTTTACAAAATCCCAGTCATCGTAGAAAGGTTCCACATAGTGTGTGTTCCTCTAAACCATGATTCCATCACCAGTATCCCAAAATACACCTAAATCCATCTCCAAAACACTAATTTGAACATTTTTTAGGCATCTGGCATTAATCTAGGGGTTCGATCACACTCGAATCTAGCCTGATAATATTGAATCTCCAACCCCATGGTATAATAATGAAGAACACAAATAAAAATGGGGTAAAAACACAAGAACGAAGTGAAAACATAGTTTTTTGATGAAATACATAAAAAATATTATAAAATCTGAAAACAATGGTGAAATCATGGAACATAAATTAAATAATTAGGTTTAAGAACACTAATTAGAAAGTAGGCTCTTGCGAATAACAAAAAATATCAGAAAGTAAGAAGATAAGAAAAATCCATGCTTATCAAATAAATCAAGGGTGGAAACCTATAAAATAGAATTACCTAATATAATAATAGATCTATAATTTGTGAATAATGCCTCTACTAGTGAAAAAGATGAAGATTATAATATGTTTATCATTCATCCAATTATCCTTGATCTTCATTGTTGATCCATGCTCCCTGGTCACCAACAGCAATGCTCTCCTCCTCTTCTCTATTATCATAGGGTTATGTGGTTAACCATGATTATTTTACAAAACAATACTTATATATAGGGAAATAATTAGGTTTAAATATTAAATAAATTAAATAAATACATTATTTAAATTACTTGATGCACCTGCCAACCACTTCCTTCAACTGAACACCCAAGGTCGACAAACTTTATATCACTCCTTAGGTAAACTCTGTGTTTTGGAAACAATAATGATCTTAAATTACCCATACAAGATCCAGATCAATGATAAAATCATTTATTGTAAAAAATATGTGTTTATACCTTAATATATATTAATATTTTTAATATAATAATTATGGGGTCCTGTAACACCTGAACATAGTTCCAACACAAAGGAAAAATAAATAAATATATATAGAAATATTTAAAGGATCAAACTAAAAAACTAGATTCATTACATTCTACCCATATTTAAGTATTTTCACCCAAAAAATAATATGCTAAACAAAATGGTGAGTGTACTAAATTTTCATCTAACTCTCACACTCCTAGGAGCTCTTATACCCTATCTCATGCTTCCAAAGTAGTAAAAAAAGATTAATGGTCTTTTCATATAGGATCTTATCCTATAATTCCTTGATTTCCACTAAGTAATTTGTGAATGTGGAATCATCCTTGATTTCTATCTTGCCTCATTCAATAACATGTGTTGTTTCATGCACATATCTCCTCAACTGTGACACATGGAAGATTCCATGCACTCAATCCAACTAAGGTGGTAAGGAAAAAAAGTATGAAACCTCACTAACTATATATGGCATCTATAATGTCCCAAAAAACCTCAAGTATATATTTTTACCCTGGCCAAATCTCTAAAATCCTCATAATGGGGAGAATTTTAGAAAAATATGGTCTTTATTCTTAAACTCCAAAGGTCTAAAACATCAGTCCATGTAATATTTCTATTATCACTAGGATATCCTCACACAATCATGAATCACTTAAACTTTCTCTATCATTTATTTCACCAGATCTATCCTAAAAATAGAAGTATCTCTAATCTCAATCCATCATAAGGGTGACTCGCAGGGTCTCTCGTATAGGGCCTTGAAAGGTTCCATGTCAGTAGTGGAGTGATAACAATTATTATAAGAGAGATTCATTAATATAAATGGATCCTCTCAATTCTAGTTAAAATAAAACACATAGGATTTTGGAAAAACCTCCAAAACCGGGATGGTTTTCTTGATCTATCCATCAGCATGGGGGTGAAATTTTATGCTCATCTATGATTTGGTATTTAAATCCTCCTGAAACCCCCTATATAACTGTGATGTGAATCATGCATCACATTTTTATATTATCATCATGGGTATCCCAGGAAGATGGATGATATCCCACATGTAAAACTACCCCAAACTCCCTATCAAATTATGCACCCTGATGTAAAGAAAGTGTGTTAACTTGGTAAGTCATTTGATAATCGCCTAGATCGCATCATATCCTCTCACTTTCCTTGGAAGACCCATCATAAAATCCATTGATATTATATTCCACTTACATTCTGGGATCTTGATAGTTTGATTCAAACCTATTGGAACCAGATGTTAAGTTTTTACCTATTGTCATGTGAGTCACTAAGAGACAAACTTGGAAACACTCCACCACATACCATCCCACAAAAAATGTCACTGAAGTTATTTTTACATCTTCACCACACAGGGATGTATATCTAAGGGGTGATTATGAGACTCCATCAATACCTCATCACACAACATGACTAAAACTATTGTTCATCCCATGAAGAGGATGACATTATCCACTCCTTTAGAAAACCCATCAGGTGCATCTCCTGGGGGTATCTGGTCATATATAATCTCATAGTTGATTTCTCTAAACTAGTCCTCCCTCACATGTTATATAAGTGGTGGAGTAACCACCATTAACTAAAGATAATTTTTACCCCTTTCGTCCATCAGGGCTAGATAAAATGAAGTCCAATTCTCAAATTCCTCCTTAACCAAGCAAGAATGGGATTTCCTACTAAGGGAATATTCCAAAATTTTTCCCTTCCCAGGGTGTATAGAATATATTGAAATCATATTCCTATAAAAACTCCAACCAACACCCTTGTATTAGGTTAAGATATATCTAGGTGAAGTTGTACCTGAGACTATGGTGGTCTGACTAAACAATGAAACTCTCACCCGAAAGATAATTTCTCCATATCTTTATAGTGAAGATTACCTCTGCGAACTCTGAGTCATGGGTTTTGTAATTATATTCATGGGGTCTCAACTACCTCAACCCATTATCAATCACTTTCTATTTTTTTCATCAATATAAAATGGATCTCATATCTATAGGCATTATAAAGCACCAAGTACTCAACACCCTCCTCTGGTATTCTAAGAATAACAGAATTGGTCAACCTCTGCCTTATCTCCTTGAATGTTCTATGAAACTACCCAGTTTAGTTAAAGGGATTCCCTATCTATGTCAAGAAAATAAAATTGGATACCATATTAGATAATTCCTCTAATAACCTCATGTAGTATCTCATAAAATTGATAAATATCTTCACCGTCGACAAGCTCTATGGTGGTTCCCAAGAAATCATGGCATTAGTATCTATCAGATCCACAACTACACCATGATCAAAGATGAAATTCCACATAAAGTGGACCTCACATATCCAAAAATGAAACTTTTTAAACTTATTATAAGGTTGGTGCTCCCAGAGTAAGTCAAGGACCATACTTAAATTCTCTACATGCTCATCCTTTGATGCAGAGTATATGAGACTGTCACCAATGAAGACAACTATGAATCTGTCCAATTATGGCTAGAAGATCTTGCATATAAAACCCATGAACACAATGGGGGAATTAGTCACACTGAAATTCATTATTAGGAACCCATAGTATTTTTATTGATATCATAATTTCATCTTCAAAATATCATCCTCACGAAACCTCAACTAATGGTATCCATACCAAAGATCGATCTTTTACAACCAACTTTCCCCATTCAAATGGTCAAAAAGTTTATTAATCCTCAGAAAGGGGTACTTGTTCTTAATAGTTACCAAATTCATGTAACGATAGTAAACAAAAATATTAAATCTGTCATCCTAATTCAATGAAAAATTCAATCTCCTTCCTCAGCAGTAGTCTTGGAACATCTTCTATAAAGACATCTATATAGTCCTCTACTACCACTAGAGGTCAAATGCCTGAATAGTTCACCGCACCAAGGGATAAACTTACTATATGATGGGTGATAGGTTGGAACTTATTACTCATGAGACCCAATTTTTCATCCAAAATATACCTCACACACATGATGGAGGATCTCATACCAATTGTATGAAGAAATAAAACTCTCTTATGATGAAATTCTATCTGGGAATGCACCTCAGACAACCAATCCATACCCAGAATAAAATCATAAGGTTTCATCACAATGAACAAGAGGTATCATGGGAAAATATCTCCATCAAACACTAACTCACACTACCATAAGATGTGTGATATAGAAGAATTGATCACAATAGGAACCACTATCCATAGTTTTTGGGAAAAATTCTCAACAGGAAGCTCTAGATCTTGTTGGAGATAATGTAATGACTCACACAAGTGTCTATAATAACAAGAGCTAAAGTAGATAAGACATATATCATACCTAAAATCATCTCATGATCATCCTAATCATATACCACCATAGCCTACAACTACCCCCACCCTCGACCGTCATCCCTCTATACATATCATGGAAAACATGGTGGTGTTGGGGGTAGATCATATCATTGTTCTCCACCAAAATATTCTTCCTCTAGATATTTTCATTCTCCTTTATCAGTACCACCTCCCTATGACACCCTGACCATGACTACGAGATCCTTGATCATGATTTTTCCTCTACCATAGATTTTCTTCTACTCATTGTCCACCCTCTAGAGCATGGTGATTTAGGAAATCATGATCCATGTGACCTCATCCATCAAAAGCATATCATCGCCCATATTCGGGCTGACTAGAACCTCTATGAAAAACTTGTGATACAGATCCACATTTATTATTACACATGAGAATACCTCCTATGATGAGGCACTGGAGAATGACTTCCACAACTCACTATAGAGGACTCTTCCCCATGATGTCCGCCACCAGATCTAGCCACCTGGTGTCCCACTGAAAGTCCTATATGACCAAATTCCACTCCATCACTCTAACATAAGTTGTAATTCATAGGGATCCCATTTTATCAAATATATCTCTATGAAGTCCCTTCTCAATCTTATGCACCCGGAAGTATCCATATCACAATATATCAGGAGAGTGACATGTGAAGTCGGTAAAATTTAATGTGTACTCCTTGATTGTCATATCACCATGATATACTTTTAGAATCCCTTAAATCTATATAGAATGTAATATTAGAGTTTAATACTCATCATGGAACATATTTTGTAAGTATAACCATGAGAGGGTCATATTATCATGAGTCTGAGTGATCAAAATCCACCAATGCTCAATTTCTCCATGAAAAAGGCTGGTCACAAGTGTAACCATTTGATCAGTTAGGGATTGAACAAGCTGAAAATATCAAACAGCTTCTTCAATATAATCCTTTGTTTCCTGAGAATCTAAATTTCCATGAAACCTCATAGGTCTCTTTCACTGGAAATCATGTAACATGATAATCCTACATGCATCATCACCATGACCTTCTAGAGATATATGTTTCTCAAAATGTAGTTGATCATCTTCTTGGACCACTAGAGTTAGATCTACATACTTATCAGTAAGTGGTATCATGGTTCCATTCCCTCTAGGAGGAAACACCTCATGAATGTGTCCCTAGACTGAGGCCTCATCACTCAACTGACCGTCTCCATTATCCTGTATTGGTATCCTAGTTGGATATCATCACTATGGCATAATAAAAGTTAATAATATGTACCAAGTTTAGATAATAATATCTAGGGATATGACTGAAGAAGGAAATTAAAGTCAAAATACCCAATCATATATAATAAATTTACCATTGGTTCCTTATAATCGATACTTTAGTATGCCTAGTCGACAAATAGGTAGTCAGACTCCTGGTGTATGGATACGTCGACCAATGCACCAACACTAGGTCCCTAGACTGAGTGATAAACTTGATACACTCCATCATCATTTCCTTATGTTCTCAAACCAAACCTCACAAAAATTCCAAAACTCTAAACACCAACCTAAAGAAAACCCACCATTTATACTACTCTATCATGACCCAACCCACTAGGACCCTCCTTGGATGACATTAAGCTAAGGGTGACACCACAAGGCCACCTCCAATAGGCTAGAGTGAGGCTACTAGCACATAGTAGGCATAATATTGAATGGGATTCCTTAGCCTATGTTTATGTATGCATGCACACAACAAACTCCATTCAATAGTGTCAAGATATAATAAAAGACTTAAAATATCTAGAGTGTAAACCATTAATGTAACCACCTATAAGAAAAATACATCAAGTATTGAAATATAAAGTAAAATATATAATGTTGAAAATACACATCCAACCTGAAAAACATTATAAAAAGGGAAACTAAATAGATTTTAGCTTACAATATCCAAAACTAGCCACCGAATATGGATAGAACTTCTAGGTACCAATATGCTCCTCTGAAACCAAGTCCACCATGGTCACTACTGATCTTCCGATCATCTATATAAGACACAACATGTTCGAGCAAAGACTATTCAAGGGTGAGTATATACATGCCCAATATGACACCCCAAAAACCAAAAAGGGAACAATAGAAATAGAAACAGTCATCTCAACCCATAAATAAAGTGTATGAAGAAACCCAAAATCATAAATGATCATAATAATCCCAAGAAAATAGAGAAAGGGAATCTCAATCTCCACAACTAGCTAATAATGATGAGTTAGCCTGCATATTCAAAGGTCCCATCAACTAGCCATGTATCATGCATAATCTCTCAAGAATAGAGGACCCACACACTACCTGATCTCAAAGATTGGGATACTAATTTGCATACTGAGGACCCATTACCTATGTAATATGGGGTAGTTCTATCTATACTACTATATATGATAAGGGGTATCCATACCATGTATAGATATAGGGGAGAAATGACCCCAGTAACACTCTAGTGATCACACATGATCCCTTTCAATGACTAAGCATCATTGAAAGAAGAATCCTACTCACATGACCTCACAATGTATCTATGATTCCATAATTAAGGACACAATAAAATTATATGTGTAATACTACGTAGTCTAGTCTACTCATGGGAAAACATCAAAGTCCTAAAGAAGGATATATCCATGGTAGATGTCTCGTAGAAAAGTACACGATATGTACATTGGGTCAGACAGCGTGTGACCTCACCTTGACACCTATGAATGTCCTCACCTACACACTTTTAGGATGGCCATGTGGATATACATGAAGTTTTCATTGATTACACTCTATATCTTGGGATCCTAGGGTATTCCTATGTCCTCCCAACCCTTTCTTGTATACTCTAGAATGTGCCCGTGTACTCTAGTAGTGCATGTGTACCTGGTCATTCCCATGTACCTAGATATTATCATGAACCTATAACTTCCCATGACCATGTACACTACGGGTACATGTCAAACTTTTTTCATTTTATCACACAGTGTCTAGAATTTTAAAATGGCCTATGATATTTAATTTTTTTTAAAGCACTAGTCACCACAGAAAGGGTCCACATGGTGTGTTTTCCTCTAAAATATACATTAGGTACTTAAAAATCATATTCTTGTAGTCTTCACAATGATTCTTAGATCCAACACTTACACTAATTCAAACACCTTTTGACTACCCAAAAACCTTTGAATATTAAAGAGGTCGTATTCATTCATTATTTCCCAAACTTCAGTGGATGAAAAATTGAAATCTGGTTACACAATCGATAACCATCACGCCATGTTCTATCATTTAGGGTACCAAAAAACCATACCACTAACCAAATACCACAATAAACATCAATTTATTTTCAAAACACTAATTTATATGTTTTTCATCCCATCTATCTCAAATATGAGGGTTTGATCTCACTAAAATATGGCCCAATAATGTGGACTCAATGACCCCATGGTCCAATGATAAAGAATAAAATAAATAGTGGTGGAAAATAATAAGAACGAAGTGAAAAAACATCATTGGACAATGTAATATAATACAAAGATCATAAATTATGGAAACAAGGGTGAAATAAAGGCACAATAATTAAATAATTAGGTTCAAGAAAACTAATTAAAAATCAGGCTCATGTGAAGAATGGAAAACACCAGAAAGTAATAAGATAAGAAAAATCAATAATTTTCAAATAAATAAATGGAGGAAATCCATAAAAATGCATTACCTACCTCAAGAATATATTAATAGTTAGTGAAGAACGTTCCCTATTATGAATAATATGAATACCATGCATTGTTTTTCATTCTTCTCATGATTCTCCTTGAGTGTCATTATTGATCTACACTCTCTGTTCACCAACTCCAACTCTCTCATCCTCCTCTCTAATCTCCCAGGGTTGTGAATCTTACCCTGGGTATTTTCCGTAATGAAACTTATATATAGGGAGAGAATTAGGTTTAGAAATTAAATAAATTAATTATTTAATTTACTTGATGCACCCTCGAATACTTTTCTTCAACCGAACATCTAATGTTGACAAACTTTATATCATATATATGGTAAACCTCACATTCCTGAAACAACCACAGTATCAGATTCCATATATTATGTCTTGATCAATGGGAAAAAATTTATTTTTAATATATTTTTGTGCATGCTTTAATATATATTAATATTTATAACATATTAATTTTGGGGTCCTAATATATACAAACATAGTTCTAACTCCTAGGAAAAATCCATATACATACATATATATATATATATTCAAAGGATCAAATAATAAAAAATGGTGTCATTACAGTGGTTGTCTCTAGAATGTTTGAAGTGTTTCATATGGATATAAAAATATAATTTTTGAATGGATTCTAGGGAAATATAAATTTATCAAACAATTTATTGGATATTTTTCTTAGAGATGACAATTCAAAAGTTTGTTGGTTGAGAGCAACTTTTTATGGACTATATAAAGCACCTCATACTTTGTATGAAATTTTGGATACTTCCCTGAAGCAGATGGAGTTCAAAATAGGGGGGTTGATCTCAACCTCTATGTTTAAATTTATGAAGATGAGTATTTCATGATGTTTTTGTACATAGAAGACATCATATTCAGTGGTAGAAATAAAAATTCTATTGATTAATTTGAAAAATTAATGAGTTTTGAGTTTGAAATATAAACAATTAGAGAGTTGACATATTTTTTGGGGATACAAGTTTATCAAAATTAAGGTAAAACATTAATTTAATGGGTGAAGTATGAAAGTAAGTCTTGAAAAAATTTATAATGGAGTAGTGAAATATTATTTAAACTTTGGTAGAGGTTGGGAAAAAATTTAAGCAAGATGAAATTGAGGGGTTATACTCAAATTAATATAGATGAATCATTGGTATTTTACTCTATCTTACTATGACCATGCTATATATTTTCTATGTTACATGTTCTTAAATAATAATGAGATATGTTCAAGGAACATTATATAATGGTTTATTATTGAAATTTAAAATGAACATGGATTTATTTTCATATTAGGATATTGATTGGTCTGATGATATTGTGGAAAAAATACACAAGTGGAGTAGGTTTTAATATTAGAAATAATTTTGTTGGTTGGATAAGAAATAAATGGAATTGTTATTATTTAATAATAATAGAGGGAGAGTATATTATAGTCAGCAAAGCTTGTACATAACTTATCTAGATGAATAAATAGTTGTAAGACATTGATGAAGTTGTACCATGGAAAATGATAGTTAATATGACAATAAAAGTGTTATTGATTAGTTTAAAAATATGATTCATCACTCTCTCATGAATCACAATGGGATAATGTACTATTTAATAAAAGAGAAAGTAAATAAAAACATAGTGAGGATGGAATTAATTGAAATTCAAGACCATGTGTTATATATATTCACAAAATCCTTAGTGACTCATATGATTTAAAGTAATAGGTTGAACCTCTGATTTTAACCAATCTCCTCAAACTAAGGAGGTACAAAATTTCCCCTTTCCTCGTTTTATCCAATGATATATCTAGAATTTGTGTGTTCTTGCAGGATTGTATATTGAATTTTGTGTAAAAGATAGCGAGAGATGATATCTAAGGGGTGTTAACAAATATATAAGGATTATATGAAAATCATAGGAAACATTTTTTCAAATAATACTTTCTCCTATTTCCTAAAATAAGATTTGTCTCATGCAGTCTTAAAGAAATTATTGAAGTCGTGTTTCTTAATTTTTAGAGTAGTGAAAGTTTAAAGAACCCTTTTCATTTTATTATCAATGGGGGAGTGAGTAAAAAAGACCTCTTAAGTAGAAGTAAATATTACTAAAGTTTTAAAAATTTATTATTTCCATCAAAATCCAAATGGAAAGAATATTTGAGCCAAAGGTATTTCATGATTGGATATTTTTTAAATTGTAATTTTTTTGGAATCCTTTTAAAGGAGTTTGAACAAAACACGAGGAAGGTGGAGTTTTTTTATAAAAGTTCTATATATATTTCTGAGTTCAGAAAATTATAGTAGGATTATATATTATTGTTATACTAACCATGCTGTGGTTATGTTTTGAGAGTTAAAGAAAAAAAGGGTTCATCCTAAGGATAGAACGTTGTAGTAGCCATCCACTGAGAGGGTAGTGGCCAAGCTTGAAAATGGTTTGTGTGGGGTAGAAAAGGATGAGTAGAGAGCCCAACATGTGTCTATTCTAAGAGGTAAGAAAAACCATGGAACGTGGTAGAAATATGGAGAATATTTCTAGTGTGGACCAGCGCTAGAGAGGGGGTCATAGTATAGGGTCGTGCCATGGTGAGGTAATGGTAAGTGATGGAATATTGAGGTCCATAAAATAGTGTTCTCCAAAATCTCATTCTAATGTGGGTTTTATCTAAAATTAACCATGTCATAAGATAATAGACCATACTATAGAGGTGATTGTCTTATTTTAATTTTCATTGGAGCTTTTGAGGCCCATGCATAGTGGATCAAGTGTCTTGTCCAAAAAGTTGATCAAATCATTTTAAGTTTCCCTATAAATTTAGAGATACCTATAATGTGGAAGGGTTAGCACACCATGGTAGGTCCATTATTAAAATTGATTGAGGAGTACCACAACACAACTCAATGGTTCTGGCATGGAGGATTTGTTTTTAACAAAGTTAAATTTTGGGTTTTTACCAAATCTATAGGACTTTTCATTGTGAAGTTTTGTTACACACTATAGCATATATATCAATTGAAAAATTGATAAGTCAAAACTAACTCGTCACACCAAAAATAAGGATATTGTGTAGTGATATATGGAATTTTTAATATTTTAATAGGAATGATGATGTGGAAATATCTTTTAGGTTTTTTGGTTAGTCAAACAACTAAAACTACAAAATTAAAATTCAATAGTAGATATTTATTTGGAAATTAATACAATGGGTTGAATTTTAATGGAACGTTGATTAGAGTTTAAATTTAAATTTTAAAATAAAAAATCATTTTCTAAATATAGAGAAAGTTTCTATGTAGAATAATATTATCACACATACTAAAATATCATATGATCTCTTTTAATATCTTTAATTGAATATATAATAGGTAGATTTATTGACTACTAGTAACATTTTTATAAGTCTTATCATTTCAAAATTACTTCAAAGATAAAGAGTGAAAGATAAAGTTTTTTTTCATTTCAGATGAAATCAAGATTAAATAATGTAAATTCATAAAGAATACCCATTGGTCATTGTAATTTTTTAGCATTGATTGGAGTCTTGTAATATTGACCAGCACATTGCTTTGATCATTGTATCCCTCTTATAAGAAGTGAGTGGAAGAGATGAATAATTCATGGACCTTAGTGGAGAAATTATCTCTTCCTAAAGATGTGGTCATATAAAAGTGAAGTGGTGGTTAATTACACATCATTGACATGTGCTCCTTAGAGTATCCTTTTATAGGTGAACCAAGTAAAATCAGTGTGTTTATGTTCTTTATATTTCTATTTTATATTGAAAATAAAACCAGATTCAAGTTTTATTTTCCAACATAAAGATAAGATCAAATTTAATCTTAAGGTAATAGAGAACTATGCAACCCTAATTATTTCCCTACCCATCCATATTATGTTGTATAATGGGACTAAGATATAATAGTTTCTTACTAATGTCTAGTTGAAAAATTCTCTTATTGAAATTATTTGTCCTGATCAACCAAGTGATGAGGTATTTAGATATATCAGGGGGTTATATATGGTAGTGATACCACCAGTGAGTGGTATCTCTCACTTGAGGTCACTCTCTATTTCAGGGACCGTTATGTGGTTCCTTTAACCATGAGGAAATCAATAATGAATAATTGTCGTCATTACCAATAAGAAGTTCATCTAGGACCCACTAAGATATAATATGACATGAAATTTTGATATTAGTAGCGTGTTATAATGTGATAAATAGTGTATTTCATGTCATGATGTTATACTTGTCATCATGTTAAAGGAGAGAATCAGACACCCTATAGTTTTTTTCAGCCTCTTCCTTTATCCACCAATAAGAGGAATGTGGTATCCATGGAATTCATCATTGAGTTACCTTAGACCCCTTAATGAAATAAATCTATCTTGGTTTTTATTGAAGGGTTAACTATGTTGGTTCATTTCATCCAGATCAAGGATAACACCAAGGTAGATAATCCTGGGAATTTGTACGTACAAAAGATCACGAAACTATATAGAGTGCCTTTTTATAACACTTTTAACAGATATCCTTGGCTCACCTCTTAATTCTATAAGGGATTCCAAGATTCCATGGGTATCCAAGTTAATGTAATCGTGGATTATCATCTAAAAGTGAATGGGCAGATAGAGCGGGTGATCAAGATTCTGGAGGACATGTTTTGTAATTGTTTCATTGATTTTAAAGACTTGTGGGATAACTATATGGTGTTAATTGAGTTTTCTTATAATAATATATATCAATATTATATCTAAATGGATGATTTTGAGGACTTATATAGTTGATCATTATAGTCTCCCCTATGTTGGATTGAGTTGGGTGAGACTTCTCTAGTGGGATCGAGTAATATTAAAGATATGACTGAAAGGATTAATATTATCTAGAAATGAATAGTGATGGATCATATCCTCTATAAACCATATATCAATTTTCTATCATCTTTCTTTGGAGTTTTCAGTTTTTAATTGGGTTTTTTTGAAAGTGACTCTTCGATTGGGTCACTGATAGATATGTAAGTAAGGGAAGCTCATACCAAGGTATGTGGGATCCTTTTTTATCACAAAAAAAATTGGGAAGGTTTCATGTTAATTGGAATTTCCTACTTAGACATCATTAATTCATAATGTCTTCCATGTCTCATAGCTAAAGAAATACCACCTTGACCCCTCCCATGTGTTGAGCACATAATATATGAAATTGGAGTTGGATGTTTTGGTAATTGAGAAATCAATCCAGATTTTCGATACACATAATAAATTGATACATGGGAAATATATTCTATTGATTTTGATGTTATTGAAACATATAAATTACTCTCAAGAGACATGGGAGTGGTAATATTTTATGAGGTAGAAATAAAATAATCGATTCTCTAATCATCCAACTCTAGGTTGACTTTTTGGGGAGAAAATTGATATAGTGGAACAATTTGTAACAAAAATAGTTCCATTTACAAGTATGAAATCATTTATGTATTTATTTTTATCTCTATCTATTGATTTGAATCAGATATAAGGTTGATTGTGTGTGTTTGGACCCTGTTGAGGTGTCGACGATGTCGTTTTAGGCTGGGAATCAAGTTTTAGGAGTTGAAAAGAGCTCAAAGATAGAATTATATAGCAGGAGGGAACCATACCATGAATTAGGGAATTGAGGATTTTTAGGGGATAATTAAGGATCAAAAGGAAACCAAGGGTCACCACAACATGTCGGGGGTGCAGACATATTTCATGTGTTTCCAATGAAGGTTTTCCTAAGTCAAGAATCTTATGTTTTTTTAATAAATTATGTACTAGTATTTTCATAAAGGAATATTATTACATAGAAAATATATATATTATGTGTTAATATATATATATATGGGTAAATATACTACCTATATGAATTTTCAGCTATGGGAAAAACCATATGTATTGATAAATATGTTATATACGAATAAATATATAGTGTATGGTTTTTTTCATCTAAGGTAAAGCCCCTATATTATACACACACACACATTATATATTATTAAATATATAATTATAGGTTTTTCAGGCTAAGAGAAAAAAATTTGGTCCCAGGAATGGTTGTACCCTGAGAGGGTGAGTGAATCTGGGTGTGTTGATATATCTTGAATGACCCATTTACAATGATTTTGATCCTTTATTATTAGTAACATTCATCTCCATTACAATATATATGAAATAATAAATTGGTAAAATAGAGACATTATTAGATTTTACTTTTTCACCCAAACTTGGTTAATACATAAAGCATGTGACTGCAATGTTCCATGCACGAAAACACTAAATACACTTCTTGTTGATTACAATTTGGAGTCTCCATAGTAAACCTCCAAGAATAAAACCCATATATGAATAAATAAATCACTACTCTCACACATTAAAACAACTCACTACTTCCATGAGTGTTTTCATATTGATCTTCATGAATGATGAGTGAGTTTACACCCAAGTGGTGTATCAATTCTACAGCACTTCCATCCACTAAGTAAATCCAAGAACCTCTAATGAGAAAACATTTGGTATCTCCTTTTTTATTTACATTAGTATCCTAAAATTCCTCCTCTCAATCATCTTGGATCTATATGTTCAATATATTATTCCATCTAATCTTACTTTCTTTATTTTTATATAGAAAGATATATCTTATGTCACTAAATAATCAACATGTTTCCTTTTAGATAGATCATTAATCCACCTACAATAGGAGGAAATTCATTCTAATACCTACTATAAATTTTTTTCAAGATCCTCTCTTAAACCCTTGGATTTCCTCCTGAAGGATGGGATATTTTAATTATGTATACTTGCTAACTTGACCCCATAACGGCATGAGAAATACCATTATGGTGCGATGTCTAGCCAAATAATAGATCAATATAATATTCTCTATATATCATACTTAATTCCTCTTTAGATAAAATTGTTGATATTCAAATCCATTTTAATCCTAAAATTATTCATAGCATAACCCCCTATTTCAGAGTGCAAACCATATATAGATAAATCCATTGAAACTTACCCAGATCCAGTCATGATGCAAGTTATACTCTCACAGTATGGTCACTCATTCACTAGAACAACCAAATCCTACACATTATACTCTCATGTTGTGGATCTTCCTTCTACAACACAACCTTCATATGGATAGTTCCACCAAAAACCACTCAATCGCCTTTTTAGTATGGCCAAAACCTTCACAGTAAGATACCTTTTCTTTTTTGAAATAAAAAAGGATATCAACCTTACAAAGTATGGAAAAAACTTATCAATATCATATCAACGATAAAAAGTCTACGAATAGAACTCCATGGTGTTAAGATAATGTTCATGGAAATACCAATAAAGCATCTCAAGAACTAAAAATCATAGCCTAATCATATAGCTCATTCCTCCATAAGAACCCATCCTCAAGAAATATATCTATTATCTTAGCAAGCTCATGGAATGACCAATGTTGTATCGGCGTGAAAAATTCCAATGAATCTTATGAAATGACTCCTATAGAATTAATATTATGGAATTACTCTTACAGAATTACTCTCAAGTTTATCAATGTAGTATTTTAATCTTTCATTTTTTTCTATAAATACACCCATAATGAATGAAATAGGTTATCACGGTGTGATTTTTTTTCTATAGACATAACTCTAGTGGATCATTCCAAAAATACTTCATGCTCTCCCATAATCTTGTAATATTATTTGAAAGTCACATCACATACGCCATTCTCAACAAATACAAACCTAAATGCTTCAAGGGATTTTTACTAACAAAAACCTTACACCTGAATATATATATATATATATACATATTTATAAATATATTATGTAAATGATTTTCTTGATAAAAGAAAAACATAATGTATTAATAAATATATTATGTATAGATAAATATATTATATATTGGTTTTTTATATAAAATAAGGACCTTATGTATAAAAAGTATATTATATATAGAAAATATATTACATATTGGGTATTCTGGATAAGAGAAAAATATTATGTATGAAAAATATATTATTTAATGAAAATTTAAATAAAGAGAAACCCTTACATGTTATAATTCAATTGGAAATAAATATTATGTATCCTATAGAATAATATTACATATCACAGTGTGAACTTTTTCTTTTCCAATTTTCTGATTTTGAAAAATATTGTACACATGCCTTCCAAGTGGATATATAAGGGTCCATACTTTCCAATTTTTTGTATATAAGAGTAATTGATATAATATGTAATAGTAAAAATCAAATAAATAAGATATATCCCTTAAATAAAGAAATTAAAATCTTCACTTTTAGATTAAATTGTATTTTATGATTGATAGGGGTATTATCAATTGTAAGTCATGGTCTGGTGTAGGGAATAACATTTTCATCTAGGAGGTAACATTATGATTTTTTATATCAGGTTTTTATTTAATTAATTAATTAATTAAATTAAATTAAGTATTTAAATTTAGTTACAACCATTTGTACAGTGTATAAGACCTTACTCTCCTCTCTCACTCTCTATATGAATCTTCTAGGCTTCCCCCTGATGACCATTGGTTCTCTCACTCTTGGACTTTCTTTATTGTGGATTTCTTCATCGTGAATCATTAAAAAATTTCCTATACTTATAAAAACGTTTTTAGGTTCATCCCTCTTTCACTTTAGTGGATTCACTTCATTCGCCAATGTTTCAATGGTTTAAGTTAGGTGGTTCCATGGTCTTCATTTATTTAAAGAACCCAATGTGTTTGATTACTAAAAATTTGGTTTACACACTTTTTAAATGAAATATATTATATTGCTAAGTAGTTGTATATATGTGGTATTGTTTTTTTCAAAATTTAATTTTATATGGGTAATTTAAATGATTTTAAAGGATTTTTTATATGGAAATTATGATGACTATATTATGTATAATAAAATGTCTCCTCTTAGAGAAATGATTTTATGATGAAGTTATAATATATTAAAATGATTATGCCTCATGGAAATAGAAGTGTCTCGCCAGATCGATTTCCTCCACTGAGAAGGGGGTTGGATAAGTGTAGGGCAGTTTTATAATTTATTTTCAATAGAAATGAATCTAGGTGACTTGTTAGAGTATTATCCACTCAAAATAAAAAAAAACCCACCCTCATAAAAACTTGAAGTAAATTAAAGAACAAGGAAAATATAGTTTTTATAAGTTTTACATCCAATAAAGAATCTAATTCCTTATCAGGACTTGTAATTCCCCTCAAATATGGATTCTTTTCACTATAACCCCAAGTGGAATCCAATTACAATAATTCTTGTGGAATTCCACCACACATGTCAAGATTCACACCAAACATCATAGATTCACATTTTAGTATAAAAGATGATTATAAAATTAATAATATCACTAAATGAAATAGTTTTATTTGGTAAAAAAATATGAAGATCAACATCCATGAGCCTTTATAATATGCAAGAAAAAATAGCCCATAGTGAAAACTTGTATTACGTAGAAAAAATATTCCCAATCTCAAATTAGATCTCCTAAATTCAAGTTTCTTAAAATGTTGATCATTTAATCTTCAACATTATCTTTCAAATCATCTCTTTCTTCTCCTATTTTCTCACATAGAAAAAATCTCAAAATCATTGTCTCCCATCTACACCACAACACCATCAATTTTTTACACTACATTATAAAAATATAAAAAATGATCCATGATCTCAACTCTCCATTTTATGTTAAAACACAAAGAATATATCCCATAATATCCATAAAAACTATAAAAAACATAACCACATCATGGACCATGTTTATCCCTTTTCATTGAAAAATAAAATTACCACTTAATTCTACTTAAGAACTGATACTTAATCCTTAAAATCATGCTATAATAATGGCTTAAAAATTGAATCCATTGATTATAGAAGAATTAGAAACCATTCAACCATCATCCAAATTATCACTCCTCATAATATATGAATTCTAGAAACTTGCCAAAAAAATATGTATGTATAAAAAATTCAGAATCGACTATGTAAATAATAAACAAATTCATAGGATTTGGATATATGGTTCTTATTTGTATACATACCATATTCACCTATGTGAATTGGATAAATGCATCTCCATTTGGATATGTCATCAATCATCTATGTTCTTCTCATCGGAAATTGGCTATGTCTCCAATTGGATACATCATTCATTCGGTTATGTGGATTCCCAAAATGGCTAAGTGAATCTACCCTTTACAAAATCAGCTATGTTAAACCAGTATTCACTAAAACTCAAACCTAACCACTTCATACAACCTCTAACCCTTCTCAAAATTACTTTCAAGCATTATTAAACTTTATTCCAAGAATATATAAATACTTGAAAACCATATCAAACACTGTTAGATTTAGTGAGCACCTCAGGAAAGGTTTTCAACAAATACTATAAGCCAAAAATGCCAAGAATCATGGAATATTTAAGATTTCACAAAACATGACAAAAATAAATGAGGTTATTTAATCTCCCACTTTGGGTTTTTTAACATAAATTGGAAACCCCATAACAAAACATACCTCAAAAAATGAATCATCAAATCATAACCAGTCTTAAAGTGATGTATCATAAACCCCACACTACCGAATAATGAAGTGTTTTTTAGAGATTTATATCCCTCGGTGATAATAATTTTTAGGCTCATAGATTTAAATGACACTTCTAATCAAACTAATACTCCCGCTTTATCACATAATTCTCTCTACCTTTGGAAACTTAATCCAAAGAACTATGGTTATGGTGACTTTCCTTTTTAATACACGACTTCTAACATAATTCCTTGAAAAATATTATATAAATAACTATGAATGGCCTTTTTAGGTTTAGTTTATTAGAAACTAGGTACACATTTTTTGAAAAATATCGTATTAAAAACATAAAAAATGAAATCATCTTAAAAGGATTCCTTATTATCACATACCAGATCATCTCACTGCATGGGATTTCCTAAGGAGATTTATCAAATAAAAAGGGTGATCATAAATCCCAGTAAGGGATAAAAATATAAAATGAAATCATAGGTGGAACATGGAGTATAACATAAGAACATGTATATATGAACTTGAGTCATAACATAAGCATATAAACATATTAACATGAGGCATGACAAAGAAATGTGGCGACAACATAAACATGAGAAATTCATAAATTTATCACCAAAGATCATTACTAAGGTGTCATAAAACATATTACCAAGGATCTTAAACAATGTATCATAAAAATTTACCAAGTAATTCTACCAAAATATCATGAACATGTCATCTCTAGATATTAATTCTTTACCCAATTCATTGGATTGCTATCAGGATGCACCCTTCATATGTCTAAAATTATGTGTGCCATGTCAATCAAGAATAAAAAATACATATCATTTATAACCCATTAGTACGTAATGAGAGTTTCATAAATGTATTTCCCCAATAAATAGTAAAATGAAACATCAAAATGAAAACCCTTGAATAAAAATATTGTTCGGTATTCATAATATGAAAATATTAGTTAGAAAATCAAGGGTTTATTTCAACAGCATAATTGGTATACAAAAGGGATATTGGAATGAGTTTAATGGGTGGGAAAGTAAATATATCATTAAAAAGGAATCATATATAAAATAATGTTGGTTTATATAAAAACTTTATAAAATAATAAATTGAGAATCATAAATCCTTATATAAAATTAGTACTTGAATAGAAAAATTTGAGGAAGAGATCCCTTACCATAGGAGGATGCTTATTAAAGTTAGATAAATACTCATTATAACCTTAGTAACACCTTGTTGAGACTCTATATAGGATAATTAAGAGATGATTCGTGATAAATGGATTTTTTGAAATAGTTAGGATGGAAAGGAGGTATTTATACTTAAGGTGGTGTGGTTTTAAGGGTTAAAATATTGGTTATTTAATTATATAATCCAACCACTTGTGGGTGAAATTAATTACAATAAATTTTATAGATTATTAATGATATGGTTAGATTTTTTAGATGTTAAAATCTTTCCCAATTCAATATTTAACTTCCAACCAACCCATTTAATGCACACAACCCAAAAAATTTATCACAAAAATCTAATTTTTCGTTCCAAAATGTAAAGTATAAATTTTAAAATTAAAATTAACATTTTAAAATTAATTTTTATACTAATTAAATTCCATTATAATAAATATAATGTTTCATAACTATTTAAATAATGTTTACAAAATTATGTCATAAAATACAGTGCTTTTAAAATAGTAATTTTCACTTTTTTTCCAAAAAATAAACGTTTCTAGAAAATTCATAAATATTTAGCCTAACATAATTTTTATGTGATGAGTTAAAAATTTAAATTTATTTTATAAAAATATCTCTCTAAATATTATAATTTTAACTTTTAGATAAATATCCATATTTATTGAAAATTAACAATTTTTATAGCATAATAAACATTCTTGATGTTATAAAATTACTTAGGACCTCATTAAAATATATTATCATTTAAAACGTGTTTTATAAGATTATTTCACTAAAATAACATATTTTTAATATATTATATTTATATTTTATAAAAACAATATGATTTTGATTATATCCTTAAATAATCTTGATCGTCACTTGAATTTGTCTATGTAACCAATAAGAATAATGACCAACTGTATTATTGACTAATTATATTAAGGTAGAATGACCATATAGCCCTATAAAAACCCCATCATTCCCTCTTAATAATTCACTACATCACTTACAATGGTTCTTACACATCGTTTTATAATTTCAATTGTTTTCCTAACTCTTATCTTTCTTTTTATGATATTTAAGGAAGGGGTGGTCTTCTTAGGGGAATTCAAACCTACGAATTATGTTTTAGTGATATTAATATTATTATAAGTGTATATCCCTTTATTATTCATCATTTTATTATTCCATATATATGAAATATTTTTAAAGTTTTTATGAAAGGTGAAAGTATTTTTATGTGCTTCTATTGTAAAACTTAATAAAAATTTATTGAGAGGAAAGAGTTCATTTATTAAAAGAAAAATATTTTTTGAGTCATCGAATTCTTCCACATTAAAGAAATTTCATCCTAAAAATCTATGTCTAGTCCTCAAATGATCCATAATACCTTATAATGAGTTTCCATATATCATCTTTATATTTGGGCAATAGTTGGACAAGTTCCCAGGCTCTCTATACTTGAAGCAATGCACCGTAGGAAGTGATTGCACTATATTTCCATTATTAATAGCATTAAGGGGATTTTTTTCATATCTGTGATAGTTTAGATATATGTGGACACCCTTTACACATTTATATCACTTCACACTCCCTTCAATAAAATTCTCTAAGTTCATTTTCCTTCATTGTTTGCCCAAGGTAATTTATGGTTTCTTTAATTTCTTTTCATGTTCAGGATCTGTCCCAAGGTTTTTCTCCATCCTTATCGTTTATCTTTATATCCATGGGATCATTTGGATTCTTCAAACTCAATTTCAACTTTTAGATAAGATCTTTCTATTTATTTATAGCTCTCAAAGTCTCAAATTTTTAAATCCTTCAGTAGATAAGGTCTCACCCTACTAAATAAATGATCGATCTATTTATCAGAATCAATAAGAAAGTTTGAATAATATTGAACAATAATTGTAAAGTTCATCTCATAATTCCAAACCTATTCACTTTCTCTTTATTTCAACTTAAGTAATTCTATCTCTATTTTATTTTTGGGTTTATGAGGATAATACTTATTGAAAAATACTTTTTTAAGTATTCTCATTCAATGGATTCAACATCATCTCTTGTCTTTGTGTTCTTGATCAATATCCACCACTGATCAGCTTCTCACTCTAAGTGATAAACTGTCAATGTAACTTTATCTTTCTTAGAAAAATGGTGTACAAGATGAATATTTTATATAGTATTGATACATTTATCGATGATTAATGGATCAGAGGTTCAACTAAAAACATGTAGTCATTGATGGATGGATGATTCAACTACTAGTTGTTCTTTTCTTAGTGAAGTTGGATGCTCCACATGGTTTAAGATGTTGTTCAAAACCTGTTTTAACTGATTCATCATCATCATCATGAATTTTTCAAATCCAACTCCCCCCATATTGGGAAGGTCGGCATCACATTTTATGTTGTATTCAATGCTTACATGAGTCCATCTATTTCCTACAATTTTTCTAAAATGATAAAAAATAATTGATAAACTTGTTACTTACTATGAATCCTATAATAAAAATTCTAAAGAAAAACTTAATCCAACCATTTTTTAATATCATTCTTCTAGGATGTTATGCTTAAATATTAATAAAAGGGTTTCATTATATATATATCCTTCATAATGGTTTGTAAAATTATGTGATTAACCAAATAATATCCCCTAGGAGTGTCAAAATAGGTGTAAGACAATGCATATTTTTGGTCACTAGGTGATGATTGAGTCAAATACTAATGCACCCATTTTTAGATTATTACCCCTAGGTAAAACTATTCTATAGTCACATATAGTTTTAGTATTCAGATAAGTACTTAATTTCTTAAAAACCACTCACATTATACTTCACCAAAATTTTAGGTAGTTTTACTTTATTTAGACTTATTTCTATGGTTCATACTATGTTTTTTCCAGTCCTAATTCCCAAAAAAAACTAGACCTTACCCTTGAAACCTACTATGGTAAAAAACCTTTTTAAAACATGACTTTTCATATAATTCCTTGAAAAAATATTACATAAATAACTATGAATTGCCTTTTTATGTTTATTTTCTTAGAAACTAGGTACATAGTACATGATATTCATGGTACAAAAAACATAAACAAATCTGAAATCCTCTTGAAAGGCTTCATTAGTATTCTATCCTAGATCATATCACTATATAGGATTTCATGGGGACATTTATCAATTGAAAGGGGTGATAAAATCCCAATAAAGGATAAACAATGTAAGAGGAAATAATAGGTGAAACATGGAGTATAACATAAGAACATGCACATAATAACTTGAGGCATAACATAAGTACCTGAACATAATAACATGAGGAATAACAAGGAAATTTGGAGACAACATAAACATGATACATTCATAAAAAAATCACCAAAACTCATCACTAAGGTGTCATAAAACATATTAAAAAATCTTTTGATCCAGGTATCATAAAAAATTATCATGGAATTATCACAAGGTATCATGAACATTTCACCTCTAGATATTACTTCTTTACCTAATTCATTAGAGCGCTATCAGGGCATAACCTTCATATGTCTAACATTTTGTGTACCACATCAATCAAGAATAAAAATTAAATATCATTTATAACCCATAAGTAAGTAATGTGGGTTTTATAAACGGATTTAACCAGTAAATATTAAAATGATACATCAAAATTAATATCCTTGAATGAAAGTAGGGTTGGGTATTCATGAAATGAAAATATATCTTGTAAAATCAAGAGTTTATTTTGACAACATAACAGGTATACAAAGGCTATCTTGGAATGTGTTTAATGAGAGGACAAGGGAATATATAATTAACAAGACATAATATATACAATAATGGGGGTGTGTATAAACACTTTATAATATAATAAATTGAGAATCAAAATCCCTTATAAAAAAGAAGTACTTGAATTGAAAAAGTATGGGAAGAGATCTCTTACTTTGGGAGGATGCTTCTTAAAGATAGAGAGAGTATCATTATAACCTTAGAACCACCTTGGATAGAATATTGAGAGTGTAATTGAGAGAGGATTCATGCTCAATGGATTTTTTCTCGAGATTGATGAGGTAAAGGGGGGTTTATACTTTGGGATGGGTTGTTTTAAGGGTTAAAATATTAGTTATTTTATTATATAATTCAACCACTTGTGGGTGAAATGAATTAAAAAAAAATTTTGGTTTATTAATTAGTGGGTGAGAGTGTTTGAACGTTCAAATCCTTACCAATTTTAAAATTACCATCTAACCACCCCATTAAATGCACACACAAAAAATAATTTTTATCTCAAAAATATAATTTTTTGATCCAAAATGTAAAGTATAAATTTATAAATTAAAATTAATATTTTTAAAATATATATATAATTATTAAATAAAATTTTTATTTAATAAAATTTTTCATAAATTTTTGTATCATGTTCATATAATGATTCCATAAAACCATAGTACTCATAAAATGATAATTTTTACTTTTTCACCAAAAAATCAACTTTGTCAGAAAATTCCTAAAAAATAATCATAATATAATTTTTATATTTTGAGTCCAAAAATGATATTTATTTTACCAAAATAATTATTTATATATAATAATTTTAACTTCTAAATAAAAATAATTATTTATAAAAAATCAATAGTATTTATAACATAATAAACATTTCGGGCATTATAAAATTACTTAGGACCTCAGAGAAATAAATTATCATTTAAAAATTGTTTTATAATATTATTTCATTAAAATAAAGTACTTTTAATAGAATATTTTTATATCCCCAAAAAGAAACATTATTTTGATTATATAATTAAATAATATTTATGGTCACTTAAATGTGTCTATGTAACCAATAATAATAATGACCAACTATATTATTGAATAATTTTATTAATATTGAATGAGAACATTTCCCTATAAAACACTATAATTATCTCTTCATAATTCAATACCTCAATTAAAAAGGTTCACACACATCCTTTGATAATTTTAATTATTTTCCTAACACTTCCCTTTCTTTTTATGATCATTATGGAAAGGGTTATCTTCTTAGGGGAACTCAAACCTATGGAGTCTATTTTAGTGAATGTACTATTCTTCCAAGTGTGTATCCATTTATTATACCTCGTTGTATTAGTACATATCTACACATTATGTGTAATGTAACTATGAAATTTAAAATTAATTTTATGTGCTTCTATTGTAAAACATAATAAAAAGTTGTTGAGAGGAAAGAGTTCCTTTATTAAAAAAAGAATATTTTTTCCAGTTGTTGTAGTGGGGTGATTATCTGTTGCTCAAAATTTTAGAGAAGGATAAAAATGAAATTTAAAACCTAATTCCAAAAATCTCTCTCATGGTATAACTTTGGTAAAGATATCTAAAATTTATTCCTTTATGCCAATAAAAAAATATTGGTGTCCCTAGAATTGACCTTCTCTTTGATGAAATGATATAGAATGTCAATATGTTTAGACTGGGTGTGTTGAACTAGATTTATTGACATATAAATAACACTTTGATTATCATAAATAATCATTAATGATATATGAACATCAACCCATAAATATTTTAGCTAAACCCACATCCATAAATATTATGTAACTGTATGTGTATCTATTGTATACTCTAATTCAGTTGTACTTAGGTTCACTAAAAAAAAATTCTTACTGTACCAGATAACACAGCCATCACCAATGAATAACACTCCACCTAATGTGGATCTATGTTTTATACATTCACTTACCCAATCTACATCAGTGTAACCAATAAATTTTATATATAAAATGTATCTATAGAGAAATCCATAATTCATTATGCCTTTTACATACCTTAGAAGTCTTTTAATTGTAATCATGTGTGAATTTTTAGTTTATTTGATGCCTTGTACATAGAGTCACTACATAAGAAATATCATGTCTAAATGATATGAGATATATAAGGCTACCAATCATGCTTCTAAATTTATTCTAATCTGCCTTGTTGCCTTGTTCATATTTGCTAAACTTTATTTCAATTGATATAGGTGTAAAAACCTCTTTATCATCTTCTAATAAAAACATTCTCAATAATTATTTCTCATAATTTTCTTGTGAAATAAACCCATAATCAGAGTTTTTATCAATATTTAATCCAATAAAATAGTTTAATTCTCCCATAATAAACATCTCAAAATGAATCTTCAATAATATTGTGAATTCCCCACATAAACAATTGTTATTACTAAAAAACTTGTGTCAATCATATATATAATCACAGTCAATGTGTTTGAGGGATCCTTTTTTTTAAGTACAAGTTTTTATCAATAATTCCTTTGATAAACCCCATTTTTTCTCAAAACAATTATCAACTTTAGAATACTAGGGCCTTGGATCCTATTTCAAGATATTCAATTATATCTTTAGTCTATATAAAATTATTCCATAATTTTCAATAATGATACTATCTGGTTGTTTAATAAAAACTTCTTTAAGGTCACTATTTAGAAATATAGACTTTGCATCCATTTGATATACCCAGTAATGCTTATGATCTAGAACTACTATAAATATTCTTATTGTTTCTATTATGGAAACTAAAGAGAAATTATCTTCAAATTCAATGCCTTCCATTTGAGAATAGCCTTTTCAAACAAGACTAACCTTGATCCATGTAAATTCACCTTTCACATTCATTTTGTTCCTAAAAACCCATTTTGTACCAATAAAATTTTTATTTTATGTTCTAGAAACAATTACTCATGTTAGTTACTTCTCAATTTTATTTAGTTATTAATTCATCTTTTCCACCCATTAATCATTCTCAATAGACTCATCCCATATTTTTGGTTCAACCTATGATACAATAAGGATTTCAAATCTTAGATTATTTCTTGTATTAACTGGTGTATTCTAATTCCCAATGATATGCTCGGTGTCTACATGTTTCTTCAATCACTAAAACTATTTTCTATCACCACCATAATCTTTTAAATCATCACTAGAACATTATAAATCAACATCAACCATTTATGTTCTGATTTTAGAAAATTTTGCATTCATTTCATAATAAATTTGTTCAATGTTTTAGGCAGGATACTCAAAATCCAATTGAATCAGCTAACCTTGTTTCCCAAATTTTCATCAATATTCACATTTGAACACTGGAGAATTTTATGAAATCTCTTATTCTAGTATTTGTATCTATTCCCATTATATAAGTATCCATAAATATTCCATCATCATTATTTTCTTCAAACTTTCCCATCATTATTCATTTTATTTTAATATAATAATAACTTCAAAATACCTTGAAATATTTCACTATATCCTTATTTTGGTACCACATATCATATGGTGTATTATGTAACTCAAGTCTCAAAAGACAACTATTTTGAATATGCACTACAGTACATACTTCTTCTCTCCAAAAGTATCTTTAAACATCATTCTTAGCTAGCATTATTATGCCCACTTCCACAATTATCTTATTCTTTATACCTACAATGCCATTATATTGTGGTGTATAAGGTGAACTATAATAATTTCTAATTCCATGTTTTAAATGAAAATTTTCAAATGCATCACTCATGTATTCTCTCCCATTATCATATCTTAGTTTTTTATACATAAACCAAAATCCTTTTCAACCAGTAATCTATAAATTTTAAAAATACTAACAACCTCAAACTTATTCTTGATGAAAAGAATATTATTCAACTGAGAGAATTCATTTATGAAAGGAAATAAAGATCACCTCAGGTATACTTCTGTATCATGGTCCCACAAATATCTATATGAACTAATTTCAAAGGTCTTGTGGAATTAATATTCACCTCTTTGGAGTCTTCTAAGTTATCTTTATCTTATAACATGTTCTATATATTCTATCTGGATATATTCTTATCATGGGTAAATCTATTATGACTTCATGTTTTATGATATTTATTATTATCTTTTGGCAAAGATACCCCAAGTATTTTATGCCATAACATATTCTCATATTTTATTCTCATGTAAAAGTTATCAGAATGGTCACCAATCAAGAATTAGTTTCTATTTATTCTATTTCCCTAGGATATAGCCTGTCAATCACCTATGATTTTAATGATGGATGTATTTATATTGAATTTTACTTCATTATCATTATCAAAAACATATACAACACTCAAAAATTTGTGTTTTATCCCTTCAACATAAATAATGTCATTTGATCTCAAATTATCATTATAAATTTCAGTTGTTCCAATAGCTTGGATTTTAAAGAAAGATCCATTGTAAAAAATTTACCAAATATCCTTCATTTTTCTCAATGTTTTTCATAATTTTATCATCATTAGTCATGTGGGAGGATCACCCATTATCAAGTATTCATTCATTTTTTTTCTTTCTTTCTTTAAAGAAAAATTCTGCTAAACATGAATTTTCTTCATTATAAACTAAACTACTTTTCCTTTGACTTTGAGAGTGAACAGACCAAGTAATATTATCATGTATTTTTATGATCTATGATTATTTTGATCATACCTTCTATAAAGTTCTTTAATATAGTCAAATCTATTTTTTGTTGTTAGTTTGTGGCCAGTTTCCATCTCTGCCAAATTTCTTCCAAAAGCTGTTATATTCTTTATAGAACTTCTCCCCATGTGTTTTTTCCTTCTATATGGTAAATAAATGTTATAAAAACATGTATATTATTTATATATGAACATTTCATAGTACCATTAATAACCTTGAAATCTGAATTTTCATAAAAAACCAATGTTGCATTCAGAAATTCTCAATACATAATTTATCATCTAGTGAACTATTTGGGTCTAATTGTGTATTTTATTAAGAATGGAAACTTCATTAAATATTATTATTTCATAAGGTACTTGTATAAATAATTTATATTCGTTTTTATTGGTCCAAATTTGACCAGAACTAACATTTAATTCAACTTTTTTAGTATCAATAGTTTTCAATTTATATTTTTTAGATGAGGACTTTACCATAATTATTCAGGCATCTCTAGAGGGTTATCCATTGAATTCAATTGATATTTTTAATTCCTTATTGATCTTTATCATATATTTCTCAAATTAAAGAACTTTTTATTGTTTCATTGATATTTATTCATCCTTTAATAATATTTTTTCTTCAATATCTTTGATCATCTTCTCATATTTCATATCTTTCAACATGATTTTTTTATTTTCTTCTACAAGATATATCTCCCTTTTATATTAATACATTTTTAACCAACCATTTTCCTATTATATTTTAATAAAATATTCTTATCTTTATTAAGAATGGTTTTTTTCTCAATTCATGCCTCAAGTTCAACATTGAGCACGTATTCATAATCTATTTCTTCTGAATCATCTTCATTGATGCAAGATGAGTCAACAGTCTTCTAAACATGGGCCAAAAAATTGTAAATTTTCCTTATGTATATTCATCAGAATAATTGTAGGAGATAAGATAATTTTATTCTTATTTTCTCATTATATTTCTTCTTTTGGTTCTTTAAAATATTGTATTTCTATAACTATCCTTTGAAGCTTCTTTATAATTTTTTCTCCACTTCTTTCCTTGATTTTTTTCATCAATTTAATATTAACAATGTTCTCCTCTTTTATTTAGAAAATTTATTTCATAGTGACCAATACCATTTAATTTATAACATCTACTAGAAAATGTACCTGTTTTCTAGATTTTTCCCTTCTAAAATATTTTTTAAATGAAAGAAATAACCTTTTTATATTCTTTTTCATTCCCAGAATCACTTGATTCAATAACATCTTTATCATCGAAAATTTGTATATTCCTCATGGATTCAAATTACATGTCTTAATTTATATTCTTTTTTAATTCCATAAGTTTTCACATTTCATATGAAATGGGAATATTATGTAACTCATCAATAGAAATATCTTATTTATCTTTAAGTGCTAGAATTTGGGATTAAATTATCCAGAAAATTTATCATCAACTTCTTTATAATTTTTGAATCATTAAGTTTTTCACCAAATCCTTGAATATTATGCACAGTTTCATTTAATCAAATAAACAAATCATCAAAACATTAATCTTATATCATTTTAATATCTTTAAATTTTCTTCTTCATATTTGTATCTTTGCATCTTTGACTTTCACATTTCCTTTATATCTTCTCTCCAACTTATCTCAGATTTATTTTTTAGTTTGAAGACCCATAACTTAAGTGAAAACTTTCTTTGATAATGATAAAAAGTAGCATTTTTCAATTTTCCATACACTTCCATATTCCTCTTGTCAACGAATATTTTTGAACATCATTTATGAATATTGGAAAACCCACTATTGTTACATCATAAACTTCCAGACCCAAAGATAAAAGAAATGGAAATATTATATTCTTCCAACTATGATAATTTTTTCCTTTGAAATTTTATTCACCCTTTATTTTATTAGTATCTATATTATATATAACACCCATAAATTTTAATATAATAACATTGTGTTTTATGTTGTATACGACCCACAACACTGAGCTTAAATGACCTGCAAAAAATATTATTTAAAAATGATTGTTATAACTTAACCGTTGAATTGGAGAGTGTGAATAGTATTAACAAAATTATGAAATATATATAGAGAGTAACTAATCAATAAAAATATACTGATGAATTCTTATTAAATAATCACTCAAATTTTTAGTAAATTCATTTTAATCTTCAAAATACATTTTCCTCAAAAATGGTTTTATTTTTCATTTTATGTTTCGGAATTATAATTAATTTATAAAAATTCAAGAAATTATATTTCATAAAAATAAAATCATTTTTGAAATCATCGTATAAAATTTATATTAGCCTGAAATTTTGGTATTTTTTAGAAAAGTTTTATTTTTCAGTGAATAGAAGAAAATTCCATTTTTGGAAAAACTATCATTTATTTTCAATAAATTAAGTGATTTAAAAGAAAAATTATTCTTTTTATTTTACTTAAAAAAATATATTATTTAGTTAGATTTTAAATAATTAATTACATTTTAATCATCTTCATACCTGATTTGGGTGTAAGACTGTTTTCAAGCTTAAAAACGCAATTTTCATAAAAGTGTTTTGAAATTCATAATGTTCCTCCATTATAATTAATTAAAATAACAAAAAATAAGGAAATATTTAATTTTAATTTATATATTATATATCTTAATTTATTAATTTAAATTCATATAATTATATTCACTAGTCAATTATTTAATGTAAGATCATCTTACCTTTGAAAATGAATTTCTTGGAAAATTGTTTTTTCATCACATCTGCGAATTTAATTTTAAAATAAATTATACCAATTTAGTGAATTAAATTTGGTAAATTGTAATAAATATTTTAAATTATAATAATTAATATTATATAATAATTTCAACATTATTTTTTTGTTATAATTAATAGTAAAAATAGTAAAAATTAATTACCATGATTAATGTAAAAATGGTTTTATTGGGGGTTAATCTAAAAAAATAAGCGTTAAAATGATGTAAAATATTGTATAATTCCAATTTTATGGATATATTTTTACCTTATAATATATAATTTTTTATAATGATCCATTTTGGAACATTTTTTATTTGAAAAAGTGGGTAAGATTTATTCTTTTCAAAAATTCCTTGTGTGCCCTCCTCCTCAATTATAAAAGGGAACTACTTCTCATCACTTCTTCACACCTCTAAAAAAATTCCTTAGAAAAAACCTAAAAAAATAAATCCCCAAAATCCTTATACACATTCTAGAGCTACTTTTATTCCCAAAATACCAAACCTATGTTCCTTAATAAGAGATCCAAAGGAGGTTATTCTAAGCTAAGGTAATTATCTTCACTATAATCCTTCTTTTTACTTATTCTTTTATCACCATCAATTATAATATAAAAATTACAATTTAATAAAACCAATATATCCCATGTGTTTATATATTATAATGTTGATTTCATAATATTTATCCATCTCATTCTCTATCAAATGGGAAACAAATTCATCGCTCATGTGTATGGCGGACTACTGCCTCACGAACCGATGTAATTATTTTTCATCATTGACTCACATGGGTAGTCATAATGATAAAAATAATTATTATATATGATATACATGAAATTATATTAATTATATAAAATTAATATATCATCCACTTTCTTAATCATTCTCCAATTAAGGGAAATATATTATCATGTGTACATACGTACGACCTACCATCTCCATGAAGAGATGCAATTCATTTTCCAAGTAGAACTTTTTAGATTGGTTTTAAAATATATATAAAATGAATAAATATGATATTTACAACATTAAATTAATTCTATATATTAAGAATCTATATCCTATGCATAAGAATCATAACTTTCATGAAAAAATATGCATGAGAAAACAAAGCAATTAACACTCGAAACAATGGTAATAATAAAATATAATTAACAAACAAGTAATCATATGTTATAATAAGATCATGTATGATATTATTAATATGAATATATTTCTATAAAATCAATAAAATGTTTAAAACTATTATATAAGAGGTTAAATCATGTTCAAAAAAAAGTGAATGATAGGCATGGGACTTCATCTCAATTTCCTTTCAATGAAGCATGTTGTAATGTTGTGCACCTAATTTATTTTATATAGTGTATATACTACCCCTTTTACATGTAATATCATGTATCCTTCATATTTCATGGTATCTTAAGTTTTAATTTGTATTATTTCATTCATGTGGATTTGACTTGAAAGTTACCAAGTGGTAAAGAATTTCATAACTCAATTTCTTTCCAATGGGTTAAATTAATTCTTCACTATATTTGATATTATAAGATTATGTGTGTAATTAAATTTGATTATTTTAGGTTTTATTTCCACTTATTTTATGTGGTTTTACAATTGACACACATAATCACTTATTTGATTAATTCTTACTTCAACATTATGATCTTTGTAAGGGTTTATCTCACAGTATCATTTAAATCGATATTGTTTATGCTTGAATTTACCTTGAAGTTGATAATTACCTAATAAAACCCTTTAATTTTTATATACTTTATTTATTCATGAAATTTTCAAGTAATAGTACCATTTCCTTCTCTTTGGTACTTAAAATTATTGATAAAATATTTTCAAGAAAATCCAACTTTATTTCTCTCTTTGGTCAAAAATCTATTTTCTTCCAAATCTATGTTTTATAAAAATGTTCTCAAAAATATTTTAAATATTATAATATTATTGTTTAAATTAATTTTTACCCATGATTTTATTTTTACAAATTTGTTTAAAATTGATCTTTCTATCATTTTCTAGATAAAGTATTTTTTGACTTTTTTCAAAAAATTGAAAGGAATATTTTTTTTACATACTTTTCATGAATGAAAATTTAATGTCATTATAACCACTAATTTATTTTAATATTAATTTATAATTTTAAAATGTTATTTCCAAATAAATTTTTTCTAAATATTATTAAAAAAATTATTTTTTAAAATTGATGTTCAAAGTGAAAGTGTATTTTCCTCAAAATGTTTTTAATGGTCTTTTTATGGTATTTATATTCATTAACAATAAGAACCCTTTTATTATACACTAATAATATATTTAAATGACACCATAATTATTTGTTATTTGGATATTTTATGATCATTTTGACTAGAGAAAGTATTGACATTCACTTTCTTAATTAATTTTTTAATCATTAACTTTCTCTTGAAATATTCACTTTCTTGTAATCATTGGATATTACATTTCTCTTAAATGTCAATATAATTTATATAATGGATATTATTATTACATAAAACATATACCATTTTTACATATGTTGTTTTACTTTAAATGTTATTTGAATGACCGGTAAAAAATTTGTTTAATCCATATCTTTAATCTATAGAGATATTTATTGATAAGGAATATTATTCATGAATTAAATTGATCATTTGATATATGATGAATTATTTGAACATATAGTTATGGTTGGGTCCTGAAATTATATATCCCCTTGATGCATCGATATTCTTGTGAGGTGAATCAATAAGCTATCCTTAAATGGGTTTTGGGTGTATACCTAGCCATTGATTAAACTATATTGGTGCAAGGTTTTGACGATGTAGATATTATGATCTATGAGAACATGAAAAACAATATTAAGTAATCCATTTATTTAGAATTTATTTATTATTATACATGATATCATTTCATTTATATTATCCATGGATGCATTATGTGGTCAACTTATTGATTAAATGGCATGTATGTGTTCAGTTATTTTCCATTCCATATTGACTATGCCTTATCTAATCATAATAGTCAAGTTATTTATTAAATTGAATGTGTGTGCTCAATTATTTACCTTTAAATATTGATTATTCCTTATTTTAAAAAAAACTTATTGATTATTCTTTATTGATTCATGATATATTCTATTATACATAACCCTTACTGAGTATTTGAGATCACCCTTATTTTGTTTCTCATCCCCAATATATGAAGAATGAATTATGGAATTAGTTCAATGATTCATAATATTTAATTTCACTATGTTGTAATATATATTTTAAAATTTAATGAAAGACTTAATTATGTATCTAGTTTACCAAGCCTATAAAACTATTTGGTCCTTTGGGATGTGATCACTTTTATCTAACACTAATGTAATAAAGCAACCACTAACTCTGGGCTACTAGGGTCAGGGTCTTTATAGTTAGTATCATAACAAGTTTAGTAGAAACCTAGGGAACTAAATTTATGATATCATAGATTAGACAACATAACTTTAACACCCTGATATTTTGTGAAATATTTATATTTTTAATTAATTTAATCTTTTTGATATTTTTAATTTCATATAACATGGAATATAGATTTTTCACTAAGTTTGGCTTCCATTATATGCAACACCAAGTTAATCTTGCACTACATGCAACAATTATATTAATGTTAGGTACATGAACCACTATGTTTGTCTTTTTTTACACACAATTCTTAGTTCCTTCAACAGCTTACATAACATGCAAGGTCTAGTTTTTACCGAACTATAATATACTATCAATATTATTATTAAAATACTATTATAGATACCACCTAGCTGTTGGAATGGAAGTTATGAATAATATTAACTAAAATTATAAAATATTACTTACCCATGTATAAAAAAATAAATCCTTTGGTTATCAATTAGTATAAGTTAATGAAAGAACTATTTGAAAATAAATAAATTATTTTTCTAGGAAAACTATTTTTATATATACACATATAATTTTATCTCAATAAATTATACAAAATAATTTTGATTAATATTTTAAATTAAATTTATATATTATATATTACATAAATATTTTTTATACTAATGTAATAAAATTTATAGGTATAAGATAATAATAATTCTAATTTTATGAATAAAAAGATGTATTTTTCTAAAACGTAGTTTTACTACCTTTTAATGGAGAACCCATTTTAAATATGGTTTTTGAAACTTTTATAATTTTATTTGAAAATAATAAACTTTATTTTTTTTATTGTAATATAAAAATTTAATTTTTATGAATTTTTGGTATTTTTTTGAGAATTTTTATTTTTTGATGAATAGTGAAAACACTGAATTTTAATTCAAAACTGCTTTTTTATCTAATTTATTTATACAGTAAAATTATGTTTTAAATTTATTTTAAAGTATAATTAAATAAATTATACATAACTTAATCCAATTTAGTTCATTGGAACAAATTTTACATTGAAATTTGATACAAAAACATTTCAAACGTTTGGACTTTTCGCTTAAAAACTCATTGTAATGACACGTCTGTAGGATTAATTTTAATTTAATTTCTGACACTTATGTGATTTTAATTTATCCAAATGGATTAAATATTTATAATAATAATAATTTATAATTTATAATAATTTAAACTTAGTTTTTTAAAATATTAGTGAAAGTGATTAAAATTAATTATAGTGATTAAGAGAAAATTAGTTTAATAAAGGACTAAACCTTAATCTTAAGGGACAAAATGATGTATAAAATTGTAAAAAAATAATTCAATGGAAATATTTTTACCTTATCAGCCCTTTAATCAAAATTTTACCATTATTTTAGACACTTTACATGGAAAAAATGTGAGTGTAATTCACTTTTCAAAAATTTACATGAATGTCACTCCAACTCTACTATACAAAGGTACTCACCCCTCCCAATTATTGACACCTCTAAAGCTCTTTATCTTGCAGAAAATATTCTAAAATAATCTTAAAACATCCTTAACTTCATAATATTATCATCCCTTTTTTAGTAAATCCATCCAATGAATCCCTTTGGTGCAAACCATAAAGAGTTACCCAAAGAATAGGTAACATCCTTCCTCAAGCTCTTTTGCATTACTTTCATTATACACCCCATAAACTCTTCTAATTACATGATTATATAATAACATAGGTATCCTAAATAAATTGATATATTGTTATTATAATTTTTATACCTTCACTTACACATAATTCCATATAATGGTTAATGAACTTACCATTCTTGTATACGGCGAACTACCACCTCACAAAATGATGTTGTTCATTTTTAATTTAACACCTCTCTTGGTTAGAAATAATGATTTAAACTCTATTTTTATATGATATATATGAAATTTACTATTTATTTATTATTTTTTAATTATTATATAAAACATACCTTCATTGTTTCCATTTTATGTAAATGTGATAACTTTGATTGTGGGCGTGCGGACTATTGCCTCCTCAAAGCGATGTGATTCCTTCACATTTTACATGGAATGTATTAAGGATGAGTTTAGTGAAATTATATGATATATATAAAATAATAATTCTACTATAATTATGTTATATATATATATACACATATATTTCATTACTTTATTTCATTCAATACAATAATAAAATGGAAACAATGTTCATGAGTACGTATGACCTACCGTCTCTATGAACAGTATTTTCCATTTCATAATTCTATATTTTATAGATTATTATAAATATTTATATAATGAATATATATTATAATTATATAATATTTTACATTTTTTAAATAATTAAATCATGATCTAATTAATATTATCAATAAAAACAAGTCAAAACATATATGAAAAACAACCCCGATATTACCTGAAATGTAATGTTAACTTAGAATTATTAATTAACAGGTAATATAAAGTCATAATAAAATCATATATGGTATTAAATATAATAATATGGTTATGTGTTAGATTAATAATAAAATTATATTTATTATACATGAGGTTTGAATGTGTAAAAGGAAAATCAAGACTTAAGGTAAGGGTTTTCTCATCTCTCTTTTTATTATCCGTGAGATACATGCCATGTTCACCACTCATTTATTTTGTGTAGTGTATATAATTAACAAGAATTTATTATATTATAATTATAATTAAATTTATAGGTATTTAAATATCTATTTTATTATCTCTCTTTCATGGATTTTATGTTTCAAAAGTTAAAAAATCAATAAAGTAGTTTTGTCTCAAATTGCCTTCTTTGAGACACATGTCATGTTATGCACCTATATTTTTCTATGAGGTATATATATTGCCGTAGAAATGTTATATCATGAATTTTATTAATTTCATGATATAATAAGGTTTAATTCATTTTATTCTCTTATGAGGATCATGATTTAAAGTTACCAAAGTAGTAACAGTTTATTTCTACAATCTCATTGTTTATCGTGATTGTTTATGAATATGCTTCCATTAATGAAATATCATAATCTATATCTCAAGAACACTCATTACTTTTTTTATCCTCTATTTATTCATGATATCTTCATGTATTGTTACCATTTTTTTACTATTTTTTAATTATGATAATTTTAAAAGTGTTTTTAGGAAAATCCGACTTTATCTCTCTCTTTAGTCAGAAATTTGTGTTCATTAAAACACATGATTTCTTAAAAGGTTTCCAAAAAAATGTTTTATGTTTAAAAGTTTTTTAAATTTTTTTAATATTTCTTAAAAAAAATCAAATTATTTTCAATGAAAAAGTTTTTCAAAATGATTTTCAAGATTCTTTTATAAGTTTTCAGGGAAAAATGTTTTCAAAAGGATTTTCAAGTTTTTTTTATAAGTTTTCAAGGAAAAGGGTTTTCAGAATGATGTTCAAGGTTATTTTATAAGTTTTCAAGGAAAAATTTTTTCAATAAGTTTTCAATATTCCTTTATAAGTATTCAAATATGTTTTTAAAGAAATGTTTTTTCAAAATTCTTTATGTTTTAAAGAGAATTTTTCAAAATTGGAAGAGATAGTTTCCTCAAGAAATGTTTTAAATGATTTTTTAAAATTACTTTATATGTTTTCAAAGTAGTTTCAAAGAAAAGGATTTTGAAAATGTTATATATTTAAAAAATTTATTTTCTAAGTGATATTTAAAAATAATTCTCCGTCTAAGATTAAATCCATGGTTATGTTTTATTATTTATTAAGGATGTGATCCAAGGAAACAATTCCTATTATTTATCTGAATGGTTTATGTTTTGATGGATTGATGTTTATGAAACTTGTTTCTATTCAACAGGTTATACCATGATAAAAACTTATGAAACCCTATTCCTTTAATAGGTTATTCTAGGATGAAATTATTATGAAACCTATCTATTTTACATAGGTTATGATATGATAAAATGTTTATGATACCCATTTCATTTCATTGGTTATGATATAATTTTTATGAAACCCATCTCTTTTCATGGGTCATGATAAGATGAATGTTTTATTAAACATGTATATATGATTTAATTATAATATGGGTTGTACCTATATCTAACTCTAATTAATTGGGTAAATATTTATATCTCATTACTATGACAGGGCTGGAACATGAAGTAAACTCGGTTCCATAATACAAGGCTGGAATGAGGAGTGAACTTTGCTCAGTAATACCGGGTTGGAATAGGAAGTGAATCTGGTTCAGTAATACATGGTTAGAATGTGAAGTGAACCTAGTTCAGTAATATAGGGCTAGAACAAGGAGTGAACTCAGTTCAGTAATATAGATATAAAACAGGAAGTGAACCTGATTCAATAATACAGGGATGGAATGCAGAGTGAACCCGATTCAATAAAGGACTTTGTCTACTAAGATAGTCTTGGGAGTAAAACTTTACTGCAAATATGGTTTGGTAATTGAACGCATTCCACTAATATGGACTTGTAATTAATCCTTGAATACTATGGAAATCATTTTATATGTTTATGTGTCTTCCAAAATCACATTTCTTATGCTTATGTTATGATCTCATGAATTATTCTCTTGAGTGCCTTATTATTTGTATCTTATGAATTAAAAGTATTTATACCATGACTCTTGATTATGATATTTTATATATAGATTATGATATTATAATGTTAGTTTCATGTTATCATACCCATATACTCATATTATTCTTACATATCTCTCTTATTTACCCTTATTGAGGATATGAGCTCACCCCTTTTTTATGTTTCCTTTTCCTAGGTTATAAAGAAAGGTTTTAAGTTTGAGTACTAAAGGGGAGATATTTAAGAGGGATTTTTAATATATTTCAACAAGTTATAAGATTATGTTTCCAGGTTTCCAAAGACACTAAACAATTATAGTCCTCAAACATGTATTTTTATAATGTGCTAGATCTTCATCTCAAATGATGCAATATCTATGTATGTTAAGCCTGGGACACTATAGTTGGTATCAAAGGAAAGGTTTATTAAAACTTTGGAAACTATTATGAGGAAACTTTACTGAGATCCCTATGTATATTTATGAAGATATGTCTAGTGATCTCTCTAAGGATAAGTCTAAGGATAAGTCAAATTATAGGAAAATGTCCTAGAATTTTGCTAAAGGATAGAGTGAGTGTTTTCCTAGCAATAAATCCATGATTGGATACTACAAGTGAATGTGGCTTTGGAAAAAATGTACATAGGGGTAAAAAACCTATAAACATCGTATTGAACTAGGCTTAATCAATAATTGGTGCTCGATAACGGGCCTTATTGCACACCTGGTTTGAAACTCCTAGGTGATAGTATCAAGGAATTCACAAACACTTTATAAACCATCATAAAGGATTTATATATATGGTGACTATGAATAACCGAGTATAAACCTAAGGTTCCATAGATTAATAATGAATTTTTCCTGATTTAGAAATCTTATAAGTAGTTTTTTCATGATTATGTGGTTCCCCGCTGTGATTATTGTTTCTTACTCTATGGTTTTTTGTTTTATTCAATGGCTAGAACCTGAAGGAACCATGTTAATGGGGAATGAAATGGACAATAAAATAAATTTCCTCCTACGAAATGAAATTTTATGGGATACGGAATGAAAACCCTCATTATTATGCCCACAAAAATATCTCAAGCTTTTAATCATGGTAAACATCCAACCTATCAAATTAAGGAACAAAAATCTATTGAGTATTTCATGAGGCAATTCCCACCTTCTTTCAGTAATTCTACCAACCCATTAGTTTCTGAGAAATGGATTGGTACAACTGAAAAGATATTTTCTATTCTCCAGTGTTTAGAACAAGAAAAAGTCACTACGGTTGTTTATCATCTAGAAGGTGAGGAGGATCAATGGTAGAATCTTTTTAAGAATACGATGCAATAAGATGAAATTGACTCCATAGATTGGGATGAGTTTAAAAATATATTTTTTTAAAGTACTTTCCTCATATTCATTATAAAAATATGTAAAAGGAATTCCTAGAGACTAAGAATAAGGATGATGAATCTATTGGTTTATATAAAGAAAATTTTATAAGGCTTCCAAGGTACTCTTTGGGTATTATCATCCAACCCAGAAGAAAAGTTGACTAATTCTTTGGTGACCTAAAACCTAGTCTTCTAAAGGTGTTGGATATTAGAGAATTTAACATATATTAATAATTTTTTTAATGTGATTTCAAGGTGGAAATGGAGGTTGGAGTTTCGTATCAATATCATAGTGTGGATAAGAAAAGGAATATAGTGTTCAAAGGGAAATATAAAGACCATGGATAGAAAATGATGAGATTTCCTTTTTGCTCAATGTGTGGGAAGAATCATGGAGGGAATTGTCTTAAGGGGACTGCTAAATATTTTAAGCATGGAAGATAAGGTCATCATGAAACTGATTGTTGAAGTGATGGTAAGAAGTTATAAAATGATCTAAATGGAGAGAACCTATATTGAATGAACCTCGCACACTCCAATGTTTCAATTGCATGGAGTTTGGGAATTATGAAAATAAATGCCCCAATCCTAGGTTGAATTTAGATGATAATCCAAAACAACCTATGATGAAAAAAGATAAAGAAAAAACTTATGAAATCACAATGGATGAAGCGAATAATGATAATTAGGGAACTGAATTCACCTGATGGCATTTAACCTCTCCTCTAGGGTTTCCATCTATTCCATATGTGGTGTGATTTCATTTAATTGGCTCTCATTAAATTGGTTTAACCTTTTTGGGTGGATCATTATCATTGGGTTCTTGGATATTATCTCATATCTAGATAATGGAGCTTCTCTATGGAATCTAAAGTTTCACACTTATGTCTATGACTATTCGATAATTGTCTTCTAGATTCTCCTCCCCTTCTGCTTTTATACTTTGGGTATCACCTCCTTTGATATCACAAAGATGGTGGCTACAAAAATGTTGGATTTTTGGTTTTCTCCAAAGTTCAGTGTTGGTGGGTTTTCAATCTACCGTGCAACGGATCTAGTTATACCTAGATTTGTACATCCTCGTCGCTTATATCATAGTTGTGATATCAGGGAAGGTAGAGGTGGATGAGTTTGGTTTAAGGATGCACATGACCTGAGGTTTTGGGTTGTCTTTGGTTCGGCACATTGAGGATTTCTTTGTTATGACTTCAGTTGGTGTTCTTAGATGATTGATGTGGATCTAGATTGGATTCAGTAGTCAGGGATAATGGTTCTCTAGAGGTTGTGGATTTCTTTTATCTTAGTTGTGCTTACAGTGTGATTTATTTCAGTTTTTCACTACTCATGTGTGATTCATATGATTTTCATTATGTTTTTCATTGACCTTCTTAGTTCTATTGGTTCTTTGGGAGTATATTTCTTTATGAGTACTAGTTTCAAATGTTGAATTTTGAAGTGGCGCATCATTTTTTAGGTGTCATTGGGTGGATGGCCTCGAAATAGGTATGGGTTTGATTACACCCATCATTCTGCTATGTTCCATCACTTTGATGGATGGATGGGTACCTTTCTATGAAACTTTCTCAGTTTTTTTTAGTTTAATATTTTGTTGCAACAGGTTTACATTATTGAGAGTTCATTTCATGCTTGTTAGGTTAGCGGCTCAATAGATATAAGGGTGTACTAGAACCCTTCATCTATCTCTTCTCCACATTTCTATGTTGGTAGGAAATGTGCTTTGCCACGCTATGCTGCAAACACAGTGATACTTCTTAGAAGAGGGGGTGACGCATTATTTTGACTGATCTCACTATAGTGATGTCTAGAGAGGGGGTGATGAGGGTTTATGGTTCCTTCTTGGATGTTTGTTTCTTCTGGACTTGTAGGATCTTTTTTACCTTTGTTTATTTTGATTTTTCAGTGATTTTGACCTTCTTGTAATGGTTTCCCTCTTTCCCTGTCCTAAAAGAGGTTCTATCTTTTTTATGTTCAATAAAGGGGTTTTGACCCTCAAACATTGCAAAAAAAAATCTTTTGTTCATCCTTCGGTGAAATTCCATGTGATTTTCTCCCTATACATGGATTATATAAGGATAAAATCATGTTTGATATTCTATTGGTATAAGGATAGACCCTAGTTTTCCGATGATAATTTTTTCAGCATAATATAAGAGATTATTTAATGAATGAAGGTAAAATTATATTTTCTAAGGGTTACAAGGTTGACCATTTATGAAATGGATTAAGTTAAACATTGGTTGAGGTTTTAGATATTAAATTGTTACTTCATTATATTAATATTTATGCATATTGGATAAATTGTTCTAACCATTTTTTTTGTGATAAGGATATATGGAATGAATTATCATTCTATGTATAGATCTCGTGATCTGTTAGTACTTTAGGAATGACAAAATCACCTTCATCCCTTGGAGTAAGATATGAAGTGGAAATCAAGCAAGGCACAACCAAAGAGTGACATTGTTCATATGAAATGAAAAAAATAAAGTAATTGTATTTTCATATGTTCTTAGATTGTTAAATAATTCCGCAACTCTAGGAAAATGATATTAAAAAATATTTTTTTAATACCTTCATTTCTGTTGAACTGATGGTCTTATAAATCATCATAGATTTATGGTTTTAAGGACCTTAACTTTCTGTTGATCATTCACTTTCTTGTGATCAATGATCTTTATCACCCTATATAATTATTTAGGTTTTTCCTCTATTTCCAATCTCAACTCTCAACCTACTTTCTTCTATGTGGAAACCTAGTTGTGAGTTACTTTGGGTAACCATAACGATTCCAAATTTCCATATTTAATGGAAGTTTTAGTATTCATTTTTATGATATATTTTTCTAGGAATAGAACTTTCAAGTATTAAACCATTGGTAAACGAGATGAATTTAATGGGAAATTTCATTTTAAGTGGGTATAATGTAACACCTCAAGATTTTCTAAAATATATTTTTTATATTAATTTAATCCTTTTGATATTTTTCATTTCATGCAACACTTAATATAACTTTTGAAGTAAGTTTTATTGCATTATACACAACACCAAGTTAATCTTGTGTTACAAGAAACACTTATATCAACTTTAGGTAAATGAAACACTGTGTTTGGCCTATTTTACACATAATTCCGAGTTCCTTTGATAGCTTGTGTAACACACAAGGTTGAGTTTTTACTGAAATAAAATATACCATCAATATTATTATTAAAATGCTATTATAGTTACCACCTAGCTATTGGAATGGAAGTTACGAATAAGATTAAATAAATTTTGAAAATATGATTTACACATGTATATAAAATGAATCATTTTCTCATCAATTAGTATAAGTGAATAAAAAACTATTTGAAAGTAAAGAAATTACTTTTCTAAGAAAACTATTTTTCTGTGTGCTCACACAATTTTGTCTCAATAAATTTTACAAAACAATTTGATTAATTTTTTCAAAAAAATTTATATAATATATATTCCATCAAAAAAATTATACTCATACAATATATTTTATAGTTATAATATAAGAATAAACCAATTTTATGAATAAAAATATGCCTTTTCTAAAAGGTAATTTTATCACCTTTTAATGAAAACCCCATTTTAAATATGATTTTTGACACTTTTATATTTTTTATTTGAAAAAATAAACTTCATTTCTGGAATTAGACTATCAAAATTTACTTTGGGTGGATTTTTGGTATTTTTCTAAGAGGTTTCATTTTTTTGATGAATAGTGAAAAACACTGAATTTTAATTCAAAACTGTTTTTTCATATAATCTATTTATATAATTAAATTATGTTTTAAATTGGTTTTAAATTATAATTAGATAAAATATAAATCACTTAATATAATTTAGTTCAATTTAACCAATTTTATGTTGAAATTAGACATAAAAAAATAAAACTTTTGGACATTTTCACTTAAAAACTCGTTGTCATGACATGTCTACTAGATTGATTTTAAATTAATTTATGAAAATTCTATGATTTTAATTTACCTGAATGGATTAAATATTTTTAATCATCATAATTTATAATTTCTAATAAGTTCAACTTAGTTTTTGACCAAAAATATTCGTGAAAGTGATTAAAATTAATTACAACAATTAAGAGAAAAAATAGCTTAACAAAGAAATAAACCTTAATCTTAAGGGACAGGATGACCTATAAAATTTTTTAAAAATATATTTTATATCCAATTTAGACCCTATACTCCATTTTATATAATTTGGACCATTATTGGAGCCACTTTACATGGTAAAATTTGGTTGGAATTCCCTTTTCAAAAATTTACAAGAATGTCACTCCTCCACTATAAAAAGGAACTCAATAATCCCAATTATTGGCACATATTAAGACATTTTTATCACCCAAAATCTACTAAAATAATCTCCCAACATACCTAACTTAATAATATAATACTTTATTTGGGAATAAATCCAACCAAGTAATCCTTCAGTGAAAACCAAATGGAGTTACCCAAAGAAGACGTAACATCCTTCCTCAAAATCCTTTGCTTTATTTTAATTATCCACCCCCTAAAATATTCTTATTCCATGATTATATAATAACCTTAGTATCATAAATTTACTTATAGGTTTTCATTATAATTTTTCTACCTACACTTATACACACTTCCATCTAATAGGTAACGAACTTAATGTTCTTATGTACGGCGAACTACCGCCTCACTAAACGATGTTGTTTGTTTTTCCTTTACCGCCTATCATGGTTGGTAATTATGATGTGAAATATATTTTTATATGATATAAATTATGTTTATTATGTTTTTACTCTTCTATATTTAATATATAAAACATACCTTCATGCTTTCCATTTTTTTAAATACGATAACTTCATTTGTGGATGTGTGGATTACCGCCTCCTCAAAGCGATGTGATTTGTTTACACTTTACATGGAATGTACTAAGGAAATTTTTAGTGAAATTATATGAAATATATGACATAATAATTATAATAAAATTATTTTATATATATACACACGTATATGTCATTTATTTTCTTTCTTTCAATACGATAATAAAATGGAAACAACATTCATACGTATGTATGGCCTACCGTCTCCATGAACGGTGTATTCCATTTCATAATTAAATATTTTATAGATTATTATAAATATTTATATAATGTATATATATGATACTTATATCATGTTTTAAATTATTTAAATAAATAAATCCTGATCTAATTAATATTATCAATAATAACAAGTAAAACATATACAAAAAACAACGCGGATAGTACCTGAAACGTAACTTTAACTTGGAATCGTTAATAAATAGATAATATAATAAAATAATATATGGTATTAAATATAATAATATGGTTTCGTAGTAGATTTGTAATAAACTTATAGTTATTATAAATGAGTTTTTAAGGTGTACAAATAAATTCATGACTTAAGGTAAGGGTTTTCTCATTTCACTTTTTATTATCCGTGAGATACATGGAATTTTCACCACTCGTTTATTTTGTGTGGTATATATACTTATCATTAATGTATTCTATGATACTTATAATTAAATTTATGGGTATTTAAATATTCATTTTATTATCTCTCTTTCATGGGGTTTATGTTTCAAAATTTACAGAATCAATAAAGTAGTTTTACCTTAATTTTCTTTTTTTGAGACACATGTCATGTTATGAACCTATATTTTTCTATGAGGTGTATATACTAACTTAGACATGTTATATCATGAATTTTATTCTTTTAATTATATTATAGGCTTCATGTAATGTTATTATCCCATGGGTATCATTATTTAAAGTTAACAAAGTGGTAATATTTAATTGATATAATCTCATTGTTTATCAGGGTTGTTTATAATTATGATTCCATTGATGAAATATCATGATAAATATCTCAATAACACTCATGAATTTCCTTATAATATATTTATTAAATATATCTTCATGTATTTTTACTATTTTTTCACTATTTGGTACTTAAGATAATTAAGAAAGTGTTTCTAGAATAATCTGACTTTATCTCCCTCTTCGATTGAAAATATGTGATCTTTAAAACCCATTCTTTTTAAAAAGGTTTTCAAAATATTTTTTATGTTTAAAATTTTTTAAAATGTTTTCAATATTTATTTATAATTTTTAAAATAATTTTTAAATAATTTTTTTTTAAAATTATTCTCAAGCTTCTTTTATATGTTTTCGAGGAAAAATGTTTTGAAAGGGGTTTTCAAGTTTCTCTTATAAGTTTTAAAGGAAAAATGTTTTCAAAAGTATTTTCAAGATTATTTTATAAGTTTTTAAGGAAAATTTTTTCCAAGTTTTTTTCAAGTTTTCTTTATAAGTATTCAAATATATTTTCAAAGAAAAATGTTTTCAAAATAATTTATGTTTTAAAGAGCATTTTTTCAAAGTGGAAAATATATTTTAATCAAGAAATATTTTAAATGATTTTTCAAGATTCCTTTATACATTTTAAAAGTGGTTTCAAAAAAAGGATTTTGAAAATTTTATATGTTTTAAAAAGCGTTGTTCCAAGTGATATTTCAAAATCCTTCTCTATCTAAGATGGCGTCATTTTTTATAGTTTATTCTTTTCTAGGGATATGATCTAAGGACACCATTCATATTATTCCTATGAATGGTTTCTGTTTTTATGGATTGAAGTTTATCAAACTTGTTTCTCTTCAATGGGTTATACCATGATAAATTCTTATGAAACCTACTTACTTTAACAGGTTATTCTAGTTTGAAATGATTATGTAACATATCTATTTAACATAGGTTATGATATGATTATATTTTTATGATACTCATTTTATTTCATGGGTTATGATATGATGTTTATGAAACCCATATGTTTTTATGGGTCATGATAAGATGAATTTTTTATGTAAAATGTATGTATGATTTCATTATAAGATGGGTGGGACCTATATCTCCCTTTAATTCATTGGGTAAATATTTGTATCTCATGAGTATGGTAGGGATGGAACAGGAAGTGAACCCAATTTAGTAATACAAGGATGTAATGATGAGTGAACTTGATTCAGTAATATAGGGATATAATGGGAATTTAACCCAATTCAGTAATACAGGGCTGGAATGGGAAGTGAACTCGGTTCAGTAATACATGGATGGAACAAGGAGTGAACTCGATTTAGTAATATAGGGATGGAATGGGAAGTGAACCTGGTTCATTAAAGGACTTTGTCTACTAAGATGGTCTTGGGAGTAAACCTTTACTACTAAGATGGTTTGGGGAGTGAACCCATTATACTAAGATGGACTTGTAATTAAGCCTTGACTACTATGGAAATAATTTTACATGCTTATGCTTCTGCCACAATCACATGACTTGTGCTTATATTATGATCTCATGGATTATTCCCTTTAATTATTTATTATAAATATCCTATGAATTACTAATATTTATGAAATTAATCTTTATTATGATCTTTGATATGTAGGGTATGATCTTCTAATGTTAAGATCATGTTCTCATACCCTTGTTCTCATCTTATTCTTACATATCTTCCTCGTTTACCCTTATTGATCATATGAGCTCATCCCTTTATTATACTTCCTTTTCCCAGGTTATGAAGAATGGTTTTATATATGAATAATAAAGGAGAAGACCTTTAAGAGATATGTTGATGATATTTCACCAAGTTATAATATTATGTTTCTAAGTTTCCAAAGACACTAAACTATTATGGTCCAAAGGAATGTATTTTTTGTAATTTGCTGAATCTTCATCTCAAATGATGAAATATTTATGTATATTAATATATGGTCTCTATAATAACCCTATGATATAATTTTAGGACATATCAAATTGTTGAATAATATCCTAACTTTTTGGTAAGGTGGATATTATGAGGCTTTTCCTAGAAATATATCCATGTATAGACACTATAAGAGGGTGTAGTTCTTGAAGAGTTGTAACTAGGGGTAATAACTCTAAAAAGGACGCATTGGGATTTGACTTGATCATCACCTAGTGCACAGTAATGGGCCTTACTACACACCTTTTTTACATTCCTGGGGGATATGCTTAGTATAATTCACAATTTCTTTATAAACCATTGTAAAAGATTTCAATAGATGAAGATAATAAATGACCTAGGTTAAAAATATGGTTTCATTGATTGAAAATTAGATGTCATGATTTAAACATCCTATAAATGATTATATAGTTTTCACACTATGATTAATTTTTCTCACACAATGATTTTTGGTCTTAGTAAATGGATGAAACTCAAAGGAATCATGTTATCAATGAATATGATAGAAAATATAGTGATTGTGAGTACCCATATGGTATGATGACTACAGTGAAATATATCATGATTATACCTAATCATGTATCAATATATATAATTAAAAAACTACACCTTAACCAACTCTTGGACTCACCAAAGAAGAGAAGGATGGAGTCCGCTAAGATCTCGAGTGCTAGAAATCATATATGAAAGAAATATTGATTTCCATCATGTCAGAGATATGGAAATAGACACCCAAGATAGTGTCTCAAAGTAATATTAAAATGTTTTATATGAATAAAATAAGGGTATAGAGTAATGAATTGTCAATAAAAAGTGATGAGTTTAATGGAGGGAAATAAATTTCATCATAGATATCCATTGATGGTTTTTTGTCTTAAATATGGGGAACTAGGGTATTATCTAAGTAAATGAACTATTTTAAAGGTCAACTCCTAGACCAATAAAGGACCTATGTAGATGTAAAAGAGTTGAAGTTTTATTTATTGGGATTCAAGAACTATATTGTAGATGTATTTTTATCAATGGTATTTTGGATATGAGAATCATGAAACATCTAAGGATTTTGTTAAATTTTTATAATAATATGTGTATTTATTTAAGATTAAATCAATAATTATGGATACCATCATGGGTTTATAAGTTTAATTTTTATCATAAGTTCAACTTCTTAAACAACCCTTTTTTAGATTTTACGTGATGGGAAGTGTTGGACTCCTCTAATTTTAATACTCACAAATCATGCTCACAAGTCATACTCATAAATCATGCTTATTTATGATTCAAGTTACATTGTGTTTAATCGTGTTTATCTTGTTTTATCACGATTCATAAAGTTAAATTATGTTTAATTATGATTACATATAACCTTTATCTATTCTACTAGTGTGTTACTGCATAAGACAAGTTAGCAAAAATTAGCTAAGTATGGGTCACTGATGCCTGACCTACCGACGCCTGACCTACCGATGCCTGAACTACCAATACATGTCCTACAAATAGTTGATTCACTGATACCTGACTCACTAATACATAATTTGTCAACATAAGTCTAAGCTACCAATAGCATGAGCTACCGATAGAGCGACTGACCGACAAAACAACTTTGAGTTTTTCTAAGTATGAGCTACTGATACGTGAGTCACCGACAATTGAGTTACCTAGGCTTCACCTACTGATAGCTAGACCAACCAATCCTGAGTTACTGATGCAATTTTGATCCACCAAAATAATGACCTACTGACAAACCAACTTAGTGACAACTTGATTCACTGATATCTTGAGTCACCGACAGCATGAGTCACTGATAGTCTAAGATACCGACAGTCTGAGATGCTAATAGACTGAGACACTGATGATTTTTCACTTAAATTTAAACTTATTACTAACAGCCATATTTTTTTTATTTAACTCTACTAATTTTATTAATGTTTTTTTCAGACAACATTAATGACATTGTCAAAGAACAATACGAGGTACCAGTACATGATCGAGAACATGCTCCTTATCGGCTAACATGTATAAAGCGCATACCGAATAAATAAGTTATACACACACATACATATTATAGTTGAAGGAGAAAGCCTATGAACCTTAGAGAAAACCACAAGATATTCTTACTCTAAAACACCACGAAAATTTTCACCAACAAACCTAGAAAAGAGGAACAATTCAAGGAAGCATCTATCTTCCTAGAAATAGAATACATAAGCAAAAAAAAGAAACTCTGTTTTGTTGTATATTTCTGGAATTTGACTCTAGCTTCACTTCTACCATCATTAAGGAGTCTAGAAGCTGCATAGCACATCACACAAAACATTATAAACCCTATTCTCATTATATTTCTATGCCTATGTACATTATTTACATTTTGAGAAGTGTGTGTGACTCTATTATATAAACACACACTACCTCATGTGCTAAACTGAAAGATACATAGACATCTTCAAAAATTTACCTTTTTACTCCCTATACTCCTACAAATAATATTAGAAGAGGTCCTTGTGTGGCATGTCTATTTGTTTTTTACTCCCATGAATATTGTGGAAGAGGTCTATTGACCTGGAAAGTTTTTACATTGTTGTGTACCCTGATCCATTGTGTTGATCAAGTTTATTTATATAAATTTCTTGGTGAAATGTGATCACTAAGTGGATAGGACTAAGTCTCTGCTTGAGACCGAACCTCTTGTTTTAATTTTCTATGCTTTTTCAAGTTTAGTTTTTTTTATATTTTTTTGTTTATTCAAACCAGAAAACTTCACTTCTCTATGGTAGTTAATCTTAGATAGTTTTTTTATTAGAATTTTATTTATTAGACTATTTTCTAAATATAAAATATTAATTTATATTATCTTAATTTAGAACTAATAAATATTTGAGAAATATTTCAAATTATCAAATCTTTTATAAATATTCTACTTTGGTTAACTGGTTCGTATTCAATTTTAAATTGGGGTATTTTTAAATAAGAATTTAGAAATAAATTTTTATAGGAACACAATTCACTCCCCCCCCCTCTTTAGTGTCCTACTTTGACCAACATTTTTTATCATACGATTTCTTACTCTCAATATTTTCAATGTTTTTAACTCTTTTAAACTATGATTTTAGTTTTGTTTTAAATATCTCTAATTTTTTGTCAATTCAAACTTTATTATACTTTAAAATATTTTTTAAATAGAAAATAGATAGGAAGGTGTTGCTACCAACAGACCTACCTACTTTAAAGGAACAAATTATGCCCAGTGTAAAATTAAATTGAAAATTCATTTGGAAAGTATGGGTTTTGAAATCATGTCTTCAATTGTAGATGAATATAAAATTCATACTACTTCTAGGAACACTTAGGATGATACCACTAAGGTATCCTACAATAATAATTTTAAAGATATGAATTCCTTATAATGATATTTATGGGTTAAAGAATTTAATAGGATTTCTACAAGTAAAATAGCATTTTAAATTTGGGATACACTGTCTATTTTACATGAAGTAACCACTAAGGTAAAATAAATGAGACTTAATACATATACCATTAAATATGATAGCTTTAAAATGAATCTTGCTGAACCTATCTCTGACATGAATCTTGGGTTCAATGAAATTATGTATATGATGATATTTATGGGAAATTTAATCACATTCAAGGAACAAGTAATATGAATTATTAGATGTTTACTAGAAATATGGAGAGAAACCTCTTTGTCAATAAGGGAATCATGTGACATCAACACTCTACCAGTAAAGTAGATAATAGGTAAAATAATGATGTATAAGGATGAATTGAAGGTCAATATAGAGGAAGATGATGAACCAAAAATAAATTCAATGGCTTTAAAAACCACTACCTCCAAACAAAAAGATAAAATTAAACTTCATGATGAAAGTTTGAGCAATGAAGAATCGTCAAGTGACAGGGATGAGGAAATGGCTCAATTATCTATGAGATTTAAGAAGTTTTATATAAGAAATAATTTCTTTAGAAACCCTAGCTAAAAATAGAAGTATGATAGAAAAGGAAACTGGAAAAATGACTGGAAGAGAAATGAAAATACTAATGAAATAGTCTACTATGAGTGCATTGAGAGAAGATATGTAAAAGATAAATGTCCTATGTTAAAGTATAAAAATAATTATGTGGACAAAGATAAAAAATATAAAAAGGAAATTAAGGCCACCTAGAGTTATTTTGAGGATAGATCCAGTGACTCAGAGTCATCACATGATGAGAAGGCTGATAAATCCAATATGTGTTTCATCAAAAACACATCCAAGGTAACTCTAGAATCACCTGCACAAAAGTATTATTATTCTATAGATGAATATGATTCTGAAAATATAAAAAATGCAGAAATTTTTTAATATTATAAAATTCTTAAGGATACATGAAATGAACTAAAGGATAAGCATAAATCTCTAAAGAAACAACATGATCTTACTGTTTTTGTTAAATCTGAACTTACTATTGAAAACAAGAAGAATGCTTAGTTGATCCATGTGAATAGTTAACTTAAACTGTCCAATGATAAATTAAAGAAAGATTTAGAGAGGTAACAAAATGGTAAAGATACCATAGTTCAAATTTTTGGAAAAACATTTGTTCCAAAATATACTATTGGTATTGGTTATCAACCTGGAAAAAGAAATTTTGTTAAAAAATTTTGTACCAAAATATGGAAATTTTGGTTTTGTTCCAAGATTTGAAAAATCTACTGAAACTTCCAGCACTGGAAAATATTTTACAAACTCTAGTTTTTCTAGACCAAATAGAGTTTATTTTTTAATATGTTACAAACTTCATATAGGAAAACCATGAATCAAATGTGGTTTCCCAAATGTAATTCCCCGACCCCAGTTACCCAGAGTCGGTGCATTATTACATTACATTGGCATGATAACAAAAGATCAAGTCTCGAAAGACCGATTAGTTTAGTAGCCTTGGAAACACTAGATATATTCATAAAGTTTACATTACATCAATAAGTGAAAAACTACAAAAATATATTGTCTTCATATCCCCTCATACTATCCCTGCAGGTCATTCATAAAATACTTCTTCACATCCTGGGAAAAATAAAACATAAAAAAAGGGGTGAGATCAAATGCCCAGTAAGGATAAAAATATAGCAGAAACTTTCATAAATAAGAATAAACATTTAAGGAAATGTATAACTAAAACAAAATCCTTTTAAACTTGAACTTAAACATAGTATGGAAAAAATAAAATGAAATAATGCCATTTACTTATTCGTGTGTGTATTCTACTAATCGAATAATCACATGCAATATCAATAACCCCTTTCATAATGATGGAATGCATAATGCCAGACTATCATAACCACATATCCAAGGCCTCGTGCCAAGACTACAAATAAGATTTTACCAAATCCTTGTGCCAGGATACTAGTTTGTCTCATGAGACCTACCGATGCATCGAGGAGCTATAGCAGGCTCCACCTGTCACATATTAATTCCAATGAATTCCCATATGAAAAGGTTCAAACATAACATAAACATTCGTATTAAAACTAGAATACGAAATGTAAATACTTCATCCATAAACCACGAATGGTATAAGAATAACACATCCATAGTCAAACACATCATAAAAACTTCAAAACAATATGGAAGTTTGGTATCATAATAAATAAACTTCAAATAAACTTAAAATCCATAAAATTATGTTGACATAGATTAAATCAAAACTATTTGAGAGAAATATCTCTTTTTTTTTTAAATCATTTAAAAGTCACACATTTATTAAGGAAGTAATTTAAAAGAGACTTTTGGATCAAAGTGTCCCATACCACTTCGAAACTTTTGAAAAGAAATATCATTTCAAAACATTCATGTGCATATAAATAAATCCTTAAAATCATTTTGAAAACATGGACATTAATTAAAAAGATTTAGAAAGATAAATCTTTAAAACATTTAAAATTCTGATTTTGATAAAGAGTACCTTTAAGAAATTCTTAAAATATTCATTTTGAAATCATTTAAAAGTCACATAATTATAAAATAAAACATTTACTTTGAAAATATCCTTATAATCTTCTAAGGTAATCTTCAAAAATTTTATAATGGTGGAAAATAGCCGCACCCGCCGTATAAGTTAAAAAAACATTCTTACCTTAATTCTGTCGAAAAGGTTAAAAAGGAACTTGTTTGGAAAACGATGGAAAGATTCCTTTATAAACTTCTTATAAAAATTCAAACAAGGGTATAAATGACTTTAACCCCTATTCTGTAAAATAGTAAGAATGTTTTGAAATACACTTTCAAGAAACATGGATGTGGATGATAAAGAGGTCCCAGTAGATAATTACGTATAAACAACCTCAGATAATGAAGAGATTGTGAAATAACCCTTACCTTGAACTTTTACTTGGTTGGGGGTAGGTTAACCTCCTGTATAATGGTGATTTAATTTTTATTAAATTATACAATAATCATATACATTATTATGTTATCATATATGATCTTTTAACATTTCTTTGTTAATAATATCTTAGTATTATCGTCGTTTCGGGTGTTAACTTACTCGTTTTCTTTTATATGTTTTGTTACGTAAGACATGTTTGTCATGGATAGGTTGTATCTTATTCATATCAATAATTATATTAAGTCCTTAAACATTATTTTTATATCATCAAATGATAATTATACTTGAATGGATACGATGGAGAATGAATCTCATCGCGTTTGTGGATACGGTAGTCCGTATGTACGCACGAGCGACAATATCATTCTTTTGATATTAAAATAATATTTAATTGGATGGTATATATTATATACAGAATCATTATCATGTTATATTTATTATTTATATGAATTGCACATCATTATTATACCCATCCAAATAATAATATAATGAATAATAATTACACCATGACGTGGAGAAGGTAAGTCGTACGTACGCACATATGGTGACATGTCATTCAAAGGATGGACAGAATACTGAATATGGTTGTACCATATTTATAATAATATTATAGTATATAGGAGATACTAGATTCATTATTTTAGAATGATAATAACAAAGAAAGAAGAAGTTGAAGAAGAAATGAATTTGAAAAAGGGTGGTGAAAACATTACCTCTTCTTCGGGTTTTTCCTTTTGATTTGATCAAAACGGCTCCTTAGGTTGGCTTTATGATCATACTAAGGCGTCTATGTTGTATTGAGGGAAGTTGAGAGAGTATTTGGGTAGGGGTTGGCCGAACCAAAAGGCTTTGAAGGTGTGAATTAATGAGAAGGGGAGTGCCCTTTTATAAGAGGGGTGAGAGGCACCTTTGGAAAATCTAGAAATATTATTTTATAATAAATTCATATTCAGTTTCTAATGGCTCCAAAGTGGATTATTTAAAGTTTAAGGTAGGGATGGGTCGAAAACAACTCAACCAATAGAATTTATACAGGTTTGGGTTATTATATTAACCTTATCTTTAAGTATTAACTCTTAGTTAATTAGTTTCACATTTACAATGTCTCTTTGTATTTTTATATTATATGGTTAATAAACTTACTATATACATCCAAGAGACCCCCAAGTGGTACATTAATGATACACCTATCATTATATAATTCTCTTGGCCGAACATTATATTTTTAGGAGTTTAATATCAGTTAATAATATAATATTTGTTTTAAAAACTCTTTTATGTCAATTTTGACACTGTTCAATAATTGATTTTTGTAAAAATCATAACAGAATTATTACTTATAAGAAAGTTAATTAAATCAATACTAACATGTCATATTAACCCATAAAATTATTTTTATTTATAAAAAGTCTCAAATTACATTTATTTGTGTATTTATAATATCAATTATTCTAATGTTTCATTAATTATGTAATTACTGCATCACCATTGTGTCATAAATAAATTAAAATATTTAATGTTTAAAAATTATAAATAAAATACCATTATGTAGGAAATATTTTTAGCTTTCTAATGAAAATTTACAATCGAATTTATCTTATTTATAACCCTATATTAAAAATGTTTTAGTAAATAAACTTTGATTTTAACTCTTTTAACTCTTCTTTGAATTAAATAATAATAAATGTCCTAATCTAATACAAGTGGACCTAAATGATAATATTTTACTCCTAAGTTTGTTTTTGGTCGTGATAAACTTCTCCAATAGAATTAGTACATGTGTTAGGGTAATATTAATATCATTTTTACCCTTAATTGCCCTATTCACTTTTAACCGTGGTAAATAAAAGTAAAAAGTTACTAATCACCAAAAATTATTTTCATCTCATTAAACCATATTTTATTCCCTGATAATAACCGTCTCTCTCGGATTTTCGAAATTCCACTCACAGAAGTGGTGAAATTAAGTTTTATGAAAAAATAAATTTTTTAACTACCACTTAGTGGTTTTACTATTCATCAAAAAATGAAAGTTTCCAGAAAAATACCAAAAATTAGGCCTAAGATATATTTGATATTATGAATTCAAAAATTATGTCTATTTTACCAAATTCAAAACATATCAGTTGCATTAATTAATTTAAAAATTAATTCTCGTCGTCAAAACAAATAGCGTGTTTTTAAGAGATAATAACTATCAAAAGATTGACACTTGTTTATGTCCGGTTTAATTGTAAAATTATGTACAATGACCAAAATTGTATTAAATGGTAAAAATATATTCTAAATATACTTTAAAACCACTCAAATTTATAATTTATCAATATAAATTATTTCTATTAAAAAAGTTGTTTTTAATTAAAATTTAGTAATTTTTACAATTCATCAAAATAAAAATGTTATCCGAAAAGTTCCAAAATTTCACCTTAGGCTAAATTTGATATTCCGAATACAAAACTGAAGTCCATTTTGAGAGATAAAATTTATAAAATTTCAAAACGTAGGTATTACTATTCATACCGGCTAGTTTGATTGGTTATGGTGTGTTTTAGAACTCGAAGTTGCGTACAACACACACTACTGTATTATTCAAAGGAAAGCATACCGTGGAAGCTTGGGATGTTTCTTGTAAATTTTTTGTTTGTCCCCATTCAAAAAATTAAATTTATTTAGTCAAATTTAATATATAAAAGTTTAAAATATTGGATTTAAAAAGGGTTCACTATTAAAAGTTGGTAAAAGTGCAATACTGAAAATGAATTTGTTCTTACATTATGTCTAAGAAACTCATAATATGGATTCTAAAATTATAAGGATTATATAAAGTTTAAAATTTAGTTAATACTATTCATAGCCTCTTTTTAATGGCTTGTTTGGTAAGTCATGGTGTGCTTGAACTCAGTGTTGCGTGTAGTGAAAGTTATTGAATTATTTTGAAGAAATAACACACTATGAAATCTTGGGGTGTTACATTCTCCCCTCCTTCAATAAATTGTGTCCCCGCAATTTGAAATTGTTCTTCGAAAATAAAAGGTTGAATATATAAAATAGCTTTGTGGGAAAACCCACATCGAAAATTGGGTTAATAAAATTTAGTCTTAATAAGAGGAAAAGAGAAATGAAAGGGTCACCACCAAATTATGATCTCTATTCGGAGAACATTTGTGGCAATTAGAGACATATAATTGGAGGAAAAACGTAAATATTTATAGGTAGTGATTGAGGTTATCAATCATAAACAAGTGTATAATTGAGGGCCTTAAATTCATCAATCTATGATGATTTAAAATACCATCGGTTCAGCAAAACATATGGTATTCAGATAACACATTTTTTTGTTTTAAAATCCCTTCACTAAAGTATAAGAATTAATTTCTTCATTGAATAATAGAAGAAGAAAAATATATACTTGACAAGTAGAGTCTCATACTTTAACTAAGTTCTACCACAAACTCATCTTTCACTCTAAAAGATAATAGAACTTAAAAATAATATTCTATTTATCCTATTTGTATAGGGTTAAAAAATGAATTTATAAATCATCTAGCAGAACCATTAAAAATGACATTATTCAATCCAGGACATCACGTGGGTCAGTGGTAGGTGATACACCCTTGTCACCCTTCGGTTGTGGGTTCAAGTCTCACGGCCTTGCCGGACGCGACGGGTTGCCACCCGACCTCCGGGTTGTCCTTTTTATGGAAATTCAAAATAATCCAAACTAGAACTATCCAAAATACTTCAATCCAAAATTTACAAGGAAGGTAAACACTATGAAGATTCTTTTTGTCGCGTAATAACATGTGAACACCTTCATCATGTATTCTTTTAAAACACTGCAACATCCTGAATTGATTACATTCATGATCCCTTATTCCTTAAAGAATAATAGATATACTCCTTCAATCCAAAAATGTTTGAAACCCCAACAATGATGGAATATACAAATCATTAATCAGTTTCAAGGTAGTCAAGAATATCCAATATAATTTATCCAAATCAATCATGTATTATTCTACAATCACTACCTCGGTATCCAAACCATATTATGGTTTATCTTTCTCTCAACCATATATTTTCCAAAAATTTAACCTGCTATTGAGTCACTTTTCTTTGTTCCACACAATCTCAAGTCCTTAATGAAATAGTACTGCTGTACAATACTTATATACTCCGTAATTATTATAACAAGTACATTGTAGATACAACACTCAAATGAAATAATCAACATAAGAACTCTAATCATTCCTCTTCATCTGTGGTAGTATCATAACTTGATTATTATCCAATAGCATCATTTGCGGCATAGTCTGATGACTGGGACATAGGTTCGTGTAGTGTCCAAACTCCTTGAAAATGAAGCATTATACATTTGAAACCATTTTCTTACCCTTGCAGTCACGTACTTTGTGTCCTTTTCCTCCACACTTATAACAAACTCTCATTCCTTTCAGGAAAGTTCCAGGGTGTTTCTTCCCACAGTTATCACATATGGGAAAATTCTTTTTTCCCTCTTCCCTTTATCCATCTTTCTCTCTTACATCCTTTTCTTCTCTTGCTTCCCTTCAAAGACATAGGACTCGGTAAACTCTTTACTTATCTTATCAACACATGATATTATTTCTTCATATGATGATAATACATGGGAGACTATTTCTCTTATAAATTCTGGCTTAAGACCATGAAAGATATGATCCTTCTTTCTCTTTGGATCATGTGCATTGTTGGAGTTCTCATTCCTTCTACTGGGTGCCATTTCTAAACAATGGCATACACTATATTAGTTTATGAATAATAATACCTAATCCCAAAACTTGTAAAACACATAAAATAAATTAAATAGTTCATGGATATAATCCATAATCATAAAAATGTCTCCTTTGAGGAAGTATATACTCATAAACCCTTCATAATGGTTTGTAAAGAAAATGAGAATTATCCTAAGCATATCCCCCGGGAGTGTCGTAACCAAGAGTGCAGCAAGGCCCATTGTCGTGCACCAGTTCTCATTCGAGTCTAGCTCAAAGCGGTGTTTTCGGGTTTTACCCCTAGGTACATCTGTGCCAGAGCCGCCTCTACCTGCTCGTATCCAGATAGGTATGTATTGCTCGGAAAACTCACAAAATTTCTACAATACCAAAATTCTAGGAAGTCTGTATCTGCTAATCCTCAAAGTCCATCTTAGATCTATGTGATCTAATCAGAGTTTATCTAAATCTATCTTCTAAGGTTTGTACTAAACTTTCTCTGATACCAACTGTAACGCCCCGACCCCAGTTACCCAGAGTCGGCGCATTATTACATAACATTGGCATGATCACAAAAGATCAAGTCTCGAAAGACCGATTAGTTTAGTATCCTTGGAAACACTAGATATATTCATAAAGTTTACATTACATCAATAAGTGAAAAACTACAACAATATATTGTCTTCATATCCCCTCATACTATCCCTGAAGGTCATTCATAAAATACTTCTTCACATCCTGGGAAAAATAAAACATAGAAAAAGGGGTGAGCTCAAATGCCCAGTAAGGATAACAATATAGCAGAAACATTCATAAATAATAATAAACATTTAAGGCAATGTATAATTAAAACAAAATCCTTTTAAACTTGAACTTCAACATAGTATGGAAAAACTAAAATGAAATAATGTCATTTACTTATTCACATGGATATTCTAATAATCGAAGAATCACATGCAATATCAATAACCCCTTTCATAATTATGGAATGCATAATGCCAGACTATCATAACCACATAGCCAAGGCCTCGTGCCAAGACTACAAATAAGATTTTTCCATGGCCTTGTGCCAGGACACTAGTTTGTCTCATGAGACCTACCGATGCATCGAGGAGCTATAGCGGGCTCCACCTTTCACATATTAAGTCCAATGCATTCCCATATGAAAAGGTTCAAACATAACATAAACATTCGTATTAAAACTAGCATACGAAATGTAAATACTTCATCCATAAACCACGAATGGTATAAGAATAACATATCCACAGTCAAACATATCACAAAAACATCAAAACAATATGGAAGTTTTGTATCATAATAAATAAACATCAAATAAACTTAAAAACCATTAAAGGATGTTGACATAGATGAAATAAAAACTAATTTATAGAAATATCTCTTTTTTTGAAATCATTTAAAAGTCACACATTTATTAAGGAAGTAATTTAAAAGAGATTTTTGGATCAAAGTGTCCCATACCACTTCAAAACTTTTGAAAAGAAATATCATTGTAAAACATTCATGTCCATATAAATAAATCCTTAAAATCATTTTGAAAACATGGACATTAATTAAAAATATTTAGAAAGATAAATCTTTAAAACATTTAAAATTATGATTTTGATAAAGAGTACTTTTAATAAATTCTTAAAATATTCATTTTGAAATCATTTAAAAGTCACATAATTATAAAATAAAACATTTACTTTGAAAATATCCTTATAATCTTGTAAGGGAAGCTTCAAAAATTTTATAATGGCGGAAAATAACCGCACCCGCCGTATAAGTTAAAAAAACATTCTTACCTTAATTCTGTCGAAAAGGTTAAAAAGGACCTTCTTTGGAAAAAGATGGAAAGATTCCTTTATAAAATTATTATAAAAAGTCAAACAAGGTTATAAATTACTTTAACCCCTATTCTGTAAAATAGTAAGAATGTTTTGAAATACACTTTCAAGAAACATGGATGTGGATGATAAAGATGTCCCAGTAGATAATTACGTATAAACAACCTCGGATAATGAAGAGATTGTGAAATAACACTTAACTTGTACTTTTCCTTGGTTGGGGGAAGGTTAACCTCCTGTATAATGGTGAAATAATTTTATTAAATTATACAAGAATCATATACATTATTATGTTATCATATATGATCTTTTAACATTGCTTTGTTAATAATATCTTAGTATTATCGTCGTTTCGGGTGTTAACTTACTCGTTTTATTTTATATGTTTTGTTACATAATCCATGTTTTTCATGGATAGGTTGTATATTATTCATATCCATAATTATATTAAGTCATTAAATATTATTTTTAAATCATCAAATGATAATTATACTTGAATGGATACGATGGAGAATGAATCTCATCACGTTCGTGGAGACGGTAGTCCGTACGTACGCACGAGCGACAATATCATTCTTTTGATATTAAAATAATATTTAATTGGATGGTTTATATTATATACAGAATAATTATCATGTTATATTTATTTTTTACATGAATTAAACATCATTATTATACCCATCCAAATAATAATATATTGAATAACAATTACACCACGACGTGGAGACGGTAAGTCGTACGTATGCACGTATGGTGACATGTCATTCAAAGGATGGATAGAATACTTAATATGGTTTTACCATATATATAATAATATTACAGTATATAGGAGATACTGGATTCATTATTTTATGATGATAATAACAAATAAAGAAGAAGTTGAAGAAGAAATGAATTTGAAAAAGGGTGGTGAAAAAATTACCTCTTCTTTGGGTTCTTCCTTTTGATTTGATCAAAAGGGCTCCTTAGGTTGGCTTTCTGATAAAACTAAGGCCTCTAGGTTGTATTGAGGGATGTTGAGAGAGTATTTGGGCAGGGGTTGGCCGAACCAAAAGGATTTGATGATGTGAATTAATGAGAAGGGGGAGTGCTCTTTTATAAGAGGGGTGAGGGGCACCTTTGGAAAATCTAGAAATATTATTTTATAATAAATTCATATTCGGTTTCTAATGGCTCCAAAGTGGATTATTTAAAGGTTAAGGTGGGGATGGGTCGAAAACCACTCAACCAATAGAATTTAGACAGGTTTGGGTAATTATATTAACCTTATCTTTAAGTATTAACTCTTAGTTAATTAGTTTCACTTTTACAATGTCTCTTTGTATTTTTATATTATATGGTTAATAAACTTACTATATACATCCAACAGACCCCCAAGTGTTCCATTAATGATACACCTATCATGATATAAGTCTCTTGGCCGAACCTTATATTTTTAGGAATTTAATATCAATTAATAATATAATATTTGTTTTATAAACTCTTTTATGTCAATTTTGACACTATTCAATAATTGATTTTTGTAAAACTTATAACAGAATGATTTCTTCGAAAAAAGTTAATTAAATCAATCCTAACAAGTCATATTAACCTATAAATAATTGGTATTTATAAGAAGTCTCAAATTACATTTATTTGGGTATTTATATTATCAATTATTCTAATTTTTCATTAATTAGGTAATTACTGCATCACCATTGTGTCATAAATAAATTAATTTATTTAATGTCTAAAAATTATAAATAAAATACCATTATGTATGAAATATTTTTAGATTTCTAATTAAAATTTAAAATCGAATTTATCTTATGTATAACCCTATATTAAAAATGTTTTAGTAAATAAACTTTGATTTTAACTCTTTTAACTCTTCTTTGAATTAAATAATAATAAATGTCCCAATCTAATACAAGTGGACCTAAATGATAATAGTTTACTCCTAAGGTTGTTTTTGGTCGAGATACACTTGTCCAATAGAATTAGGACATGTTTTAGGGTAATATTAATTTCATTTTTACCCTTAATTACCCTATTCACTTTTAACCGTGGTAAATAAAAGTAAAAAGTTACTATTCACCAAAAAATATTTTCATCTCATTGAACCACATTTTACTCCTTGATATTAACTGTCTCTCGGATTTTCTAAATTCCACTCACATAAGTGATAAAATTAAGTTTTATGAAAAATTCAATTTTTTAACTACCACTTGGTGGTTTTACTATTCATCAAAAAAATGAAAGTTTCTGGAAAAATACCAAAAATTAGGCCTAAGATATATTTGATATTATGAATTAAAAAATGATATCTATTTTACCAAATTCAAAACATATCAGTTTCATTAATTAATTTAAAAATTAATTCTCGTCGTCAAAACAAATAGCGTGTTTTTAAGAGATAATAACTATCAAAAGATTGACACTTGTTTATGTCCGGTTTAATTGTGAAATTATGTACAATGACCAACATTGTATTAAATGGTAAAAATATATTCTAAATATACTTTAAAACCACTCAAATTCATAATTTATCAATTTAAATTATTTCGATTAAAAAAGTTGTTTTTAATTAAAATTTAGTAATTTTTACTATTCATCAAAATATAAATGTTATCCGAAAAGTCCCAAAATTTCACCTTAGGCTAAATTCGATATTCTGAATACAAAAATGAAGTCCATTTTGAGAGATAAAATTTATAAAATTTCAAAACGTAGGTATTACTATTCATAACGGCTAGTTTGATTGGTTGTGGTGTGTGTTAGAACTCGAAGTTGCGTACAACACACACTACTGTATTATTCAAAGGAAAGCGTATCGTGGAAGCTTGGGATGTTTGATTGTAAATTTTTTTGTACCCATTCTAAAAAGTAAATTTATTTAGTCAAATTGAATATATAAAAGTTTAAAATATTGGATTTCAAAAGGGTTCACTATTAAAAGTTGGTAAAAGTGCAATACTGAAAATGAATTTGTTCTTACATTATGTCTAAGAAACTCATAATATGGATTATAAAATTAAAAGGATTATATAAAGTTTAAAATTTCGTTAATACTATTCATAACCTCTTTTGAACGGATTGTTTGGTAAGTCATGGTGTGCTTGAACTCGGTGTTGCGTGTAGTGAAAGTTATTGAATTAATTTGAAGAAATAACACACTATGAAATCTTGGGGTGTTACACCAAAGCTTTAATTACTAATGTAACTAGACCCAAGCAAGTTTGGTTACCAAAATATTTCCTTGTTTGGTCTATTTTTATAGGAAAGTTATTTTAAGATTTCATATAAGATATTATGGTACTTGGATAGTGGTTGTTCAAGACACATGACAGGGGACTATTCAAGCTTCAAGAACCTTATTAAGATTGATGGTGGTCATGTCACCTTTGGTGATAATACAAAAGGTAAAATTATTGGACTTTTCCAAATTAGTAACACTGATTCAATTTTAATTTCTAAAGTTATTTTTTTATGTTCTTATTTATAATCTTCATAGCATATCATAGTTATGTGATGATATATTTCATGTTAAATTTGAAAATTATTCTTGTAATATTTTCAATTCTAAAAATGATTTAGTATTCACTGCTTTTAGAAATGAAAATGTTTATTCTGTGAATTTAGATTATATAGTTTCTCAAAAAAATTATTGATTGAGTACCTTTCACAAGATTATTGGATCTAGTATAGAAGATTAGACCATTGTAATATTCACTTCCTAAGAAAGATAACTAGAAAAGGACTAGTTGAGAATCTACCTAAAATTGAGTTTCCAAATAATAAAGTCTGTAATCCTTATCAAAACAGAAAACGACATAAAATATCTTTCAAACCAAAGAAAGAATTTTCAACTTCTCAACCTCTTGAGTTGGTTCACATGGATTTGTTTGGAACTTCTAGGGTTTCTTTTCTAAATGGGAAGCACCATGTATATGTTCTAGTAGATGACTTTTCTAGGTATACTAGTACTTTCTTTATAGCTCACAAGAGTGAAGCTTGTTCTTATTTTACAATGTATACTAGGTCAGTAGAAAACTTAAGTGGTTTTAGGATCAAAAACATAATAAGTGATCATGGCTGTGAGATTTAAAATCAAGAATATGAATATTTTTCTCACAAAATGGCTATAGTCATAACTTATTTTCTCCTAGGACACACCAGCAGAATGGAGTTATAGAAAAGAGAAACAGAACCTTAAAACAAATATCCATGCCTATGCTTAATGAATATGATTTACCTATTTATTTTTGGGAAAAAAGATATGAATAAATCTTGTTATATAATCAATAGAGTTTTAATTAGACCTATCCTTAAGAAATCCCCCTTTGAGTTATAGAACAATAGGAATCCTAAGGTTAATTACTTTAAAAATTTTGGTTGCAAATTATTTATCCTCAATACAAAAGATAATCTTAACAAGTTTTCCTCCAAAAGTGATAAAGTAGTTTTCCAAGTCTATTCAACCTCTAGAAAATCCTATCAGGTATTTAATAAGAAAACCAAGTGTGTGGAAGAATCTATACAAGTAAAGTTTGATAAAACAGATCCACATGAACCTAAGACCTCCCTGGAAAATATTGAGAATGATTTTTCAAATCTTGACTTGAATTATAAATCTTCTGACTCTACTATTAAGAAAGCAGTAAAATCTTCCAATTCTATAAAGTCTCTAGATTCTAACCATAGAGAACCTGAACCTGTAGAAGAACCCAAAATAACTAGCCCTTATTTTTCTATATCTATTTGAACCCTTAAGAACCATCCCTTAGATGTTTTAGTTAGAGACTTAGATAAGGGGACACAGACTAGAGATTCTCTAAGGTACTAGGTTGAACATAAAGCCTTTTGTCATAGATTGAACCTAAGAACATCAATAATGCAATCAATGATGAATTTTGGGTGATGGCTATGCAAGAAAAATTGAATCAATTTAAGATAAACAAATTATATAAACTTATTGATAGACCCAAATACACCTTAACAACAGGCACTAAGTGGATGTTTAAAAACAAAGTGGATTCAGTTGGAACTATAGTGAGAAATAAGGATTGACTAGTTGCACAAGGTTATATTCAAGAAGAATTAATAGACTATAAGAAATCTTTTCACCTATTTTCTGACATGAAGCTATTAGAATACTGCTAGCTTATGTAGCACATTTGAATTTCAAACTTTATAAAATGGACTTTAAAAGTGAATTCCTAAATGGGTATATAGTTGAGGATGTTTTTTTGAACAACCACCCATTTTTAAAAATCCTTATTTTTCAAATCATGTTTTTAAATTAACAAAATCATTTTATGGTTTAAAAAAGGCTCTAAGAGTTTGGTATGATAGGCTAAACAATTTTCTTATTTCCAAAGGTTTTACAAAAGGTATATCTAATCCTACTATTTTTATAAAAATGATTTCTAAAGACGTTTTAGTTGTTTAAATATATATTGATGATATTATTTTTGGATCTTATAAAAATTCCTTATGTATTGATTTTTCAAAAATGATGCAAAATGAATTTGAGATAAGTTTAATGGGTGGACTAAAATTCTTTCTTGGATTCCAAAATTTTCAAAATACAGAAGGTGTTATTTTAAATCAAAGTAAGTATACTAAAGATATTTTGAAATGAATTGCCTTTGATAATACAAAAAATTAGTGATACTCTAATGAGTACCACCTATAAATTGGATCTTGATAAAAATGGAAAGTCTATTGATCAAACCAATTACAGGGTATTATTGGAAGACTTTTTTAATTAACTGCTAGTCAACCTAATATTATGTTTAGCGTGTGTTTGTGTGCTTTTTTCAAAAAAAATCTAAAGAGTCGCATATTCTTGATATTAAAAGAATTTTAAAATACCTCAAATATACTACCAACTTAGTACTATTCTATCCTAGAGGATAATCATTTGACTTAGTTAGTTATTCTGATATTTATTTTTGTGTTTGTAAGTTAGATTGAAAAAGCACCTCTGGAACATGTCACGTTTTGGGAAATTCTCTAGTATCATGGTGTAGTAAAAAGAAAATTTTTGTTACAGCATCTACTAATGAAGATGAATACATAGTTTTTGGTAGTTGTTTTGCTCAGATTTTGTGGATGAAACACACATTACTAGATTATGGGTATCCATTTAGGCATGTCCCTATAAACTGTGACAATAAAAGTTCTATTAATATTTCTAAGAATACATTTTCTCATTCTAGAACAAAAACTATTATTGAAATACATCACTTTTTGAGAGATCATTATCAAAATTCTGACATAACTCTTAAATTCATTGGAACAGAACATCATCTTGCAGATATTTTTTACTAAGACTTTAAATTCTGAGAGGATGAGTTACATCAGACAAGATTTAGGAACAATGAATTTTTTAGGACCTATTTTTCATCACTCATCAACAGGACCTGTCGATGAGGACTCAACAATAGGACCTACCAATGGGGACACGCCAACAAGTCTCAATGATGTGCCTCACCGACCAATATTTAATTATTTTTCTTTATAGAATTTGAAATAGTGATATTTTTTATTTTTTATTTTTTTTAACCCACATTTTATATTTTATGTTTTTTAATCCCTAAATGATAAAATAAGGGTCAATCCAATACTTCTTTTTTCCCTCACACTCTTACTTCCATAATCTTACCCTCGAACCCTTCTTTCCCAAGTTGTTACCTTTCCCTCTCGAAAGAAAACCATAAAACCTCTCTCAAGGGCTCGTGTCAAGAACATCCTACAAGGATATGAGGATAAGTCTCATCCATCGATGAAGAAAAAAAGTGAATCTAGCCAACCTAAACCTAAGTATGTTCATCCAGAACTAACAAATAGAATCGTGACACCTGATAAGTAAGTGTTCTCTGAATGGTTATTATCAAGTAAGTCTCTCCTAATGACTGTTGAGCATGAAACACTATAAGAGAATCGCCATTTAGCAGCGTTTTTTTGCGTTTAGCGGCGGGTTAAACCACTGCTACATGGTTTGATGGAAGTTTCTGTAAACCTCCACCTAATACAGCATCGCCCATCTATTAGCGGCGGTTATTTCCATTTCATGGTGGTTTAAGGAAAGTGTCATAGCTGCGTCATTTCGCGGTGGTTTTACTGAGTTTAGTGGTGGTTTTTATGATCCCTTGACATCAGTTTATTCGCGGTAGTTATAACCGCCGCGAATAAACTCAAATCCAGCGGCCGTAAAACCGCCACTGAAGTCACGTGAACCGCCGCGGAATGAGCACCTACGATGCAACTATGTAGCAGCGGTTAAAACCACTGCGAAACGTATTTTTTTTTAACATTTCGTGGTGGTTTTCACAGTTTAGTGGCGGTTTAAACCGCCGCTAAAAGCTGACGAGAAAAAAAATTTCTTCCGCTGCACCCCTGCCCTAAAAGACAAATCAAACCAGAAAAGAATATCATATCTACCTTCAAGTTGTATGTCCCAGCCTCTTAAGCATTCATCCATTATCATCATACCAACATATATGATATTGAAAACAATATATGGGACCTCTAATAGGTGTAATCCACAACCATACCTTCTCCAAATTAGTCATTAAAGACCAAGATGAAACTGAAATGGAAACTCATGATAAATTCAAACACTATCTATTTCTAGGTACCTTTCACAAAGTGTTCCCCTTCACAAAAAGTTAATATTCTTAAAATATTTCTATTTAAATTGAACATAAATGGTATGATTTATCCCACTAATCATTAATAAACTATGTGTGTTATGATTCTATTTATAGAGATTCATATGATGCTCATCGCATGGTCATGATCCCAACAATGTAAACACCTACGACCTCTTTGTATGGATAAAAATGAATAATTTCCTAACTATGTGGCCTTAAACAAATGAATCATAAACATGTATTATATGTATGATTAACCTAAAAATCATATATTTTAATATCTACACAGATTCAGAGAGATCATAGGAATAGGGGTAACTTGTTAAACACTATTATTTTGATATTATTCATTAAAAAATCATAAATCTATAAGGGAATCCAATAATTCAAATGATTCCACCTAAAGAATATTTGATGATCCCAAAATATCACACCTTTTACCAATACCTATTTTGAAGAATCTATAGTATATGAATCACTAGTGAACACCTTTCATTGTAATTTAGTTCTAAAAGGACATCCATACCAAATATTCATATACATGGAAGTCCATTGGAGGTTCTCATCAAAAAATAGATAACCTAATGTGAATCCATTAACATGGAATTGGATTGATAAACTATGAACTCTTACATTTTATGATGTATTGATGGGTTTCTTCATTGTGTTTCCTTTTCAATACCTTCATCACATCCTTCAATTAAAATTGAATCACCAAATGCACCAATTATGTTCAAGACCAAAAACAAGCTGATAGTACCCATAAGGAACACAATGGAGAGGCATGAAAACAATTGTTATGTTATACATAGGACTCAATTTATAAGAATATATGTTCCCCATACCCTGACATACATTGTCTCCTACCCTTGTAAAATGAGTGCATGATGGTTCACACCTTATTTCAAGAATACCATATAAATGGATCTATCCTGACATTATATAACACTCATGGTAAACTATATGGAATAATGCCCCACAAGTTGTCCAACTAAAAATATTCTGTGGCAAAACCATTGGTCCATAATTTCACATCCAACTTTTTTGTATCCTTTCAATAGATCATGAGAACACGTTCTTCTCTTATCATATTGATTTGGATAAATATGTCCACCATAAAGTAGAAATCACCTTAGAACTTCATTATGATTATCATGTTCACTATAGTCATTTTATTAACATGTGACCTTGAGTACTCAAGAAGATATATAGGGTGTTTTTCCCTATTGTCTATACTCAATCATCTAAAAGTTAATCCCACTGGGGATATCTAAACACTGACACTAAAGAGTATATTTATACCCCTACTAGTTTAAACACCCTTGAGGCCCATTATAATATCTAGATAATATACTAGGGATGGTTACAATGCTCTAATATCTAAAAGCATCAGAATCTATCCTAAGTGGCATTTGTAAAATTACAATGGAAAACATAACCCACATGTGTGGGGGGATTTTTTATCATTTTTTCCTCATGGTTATCTCCAGTATCATTCATCCTATGGGATCACACACAAATTAATGATATCCCTCTTACAATGTAAATATGTGTTTCCTATTGGTGGTAACACATTAGTATATTTCTTCAATGTTAACCCAAGTGATGTTGGGAAACATGATTTTATTGATTATGAAACAGGTGTGGATGAATCCACTACCCCCTCACCACTAAAAAATAGTAAAACCATCTCAATATAAGAGAATATTACTTAGTTCAAATTCAAAATAGTATAACATGTGAAAATCAATATTAAATTTCTATAGGGAAAAAACCCATTATGTATAGTGATTTGGTTGATGTTATCATACCTCATTTATCTAATATTATATAATAATAGTAGATTAATCAATCAATAAAGGTCGATCTGAGATTTCCAACTTGATTAGGATCAAATAAATTGATGCAAATTACCACAACATTAATGTTTTATCTATAGTTACCTTCATGGGGTATATATCTCAATCAATATAAGGAAATTATCCCAATGGTATTTTAGGATGTAGTATCTTAGGACTTGGTGGATTCCTTCAATTCTCATATGGATTCCATTGAGTTTTGATGTGAATGAGTACAAACTTATTGGAATTCATATCTTGAGTGTATGGATTCAAATCCTATACCACCCACATTTGAAACCTCCATCTTATTGATATTTGATATAATGGTGGATCTATATAAGTATATTAGGTGTTTTTAATACCAATGTGTCGCAATTTTTGGTTCCCTAGAACAAAGACAGGATTCACTACAAGAGAAATGCCATTTAGCGGCGGTCAATTACCACTCACAAGGGCCTCCCAGTAAGACAAATTACAAGGGCCTCGCCAAAGTTTCCACAACACTATCCCCTTGATCACTATGAAATGACCCAATTTGTTCAACACATCAACAATGGGTTTAACTCCTAGTCATCCAAAATCTCGACTACCAATTCAAACACAGGCCTAAATGGAATGATTTATACCACACTCGAGAAATCAAGACATAAAAAGAAACATTAGAAATCAATAAAACACATAAAAGGAAACATGAGAAATCAAGGAAATTTTAGGACATGAAAATGTTTGGTGGCAACTATATGCAACAAATGTTACATATACAAACCAAATGTTCTCATATTTTTTCAACACATGAACAATACAACAACTCGTGGTCCGATGATGCATTTTCACCCTCTCCACCTTTATCACCACTTTCTGTTGTCACCTATAAGAACATTATATTGAAAATTAAATACGGTTTCATATTTATATTAAAACTTAAAACCAATGAAAGTTAAAAAAAACTAAATGATTTTGATTTTTTATGATTTACCTGCATACCACCAGTCGATGCACTACCACCAGGGGCATATCTTCTCATATGCTGACGTATTTCAATGAACTATTTCTGCAAAGCAGATATCAGATCCCCCTACTGGTGAATTGTGTTTCATAGAGAAACAATCTCTTTCTGAGCATCTCCAGGTATGGGCTGACTAAAGCCAGGAGTAGATGTAGCTGCCATCCCTAGTGGCCTTCTAAAAACCTCAGATGATAAGGGTCTCAAACCCATCCCACACACTCTACCAGGATGATCCTTCCCAAGGACTTTAGCAACCGGGTCATCCTGGGAGACTAAGTAGGACTGCGCAGGATTGGAATCCCATAGTTCTTTAATTTTTACCTATAAATAAAATATCAATATATATTAACACAGTAAAAACTAGTAATAAGTTATTATAATAAAAAATTGAATTCATACCCCAACTTCTTTAGCAGTCTCATTAACAAAACTTTCATCTGATTTCTTGTGAACATCCAACCACAGTTCAGTTCGGGATGCTTCATGCCCTAAACTATGTGACTGCATTAAGAAAAGATAAATCAACAATTCAATATATTAAACAGATAATATTGTCTTATAAATATTTAAACAAATTAAAAGATTACCAATGTCATTCGGCTTCTAGAAAATCTTTTTGAGCCTGCAGTGTGAGGGATGACTTTCTTAGCCCGGTTTTATGCATTCTATCTTGAGAGATCCTGAAATAAATAAAATGCAATTTAATAGTAATGTATTCAATGTAATTTCCTCTTCATATACATGTATAAATTTAAAATGAGGATAATATAATAATATATATTTCAATACCATCCACTTCTCATTATGATGTCTGTCAATAAAAACATTCCACTATTCTTTCGGTACCCCACTGGGTAGCTTCTCATACATTTGTTGCACAGTCAACAAGGTATCGTTGAAATCACACCACAATCTTCATTTGAAATCTTTCCATTTCTTACCTAGATTTTTCAACATCCACTTCCGTGCTATCACATCAGCAACTATAAAGTGGAATAACATCTATATATAGAAATTCATTTTGAACATATTAGTAACATGACATTCAATTAAACCATAATGTAATAAATTTACCTTTATTTGAGAATCAAAAACTTCATTTTTCTAGTTTGGAGGCATATGTCTCCAATCATCATATGAAATAAGAAGGGAAATGGGCTCCGCTTCCAGCTGGCCTAGAATCTGGCCAAGTAACCCCGCGGCGTCATCTGTTGGGACCCCATAAGAATCAAATAGCATGACTATCTTTTCCCCAGTCATATTCCAAACATCTGAAATTTTTATGTCTTTCTCCACGGTTGCATTTTTTTCATCATCAATGAGCAAACAATTAGTATAAACAAAATGCAATAAATTTATTTAATTAAAATGTGTACCTATGACAGTGACACTCCAATATGCCTGTGAAGAACTGGAAGGGGCATGTCATTTCCCCACTGTTGAGGCTTCTAAAGGGGGAGTTGACGACTCAACCTCTAATGGGACATCCAAATATGGTGTGAGAGATGGTGCAGGGGGAGATGGTGCAGGTGTGTAGGCAGCTGGTGCCTCAGATGTCGTGGGGAGGGAGCCAGATGGATCGTCATCTATCGTAGAACTAGATGAAATAGTATACCGCTTCCTCCTTGGCATTCCTGTCATTTAATCAAATAAAATTAATTTCAGAATATATATTTCAAAAAAAATATGTAGAAAAAAAATTAAAAATGATAATAGATTCCCAGTACTAATAGACAAAATATATATAACAATGATAATGAATGACTGCAGAAATAAAACAAGTGGTTGCTGAATAAATAAATAATTGTATATACAATCATTTTCCCCTTCAATCATGTCAGTTTCCTGCTCCATTGCTTCATCCACTTCATTCATCCTTTCTAGACTAATATTTTCAATATCATGATGGAAAAATAATTCTCCTTCCTGTTGTTGATTAAATTCAATTTCAGATGTCAAATTATCCACTTCATCACCCATATCATACAAATCTCTTTGTATTACGTGAGTAACTACAATCAACCCCTAATCAACAACATCATTTACATAATATACCATTTTTTCTTGAGATTATAAGATATATGGATCATGTAGTTCATGATCACCAACATCCATCAAGTGAGAGAAGTTCACAAAAGTAAATTGAAAGGAATCTCTTTTAACACCTCTGATAATATCGACCCATTTTCATTTGAATAAAACAATAGAAAAATGTCCGTGGTAGTTTAATTCAATAATATCATGCATCTTTCCATAGTATTCTACTTCAGAAAATGTAACTATACCACTATTCTGTGTTTTCAAACCCACTTCTCGATCGACTATACGAAATCTAAATCCATTCACATTATAAGCGTTGAACTTTCTAACTTGTTTTAGAGGACCTCTAGAAAGAAACTTCAAATCTTCTGACACCTATGCTCGAGTATCAGTATTCATGATCTAAAAAAAAGAAATATACTTTATTAGATTTACAAAATGTATGTGTCAAAATAATATTCGTACTTATTTCAATATTTATGAACTTACATGTCATGCAAACCATTCTACAAACTCTTTATTAACAACTTTCATTATATCTTTCTCATTTCATGTTCGGCCTCTCATTCGTCTCTTTGTTTGTATCCTCAACTCTTCAATAAATGGATCTTCAATTTCACTATTTAGCATCACATATCTATGTGCCTGTAATAATTCCAATTCAGTCAGTGTCACATTTGAGGTCCTCCCAACTGATCGGCCAATAGCAGGAAATATTTTGGATTTATGATGTATTTGAGATTGAGTAGATGTGTCGTCAACATGTCCAACTTGATTAAATCTTGTCTTAATATCATCCAAGTATCGAGAACAAAAGGTAAGACACTCCTCAGCCAAATATCCTTCAGCAATAGAGCCTTCTAGTTGATCTTTATTTCTCACGTATGATTTCAAATACCCAAGATATCTTTGAAATAAAATAAACATAATTATGCATTTAATTAAGTACCAAAAATTGTTTACTTAACTGAAAAACATATAAATAAATTACCTCTCAATTGGATACATCCATCGATAATGAACAGGGCCTCCTAATTTAGCTTCCTTAACCAAATGCACAGTTAAATGCATCATTACAGTAAAAAATGAAGGAGGAAAGATCATCTCCATTGCAAAAATGGTTAATAAAAACCTCTCTTGGAGGTTGTAAAGTTGAAATGGATGTAGATATTTCTCACATAGTTGTCTGAAAATGTGCAGAATTGGAGTAAAACAGCAGTAATTTTTTCAGGTAATAATGTACGCAATGCCAATGGTAGTAACTATTGTAAAAAAATATGTGAATCGTGACTTTTCAATCCATGTAACTTATGATTATTCAAGTCAACACACCTCGATATGTTAGTTGAATACCCATCAGATACCTTAACATTCTTTAAAATTCGAAGGAATGTACCTTTATCCCTATTTTTCATTGCAAAAATTGTCGGAGGATACTTTTCATTCTCATCTGGCCAGAGATCGCGTTTTATGTTCATTACTTGTAAGTCTTTACGAGCATTGAGATGATCCTTCGACTTTCCGTTCTCATTAAGCAATGTGAACATCAAATTGTCACATACATTCTTCTCAATATGCATCACATCAATATTATGCCACAACAAATTAAATTCCCAATACGGAAGTTTGAGGAATATACTTTTTTTCTTCCATTTTTGCGTTCCGATTTCGCTTGACGATGCACTTCAGACCTGTTTTCCGCTATTATTCAAATGATGAACCTTCCCAAATTTTGTTTCAACATTTTCAAGTTGTGTCAAAATTTTAGAACCAGTTAACAACTTTGGAGGTGGTCTATGATCAATGGAACCATTAAATTTTGATATGTTTAGCCGAAATCTATGAGATGCATTGAGAAATCTTTGATGACACAAGAAGCACCATTTTCTACTGTGAGGTAGTCGTTTGGGCTCAAAATCAAAGTTACAAACGGTACAAGCCAAACCCGTGTAAGTGTTCCAACCAAATAAATTCCCAAGCCCAGGGAAGTCACTAATGGTCCACATTAAAGAAACATGCATTTTGAACATTGTTTTAGAAGAATCATCAAATGTCTCAACATCGTTGCTCCATAACTCCTGAAATTCGTCAATCAAAGGCTGCAAGTATACATCAATATCATTTCCAGTCATTTGTTTTCCAGGAATAATCATCGAAAGGATAAAAGATGCTTGTTGCATACACATCCACGGAGGCAGATTATAAGGGATCAAAACAAATGGCCAGATGCTATAACTGGTACTCAAAGTCCCAAATGGGTTGAATCCATCGGCATCCAATCCCAATAGAACATTCCTAGGATCAGCTGGGAAATCTAGATGCAATGAATCAAATTTCTTCCATGATTGGGAATCTCGCGGATGTCTCATTAACCCATAATTGTTATTATCTACAGAATGTCACTTCATGTATTCTGCAGTTTTTGATGACATATATAATCTTTGCAATCGAGGCTTCAAAGGAAAGTAATTAAAAACCTTTGCAGGTGTGTTCCTTTTCTTCTTCTCCATTAAATTATGTTCATTCTGACTTCCAACATCACCTTTTTCCTGCCATCTAGAAGAAGAACATTTCTTGCAATTCTGTCTACTTTAATCCTCTCCCCAATAAAGCATATAATCATTGGGACACGCATGTATTTTTGTATAATTCAGACCAAGCTTGTAAACAACTTTTTTCAGATCATAAAAATATTCTGGGATTTTTTCTTTAGTAAATGCATCACGAATCAATTCTAATATCATGGACATTGCCTTATTTTTAATTCCATAGAGACATTTGATATGGTACAACTTCAATAGAAATGAAATCTTTGAATACTTCAAACACCCACTATACAACACAAATATTGACCAGGGAGTTTCTTAACATCAGTGCTCAATCTTTCTATAATGTTCGATTCTCTATGCCAAATCCAACACAAATATTGACCAGGGAGTTTCTTCATTATTAAATGTTCATAAACTTCATCTCTCTTCAACCATGTTCTAAATTTACATTTAGGACATGGACATTTTATTCTACCTTCAATGGATCGATTAGAAATTGTAAAATCTAAAAAATCATTCAATCCCTTAACATACTAAGGTGTGTTCCTCGGTAATGTGATCCAGCTTTTATCCATGTATATCACATTGTGCCTACACAATAATAAAAAATATTAAAACACATAGTTACTACTAAATAGATAAATAGATTCATATATACGATAGTATAAGATTACAGAAACATAATATAATAAAGATGATCCCCTGAGTTAGATATGAACCCTCTAGTGTTTGGGATAGGGGAAGTTTCTTTGGTAAAGAGAAACAGTGTGCTAACAACGTGGTAGCTAATTTACCATGAAAACCAAAGCACATTGTTAATTTGGAATAACCCCAACCTAATTTCTCTATAGAGTCTTCATATAAAACTCTAATATCGAATAAATCTATTATAAATAATGTTTAGGGAAAACCTTATGATGCTTACAAAACTCAACACATTGTTAATTTGGAGTGACAAGAACCACGTGAGGGATGGTAGTCTTGAGGCATGATAAGTGGTGGTGTTCATGGAAATGCATGATGAAATAACTTGGGAGATTAGGTTTTGAGGTTCTACGAACCTTGTGTGGATTGAATTCCTAGACCTCTCTTTGGTGTATTCACAAAGAAAAGAGTGGTGGTGTGACTTGAGGGTGATTTGGATCATATGTGTGTTGGTGCTCATGAGTGAGGAATTATGGTTAAATGGGACGATCGAGGATCTTACCATAGAGTTGAACTAAGAGTTATATTCAAACATCGGTGTGGGCATTGAACATTTTTTTTTATTCCTTGAAGTGGCCCAATATTTATGGGGATATATGATCCATGGGGTGGATGTGATAATAAAGTACATGTTATTCAACTAAAGGAAGAACTGATTAAATCCAAAAAATGCATGAAATAAGTGATGTAATAATTATTTCAAGTCTCATTTGATATAAAATATGATCAAAACGTGTCATGGCTGATCATGAATCAGCAAGTGGTGTTAAGAAACCAGTTTTTTCTTCAAAACTTGATCTAGAAGTTTCATACTTAAGTAAAGTCACTTGTTGAATCTAGAAATACATAAAAATGGATTATTCTAGAATAAAAAGAGGTTCCAAGTCTTAACTAAGAGAATCAATGATGTCATATTGAATCTGGTTTATAACAAGGGATATCAAGCACTAAATTTAGTAGAATTAGACCACTAATAAGAAGAAAAATTTAGAGGAATTATTTATTCACTTACTATCATTAGTGTGGTTTCAGTGTGATTGGTAAGTTTTTATTGACATGATAAATCTAATTTTGAAGTTATGTTGATATTGTGCAATTTGATTAATATGGATGATAAAGACAATGCTTACAGTTCTATTCCCAAGGTATCTCACCCCTACCTAAGGGATAAATGTCTTTCAAGGGCCACATTCCCAACTCATAAGGTTTGAGAACCTGTCATTATCCATATAGTCCATATTGATTTCTCAACGAGCAAAAGAATCTAACTTTGTTCCATACTGGGCCATTCATATGTTCTCATATATTATCATACCATAGATGACCAATACCACACCATCCCATAGCCTCGCCCCTCGACATTTCTTTAGGAGAGAATCAATTACCTAAAACAAGACCTTTATAGATAACCTGACCCATAAATACATGATGGACACCCTATTGGGGTTTTAATTTCCCTATAGTTAAGCCTCTCACATATATAACATAGCCATCAATGGTTGTATAATCAATGCATCATACTAAAGGGAATTCTATGAACCCAACATGAATCTCTATCCTCATGAATCATAAGGTAAATAAATCATGGATCCCATTCATGTCACACACCCACCTACATGAAATTTCAATCCACACAATAAATGCATAACCATATCCTATGGTAATATTAATCATAAACTACCTTGACCATAGAGTTATCCCCTTAAGAAATCTCATTCTATCCTCATCAAAGCCATCTCTAGGAACCAACACCATCTCAATCCCCTAACTCATAAAATTACAACATATATTATAAATCAATAATAATTAATTAAGATAATTAATCCATATTAATCCAATTAGTCATAATTTAGGGACATCTCATCAATTATGTATCCTCACTGTAACTTCAAGAAATGGGGTATGGATCACTCTTGGAACACCTCTGAGCTCATTTCTAAACAAAACCCAAATATATGAAGTCAATCCATTAAATTAATTCATCCAAATTTGATGATAAACCAAAATAAATTATGGCAATTACTCAACAATAATGAAACTACATAAAACCTTATGCATTTTTCCTCCACAAGATTCCTCTAACCATTACACACACAAAATCCATCATAACATGATGATCCCACCGACGGCAGGGGAGGGGAGCATACCTAGGGTACGAACTCGATGGGGTTGGGGGATAATCCGGCATCGCGGGTGTCGGGGGGAGAAGTGGGGTCAGCAAAGACCGGTGGTGAGGTCATCGGTGGCACGGGAGGGCAGCGGAGGGGACCGGTGGTAGGGTTCGCGATCATTGGGGTGAGAAGCTCGCGGGGTTGGGATTGGATCAGGTGGGGGGTAGTGTCGCCGATGTAAAAACCCAAATAGGTTTCATGGCGGTTTTTAATAAATCACCGCTGAATCTTTTTAACGAAAGGTTTAGCGTCGGTTTTGTAAACCGCCGCTATAAAACCGCTGGTAAAGTCATTTTCTGTTGTAGTGAAATTCCTAATGATGCTTCTATAGTGGAATAGGAACTCGATCTAGTTAAGCAATCCCATGAATCTCTTGAAGCATCTATGTTTGAGGAAAGGGCTCCTGATGTCCATGTCCATGATGAAGTTCATGCTGTAAGGTAAGTCTCAGTGACTCTAGTGAGAGAATTAGTCTATTATAGTAAGAGGACATCAGTTAAGGGGAGAGACAATATAATAGAGAAAAGTTTGATATACTTTCTACCTTGGATAACTTTTTTGTGCATGTATGGAGGAGAGATCTAGGATATGTGACTTTTGGTTTGGAGTATCTTGATTCATAGGATAGGACAACTGATCCTACTCCTACTTACATTCTAGTGGCTACTTTAGAATCTGTTGAATATGTCACCAAATCTGATCTAGATTCTTTCAAGGAATAATTGTTGGCTACAGTAAGATATACCTCTTCACATCCACCTACTTTAGTTCCAAGACTTAGTGAAAGAGATGCATATTTGGTCACAGAAAGAGTTGTGTCTCAGGTTGAGCCTCAGTTGGTTTTAGTTATGAAACCCATTGTCCTTGATAATCAAAAAATGAGGAATGAGCTAAATTTTATTTTTTCTTCCATTAATAGTATCACTATTGATTATAGGACATCATTGGATAAAGTGGTTAAAAATTTTGAGGATGCAACTTCTAGGATTTCTACTACTTAGCCTCAGCCTCCTACTCTTTATGTGAACCAGTTGAGATCATATATTCGTGATATATTTCAAGTTTCATCCACTTAAGCTAATCTTGTTTTTCAATAACTAGATGTTGAGATAATTAGATCTATGATTTGAGAGGAACTTAAGACTGTGATGGGTAGAACTGATCAGGAGAGACTTAGTAAGATCAGGAATAACAGTGACCATGTGAATGACATGGAGAGATTCCACTAAAAAGAATCAACTAATGCTCAGGGGGAAATAAACAAGAATAAAGAGTTATATTTTAATAAGATTACACCAATAATCAGCTAATTAGTCATTTCAAGTATTTAGTGGAAAATTTTAGTTTAACTACAGTCACACAAGCCTTCAAGGATTGAGTAAATCATCTTAAGGAATTCACTCCTACCCTTGAAAAGTTTATGGAGAATAAGGAATATTTTGAATAGGATGTGGATTATGGTTGGGAGATCATCAAGGACTTAGTCAATTTGTTGAATCCCTACCTATATTATCACAGTACTTCCATTATTACTCTAGAAGTTTCTCCTCTCAGACTTTTCATGCACCCTTTTACTTCTTCATCTTCCCCTTTGACCATGACCCATTCTCAAGCTCTTAGCCAAATTCAACATTTCATCCATCGGGAACTTACAGCCCCTCCTTACTTTTCTACCTCGAGCTTTGCTCCTTCAGTTTTCCAAGGTGTTCCTCTTCCATCTTCTAGTACCCTCACCATGCCTTCCACTACTACTTCTTCTGCACCTCTATCTCCTACCACTACTGCCTCTGATAAGGTAACAGAATTGATGTACTCTGATGCAACCATGAAGTAATTAGATCACTCTTTGATAGGGATCTGTTTTGATATTTTGTAATTTCATGTACTATTTGACTAATGCGATATCTTTGATCTATTTTTCATCTCTTTATATGTTATTTATTTTCATTCATTGTTTCCTTTTTGATAATCCCAAAAGGGGGAGAATGTGTATAGCATACATATCAGGGGGAGCTAAAATGGGATATATAATTAAAATAGAACATTAGCTTATAAAGAAATCTTAATAAGTAATCTATATAATATTTGTGTTTATCTTAAAATTTATAATATACTAATCAGGCCTTAATTTTATCATTTTAATTCAAATGTTGTGGTATATAATTCCATGATTTGTGATCATCAAAAGGGGTGATATTATTGGCCTCCTCTAGTTTTAATACTCACAAATCATGCTCATAAATCATGCTTATTTATGATTCAATTTACATTGTGTTTAATCATGTTTATCTTGTTTTATCACGATTTAAAAAGTTAAATTATGTTTAATTATGATTACATATAACCTTGATCTATTCTATTAGTGTGTTACTGCATAAGATAGGTTAGTAAAAATTGGCTAAGTATGAGTCACAAACACCTGACCTACCGACAACTGACCCACCGATGCATGAAATACCAATACTTTTTCTACCAATGGTTGATTCATCGATACCTGAATCATTGATACATAATTTACCAATAGAATTATAAGCTACCAATGACATGAGCTATCGATAGAGTGACTGACCGACAGAACGACTTAGAGTTTTTCTAAGTATGATCAATCGATACATGAGTCACTGACAACTAAGTTACTGATGCATAACCTACTAACAACTCAACCGACTGATCCTGAGTTACCAATGCAAGTTTGATCCACTAATTGAATGATCTACTGACAGAACAAATTACCAAAAACATGAGTCACTGACAACTTGAGTCACTAACAGCATGTGTCACCGATAGTCTGAGATACCGACAGTTCGAGATGCTAATAGACTGAGACACTTATGATCTATCACTTAAATTAAAACTTATTACTAACAGTCATATTTGTGTTATTTAATGTTAATAATTTTATTATTGTTTTTTTCAGAAAACATTAATGACATCGTCAGAGAATAATACGAATTGTGAGGTACCAGTACATGATCGAGACTATGCTCCTTGTCAGTTGACGTGTATAAAGTGCATACCTGATCAATAAGCTGTACACACACATGCATATGAAAGTGAAGGAGAGATCTTGTGAACCTTAGATAAAAACACAAGAGAAAACTACTCCAAAATTCCATGAACATTTGAAGCAAAAAACTTAAAAGAGAAGTACACTTCGAGGAATCATCTATCCTCCTGGAAAAAAATACAGAAGAAAAACCTACACTCTATTTTGATGTATATTTCTAGAATTTGACTCTATCTACACTTCTTCCATATTTAAGGAGTCCATAAGCTGCATATCACATCACACAGATATGTCTAAACCCTGTTCTCATTATATTGCTCTACATGTGTACATTATTTACATTTTGAGAAGTGTGTGTGTCTCTATTATATAAACACACACTAACTCTTGTGCTAAAATATAATATACATATATATATATACACCAACCTACCTTTTTACACCTTACACTCCCATAGATAATAGTGGAAGAGGTCCCTGCATGGCATGTCTATTTGTTTTTACTCCCAAGAATACTTTGAAAGAGGTTTGTTGACCTGGATAGTTTCTATGATATTGTGTACCCTGGTCCAGGGGGTGGATCAAGTTTATTTATATAAATTTCTTGGGTTGGGTGATCACCAAGTGGAGAGGACTAAGTCTCTACTTGATACTGAACCTATTGTTTTAATCTGATGTGCTTTTTTAGGTTTAGTTTTTATTATATATTTTTTTATTCAAACCAGAAAACTTCACTTCCCTATAATAGTTAATCTTAGATAGTGTTAGTATTAGAATTTTATCTAGTATACTATTTTAAAAAGTTAAAATAGTAATTCATATTATATTAACTAAGAGCTAATCAATCTTTGAGAAATATTTAAAATTATCAAATCTCTTATAAATCTGTTACTTTGGTTAACTGTCATGTATTTTATTTTAAATTAGGGGATTTTAAAATAATAATTTTAGATAGAAATTTTTATAGGAACTCAATTCACCCCCCCCCCCCTCTTGAGTGTCCTACTCTGACTAGTCGGGAGTTTATCAAGATAAGGGTATTTTTGGGAGAAATTTATGGCAATAGAACCCATTGGTTTAGTATATGTTTTAGTGAAAATTTCATTTAAGGAAGAATGCATTTTCATTTTGAGGAAATAATATTAACAGTATATGTGACCTTTAAGGTTTATATTATCTTTGATTGTGTGGTATTTAATGGTTATTATGAGTTGGTAATGTTATAGGAATTATATTAATATAGTTTTGGAAAAAGTAAAACCCATATGTTGGGTGATAACTCATTACATCTGGCAAGGTCATAGGGATTGAACCCACAACCTAATGGTGGAAATGGTGTAGTGCCTATCGCAAGAATATATGATTTTCTATTTAATAAGACATTTTTTTAGTTAAACTATTTTATGGATAAATATTAAGTTGAAATTTGAGTGATACTATTCAGTTTTAGATATTAATGTATTATTTTGGATAACTTGTACTAACCATTTTAGTTTTGGTGAATATTTAGGAGACATGAATAAGGACTTTTCACTCTTTTATATATTTTATTATCAGTTAAAAGTTAATTTTAGTGATTTAGGCATAAACAAATTCATATTGGATATTCATTACTTTGAGTAAGAGGTGAAGTATAAATTGACTGAAGGGAAAAAAATGATGAAATTGTGCTTATGAAATAGAATGATATTAAGTAAATATATTTCCTTATATTCATAGAAATTAATATAATTCCAAAACTTTAAGAAAAAGATCTTGAAATAAAAATGTTGTCCTATTACCTTTATATATGATGAATCAATGGTCATTTAAATCATCATAGATTTATGGTTTTTTGGTTGTTCACTTTCTCTTGATCATTCACTTTATTGCGATTAATGATCTCTATCACTCTCCATAATTATTTATGCCTTTATTCCATGTCCATTTTTTCACATCCCACCAATGTTCTCATACATGGAAACCTAGTTATGTGTTATTCCAGATGACCTTTTTATTTCCCTTTCCCTCTTTTAAGTGGAAGTTTTATCAACCCTTTTAATGATGTGGGTTTTAAATTAAGGAATTTTTAAATATAAAACCCTTAATTTATGAGTGAAAGTTAAAATTATCAGGACACAATTTTTTGAATTTTGGTAGAATTTAACACCAAGATATTTTAAATGAAGAACATTGTGTTTGATAGTGTATATGACATGCAACACCAAGCTTAAATGACCCACGAAATATATTAGTTAAATATAACTATTATAACTGAGTCATTGAATTGGATGGTATGAAACGAATTAATTGAATTATGAAATATATATATATATATATATAGGTACAAATAAATAAAAATTTATTGATAAATTCTTAGTAAATAATAACTCAAATTTTAAGTAAAGTCGTTTTATACTTCAAAATACATTTTCTTCATAAATAGTTTTATTTTTTGTTTTGTGTTTGGGAATTATAATTAATATATATAATTTTTAAAAATTTTATTTTATACAAATAATATCATTTTTTAAGTCATCATATTAAAATTATCTTAGGGTGAATATTGGTAATTTTTCTGAAAATAGTGATTTTTCAGTGAATAACGAAAAATACTGTTTTTTTGTAAAACAGTCATTTCTTTTCAATAAATAAAGTTATTTAAAAGTATCATTATTATTTTAATTTTATTTCAAGTTAACACAATCATTATTAATTTATATTTAAAATAATCAATTATATTTTAATCATATTTATACCAAATTTTGGTATAATTTTATTTTTAGTCTTAAAAACAAAATTTTCTGATAACTATTTTTAAATGCATAATGATCCTCCTTTTTAATTGATTAAAATAACACTAACAAAGAAATATTTAAATAAAATTTTGAGATTATATATATAAATATATGAATTTAAATCCATATAATGAGTATCGCTAGTCATATAGTTTATGTAATATCATCTTACGTTTGAAAAATTCATTTCTTGGAAACCTGTTTTTTCATTGCATCTATGGGTTTAATTTCAAATTAAATTATGTCATTTATGTGAATTAAATTTAGTAAAATTGATTAAATATTTTTTAAAATCATAATTAATATTATATATTATGGTCAACTTTATTTTTTATCATAATGAATAGTGAAAATTAATCACCATGGTTAAAGTAAAAAACGGGTTTTCTGGGGGTTAATATATAAAGATAAGAATTAAAATGACCTAAAAACTTGTAAAATTAATATTTAATGTAAATATTTTGACATTATAAAATCTATGGTTTTATAATTATCCATTTTTTAGCCTTTTGACATGTGAAAATTTTGGGTATTATTTATTCTTTTCAAAAATTCCATGTGTGTCCTCCTCCTCAATTATAAAAGGGCACTCCCTCCCCTCACTTATTCACACATATGAAGAAATTTGGATCCAAAAACCTAGATAAAATACCTCCAAAAAATCATTATAAAAATTATATAGCTGATGGTGTTCCAAAAATAGGAACCTTGGGGTCCTTAATAACATATCCAAAGGAGGTTCTTTTAAGAGAAGGAAATTGTCTTCACTAAGATCCTTATTTTTACTTCTTCTTTTATCACATTCAATTATTTATTAAAAATTATAATATAAAAACACCATTATATCACATATATTCATATTTTATTATTTTTATGGCATAATATTTATCCATCTCCTTCTTCGTCAATTGGGAAACAAATCCATCATTCATGTGTATGGCAGACTACCACCTCATGAACTGATGTAATTTGTTTTCCATCACCGACTCACATGAATAGTCATAATGATAGAAAAAATGAATAAATATGATACATATGAAATTATTTTTACTCTTTTAAAGTAATATATAATCCATTTATTTATCCTTTCACCCATTAATTGAATGATATCATCGCTCATGCGTACATATGACCTATCATCCCCATGAAGCGATACAATTAATTTTACATGTACAACTTTAAAAAATGGTTTAAAAATGTATAAAATGAATAAATATGATATTTAAAACATTATAATAATTCTTTGGATGAAGTATCTATATCCTATTCATAATAATCAGAACTTCCACAACTAAACATTAATAAGAAAATGAAGCATTTAACACCCAAAACAATGGTAATAATGAAATATTATTAACAAATAAGTAATAAGATGTTATAATCATATCATGTATGATATTATAAATATTAATAGAGTTATATTATAAATAATTAACTAGTTTAAAACCATTATAGAGGAGGTTAAATCACGTTCAACTAAATGGAATTGTGGGGTAAGGGATTTCATCTCAATTTACTTTTATTGAGGCATATTGTAATGTTATGCACTTAATTTTTTTTATATGGTGTATATAATAACAATTTTACATGTAATATAATGAATAATTAATATTTCATGTCATTTTAAGTTTCAATTTTGAATTATTTTATCAAAGGGTATTTAACATAAATGTTACCAAGTGGTAAGGAATTTCATAACTCAATTAATTTTCATTGGGTTATATTAATTCTTAATTGTATTTGATATTCTAAGATTATGTGTGTAATTAAATTCGATTATTTTATGTTTTATTCCCACTTGTTTTTTTTACATTGGAAACACATAATCACTTCTTTTAATAATTCTCACTTTAATGTTATGATCTTCGTGAGGGTTTATTTCACAATCTAATTTTAATCGAGATTGTTTATGCTGAATTTCCATTGAAGGGAATTATTTGATCATTACCTAATAAACCACTATAATTTTATTCACCTATAGTTATTCATGAAATTTTTAAGTAATAGTATCATATCCCTATCATTTTTACTTAAAATGATTGAGAAAATGTTTTCAAGAAAATATGACTTTATTTCTCTCTTCGATCAAAAATCCATTTTCTTTCAAATCCAGGTTTTCTAAAAATGTTTCAAAGAATATTTTTAATGTTATAATATTATTTTTTAAAATGATTTTGACCTATTATTGTATTTTTACAAAAAAAAATTAAAAGTAATTTTTCTATCATTTTCTGAATAAGGTATTTTTTTACTTTTCTTACAAAAAATTGAATAGAATAATTGTTTTAATATAATAAACCTGAAAATAACTTCCCACCATCATGACCAATAATTTATATGAATATTTATTTACAATTTTACAAGGTTCCTTTCAAATAAATTTTTTTTCCCAATATTCTCGAAAATTTTAGTTTTTAAAAGTGATTTTCCAAGTGAAAATGGTACTTTCCTAAAGGATGTTTTTAATGATGTTTTTAGGGTAATTATATTCATAAATGAAAATAAACCTTTTATTATCCACTTTTAATATATTGTAATTATATCATTATTATTCTTTCCTTATATGGTTTATGATCAGTTTGAATAGGGAAAGTATTTACATTCACTTTCTTGATTAAATTTGTTGTGATTAACTATCTCTTGTAACATTCACTTTCTTGTGATTATTAGACATTAAATTCTTCTTAAATATCCACATTATTTATATCATGGATATGATTATTGACTAAAACGTATATTATTTTTACATATGGTGTTCTACTTTGAAATTTATTTGATTGACTAGGGAAAATCTTATTAAATCCATATCTTTACTCTATATGGATATTTGTTGATAAAGCATATTTTTCATTAATTAAATTGATCATTAAATATATGAGGAATGGTTTAAAAATTAATTGATAGGTGTGACCATAATTATATTTCCCTTTGATGCATCTATAGTCTCATGAGGTGAATCAATAATCTTGAATTAAATGGGTTTCTTATATATACCTACCCATCAATTAAACTGTCTTAGATGAAGGTCTTGATCATATAGATATCATGATTTCTAAGATCATGACATATAATATTAATCAATTCATTCATTCATAATATAGTTATTAATATCCATGAGATTACTAAATTGATATTATCCATGGATGCATTATGTTCTCAAGTTATTGATTAAATTTCATGTGTATGTTTAGTTATTTACCATTTTATATTATCAATTAATTATTTAATCATGATAGTCAAATTATTGATTTAATTTTATGTGTTATTTTAGTTATTTACATTACCATATTGATTATGCCTTATTGATTCATGATAACTCCTGATGTATGTAACCCTTACTGAGAATTTCAGTTCACCCTTATTTTGTTTCCCTTCCCTAGGATATGAAGAAGGAATATTTGAACGAGTTCAAGGATGTAGAGTATTTATTTTTAATATGTTGTAATATATGTTTTAATATTTAATGAAATACTCGAGGATGTATCTAGTTTACTAAGACTACTAAACTATTTGGTCCTTTGTGATGAAATATCTTATATCTAAAACCAATGTAATAAAGTGGTCACTAACTATGGGAAAATAGGGTCATGTTATTTAAATTATCCATGTATTAGAGAAACAAATACTTGGATACTATAGTGGTGACCCACATATAATACCAATTGAAGTGGCTGGAATAATTGGTTCCCTCTACTGAGAAAGGGGGTTGAATCATTGGATGGCAGTTTTATAATTTTTATTCAATAAAAATAAACCTATATGGATTTTAAGAGTATGATAAACTAAAAATTTAAAAACTCACCCTCATACGATCATGCCAGAAATTAAAGAACAAGGAACGCATCATTTTAAATAGGTTTAGATCTAATGTGTAATACTACTTATTTTTGTGGTTATTTATTCCCTCCATCCAAAGAATCTTTTCACTTTAACCCCAAGTGAAATCCTCTTATAATCATCCATATAGTATTCCACCACACATGTCAGGATTCACACCCAACATCACATCTTCACATTATTGTAAAAAATATGATTATATAATGAATAATATGACCAAACGAACCTATTTTCATTGGAAAAAAAAATATTAAGTTCCACATTCACAAACCTCTAGAATATGAAAGAAAGAATAGCCCATAGTTCAGAATTGTATTACACTGCACAAGTATTATTAGTCTCAAATTATATCTCTTGATTTCATGAGTTTCATTATATATTGATCATTGAATCTTCAAACTTGGATTTGAACTTCTCTCTTTCTTATTTTATTTTCTCACATAGCAAAAGAAAACTCTTGAAATCATTGTTTCACATATGCACTACACCACCTGTAATTTTTTTTCACACAACAGTTGAAACATATAAAAAATGATCCATTATATCCACTTTATATTTTATGTTACAACATAGAGAACACATCCAATGATCTCCATAATAAATATAAAAAACCATAACTGCATCATGGCCCATGTTTATCCCTTTTTACAGTGAAATAAATTTACCAATTAATTCTCCTTAAGAACTGCTACTTACTCCTTCAAAACATACTAGAATCATGGCTTAAAAATCAAATACAATGATTATAGAATAATTAAAAACCATTTAAGAATCATAAAAATTATCAATCCTTAGAATATATTAATTTTGGAAACTTTGGAAAAACAAATCTGTATATAGGAAAAATTAAAAATTGGTTATGTGAAGAACAAATGGTTGTGTAAGAATCAATTATATGGTTAGTATTCATCTATGTAGCTTATTCAACTATGTGAGTATTCAATGTGAATCTCCACTGGGATACATCATCAATTGGATATTTTATTCTCATTATAAATTGGTTATTTTACCAATTGGATATGTTGTTCATTCAATTACATGGATTCCCAAAACAGCTATGTGATTTTCCTATATAGTTGAAACAACTACATGAATATTCACTTCACAAAATAAACTATGTGAAATAATTATTCAATCAAAAAACACATCGAACCACTTCATATGGCCTATATCCCTTCTCAAAAACACTTAAAATCATCAGGACACTTTCTTACAAGATTTATAAATCCATAAAAATTTGATCAAGAATTTTGAGATTTAGTGAGAACCTCAAGAAAGGTTGTCAAAAATTACAACAAACAAAATTCTCATGAACCAGAGAATCTTAAATCTTTCAAAAACCAAGACATAAATCCATAGGGTCATTCAGAAACCCTGGGTTCTTGGGTAGGTTTTCTAGTAAACGTACCTTTTGGGTAATGATTCCACTCTTCTTATCTTGTTCTCCCTAGTTATGATGCCACTATAACTAGTGGAGATGTCTCTAGTTTAGTATATCACTCTAGCTAATGAAATTAAAGTATTTTAATAGTTTTTATATGGATTAATAAAATGATCCTAATAGGACTTAACCTTAGTGACCCTAGGGTATATCCCATGATGTTTGGTTGGAGTTATATGTTTACTAGTTACTTTACTCTTATGTTTAAATTTTTATAACATTGTTTACATACTAAAGATGTTTTAAATGCTTAAATAATATTTTCATATGGTTGTCTTAGAATTATTTGATTATCTAACAAAGTTTTTTTATGGTACAATTGGTGGTATCCTACTAGGAAAGTTATGATCACACCCAGCATAGTTTTATGTAGACCATGTTTTGACTAATGCAAGTATAGGTAAATAACTTCTTGGAGTATGTGGATATTCATATTATTGAGGATCAGTTTTAGAGGTGTTGACATGGTGGTATCCATCCCCCATGTCACATGGAGATGGGTTGAAGTGATTTTGGTATGATTTTTGGTTTGTCTTTGTAGTAAATGCATGCTCTTGTATCGCCTCATTATCTTACCATCCTATTTTTTTCCTTGGATTTATTTTTAGTTCATCAATTGTATATATATTGGGTTTTATATTTATTCTGCAAAGATTATAAATTTTTTTTACACTATTCATATTTCATGTTTTAATTTTTATTCTCACTTATGTTATGTCATGTTTAGACTTGATCATTCTTTCTCTTTCATATTATTAATCACATGCTTCACAAACCTATGGTGGGGTTATGTTAGGATTCATGGGTGGAATCCATTGTATTTATTTTATTTAGTTGAAACCATACCCAAAGGTGTGTCCTTGATGTCTAGGAACTATTTTGCAACCTGTGGGGATTGGGAATACCCTTTAGGATTTATCATGGAAAATCTTGGGTAACAAGTTAGGGGTAACCTGGGTTGGTTCGTGAAAAAAATTAACCAATACAATCACCATTACTTTAACACTTTTTTATCATTTTACCAGTTTCATAAAACAACTGACATTTACCATAATAATGTATATGTTAAAATACATTGAAGTTCCCCAAGGTTTTTATTTTTTGTATTATTTTCAATAACTGTAAATGTGTATGTGTTGGTGAGGATGGGTTATGGTTTGAGATTCCACCCAAAAAAAGATGAATGTTTTTCCCATGTCTTTGGGTAAATAAGGATGAATTTTTTCTTCCATTGAATACAATATGGAATGATTCAATTATCCAGCACTAAAAAACATATTATTGATGATCTAGTTCTCATGGAAAAGAGAAGTGCTAACAAGTTTCACAAGTTTTGTCTGCAATAATTTTTTAGAGTTATAATAAGCTGCTTACTTGGAGAGATTGAACATATATTAAAATAGAGTGGAATCCAGATAAATTTTAGAGAAACCATCCATGGTTTTACATATAAATATTTGAAGAGGATAAAGTTTCAATGAATCCATCCCTATTAAATCAAGATTGAAGGTTGTAATATAATTGAACAAATATTAATTAGATAGAGGTTTTGAGATTCTAATATTAAAGGTGGAAGTGAAGAGTTTTACAACCCATCCCAATGGGGCATGAGCTGAGACTACCCCAATCCAACCTCTAATATGATAGGAGCTGGCGACCAGTGTTGAGTAGGTATATCATACACATGGGAGGCCTTAGCCTAGTGTACCTTTACACATGCACACGTGTTAAAGACCATAAAATGATGAAATGTAAAACAAGCAATAAACATACATGAATACATCTAAAATCCCACCATTATAGTATGACAATAAAGTACTAAAAAGTAAGGTCTAAATACAAGACCGCTAAAAGAATCTGAAAACAAGCCTAACCTATGAAGTGAGAGAGTAATGCTAAAAATGAAACCACTATAACACACCTCAGTCTGTCTGGATCACTAAGTTATGACTGGTCTTAGTCATTTTAGGACTCTATAAAAAGGTCAAACATCTACATAATACATGAAACATGTAGTAAAATACTATTCATGGGTGAGTATAATAATACCCACTAGGACACACTAAAATCACAAAGCATAGAGCATCAAGAATAGTCAACTCATCATAGGGACATGTCAAAATCATACATAGAAAGAATATCTAGACATAATCATAGTAGAAACATAGACTCAAGGTAAGTTCACAACTGTAAATATATCCTAGTTTCCTTCTCAAAGGTTCCATATAACATTCTTTTAGGAGAACACACTCTACAAGTTAGATAGTACTGATGGTGTCCATCTAAGATGTCGTGCTCATTAGGTCTCACCATAAGAAGTAAATGCTGGTGGTATAAAGATATTGATACATATATAGTGATCACACCCTAGGCCATGGGGTATACCAATAACCTAATATGGATTAACTTTCTAATTAGGGGATTGAAACCCACATAGTGTTGTTCACCACAATACCGAGAACCCCACATAGGGAAAATGATTATGATAGAAGATCTCACTCTAGGCCTCAAGAATGGATTCTAATGACCCTATATAAGACTAAAGTTCCTTGGATTATATAAGGACCCAGAAATTTCAAGGAATTTTTTTTAAATACTTTGGAATTTTACGAGCCTGTGGTTTCTGACGGCGCTTGATTCTGAGGCCCGATGTGCCCGGAATCAATTTCCAAAGTTTAGCTCGGGTACGTTCAGTAAACGAACAAGTGAGTTTTTCTAACTTTTTAACCGGTGCTTGGAATTAACATCAGAGGGCACCGATGAACTCGCAGTGTCGGTAATTTCTTAAGGGGACACTTACCATATCTGTGTTCGCAAGGGAGGAGAAGATAATTTTGGGGGTTTATTTAAGAAGTAAATAAAAATTGTTGGAACAATTTTTATTTTATAAGGTGGTAATTTCCTCCCAGGGGTAGTTAAGGGTGGGGCCCCCAGCCACTTAACTACCCAAGTGTGTATGTTAGAGATGTAGGGCCCACACAAGCCCAACCATTTAATTTTCTCTAATCTCATTAAGAACCCCTCATTATATTGGAAAACCCCCATTAAATGCCAATATCTCTACCTCAATCCATTAAATTATGTCAACCCATAATTTAATGAGGATCCTTCCTCTTTCCCCCATTTTTAGTTAATTTCCAACACGTTTAATAATTGGGAACCTTCCCTCTCCCTTCCTTAATTAATTGTCAACACATTTTATTTAATGTGGTGATTTAATTTTGGGAGTTTCTTTGCATGTATAATAAAATAATAGGAGGAACCAATTATTTTATTAAGGGGGGGAGCTTTCTTTGTGCGAGGAAGAATGCCGGTCTCTGACGAAGAACGATGAAGAACTCCGGCCTCCGACGAAGAACGGCGAAGAACGCTGGTTCCTCGAATAACAACAACGTGCCATCAATCCTCTTCTCCGCGACAAGAGAGGAGACGTCGCTTCCTCCTCAGTGCACTCCGACGTCGCCTACGATTCCTTTCCCCACGACATCGTCTACCGCGATGCCAACGTTCGACATCATTTGTTGAGGTATGGGATTTTGTGTATATTTCTTTATGTGATTTATACCCTCGGAATGGTGTGTAATTATTGGGTGATGTCTGAACCACTAACGTGGTGGGTGCAGACCAACGAACAAGTCTGAACCCACCGCTACTTTGTTCTGGATGTGCAGAATATTTGGTGATGACAAAGTGGGACCAAAATGGTGATTCGAGGCCTTCTCAGTGATGTACGAGTCCTAAGACGACCGCAGGCACAGACGGGAGCAAAATCTGACCACCGGAATGATTCCGGTGGCGCGCGGAAGCCCCCGGCGGCACGGGTCACCGGCGCGGCGGCGCGGGTCACCGGCGCGGCGGCGCAGGCGGCCGGAGGCGGCCGGAGGGGGCGACGCCCTGGCGCACCGCCGGTAGAATCCCGCCACAGCTTCAGCTGCGGTAGTGAGGGCCGGATCCCACGGCTGCGCAGGATCCAGGGGAGCCGCGGCGCCACCCTGGCACCGCGTCCGCGGAAAGCAGGGATCGCGCCCCCCGCTCGGCTCGCTGGCCGAGCCAGGGCACCCCCCCTGGCCGGGCCGGGGCAGGTCGCATGGACCAGGCTGAGCTGGACGGGCCGGGCCACCCCTAGCCGGTTCGGGCTAACCCAGGGGGGTTGGGCCGGGTCGGCCCGGGCCCAGACCCCCCACTTCAGACCGTTTTCGATCTTTTACCAATAACTTGAACTACGGACCTCTGATCGATGAACCATTAGTTGCGTAGGAATCATTGAATCAAGACGTTCGTTTAGGTATATTACACGCAAGGTTTATACAAAGTTTGTGTATGGCCAGGTTGGTTCGAACCTGAAACCAACCGGGCCCTTGGAGCGGAAACGCTTATAACTTAAGGATTGGATGTCCGTTTGATGTGTCGTCAATTGCATTGAAATAATTTTTCTAAGATGGTTCTTTTGGATTACTCCAATTGAGTTTTTGACGCAGTTGGAGTATGGTCGGGTTGGTTTTAGCTTAAAACTCAACCGGGCCCCTAGGACGGAAAAGTCAATAACTCTCAGACTGGGCGTCTGATTGACGCACCGTCTATCACGTTGGGTTTCTTTTGACGAGATGGAACTTTAGGATACATCAACTCTGGCCTTCGTGACAGTTGATTTATCGAACCCCTTGGCTCGAGGAGCGGACCCTCCCGGAATCGAGTGCGTTGTGTGCGGGAACCCTAGAGTTGGCTGTGACTGCGAGGATGACGACTGTACTTGGATCCTCCGTGGGTTCTGTAGCGAGGAAGACTGTACGTGGATCCTCCGTGGGTTCGGCAGTGAGGATGACTATACGTGGATCCTCCGTGGGTTTGGCAGCGAGGACAATAATACTTGGATCTTCCATGGGTTCGATAGTGAGGACGACTGTACTTGGATCCTCTGTGGGTTCGACAGCGATGACGACTATACTGGGATCCTCTGTGGGTCCGACAGTGATGACTAATATTCTTGTATCCTACGTGGGTCCGAAAGTATGACCTCTGTACTTGTATCCTGAGTGGGTCTGGCAGAGTAGTTGTTCTTGTATCCTATGTGGGTCCTACATCTTAGCTAGTCATGTATTCTATGTGGGTCCGACAACTTAGATGAATCAGTGACTACATCTAATCATCTCTAACGCTATATGAAATATGTATACCTATGTGAGATGAGTCTTGATTTTCAATCATTATCGTCGATGTGATTGACTTGCTTTTCTGTGTGGACTGGGTTGTGTTTTCCTATGTGGAATGGGTTGTGTTTTCATGTGTGGACTGGGTTGTGATTGGGCTCGAGAGTTTGAGCTGTTTTATAATTGATGACTTACGTATATGTATGGGCATATACCTAAGTAAAGTCGGTTGATACTTCGTGATTGTATCTTTCCTTTGTGGTTTATCCTTCGTGGATTCTGAGAGACCTTCAGGGGTCTCGGGGTCCCTACTGAGTATCATATACTCACCCCTGAACGGGCTATGCCCGCACTACATTGTGTTGGATGCAGACGATGGACAACACTGATCGAGGTGGAGGCTTGTGGAGCTGGACGGTACCCGGAGGTGGACCACTTGGCAGGACGTACACGGAGCGGACGGCCGGACCCGAGGAGCTGAGGAGACTATCTGTACCCACCCTTCAGGTGGGATTTCCGGAGGACGACTCAGTGTTGTTGTTTTACTTACTATTGTTGTACTTCCTTTCAGTTGTACTGTAATTTCAGTTGGGTTTGTATACTGGCCCATTTACTTCTCAGCACTTACCTTGTACCCAGTTTAACTTAGTGGTTACTTCACTTGCGTACTCTGTTGTGTTTTTGTTTACTTTATAAAAGGCAATGCCTTCCCTTTTTCAAGATTTACGCCTTTGGTGCTAGTCGTCGGCCCCTGGCCTATGGAAGGCGGGCTTGGGGTAGTCACGACATGGGTCCCGAGGATGGGTCATGACAGATTGGATCACCATAATATGCACAGGATTCGATTCCATTATAAACCCTCATCGTAAGGATCAAGGTAATGTTCCCTAATGAAACCTTTCCAAACTAAAGATGGAAAGGTATCTAAGCCTTATTTGAGAAGGTACATGGAATGTACTATGAGTATATGGTGTGTATCATCGACATTGGGTTCTACCCATGTAAGATTCCCCATGCATGTGCACGTGTTTGGGTATATGGAATGTGGCCTACCACATATGGCGTGTGGTGCCACATGGTCTCCTGGCTGTATACCCCCTGAACATGTCAAGCTTCCTTCCAAGGTGTACATAGACTGTGTCATGGTCCACATGGAATTTAATGCCACATGGAATCACAAGCATGTACCTCCTTTAAATGATGAGATGACTAACTAGGGACTACATGGTGTGTAGTTGGAACCACATCGTGTGTCATCCTAATCTTTGTGTTTAAACCCTGTTTGTTTCTCATGGAGTCCCACACAGTGTGTAATTCTAGATTACAATCTGTGTAACCAAGTATTTTCAAAAATTCCATATCCTTTTCACGATTCATCATCTGCTCCTCTGGCTTCTAATCTAGCCATGAATCATGCTGGTAAGAAAGGAACTGGTCTAGTTGAGCCTTATCATCACCACTATCCAAGATCCAGCCACCAAATCTCACAAGAAAAAACGTTAATCACCTCTTTCAATAACTGCACACCAAAACTCACATAATGAACATGGATCCAATCCTGATCTATCATCATATCTTGATCCCATATTAAAATTGAACCTAAATTTATGGTATTAATCTATTACACCAAGAAATGGGTGTGCAATGATTGATTACCAGGTATTTTTCGAACCAACATTCAAAGATAATGTGGTGATGAACGAATAAAGAATGTGGGAATAAATAAACAAAACAAAAACATGAGTAATGGACCTTCAATAATGTTCTTGTTAGAATCAATGTTTTCCATTAGAATGATGAATGAAGAGATATAATATAATAAACAATATAAATCCCCCAAACCTAGATAATCTAACTCGTACTCATAATACACTCGATACATGAATCAATTAATTAGTTGATTGATTCACATTCATCATAGGAATAATAAAATAGAGATAAATCTAGACAAAAAACATCTTACCATGATATGGATCAATCGCTGATGGAGAATGAATTTGAATCGTTTTCATTGGCGAGATCCTAGAATTCTGATGGCACAATAATCCTTGATCTCAATCTGATCCAATATCATCTTCCAAGAACATTCTCCTCCAATGGTCCTCTAGATCTCCAGGGTTAAGTGGAAAACCATAAGATCTCCTCATAATTGTATATTTATATACAACCTCATTTCATGGGAATTTAACTAAATAAAATATTTTAATTTAAATAATTTATTTAAAAATTCTCCCAAGATCGCACCCAACATGGGAATTCAACGCAATACAAGGTTATGTCACACCTAGGCTAAAACTCATGTTATGAACTCAATGGTGACCTCATATTTCTAATATGATCCTCTTTTTAAGATTGATTCCACTTTTTTAGGGAAAATGTGCATGCATCATGTTTAATATATTTAATATATTTCAAAAATTTATTTCAGAATCACCAGGCCTCGGAATCTCATGTCATCTCTATACCTAGATCCAAAAATAATCTATATAATATTCTAAAGTAATACATGTAAAAATTAGAGTTGTTATATTCTCTCCACCTTGGGTATTTACATCCTAGAAAACAAAACAAAATACTACCCAAACTGATATGGGTACTAAGAACGTCTTGGGGTCTCCCACTCCCAGGTTCTCCCCTAAATATTTGTGTGCTGCCACTAGACAAACACTATAGGAATCGATCACCCATGAATGATCTTATCCTATTGACCCTTGATCTACATTGGGTACTCAGAAAAGGTATCCCCATCCTTGATGTCTATCTCACCCCATTCGATAATATGTGATGGGTCATACATGTACCTCCTCATCTATGACATTTAGAAGACGTCATGTACCCATTCTAACTTTAATAGTATATTTAAGTGGTATTCCACCTATACAATTATACATGGTATCTATAAAGGGCCAATGATCTTAGAGATAGCTTACCCCTCAACCAAATCTTCACAACCCACATCGAGGTGATACCCTTAGGAACATATGGTCTCCCTCCTCAAACTCTAAAGGTCTCTACCATTAGTCTACATATGACTTTTTATGGGTCTTTGTAGTCCTCATCCACTCCTATATGATCTATACCTTCACTGTCATAGCTCACACCAACTTTAGGCCTATAAGTGTTGACTCTCCTAGGTCGGTCCAACATAGTGGTGACCTATAAGGTATCCCATAAAAGTCCAAAAATGGTTCCATACCAATGGTATAATGGTAGATGTTATTGTATACAAAATCCACAAAAGGTGTGTGATCCTCCCAACTACATCCAAATTCTAACATGCAAGCCTGTAGCATGTCCTCCAAGACTTGATGATCCACTCCGTCTGACCGTCAGTTTGGGGGTGAAATTCCAGGCTCAAATGCAACTAATTCCCAAATTACTCCTGTAAACCTCTATATAAACATGACATGAAGTGAGTATCATGCTCTAAAATGATCATCGAGGGAAATCAATTGATCCATATTATCTCTTTTATTTACAAGCATCCCAAACTCTCTACTGAACTATGCTCTCGAATAGGTAGGAAGTGGGCTGACTTGGTGAGTTAGTTTACATTCACCCAAATAAAATCATGTACCCTAGATGTAAATGGTAACCCCATAATATTTTCCATGGATATCCCATCCCACTTACACTCTAGAATCTCAAAGGTTTGAGCTAAACCCATTGTAACTTGGTGCTTATCTATCACCAACTAACAAATGAGGCATCAATAGACAAACTCTACAGCTCTCTTCTTCTTTCCTAACCACAAAAACTGATACTAGAGGTCCCAGTACATCTTCTCCACACCTGGATATAACTCTAATTGATATGTATGAAAATCCTCTAAAACCTCCTCCCATAACATCACTAGTACCATCATGCATCGTCTGAAAATGATGGTGTAATACCTGCCTTCAAAAAATCCATCAGGAGCACATCTAGTGGATATCTGAGTATGTAGGGTCTCACTGTTGATATCCCCAAGTTTTTCCTTCTCAACTCATTGTAAAATAATATGGGTAATAACCATATACTAGAGGTAATTTTCTCCATCCCCATCCACAAAGGATAACTATAATGAGTAAAACTACTTTGACTCCTCACTCAGTAATTACGAATAAGATCTCATGTTGATGGAATCTGCTACCATGCTCCCCTTCCTAGGATTATAGAAAAATATATAAATCATAATACTAGAAGAAATCTAGACATGACCTATATCTCAAGTTAATTTCCTTCTAAGATAATATATACTTGATACTCTTATGGTCAGAATAGATAGTAAATTGCTCACCTATAAGGTAGTGTTTCCACATATTTTGTGAAAATAAAAACATTGATAGATCAATATCATAGGTCATGTAGTTATACTCTTGTGGTCTCAACTGACATGAACCATAGGCAATCACCACCTACCAATTCATCAATATAAATCTAATCCTAGTTCCTGATGCATCATAGTTCACTACATACAGGTTATACTGAAGATTTCGTGCAACACCAACCCTTTGTGAGAAATATCTCACTTTTGTGCGAAATACTTAATTTTCGCGTGGAAAATATTTCGCGCAACAACCTCCTTTACGCGTATATTTACGCGTAGCACCTTTTTCTCACAGCTCGGGCTTTTCTGCAAAGTTCGGAGTTTTTCACACAACCTCATATTTTTCGCGCAATCTCTGCGTTTTTCACGCAACCCCGGATTTTTCACGCAAACCCTGTGTTTTTCACGCAACTCTGTTTACGCGAACATTTTATGTGCATCAAACCTTGGATCTTCTCTGAGTCTCCAATTGTGAGGAATGAGGGGGGTCACCTCTTATTTATAGGCATTTCAGACCCCCATGCGCAAAACCCATCTTGGCGCGAAAAACCTCTCATTCGGCGCGCAATACTTTTCGCGCAGGAATCATTTTTCGCGCACATCTTCATATTTTTCGTGCAGCCCATGCCTTTTCCATTTTTCAACATTCTGATTCCAAAACACTATTTGTGCAAATAAAACTCACTCCACAATTTCGTGCACCACGTTGTTTTTTTTGCACCACTCTGTTTTTTCGCACACACCGCTCTTTTTCGCACACACCACTGTTTTTCGTGCAACCCGCTGTTTTTCGCGCAAGCCTCCTTTATTTCGCGCACCACTTCATTTTTGCACCCACCTCCTCTTGCCAACAAACTATGTCTTCATTTTCCGATTTTCAGGTCCAAAAATTTGGCAAACACTAGAGAACAGCGCTACCTTCAATACTGTTGTCTGCTTGAACTGTATGATCACTTTACTGGCACGCATTTTGAACATCCACTGAGGATTGACAACAAACACAAACTATACTCCAATTCATGCATAGAATGACCATGGTTCCAATAATATCCCCCTTTGGTTTTTTTGGTAATCAGTAAATAAATTCAATAGAGCACCAGCCACATGTAAACCAAAAATGCAAGAATCAACTCAGCCAACACTCTAAGTCTACATGATAAATGCTAGATGTAGAAAATAAGAGGGGAAGCGTGAATTGGTATCCCGTGATTTGGAATTCTCAATGACTCTCAAGCAATTCCCTTAAATTTTCCCAGAATCATTACAAGTCCAATGTATTCCTTATTATCCTATCACTGAAATCTCATCATGATACCAAACATGTCCTGAATTTATTCCATCTCCCCCATTGGAAATAAACCCAAAGATCGGTATTTGCTCATTGAACATCTCAATACACCCCCTGGATAGTATCTCCCCCATAAACCTGCATCATATCCAGAAAAAGATTAAAAAAAGTTAACATAAATGGGGAGATGGGTATTTTGTAACCTCCTTATGCAATGGGAGGTGGCTGAACACCGAGGTTCAACTGATGATTCTCAAACACAGTCGTCGACAGTGGCTTGGTCATGATATCATCCACTTTCTCATCAGTTCCCACATGATCTATTCTAATCATGCCTTGATCAAATTTTTATTTGATAAAGTGATACCTTATTTCAATATGTTTTGTGCGAGAATGTTGAATAGGATTCTTCATAAGATCAATTGCGCTCTTGTTATCATAGTAAATTACCATTGGTTGCTTCACCTCATCACCAATATCTGTAAGTTGTTAATTCATCCATAACAGTTGAGTGCATGCCTTTTTAGTGTATATATACTCAGCTTCAGCAGTACTAAGAGAAGTAATTTCTTGTTTCTTGCTCAACCATCCAACACATTTCTTCCCAATATAGAAGGCTCCACCACTGGTGGACTTTCTTTCCACTACATCACCAGCCCAGTCAATATCAGAAAACACTGATAATTCACTATCCCTACCTACAGAAAAGTATAAACCAAAGTTATGATTGCCTTGAATGTATCTCATGATTCTTTTTACTGCCATCATATGTTCCTCCTTTGGATTACTCTGAAAGCAGGCCGCTAGACATGTTTTAAAGACAATATTTGGTCATGTCATTGTCAGGTACAGTAGGCTCCCAATGATCCTCATGTACATGGTGGGATCTACAGAGGTCCCATCCTCATGCTTTCAAAGTTTGGTTCCAACTGCAATCAGAGTTGACATTGGTTTGGATTCATGTATATTAAATTTCATCAGCAGCTCTCTTTCATACTTTTCCTGAGAGATGAAAGTATAATCTTTCCTTTGAGTCACCTGAAGCCCTAAGAAATATGTGAGCTCCCCAATCATTGACATTTCAAATTCTGATTTCATGTGATTGGAAAATTCATCTACTGATTTCTTCCTGCTTCCACCAAATATAATGTCATCGACGTAAACTAGAACCATGAACTGATCTTTCGGAGAATTATTCACATAGAGATTGTGATTTACTCCTCCTCTTTTGAATTCTAGATTCTTAAAATAACAATCCAGCCATGAATACCATGCTCGTGGTGCCTGCTTCAAACCATATAGAGCTTTCTTTAGTTTGAAAACCTTTGTTTCATCAGTACCAAGAAGAAAACCCACTGGTTGTTCACTGTATAATTATTATTTGAGTACACCATTTAAGAATGTTGTATTGACATCCATTTGATATACTTTATATCCTCTTTGGAGTGCCATGGCAAGGAAAAGCCTGATTGACTCCAGTCTAGCCACTGGAGCAAATTTTTCTTCAACATCAACACCTTCAATCTGGTAGTATCCTTTACATACCAATTGTTCCTTGTTTCTAATAACACTTCCATGCTCATCAAACTTGTTCTTGAAGATCCATTTTGTACCAATCACATTGTGACCTTCAGGTCTCTAGACAAGATCACATGTCTGATTCTTGTCAATCTGATCTAACTCTTCATTCTTGGATTTCACCCATGATTCATCCTTTGTAGCTTCTTCGAATGAGGATGACTCCACAACTGACAGAAATGTAGATTGCTTGTTATTCCTCATCCTCCTTGTTTGTGTGGGTGCACTCCTGTTCCCAATTATATTAGATGGATCAATCTCAGCTCTTCGATTTCTCCTGTGAGGTTCAGTTTCATTCTCTCCAGCCAAGGTTTCCCCTTCAGATTCTTATTCTAAGTCAACATCATGATGTGACTGCTGAGTGTTTTTTCCACCTTCCTCTATTCCTGTATTTATATTTACTCCATGTTCATTTTCTTCCTCACTTTCTATCACATCATCATATGAAATCCGTGAAGCATTTGTGGTTTTCTCTTCAATGATCTTAACATCACTGCTTTCCACCATCCTTCCTAATCGCTTGTTGAAACACTTGTAGGCTTTGTTGTTCATTGAGTATCCAAGGAAAATTCCTTCATCTGCATTGTCACAATACTTCCCTTGATTTCCTTCTTTGTTCCTGATGAATCATTTACTTCCAAAAACATGAAAGTATTTCAAAGATGGATTCCTTCCATGCAACAATTCATATGGTGTCTTTGTCTCACCCATATAAAGTCTTATTCGATTTTGAATATACACTACAGCTTAAACATACTCTTTCCAGTAATGTTGTGGAATACAACTCTCAATCAGCATAGTTCATGCCATATTGTTCACATGTCGATTCTTACGTTCAACAACTCCATTTTTTGTGGAGTTCTCACAGCATCTACCTTATGTTGTATCCCATGCTTCTCCAGGTAATTTTCAAATTCAATGGATGTGTATTCCCCTCCATTGTCAGATCGCAACACTTTGATTGTTCATCCAGTATCATTCTTGGTGATTCGCCGATATGTTTTCATGCAGTAAAGCACTTGTCATTTCCTGTTAATGACCATTACACAAGACATTCTACTGTAATCATCTATGAAAAGGATAAAGTACCTTTCTCCATGAGTTCCATCAACATTTATCAGCCTGCATACATCTTTATGAATTAGATCAAGAAGATGCGATGCCCTTTTCTTCTTTGGCCGATATGAACTGCAGACTAGCTTCCCATGAATGCAAGCATCACAAGACTTTTCACGCTCACACTTCAGGTTGGGAATGTCCATGACAATCCTCAGTTTTGATATTTTCTCCATGTCTTTTTTATTGATGTGTCCCAGTCTCTGATGCCATAAATTGTTTTCTTCTTCAACAGTCATGAAACAAACATTTTCTTTACTATCAACCTGATACAAGTTGACTTCTGTTCTGCATCCCTTCATAAGTTAATTTCCTGTATTTCCCTTGATAGTGCAGCCTTTCTGATTAAAATTAACTATAAGTCCTAAGTCATAGAGTTGACTCACGCTGAGTAGATTATGACGTTGGCCATCTACATAAAGGACTTCAGTCTTCTTTAGTTCTCCATTAGCTAATTCAGTACTTCCACTGCTTTTGATTTTCAGAGCTCCATCATTCCAAATAGTACTGTACCATTAACCTTCCTTTTGATATCCATTAACAGGCCAGCATTACCTGTCATATGAGACGAACAACCACTATCCAAAATCCAGGTACTGTTGCTTTTTGTAGCTTTGAGGGCCACCTCTGCAAGGTTGGATTTCTCGATCTTCTTCTTTTATTTCAAAGAGAAATTGGATTGAGTATAATATATTGATGTCCTAATTATTTCTTCCACATAATCAGATTCTTCATACCCATAATCTTCTTCCAAAGTAGAAAACCTGTTTGCGAGATCAACACCATCAGGAGGGTGGATATTGACCTGTCTCTGAGAGTTGTATGAATCTCTCCTATCGAATCTCTACCTGCAATACATAGCTTTATGGACAAAGTTAGAACAATGAAAATAGTATCTATAGAAACTATTTCATTTATAGGATGGAGGATATGAAGTCAGTTTCCTTTGTTGATGTCCCAGATCTTCCCCATTCAAGTAGCTCCTTGCTTCTTCGCAATATGACATGGTATGGCCTAGATAGCCACATAACTCACACTTAATGAGAGGAAATGTCTTCTCACTTGAATTTCTCCTCATTCCTTCTTCCTTGGGAGAATAGTTGGACTGCCTGTCATTTCTGAAAGTTTGAGGATAATTATTAGTTCTTCTTTTATTTTTTATTGAGGGTTTCTTTTTCAGTACATCAGGCAATGTTTCAATATGTCCATCTTTTATCTTGTCTTTCTTTTATCTCTCTTCACTTCTAGCAGTTGATTTCTCAACTTCACATCCAATTCCACTCTTTCTGATGCAAGTGGGTCTTTAATCACTCAAGATTTTTCCAACCCGATATGAACCACACTTGGCTCTTGCCAGTAATTCTGCATATGATAATATTCCAAAATTAATTTTCTTCTTACCCTCATTTGTGGTTGATTGACATTCAATTTTACTCCTAAGAGTAACAAATTCTTCCTCAAGACCCTCAACTATCTTGGACTTCTCTTCTAGTCTGGATGAAAGTTCATTTATTACCTTTGCTTGTTCTTTAATTATAAACTTTAGTTCCACAACTTCATCTGTGCTTTCAAGGATTGAAGATTGAACTCTCACTAGTTCTTCTAGTCGTTCAATTTCTGCTTCAAGCTCATCAACATATTCTGATGATTCTTCTACCATTTCCTTCCACTTATTTCATCTCTTACATTTATTCTCAAGCTTGGAAAAGGCATCCTTAATTTGAATATTTGAATCACCATTAGGAGTAATCTGATTATCTATACCTTTTTTGATCAAGGGTTATGACTTTTCAATGGTAGCCATCATAGAAGCATGGTTTCCTATTTTAAATTATAATTCTTCTTCTTCAAAAAATTCAATATCATCATCTTCTTCTTCATAGAAAAAACTCTTCTTCTGTATTTTCTTTCCATATTTGAACTCTCCCTTTTTGAAAAAACTTTTCTGAGGCTTTTGGATGTCTTCTGCTTTGCTCTCATCATCATCAAACTTTCTTTGGCACTGAGAGGCAATGTGCCCAAATCTTCCACAAAAAAACATGTCAAAGGTAGCTTACCTTTAAATTTACCTTTTCCCTTATTCATCTTCTTGGTGATGAGAGAAAGAATTTTTTTTCTTTATCATCTTCACCACTACTATCTTCTAAAATTTTCTGTTTTTCCATGGATTTGAATTCCATTTACTTGCTTACACGAGTTGTGGCATCTTTGGGTTTGACTGTAACGCCCCGACCCCAGTTACCCAGAGTCGCTACATTATTACATAACATTGGCATAATCACAAAAGATCAGGTCTCGAAAGACTGATTAGTTTAGTAGCCTTGGAAACACTAGATACATTCATAAGTCTTACATTACATGATAAAGTGAAAAAATAAAACAATATAGTCTCCATAGTCCACACTCATATCCCCTCAGACTATCCCTGCAGGTCAGTCATAAAATATTTCTTCACATCCTGGGAAAAATAAAACACAGAAAGGGGTGAGCTCAGATTCTCAGTAAGGATAACATTATAGCGGAAACTTTCATAAATAATCATAAACATTTAAGGCATTGTATAACTAAAACAAATGCCTTTTAAACTTGAACTTCAGAATACTATGGAAAAAATAAAATAAAATAATGTCATTTACTTATTCACATGGATATTATACTAGTCGAATAATCACATGCAATATCAATAACCACTTTCATAATGATGGAATGCATAATGCCAGACTATCATAACCACATAGTCAAGGTCTTGTGCCAAGACACTATTTTGTCTCATGATACCTACCGATGCATTTAGGAGCTATAGCTGGCTCCACCCATCACTTACTAAGTCTAATGCATTCCTCATATGAACAGGTTTAAACATAACATAAACATTTGTATAAAAACTAGCATACGAAATGTCAATACTTTATCCATAAACCATGAATGGTATAAAAATAACACATCCATAATAAAACATATCACAAAACCTTCAATACAATATGTAAGTTTTGTATCGCCGTATGAGTTAAAAAATACATTCTTACCTTAATTTTGTCGAAAAGGTTAAAAAGGACCTTGTTTGGGAAACGACGGAAAGATTCCTTTATAAACCTCTTATAAAAATTCAAAAAAGGGTATAAATGACTTTAACCCATAGTCTATAAAATAGTAAGAATGTTTTGAAATACATTTTTAAGAAACATTTATGTGGATGATAAAGAGGTCCTAGTAGATAATTACATATAAACAACCTCAGATAATGAAGAGATTGTGAAATTAACCCTTACCTTGTACTTTTACTTGTTCTAGGGTAGGATAACCTCCTTTATAATGGTGAAATAATTGTTATTAAATTATACAAGAATCATATACATTAATATGATATCATATATGATCTTTTAACATTGTTTTGTTAATAATATCTTAGTATTATCGTCGTTTTGGGTGTTAACGGATTCGTTTTCCTTTATATTCTTTGTTATGTGAGTCATAATAGTTAAGGATGGGATGTATATTATTCATATCCAGAATTATATCAAGTCTTTAAACATTATTTTTAATCATCTAATGAAAATTATTCTTGAATGGATATGATAGTGAATGAATCTCATCGCGTTCGTGGAGACGGTAATCTGTAAGTATGCACGAGCGACAATGTCATTCTTTTGATATTAAAATAATATATAATTGGATGGAATATCATATATAAAGAATAATTATCATGTTATATTTATTATTTACATGAATTACATGTCATTATTATACCCATCCAAATAATAATGTATGGAATAACAATTACACCACGACGTGGAGATGGTAAGTCGTACGTACGCACGTATGATGACATGTCATTCAAAGATGGATAGAAAAATGAATTTGGTTGTACCATATTTATAATAACATCACAGTATATAGAAGATACTAAAGTTATTATTTTATAATGGAAACAACAAAGAAAAGGAAGTGGAAGAAGAAAGGAACTTGAAAGAGGTGGTGAGATATTTACCTCTTCTTTGGGTTCTTCATATTGATTTGATCAAAAGAGCTCCTTAGATTGGCTTTATGACTAAAGTAAGACCTCTAGGATGAAGGGAGGATAGTTGAGAGGGTATTTTGGCAGGTTTTGGCCGATCCAAATGGCTTTTAATGTGTGAATTAGAGAGAAGGGGGAGTGCCCTTTTATAAGAGGGGTGAGGGGAACCTTTGGAAAAGCTAGAAATATTATTTTATAATAAAATCATTTTCGGTTTCTAATGGCTCCAAAATCGATTATTTAAAGGCTAAGGTAATTATGGGTCGAAAATCACTCAAACAACAGGTTTTAGATAGTTTTGGGTCACTATATTAACTTTATCCTTTAGATTTAACTCTTAGTTAAATAGTTTGACATTTACCATGTCTCTTTGTATTTTTAGATTATATTATTAATAAACTTACTATATACTTCCAAGAGATCCCCAGATGGTTCATTAATGATACACCTATCATTATATAAGTCCTTTGGTCTAACCTTATATTTTTAGGAATAGAATATTAATTAATAATATAATATTTGTTTTAAAAAAACTCTTTTATGTCAAATTTGACACTATTTAATAATTGATTTTTGTTAAAGTCCTAAAAACTTTATTAATTAGAAATAAATTAATTTAATCAATACTAACATGTCATATTAACCTATTAAATTTGTGTATGTCATCAAAACTTTCAAATTATATTTATTTTAACATTTATAATACTATTTACTTGATTATTTTATTAATAAAGAAAATATTGTATCATCATTGTGTCATAATTAAATTTAATTATTCAATATCTAAAAATTATAAATAAAATAAAATTATGTAGGAAATAGTTTTATCTTTCTAATTAATATTTATAGTCTAAGAGATAAAATGTATAACCCTATGTAAAAATTGTTTTACTACAAGATATATTCTTATGTCATTTTTGTATTTACTTTAACTTAATTAATATAAAGTGTCAATATCACTTACAAGTGGCTCCATGGGGTCTCAAAATCTACCCAAAGATGACCATGTTTGGGAATGTATAATCCAATAGGGTTAGGAAATGTTTTGGGGTAATTTAATATTATTATAATATTATTTTTTACCCTTATTTATCGGATTTACCCTTTAACCATGGTAAATAAAATATTTACCGATGTAATTATTCAAAATGTATAAAAATAAAAGTTACCTATTTACACAATTTGGATCTCCTGATTCTAAATATGGAATCTATTTTTCTAAATTCAAAACACATAAGTGGCATAAATTAATTTAAAATTAATTCTCATTGTTAAAACAAAAAGCGTGTTTTTAAGAAATAATAACTATCAAAATATTGACACTTGCTTATGTCTAGTTTAAATTTGAAATTACATACAATGAACAACATTGGATTAAATGGTAAAAATATAATATAATTATACTTTAAAACCACTCAATAGTATAATTTATCACTATAAATTATTTTGATTAAAAAATTTGTTTTTAATTAAAATTTAGTATTTTTCACTATTCATCAAAAATTGAAAGTTTTCAGAAAAATACCAAAAATTTACCCTAAGCTAATTTCGATATTCTTATTCCAAAAATGAAGTCCATTTTGAAATATAAAATTTATAAAATTTCAAAAATTGGGTATTACTATTCATAACGGCTAGTTTGATTGGTTGTGGTGTGTGTTAGAACTCGAAGTTGCGTACAACACACGCTATTGTATTATTCAAAGAGAAGTGTACCGTGGAAGATTGGGGTGTTAAATTCTACCCTCCTTAAAATAATTTTGTCCTCGAAATTTCTAGAATATTACTGCATAAAAAGACTCAGGTGATTATTCATCATAAGTTCCTCGGGTTCCCACGTTGCCTCTTCCATCTTATGGTTTCTTTATAGGACTTTTACCAGATGAGTCGTCCAGTTTCTCAGCACTTGTTCTCTTGTATCAAGAATCCTGACGAGCTCTTCGCAATAATACAGATCGAGTTCCAGTTCTACTTCCTCATAGGTGAGTACATGCGTTGGGTCAGGCATGTATTTTCTCAACAGTGATACGTGGAACACATCGTGAACTTGGGAGAGATTTGGCAGCATTTCCAAACGATAAGCTACAGCCCCAATTCATTCTAGAATTTTGAAAGGTCCTATGTACCTGGGACTCAATTTACCTTTCTTTCCGAAACTTATAACTCCCTTACATGGATATACCATCAAGAAAACATGATCTCCTACCTGAAATTCCAAATCCTTCCTTCAGTTGTCAGCATAGCTCTTATGACTACTTTGAGCAGCTTTGATGTGGGTTTGGATTACCTTCACCCTTTCCATTGTTTCTTCCACAAGTTATGGCCCTATGAGTTTTCTTTCACCAACATCATCCCAACAGGTTGGTGTGCGACATCTCTTTCTGTATAACGCTTCATATGGTGCCATCTGAATACTTGAATGGAAGCTATTTTTATAGGAAAATTCTACCAGAGGTAAATATTGATCCCACATACCTTGAAAGTAAAGTGAGCATGATCTCAACATGTCTTCTAAGGTTTGAATAGTCCGTTATGATTGTCCATTAGTTTAAGGGTGGTAATCAGTGCTCAAATGAAGCTCAGTATCCAGGGCTTTTTGAAGAATTTTCTAGAATCTTGATGTAAAACATGGATCACGATTAGAAACAATTGATAGGGGTAATCCATGAAGTCTCACTACTTCAATAATATATAGTATTTCAAGACGTTCAAGTGGTAAATCTTCTCTTATAGCAAGAAAATGTGCTGACTTGGTAAGACGATCAACAATGACCCATATTGCATCGTTCCTTCTATGAGTCTTTGGTAGTCCCATGACAAATTCCATCATAATATTATCCCATTTCCACTTCAGTATGGGAAGAGGTTGCATGACTCCTCCAGGCTGTTGTCTTCTAGATTTCACTTGTTGAAAAACCATACATCTTGATGCAAAATCAGCAATCTCCCTCTTCATGTTTTCCCACCAAAAATGTTCCTTCAAATCTCTATAAATTTTGTTTCTCCTAGGGTGTATAGAGAAATTGGAACTATGAGCATCATCCAACAATTCCCTTTTTAGATCAGGTATATCTGGAACACAATGTCACTTCCCAAATTTCAAAATTATATCTTCATACACAAAGTCACTCAATCTCCCATCATTCACAGCTTTAATCTTCTTTTTAAACTCTTTATCATCGTTCTGAGAACTCTTTATTCTTTCTAGTAAAGATGTTTTGGAAACCATTTGAAAAAGTATTGATGTTTCACCTTCCATGGGGATTCCCATATCCATCTTTACTAGATCAATGAAAATAGGATCCCTTTCAACTCTCATCTTGTTCAAAACTCCATGATCCTTTCTACTCAAAGCATCTGCCACCTTATTTGTCTTCCCTGGGTGGTAGTGTATCGTGAAATCATAATCCTTGAGTAGTTCAAGCCATCACCTTTGCCTCATGTTGAGTTCTTTCTCTGAAAAAATATACTTCAAACTCTTGTGATCGGTATATATCTCACATTTTTTACCATAGAGATAATGTCTCTATATCTTAAAAGAAAATATTACAGAAGTTAACTCAAGATCATGAGTAGAATAGTTTTTCTCATTAATTTTTAGTTGTCGTGATGCATAGGCAATAACCCTATAATTCTGCAAAAGGACACAACCAAGTCCTTTCTTTAAAGCATCAATATAAATAACAAACCCATCATTCCCCGATGGTAGAGTCAATATAGGAGCATTGACTAATCTTCTCTCCAGTTCTTAAAAACATTCTTCATAATCTTTTGTCCAAACAAATTTAACCCCTTTACGTGTGAGCTTTGTTAATGGTCTAACCAACCTTGAAAAATTCTGGATGAAACGTCGATAATAACATGCTAAACCAATAAAACTGTGTACCTCAGTTATACTTATTGGCACTGGACATTCTTGGATTGCCTTGGTCTTTGAAGGATCAATAGAAATTCCATCCTTAGAGACAATATGGCCAAGAAAAGAAATCTCCTGAAGCCAGAATTCACACTTGCTAAACTTCTCATATAATCCATGTCTTCTAAGAGTCTTGAGGATAATGTGCAAGTGATTTTCATGATCTTCGTAGATTTTGGAGTATACCAATATATCATCAATAAATACCACTATAAAATCATAGAAATATTCCTTGAAAACTATATTCATTAGATCCATGAAGACATAGGGTGCATTAGTCAATCCAAAAGGCATTACTGTAAACTCGTAATGCCCATACCTGGTTTGAAATGTTGTCTTCAGAACGTCTTCCTTCTTCACACACAATTGATGGTATCCAGATCGAAGGTCAATCTTTGAAAAGTATTGAGCTCCATGCAGTTGGTCAAATAAATCATCAATTCGAGGTATGGGATACTTTCTCTGTATTGCTATAGCATTGATCTCCCTGTAGTCGATACATAACCTCATAGATCCATCTTTCTTCTTAACAAAAAGGACAGGGGCTCCCCATGGAGAAACACTAGGGAAAATAAATCCCTTATTACTCAATTCCTCTAGTTTTTTATTTAGTTTCACTAATTCCACAGTGTCCATTCTATAAGGGGTCTTCGATATGGGCCTTGAACCAGGAATTAAATCAATGGAAAACTCAGTTTCTCATTCTGGAGGATTTCCAGGTAAATCTTCTAGAAACACATCAACATATTCTCTCACAATAGGTACATCCTCTATTTGAAAATTCTTTTCCTAACCCACAGTAATTTCATTCTCTTCCTCCCCAATAATTGAATTTAGTTGATCTATTGGGGGTGGATCTAGATAAAAATTGGGTGGTGGTGATTCTGCTATAAAGATAAGGTTTTCTTTATCATCGTCATCAAAAATAGTAACCTTGTTCTTCTTAAAATAAATTTTTGCATCATGGTCCGAAAGCCAATCCATACCGAGGATTATATCAAATTAAATCATGGGTATGACGATGAGATCAGCAGATAAAGAACATTTATATGCCCTAATGGGAACTGATTCACAGAACTTTGTAGCAATGATACTTCCCTTAGGAGTTTTGACTGACAACTCCCTTGTTAAATCAAATTAGAAATATCTAATTTTCTTAACAAAATAGGAAGATATGAAACAATGCGATGATCCAGAATCAAATAAAGCATTGGATAAAATTGAGGAAACCATCAAATTACCTACCACCACATCTTTCGGAGCTTCAACCTCAGCAGTAGTGATAACATAAGCTTGGACTTGATCCCTTTTCATTTTCTGAGTTAAGTTCCCCTGATGCTTAGGACATTCATTTGCATAATGTACCATCTCCCTGCAATTGTAGCATTGAACATCAGTATCTTCTTTCTTCCCCTTGCAATCATGAGCTTAGTGGCCTTTTTCACCACACTTGTAACAGACTCCCATCCCCTTCAAGCAAGTATCAGGGTGTTTCTTCCCACATTTATTGCAGGATGGATATTCAACCTTTCCCTTATTCCCATTATCCATATTTCTCTCTTCCATCCTTTTCTTCTCTTTCTTCCTTTAAAATCCATAGGACTCAGAGAATTATTTACTTATCTTATTAACACATGATATTATTTCTTCATATGTTGAGAATACATGGGACACTATTTCCCTTCTAAATGTTGGCTTAATACCATGAAAGATATGATCCTTCATACTCTTTGGATCATATGTATTGTTGGAGTTCACATTTCGTCTACTGGGCGCCATTTCTATACAATGACATACACTAGGTCAGTTTATGAATTGCAATTAATAATTCCAAACTTGTAAAATACCAAACGTAAATTGAACAGTTTATGGATATAATCCATAATCATAAAAATATTTTCTTTGAGGAGGTATATACTCATAAATCCATCATTATGATTTGTAATGAAAAGGAGAATTTTCCTAACCATATACCCCGGGAGTGTCATAACCAAGAGTGCAGCAAGGCCCGTTGTCGTGCACCAGTTCCCGTTCGAGTCTAGCTTTAAGTGGTGTTTTCAGGTTTTACCCCTAGGTACATCTGTTCCAGAGCCGCCTCTACCTGCTCGTATCCAGACAGGGATGTATTGCTTGGAAAACTCACAAAATCTCTACAATACCAAAATTTTAGTAAGTTCTTCTATACTAATCCTCAAAGTCTATCTTAGGGAAATGTGCTCTAATTAGAGTTTAACTAAATCTAGTTTCCAAGGTTTGTACTAAACTTCCTCTGATACCAACTGTAACGCCCCAACCCCAGTTACCTAGAGTCGGTGCATTATTACATAACATTGTAATGATCACAAAATATCAAGTCTCGAAAGACTGATTAGTTTAGTAGCCTTGGAAAAACTAAATACATTCAAAAGTCTTAAATTACATGATAAAGTGAAAAACTAAAACAATATAGTCTCCATATTCCACACTCATATCCCCTCAGAATATCCCTGCAGGTCAGTCATAAAATACTTCTTCACATCCTGGGAAAAATAAAACATAGAAAGGGGTGATCTTAGATTCTCAGTAAGGATAACATTATAGCGGAAACATTCATAAATAAGCAAAAACATTTAAGGAATTGTATAACTAAAAAAAATTCCTTTTAAACTTGAACATAAGAATAATATGGAAAAAATAAAATGAAATAACTCCATTTACTTATTCACATGGATATTATACTAGTCGAATAATCACATGCAATATCAATAACCACTTTCATAATAATGGATTGCATAATGCCAGACTATCATAACCACATAGTCAAGGCCTTGTGCCAAGACTACAAATAAGATTTTGTCAAGGCCTTGTTCCAAGACACTAGTTTGTCTCATGAGACCTACTGATGCATCGAGGAGTTATAGCGGCCTCCACCCGTTACTTACTAAGACCAATGCATTCCTCATATGAATAGGTTTAAACATAACATAAACATTCGTATTAAAACTAGCATACGAAATGTCAATACTTTATCCATAAACCATGAATGGTATAAAAATAACACATCCACAATAAAACATATCACAAAAACTTTAATACAATATGGAAGTTTTGTATCATAATAAATCAACTTCAAATAAGCTTAAAATCCATCAAAATATGTTGATATAGATGAAATTGAAACTATTTGAGAGAAATATCTCTTTTTTGAAATCATTTAAAAGTCAAATAATTATAAAATAAAACATTTAATTTTAAAATATTCTTATAAGATTGTAAGGGAAGCTTTGATGATTTTATAATGGCAGAAAATAGCCGCACCCGCCGTATAAGTTAAAAAAGACATTCTTACCTTAATTTTGTCGAAAAGGTTAAAAAGGACCTTGTTTGGAAAACAACGAAAAGATTCCTTTATAAACCTCTTATAAAAAGTCAAACAAGGGTATAAATGACTTTAACCCATAGTCTATAAAATATTAATAATGTTTTTAAATACATTTTTAAGAAACATGGATGTGGATGATAAAGAGGTCCCAGTAGATAATTACATATAAACAACCTCGGATAATGAAGAGATTGTGAAATTTACCCATACCTTGTACTTTTCCTTGGTCGAGGGTAGGATAACATCCTGTATAATGGTGAAATAATTGTTATTAAATTATACAATAATCATATACATTAATATTATATCATATATGATCTTTTAACATTGCTTGGTTAATAATATCTTAGTATTATCGTCGTTTCGGGTGTTAACGGATTCATTTTCCTTTATATTCTTTGTTATTTGAGTCATAATAGTTAAGGATGGGATGTATATTATTCATATACAGAATTATATCAAGTCTTTAAACATTATTTTTAATCATCTAATGAAAATTAGACTTGAATGGATATGATGGGGAATGAATCTCATCGCGTTCGTGGAGACGGTAATCTGTACGTACGCACGAGCGACAATGTCATTATTTTGATATTAAAATAATATATAATTGGATGTTATATCATATATAAAGAATAATTATCATGTTATATTTATTATTTACATGAATTACACATCATTATTATACCCATCCAAATAATAAGGTATTGAATAACAATTACACCACGACGTGGAGACGGTAAGTCGTACGTACGCACGTATGGTGACATTTCATTCAAGGGATGGATAAAAAAATGAATTTGGTTGTACCATATTTATAATAACATCACAGTATATATAATATACTGAAGTTATTATTTTAGAATGAAAACAACAAAGAAAAGGAAAATGAAGAAGAAAGGAACTTGAAAGAGGTGGTGAGATATTTACCTCTTCTTTGGGTTCTTCCTTTTGATTTGATCAAAAGGGCTCCTTAGGTTAGATTTATGACTAAAGTAAGGCCTCTATGATGAATGGAGGATAATTGATAGGGTATTTGGGTAGAGTTTGGATGATCCAAATGTCTTTGAAGGTGTGAATTAGAGAGAAGGGGGAGTGCTCTTTTATAAGAGGGGTGAGGGGCACCTTAGAAAAGGCTAGAAATATTATTTTATAATAAAATAATTTTCGGTTTATAATGGATCCAAAATGGATTATTTATAGGATAAGGTGGGTATGGGTCGAAAAGCACTCAACAAATAGGTTTTAGATAGGTTCGGGTCACTATAGTAACTTTATATTTTAGATTTAACTCTTAGTTAAATAGTTTGACATTTACCATGTCTCTTTGTATTTTTATATTATATGGATAATAATATAAATATATACTTCCAAGAGAACCCCAAATGGTTAATTAATGATACACCTATCATTATATAAGTCCTTTGGCCGAACCTTATATTCTTAGGAATATAATATCAATTAATAATATAATATTTGTTTTAAAAACTCTTTTATGTCAATTTTGACACTATTTAATAATTGATTTTTGTTAAAGTCCTAAAAACTTTATTAATTCTAAATAAATTAATTTAATCAATAATAACATGTCATATTAACCTATTAAATTATTTTATGTAATCAAAACTTTCAAATTATATTTATTTTAACATTTATAATACTATTTACTTGATTCTTTTATTAATACGGAAAATACTGCATTATCATTGTGTCATAATTAAATTTAATTATTCAATGTATAAAAATTATAAACAAAATACCATTATGTACGAAATATTTTTAGCTTTATAATGAAAATTTATAGTTTAAGATATAACATTTATAACCCTATGTAAAAACTTTTTTACTAAAATATATATTCTTATGTCATTTTTGTATTTACTTTAACTTAATTAATATAAAGTGTCATTATCACTTACAAGTGGCTCCAGGGGGTCCCAAAATTGACCCAAAGATGACCATGGTCAGACATGTATCATACAATATGGTTAGGACACGTTTTGGGGTAATTTAATATTATTATAATATTATTTTTTTACCCTTATTTACCAGATTTACCCTTTAACCATGGTAAATAAAATATTTACCGATGTAATTATTCAAAATGTCTAAAAATAAAAGTTCCCTATTTACACAATTTGGAACTCCTGATTCTAAATATGGAATCTATTTTTCAAAATTCAAAACACAGAAGTGGCAGAAATTAATTTAAAATTAATTCTCGTTGTTAAAACAAAAAGCGTGTTTTTAAGAAATAATAACTATAAAATTATTGACACTTGCTTATGTCTAATTTAAATGTGAAATTATATCCAATGACCAACATTGGATTAAATGGTAAAAATATAATCTAATTATACTTTAAAACCACTCAATATTATAATTTATCACTATAAATTATTTTGATTAAAAAAGTTGTTTTAATTAAAATTTATATTTTTCACTATTCATCAAAAATTGAACTTTTTCAGAAAAATACCAAAAATTTACCCTAAGCTAATTTCGATATTCAGAATCCAAAAATGAATTCCATATTGAAAGATAAAATTTATAAAATTTCAAAAAAGTGGGTATTACTATTCATAACGGTTAGTTTGATTGGTTGTGGTGTGTGTTAGAACTCGAAGTTGCATACAACACGCGCTATTATATTATTCAAAGAGAAGTGTACCGTAGAATCTTGGGGTGTTACATGGAATCTCATCTTATATGACACTATACTACTTAACAGATCATCCAGAGATAGTTTAGATAAATCTCTTTCTTCAAGGGCTGACACCTTTACTTTGTACATAGGAGGAAGTCTTCTAAAGATTTTCTTTACGATATCAATGTCTTCGATTTCCACTCCAAGACCTCAAATTGCTCCTACTACTTCAGTAATTCGATTGAAGAATGAATCTGCATTCTCATTAGGATGCATCTTTAGATTATCAAACCTGTTGTGTAAGACTTGAAGTTTTGCCTCCTTCACTTTGTTTTCTCCTTCATAAATGTTTTCAAGTTTATCCCACATAGACTTTCTTGAGGTATAACTCATCACCTTTCGATAGTTCTGATCTGAAAGAGCCACAATGATAACATTCTAAGCTTTAGCATCTACGTCAAAAACTTTCTTGTATGTATCAGTCATAGTAAGCCATGTTGGATCAGTAACTTGTATTCCTTGCATAGTAGAAAATATGACTTCCATTACAAGGGATCTTAAATGAGATTTCATTCTGTTCTTCCAAATCTGAAAATTACTTCCATTGAATAGAGGTATTCCCCTAGCATTGAATGCATTCTCCATGATGGAAAAGGACAGATCTAACACCAGCAACCTCACTCTGATACCACTTGTAGGACCCTGGGACACCCTGAGAGGGGAGGGGTGAATCAAGGTATGAACTTTTCTTTTAAATTTGATGGATCTTGTTCCCATGTTGGTAGCAACTAGTCAAACCTGTATGATGGATATGATCAGAAATCAGACATTCACATGAAAATAGATGACACAACACTTTTTACTTGGTTCACCACTTAGGGCGACGTCCAAGGAGCATACGCTGACAGGTCGTTGGTCGTACCTAATTCCACTATTTTTCATGAGTTGTGGATTACAATGGTTTAGGAATAGTCACTCTGTCTCAGGCTCACTACCTTTACAAATGTTCAGGGATAGCCCACTGCGTCCCTCGGGTCACTCCTGTTGACCCCCCTGGCTCACTGCCTTTGGTGAAGTCTCAGTCAGTTTATAGACGTGAGGGTCTCTTCAATAGATTTTCATTGAAGTATTTGCCTCTGCTTAGCACGAGACTCTTCTTGCATCGAAGACTGGTAATGATGCACTTGAATGCACTAAACCACTGAACCAAATAATCAGAAACACGCAAACATGTTATACTGAAGATTTCACGCAACACCAACCCTTTACGGGAAATATCTCACTTTTGCGCGAAATACTTAATTTTCACATGGAAAATATTTCGCGCAAAAACCTCCTTTACACGTAGATTTACGTCCAGCACCTTTTTCGTGCAACTCAGGCTTTTCTGCAAAGTTCGGAGTTTTTTGCACAACCTTAGATTTTTCGCGCAATCTCTGCGTTTTTTGTGCAACCCCAGATTTTTCACGCAATGCCTGCATTTTTCATGCAACTCCGTTTACGCGAACATTTTAGACGCATCAGACCTAGGATCTTCTCTGAGTCTCTAATCATGCGGAATGAGGGGGGTCACCTCTTATTTATAGGTATTTCAGACCCCCGCGCGCAAAACCCATCTTGCCGCGAAAAACCTCTCATTCGGCGCGCAATACTTTTCACGTAGGAATCGTTTTTCATGCACATCTCCAGATTTTTCACACAGCCCATGCCTTTTCCATTTTTCGAAGTTCTAATTTGAAAACACTATTTTTACGAAAAAAAATGTACTCCACAATTTCACACACCACGTTGTTTTTCGCACACCACTCTGTTTTTTCACGCACGCCGCTCTTTTTCGCACACGCCGCTGTTTTTTTGCGCAACCCGATGTTTTTCGTGCAATCCTCCTTTATTTCGCGCACCACTTCATTTTTTCACCCACCTCCTCTTTCCAACAACCTATGTCTTCATTTTCCGATTTTCAGGTCCAAAAATTTGGCAAACACTAGAGAACAGCGTCACCTTCAATACTGTTGTCTGCTTGAACTGTATGATCACTTTACTGGCACACATTCATAACTTCCACTGAGTATTGACAACAAACACAAACTATACTACAATTCATGCATAGAACAACCATGGTTCCAACATACTGGGGCTACCCAGGGTGAAACATCAGGCCTAATAAATCCCTTCCTTTTCAAGTCCTCCAACTATACCCTTAACTCTTGAAGCTCTGTAGGATCCATCCAATTTATTTGTGTAGATATTGGGGTTTTAATAGGGTATAGATCAATATAGAAGTATATATCTCAGTGAGGAGGTAAACCAAGAACATCATCATGAAAGACGTTATCATACTCTAACACCACTGTAGAAAACTATAGGCTCATAACATCCACTGCACCAAGAGTCATGCTCTCCAACTAGTGAGTAATCAACTGAACCCTCCTAAAAAAGATCCCATCCAACTCTTTCTGGGTTTAATTTTCTCCCAAAATGGAAAATCTCATCCCATCACTGCATACACACTTCATCCTCTGCCTGAAATAGTCTATTTAGGCATGAATATTAGATAATTATTCCATTCCTAAGATGACATTATAAGGCCTCGTCTCTTCTAAAAAGATATCCCAAAAGATATTATCACCTCTAAGAGTCAATTCACACTATCATAAGAAGTGTGTGATTATTGATTCGCCCTTAGTAGTATTCTCCAAGCACAAGGGTCAAGCCAAGGGCTCAACTGAAATCTCTAAGTCTCTAAAGATAGTAGTGGAAAGGAAGGAGTGGCTCACACTTGTGTCTATAAAAACTATAGATAAAGTATAGAAGACCCATATTGTACCTCGTATCATTGTTGGAGCCTCTGGTTTATAAGGATCAACCACCTGTAGTTACCCTCACCCATATCCACTAGCTCCTTGACCCTAGCGTGGACCACCTGGGGATGGTGGTGGTAACAAGTCAAAATGCCTTCCACCTCCAACTACTCTCCCAGTTTCTATGTTGTGTTATCTACATTACAGACCTACCTTCTCCTTCCACTGACTCTACCTAGGAAATACATCCCCTATCTCTCTATCATTTGCACGTCATGTTAGGAAATCTCATCTAAGATGTACCTAATCATCACAAGAGTAGCATTGCCTCTCTCTAGGATGACAAGATACAATCTATGATCCATAATCCATAGACCCTATATCCTAGGATATCTTTCTAAAACATCTCTCATTTCTAGGTCCCTATGTCTGTCATCGGCTCCCTACCTTTGAAGTCTCAACTCTCATGTGCCCATTTTCAGCACCAACTCTATGTGTATGCTCAACTAGGAAACTCTGGACCACCGAAGCATGCTCTAGGACCCCAGCATATGTAGGAATGAATAGAGGTATCGTGATAACTCATATGTATCTATATAGTTATTTCATAAAGTTCCAAGCCCAAAATAACTAATCACATACCATATTCATTGAGTACCGAGAGAGGTTAATGAACCTCAACAAACACTCAGCCACAGTCATACTACCCTGCTGAAGCTGTGTAATCTCCTAAATGTGCACTAACCTCAACATAGATGATGAAAAATATTCTCTTAAAAGGCGCTTGAACTCTAACCATGAAAGAGTCACCTCATCATATGACTATTTCACTAATCCATGCCATCATCATCTAGAGCCATGAAAACGGCTCACTTCCAAGACCTCCATCTAGTATGAAGGTTTATTAACAAGATGAAAGACTCGTGTCACCACCACAAGACAATACTCATCCACTTGTGGGTCTTTCTCACCAATGAACCTAAGGGGTCATTGACACTGAAACTCATGAAGTGTGCTCATCCTACGCACCTTATCTTCTCATACTTCTGGTACTATATACTGCTCTATAGGTGGTTGTAAGACTACTAACCCACCTGGAGGTAACTCCTCCTAAATTGGTCCATGTATCAAATCCTCATTCTTGAGGGGATAATCCTTATGATCCTACTTCTAAATCCTAGATGGAAAACATTGTGGATTAATCCTTAAATAGAAAAGATACACCATGGTCATTGAGTATATCTAGATAGATGACTCAAGAAGGCCATGGAAACCACTACCTATTCCTATAAAATGCATGTGTCAATGTTTTCCCAAAAACTATTTTATACATGTACCAAGTCAACAATCATGTTGTTAGAGTCTTTGTGAATGGATACATCTTTTTCCGCACCAACATGGGAGTCCTTAGCCTAATATCTGAACTCCAAACGCTTAACATTGTCACTATAAAACCCAAACAAATCTCACATAATCTGGTCCTAAGATAGTTTTGACTCTTTTGATACCAATTTGTCACAATCCGACCCAATGGGGACCGATCCACAAGTTTCCCAAGCCTACCTCTGATAGGATAGGGGATGGAGACCAGTGCCGAGTAGAAATATCACACACATGGGAGGCCTTATCCTAATGTACCTATACACACACACACACACATCTCCAAACCTATACAATGCTTAAATATAAAACAACCAATAACCATACACGCATACATCTAAAATCCCACCATTATAGTATAAAGAAAAAGTATTGGAAAGAAAGGGCCAGATAAAATCCCACAAAAAGAAAAAAAGTCTAAACTATAAAACTAGAGAGGAATATTATAAAAGTAATCATTGGAACACACCTCAGTATGTCTGTCTCACTAAGCTCCATATGGTCCTAGTCCCTCAAGGACTCCTCCAAAGTTTAGTCATATATATAATACATGACATGTGTGGGGAAATACTATGTAGTGGTAAGTATGAAAAAATACCCAGTAAGACACTGCAAAATCACTAAGCATAAAGTATAAAAAATAGTCAGCTCAGCACAGGGATATTTCAATAGCATACATAACAAGAATATCCAAACATACTCATAGTAGACACACAATCTCATAATAAGTTCACAATATTAAAGCTATCCTAGGATTCCTGCTTGAAGGTTCCATTTAACACTCATCTAAGAGAACACGCTCCACGAGTTAGATAGCACTAAAGGCCTTTATCTGAGATGTTGTGCTTGTCAGGCCTCGCTATAAGAAGTTCACACTGGAGGTATAAAGAGATAGATACACAGATTGGGATCACACTCATGTCAATGAGGTATACCAAGAACCCAATATAGATTAAACCACTATGTAGGGGATAGACGCCCATGTAGTATTGGTCATGAAGATATGGAGAACCCCACATATGGAAAATGATGATGATATATTATCTCACTCTAGGCCTCATGAAGGGATTCTAACAACTCTATCCAAGACCAAAATTCCCCAGAAGGGATCACCATCCTATTCACAAGATGTGATTCAATAATAAACCCTCAAGGTAAGGATCAAGGGAATGTACCCTAACAAAACTTGTCCCAGATGAAGAGGAAAAGGGATCTAAGCCTTCTTTGATAAGGTATATGACATGTACTATGAGTACACAACATGTACCTTTAGCACCATGTTATACCCATGTATCACAGACCATGCCCATGTTCATGTTCGAGTACACGACATGTGGCATGCCACACACGGTGTGTGGCATACCCAACATAGCATGTAATTCCACCTAGACTCCTAGGAATGTACCACCTATACATGACAATCTAGCCAACTAGGACCACACAACATGTGGTAGCGATCACATAGTGTGTGATCCTTATCTCTACGTGTAAACCCTATCCACTACTTAGGGGGTCCCACATGGAATGTAATTCTGAATTACGCACTGTATAACTTGGGATTTTCCATAATCACATATTTTATTCATGTGTCGTTGTTCGAACCTCCATCCTTTGATCTGGACAAAAATCATGCTAGTAAGTAAGGAACTGGTCTGTTCAAGCCTTGTTGTCACCACCTGCCAGAATTCGACCACCAAATCGCATAGGAAAACACTTATATCACCTCTCCTAGACACCACATGACAAAACCCATATGAAGAACTCTGATCTAGTCCTGATCCATCATTGTAACATGATCCCATAATCAAACCAAACCTGGATATGTGTTATCAATTTTTTTTCACCAAGAAACGGGTGTTCAATGATTGATTATCGGGTATTTATCAAACCATCGGCCAAAGAGAATGTCGGCGATGAACAAATGATGAATGGGGAAAGAAATGTACAAAACAAAAACATGAGTAATGAACCTTATCCAATATTCATTCTATCCTTGATTTGTTTTCATTAGAATGATGAGTGAATATATATAATATAATAAACAATATAAATACCCCAAACCCAAGTAATCTCACCCATACCCACAATATGCTCAATTTGTGAATCAATTTGTTAGTTAATCTATTTTTGTTCATCATAGAAATAATAAAATAGGGATAAATATGCATAAAAATGTCTTACCTCAAGATGGATTGATCTTCGATGAAGAATGAATATGTTCCATTATTTTTGGCGAGATCCTCAAAATCTGATGGCACAACAATCCTCATTGATCTGATCCAATGTCATCTTCCAAGAACACTCTCCTACAAAAATCCTCTAGATATATAAGGTTAATTTTATAAACCTAATATTTCATCATAACTATATATTTATAGTCTACCTTAGTTCATGGAAATTTAATTAAATAATTTATTTTAATTTAAATAATTTATTTAAACATTCTTCCACGATCACGCCCAACTCGAACATCTAATGCGCTCCAAGGTTATTTCACACCTTGGGTAAAACCCAAAATATAAACTCAAAGGAGGCCTTATATTTATAATCTGAGACTCCATTTAATAGTTATTCTAGTTTTTTAGGAAAACTATGCATGCGTGATATTTAATATATTTTATATATTTCAAAAATTTATTATGGGCTCACCAGGCCTCATAATCCCATTTTTTCTTAGTAGATAGCTCTAAAAATAATCCATATAATGTTATATAATAATAAATAATAAATAAAATTCATTATAAAAAGGAGGTGGAAGTATATTTTAATACTCTTAATTGAGTAGACATGTTTCAAAGTAACTTAGAAGTAAGATAACGAGGTTTGGAATTATTATGATAATTCCTGGAATTATTTAAATCTATTCAAAGTTGATTTAAAGTTATTGAGAAGGCCATATATGACTTGATGTGACACTAATATTATTTTAATAAATACTATAACTTAGATTTGAAGCTAAAATTTGACAAATTTATAAGGAACATTTATGTATATGTCATTTATGGGATATGAAATCAATTTATGAGTCATCCTGAAGCACCATATAAGTCATTCACTCATTTGAAATATATATTGATTTTAAATAAAACAAATTTGGATCCATGAATGAGTCATTCTATAACTATGTACAAGTTATTTAGAGTTATATCATGATTCATTCACTCATATGATGATGATGCAGACTAAAATACAATTAATTATGGAGTTGTGTAGGAGTCATCTGACTCAATGTATAAGCCATTAGAATGAATGAGTAATCTTTTTTGAGTAATTTAACATTGTGTTTGAGTTTTTAATGTAGTATATGATTTATCTAAGTAAGATTCATCTAAAAAATCTTTATGAATCAACACTTATTGAAAATTTGAGTTTTTTATAGAATGATAATATGAGTTTCAGGAATTAAATTATAAAGAAGAAAATAAATTAGATGATGTGGATGCTATTATTTAATGATAAAAACATCATGATAATTTATTAATCCTTGATTCAAACTTGAGATAATGATGGTTGAATGATATTATATGATATTATATCACTATTATATAATTTGTGATTTTCAAATGAGAATATTTTATAATGAATTTTGGTGATTAAAAGTGGAGATTAAATTAGATGTTTTTAACAATATTCTTCAAGGATTAAAATGTCCTAAAATAATTTGTAATTATAGATATATTAATGAGGAAGTAGGTATTCATGTTTGAGAAATGAGATCAAAGTTGAGATGAACATCTAGGAAATTAAATTTCCCAGAAATTAAGAAATTCCATATTCAATAAATATGGAATTGTAATGTGAACATTAATGAGATGTGCTTTAAGTTCTAAATATCACAAAGTAAATTTTGATTAAATATGGTGATAAAGAAGCATGTTGAGTTTTTATATGCTGTGTACAAACTCAATAATGGGTGTATATAAGTTTTAATCAAGAACTTTTACTGCAATGATATTTCTCATACCACTATAGTTGTATGATTTTTATACAGCTATAAAAAATGTTTTAATGTGGATATTGTGTAAATATTTTGAGAAGAATAAAATATCTTGAGCTTAATATTGAATATCTATAAGGTTTACTTAGTTGAGATAAAATTGAGAATGAAAATGAAGATGGGTGTTTCAAGAAATTAGTTGGAGATAACTGTAATGTTCTGACCCGAGATCCACTAAAACGGTTCCCTATGTCGATTGATCACATGGTCTCAAGCACACAAACTTGTAAACCAAAGGATACTGACTAACAGTGAGGTTCCAATGATGGTACAGTGGGTAGACTATACCCTCGTGATCAGAGTAGCACAAAATTATATTATAAGTAAATAAATAATAAAATTATTATAAATGAAAGGCAGTCGAAATAATCATCACCAATAATAATAAATGGCCAAATCCATGACAGTATCATATATAGAATGATGTCATGTCAATAACAAAAGCAAAATAGACATACATTGAATTAGTAATACAACACATATATAAAAAGTAACTAAATCCCAAGGGATATCTCCATGAGCATCTTGAACATGGCTCAGTCTTGTACTCCTAATCTCCCATGTACAAGAGTAACAGCACAAACATAATCCATGATCCTGAATATACAACCATGAGGTCTATTTAGGTACTAAATGGAAGCTCAAACAGGGAGTGAGATAAACTCTATAGCCTGCCACCAATGATTTATGAAGTAATCCTTTCCATGAATATAAAATAAAGTAGTGTATATATATAAAAAATAAGGTGGTAAATAAATAAATGAAATAAGGTTAGGATCTGGTTCTTTAAGGACACCTGACCAACCATACCTACTTCAACCTAAGATGGAATGTATTTAAACATTTCATCATTTATATATAATTATATATATAAACATATATATTTAGATATATAGATTCATCGATGAGGACCCAAGGTGTAATACCAAGGAATCCACATCTAATAATAATAATATAATAAGAGTATCATATTTTAAAAAGTCCCATCATGCGTATATATCTGATAAGATAATAAGGGACTTCATGCCCCAGTATCATGAGAAATAAGAGAATTCATGCCCGAGTATCATGACTAATAAGGGACATCATTCCCGAGTATCGTGAGTAATAAGGGATGTCATACCCGAGTATCATGAGTAATAAGGGATGTTATGGTTGAGTATCATGAGTAATAAGGGATTTCAGGCCAGAGTATCATGAGTAATAAGGGAAGCCATGCCTGAGTATCATGAGTAATATGGGATGCCATGCTTGAGTATCATGAGTAACAAGGGACTCCATGCCTGAGTATCATAAGTAATAAGGGATTCTATGTCTGAGTATCATGAGTAATAAGGGACACCATTCCTGATTAATAATATAAATAGGCATGTACATTTAATAATTAATAATATTCCCTAAGATATATATCCATCCCAGGAATATGACTCATCATGATCATTCAATTCAATTCGATTATGAATAATTAAGAAAACCATTCCAATAATCATACCATGTAACACTTAAAATATCCAAAATTGATTACCCCTTATTATTAAATAAGACATCACACCTCATAGGATGTTTTATTATGAAACAGGGGCATGATTTTCATACTAATTTAGTTAATTCAATTTAAACATCTCTTACATGTTATTTAAACCAACATAGCTTAAGGGTGATTAAATTTTAGGAATATAATTCTATTATAAGAATTTAAAACATCATCCAAATGATTTTTTTAATCTTCTAGATGAATAATAGATCATGGGAATATAAGGAATGCACCCAAAGGGGTGGTTCAAGTTGAGTTGAACAACCTCCAATGGTGTAATTTAATTCACAATGGCTATTTAATATAAGGAATTAGGTTCAACATAATTAATTTCACATTTAAAGGGAAACATGTGGAAAATGTATCATTCAATACAATGGAGTATTTTATAAAACAATGATACTTTAAGGGGAAATCCATAGACCACCTACCACATCCTTAGGATGCTTCACTCATCCAATATTGGCCTTTGATTCAAGTCATAAGGATAGAAATTTAAAGAATCATAAAATTCCATAAAAATAAGGAAAATGATCTTGAATTGAAATGGAATTAAATACGGCAATAAAAACCAAGAAAAGAGTGAAGATGAATCGTAGACTCAGTTTTGTCCATCCAACACAATGAACGGTGGCCCGATTCTGATCTCAGATGGAGGAGGTATTACAAATCCTTGGAATAAGGAATTAGATATCCATGCATGGGTAGGTTGTTGTGTTGTTTTGGGGAAGAAAATTGGGGGATAATAGTTAAATATGTTAGGGTAGAAGGGTTATTTCACCCAATTTTAAAGGGCACATGGTTTGGCTGCACAGTTTTACAAACCGTGCACCAACTGTGCACTTTTACTACCTAAGGTGGAATTCCCCTCACATTTATAGGTTCACAGTTTGAAAAATTGTGTGTATCATGTGCATGATCACTGCCCAAGGGACACCCCCCCCCCCATGCACAGCTAGGTGCATGGTTTGAATAACCATGTGCAGCCCCTATGGATCCCCTCTACAGTTCTTTATAGATATCTCATACAGTCATGCAGCCTTCCTCACACAGTTTAACTAACTATGTGTCTCCCTTATAGGGACACACTATTTGAGGTGAATGGTTAGAACTAACCATGTGCTAACCATGTTCTTCCCTTTAACTTTACAAAAGTCATGCTTTGGATGCACGTTGATCTTGAAACTCAACTGAGCTCTTAGGACACCTCTCAGACCTTAAACCCTATCTAAAACCAACACTTTTAAGTGTTCAAAATCTTTAAATTACATTATGAATATTTATTTAAAGTCTATACCACCCGCCAAATATAGAATTCAAAATTACTTTGAAATTTTTCATCCTACTCAAAACATGGGACCTTACAATAGTTATTGGAGGAAAAAATAATATTTATGATTGTGAGGGAAAACCTATGTTCTATCCTTGAGGAAAAATAAATGGATATTATGGGAGAATACCCACAAAAATACATTGAGAAAAATTAGGAGGATCAATACACTTATTTGTATAATGTTTTTTATATAATAATATAGAAAATATTAATGGTCGTCTGATGATATAAAATTCTAAGTTGAAGAGAGAGAAGTAGGACCTACTAAAACACTCAAAGAAAAAGAATCGAGAGATCTATGTGATAAGAACAGTAATTAAATACAATACGAATGAAGAATATATCCTAGGTATCAAATATAGTAATTATGATAACCTAGTTCTGTTGATCATATCTAGTTGAAGTATAAGGTTAGAAGAATGAAATGTGATACTTAGTATCACAAAAGTTTTAACCAATGAAAAATAGAGGAATAAGAAGAGATAAGGAAGGTTGGTGTGAAATAAGTTTCACTGTCCATCTAATAGAAACCATGAACCTTTAATTTTTATTGAGAGAAGCATGTGAACATATTATAAAAAAGATCTATAAGTAGTGTTGTTCATAGATATAGAGTCACATGCTATAATTCCTAAAGATTTAAAGGTAGTAAAAGACTCTATTTATGAAGAAGAATATATGTTGATATTTATGTGATGAAATACTATGCTAAGTGAAAATATACTTTAAAATGTCGGAAGGAAGTTTCCAAGACCAACCCAAGAGGGTGAAATCCAATGGGATTCTAGAAAAGAAAAAAACAATGAGATGTTGTGTATTTAGTATTAGATGATACCAAACCCTCTTTTAGTTTAGAGAAAACACTTGGGTATAGGATAATCCCTACCCAACTATACTTGTAATTGATAATAATATTTTAATTTATAATATGTATCTTAGTAGGAATAGAACATAGAAATGAGTGGGTTTCCAAAATTGGGGTTTAACTTTTTAAAAACATTATGTTCTACATTTACATTAATTTACTACTTTGCATATAGTTATTGAATAATGGTAAAAGACTAAGATCCCTTTGGATTTTTCTTCTCCTCTCAAATAAATATAGCTTCACATTATTATCCAGTAAACACATCACTTCCTATTCTCAAAATATACTCCACAAAAAATCACATTAAAATCTTCTTTATATGATATATAAAATATAGCAGCATCTTAGGGAGTGAAGTTTCTTAAATCGGCTTGAGAGATTCCATGAAATAACAGTAGGTTGAAACTTAAACTCCCTAAATCACTAAGTTCACCTCATCCCCAAAATCATCAAATCAATATGGAATCAAACTTATGATTCTAATAATTAATATCTATATTTCAGATTGAGCATCGACTTGAATTCATCTTCATTATTATTAAAAACCCAAAAAAATCATTTCAACGCACTTAAATTTTGTAGGAATTATTCCATGCTTTGATCTTCTTATCCCTTATATTGAAGATTGTATTATTAGTCTTGGATCATTTATTTTCAAATCTTTATGATTATTTGAACTTGAATTCATAGCACTATCATTTCTTCATATGAATTTACTCTTCATAATTATAGTTTTGGAATCTAAAATTTCATATAGTATAATATCAAATATTTTCTTAAGTATAAATTCATATGTAGAATAGATATCATATGTGAAAACTAGAAATTATTTTTTGGTACCTCAAAGTCATAAATTCTAGAAAAATATCATATACGACATCAAATATATTATTCCCAAATGAAATTCTTACGTGCATACTGGAATATTATACATGAAGTAAAAAAAGCCTTACATAGCTCCCAGAAGTCTTAAATTGCTTCAAAAAAAGGTATTATAGTTGGGAAGAGTCATAATTTGATTCAAATATTATCTAATTCATAATTAATTTTCCCATAAAAAATCATACGGGTTGTAAAAAATTATCTTATGCAAGCCTAAAAAGATAATTGACACAATTATTTTTATTCTTTAATCCCCAAAAGTCTAGATTTATTCAAATTTATTCTGAATAGTTTCAACCTCATATTATATTCTCTTAAAAACTTTAAATACCTTTATAAGAGTTCAAAGTAATTCAATAAATTATTATAATAACTCTTTACCTCCTTATCTCTCTTCCAAGTCCCTTTGTAGCTAATAAAAATACTTAAGTTAAAGTATTTTCCATATATTAATTCTACCTCAAAATTCAAACTAAAACATCAGCCATCAAAAATAAACATCCAAGTGTATTTACACACTAATTTATTAGCTTTAATTCTCAGTAACATAGCTATATATTCTCAAAATTCCAATCTCTCTTCCCTGCTACTTTAAACAAGTTTTAAACCTTTTAAATCCATTTTTTTCATGTTGTTCTATCTAGAACCATATTCAAGGGCTAGTTCAAGTATAAAACTTATCATATTATTGTTAATGTTGTAGATAGTGCTTCTTTCACTCTTATAGTACTTTTTATAAACATAAAAACCATCTCTAAAATTATTTGATATAAGGGTTTCAGACTAATTTGTCAGCTTCCTTAAAGTTTCTTTTCCAAAATAAAACAATTCATCCTTTTAACGTATAATTGAAACCACTCCTTTATTATTTAGAACACATTTAGTTTCCTTTATATTTATAAATAATTGAAAAAAAAATCAATTTCAACTTCACACATCCAAAGGTCACTTCAATCTCCTCCTTTGGATTTGTTGTCAATTCTAAATTTTCTTCCAAAGTCAATGTAAATTTTCTCCACCTAATTAATAGTAAACTCAAAGGATGGAAAGTTGTTTTCTCCATTCTTGAAATTATAGGGAAGGATTGAAAATTTTTCTTCTCCCCTAAATGATTTCAACAATTTCAAGGGAATGTTTTCTTATCTCAAACTAACTCTGCTAATTTTAATATAATTCTTTTTCCATTTTGTTCTTTCTTATTCATTGTGCTCAATTCATTCCACAAGGGAAGGTTACCACCACATATTATCATAGAATTGATCCATAAACTAATAAACTCTGAGTCTAAATGGGTTGAAACTTTATAAAAAAATAAGATTGACTAATTTTGATAACAAATATATCCATTAACTACTCAATGTGATATCAAATCAAACATATTCTTTGGGGACTATTCAAAATATTTTTCATGAAATTTAAATAACCTTCACCCACTTGAACTCATTCATATCAAAAACATTCAATTCTAGGACATTTTCTTCCCTTGTTTTGGTTAGATAATCACTCCCTCTTGATAAAAACAATGAATATAAGTCAAAAAAGTGATGTGAGAATAAAAACCATACCAAAAAAATCAATTATTGTAAAGTCTGTCTAAAATTCCATATTCATGTGAAATGATTAAGTTTTGGTTGATTTGGCTACTTTGACTGCTCCACCTCAAGTTATGCTCTCCAAACTTCACCATTATTGATTAAAAACTTGTATAATTCCTTTTGTGTTTTTTATACCAATTTTGAATGACCATAATGGATAGTTATCTTCCATACTTCACCGCAAATCCCATTTTCTATGATACATAGCTAACCCTATATGGGAATGAGGTGGATCTCCATGATCTCCTTAGTTGTAGCAGTATGATGAGACTTGTTTTTATCCCCATGTAATCCTCTCTTCAAAGGTATAAAGTTTCTAGACCTCTTCATTCTTTCTCCATTTTTTAATTTCCAAATCTTTTTCCTCTTGGGTATCATGGATTAATTTCCTTTTTTTACTTTTCTTCCTAGTTTTAATGGGATTCTCCACTTGAGGTAGCAAGGAACATACATCTTTTTATCTCTATCCATTTTCTTAGACACTTACAACTAGTGTAGAATTTTTATTAACAAATCTTTAGGATAATTCTCACTCTTCTCTTTGAGTTTGGATTATTTTATATCATTATTTCATATTATTCTTTGGGGGCATCAACCACTAATATATTTTGGTTATCCCTTTCAAGGGTTGACTCCCTTTTAGATTTAATATTTCTCCATTTCATCTTGAGTTTCATAGAAATATTTCAATGATTAATGATGTTTCATTTCTTACCATAGTAGAAGAATATTATTATTTCTATTATAAAATTATTCTTAGTCTTTATCAATAACTTATTGGGAGTATCCTTCATCTGATTCTATCCCAAAGATGACTTTTTTTTTCTTTTTCTTTATTTCACCTACTATTTTGGAATTCTTCTTTCATTAGCATGAGAGTTATATTGGGCTAGTACATACCAAAACCCATTATATAAATAACCATATATATTACACAAATCATAGAAGTTTTTAACCTTTCAAATATACTCTTACTAGACACATTTTCTATTTTATATGGAGCCTATTTTCTTCTAGTAGGTTTACTTTTACTTTCAACAATGTTCCCCCTTTATTAAATCCATTTACACCTTCCATACATAGATATGTTATTCCATAATTCTATGGTTATGAGTCCAAACATTCAACAATACCAACATATTATAATAAACCTCATTCTTTTCACTTTAGGTATAATCTATCCAGATTTTCATGCTTAGTATTTTTGGATTGGAACACCAAATTTTTTTGCTTAGTTTTTGGAATAGCTCTTCATAGAATTTATCACATACATACTTAACTTGTTGGTGGGTTTTTCATAATCTTTTATCTTCCAAATTTATATGATTTTTGAATTTTTCATTTCACTTATAGAAAAAATTGATTCAGTGTGTACTAAATTCACTGAACAATGGGTTACCATTTTATATGATCTTGATGTGGATGTTTCTCCTAATGACCTTAAGATATTTGAGCCACTATTTCAAGTATTATTAGAATAAATACTCATTTATAATGTTTTTGTGGAATAACGCTTTATCTCAATAGATTGGTAATACCCAAATTGTGAAGATTCTATATTTTTTTAGTTTTATATAATTTTCAGCTTCAATTTAAAAAAATATTTTTTTCCACTCTACTTCCATCCTTACAACTTCATCCTCATGCATCTCACTAATTTATTTTAGATAATTATTATGGTTTGTTATCCTCTTAGCTTTAACATCCAATTTTGAATCCTTAACACTAATAAAAAATTTATATATCTTCTCTAAAGCATATAAAACTTATTTGAAAGTCCTATCAAATAATTATTTTTCACAAAGAAATATTTTCAATTCATAATGAACTAAATAAAATATTTCATTATAAAGTGTGTCATATTCTTCCTTAACATTCACTAGTTTCACATAGGTATTTTAATTTTTAGCTAATGTATCTTCCATTTCATCGGCTTCTTTTTCAAGATATGAATTCACATCATCAAGTCTCAAAATATGTTTAAATATATATGTGATAACTTCCATAGGGACATTCTGCAAATAATAATTAACCTCAAGGTAGTGGCTTTCAATAGATTCAATGCAACCATTCTTAAAAATTGAACTCTTTTCACTATAGTAATAATAATCAATATATTTAACCGATGATCCATTGTCATTATAACTACATTTAGATAATGGTGATTCATCTTTACTATTTTATGTTTTTCTCTTATTTCGTGCCTATTTCTTCTTAATATTTTCTAAAGTCTTGGATGAAACCTCTACACCATTCCTGAAAAGGAAGGAAATAGATTCTTCCATTTGGGGATCTTCCACTTTATGTATTATAGTAAAAACAATTGGTAAAAATTAGTCCAATCAGCGTTATTTTTTATCTGATATTAGTTGGAAAAAATAGTAGATTCAATCAAAGAGAACAAATGATTTTATACGAATTTTAAGTGTCGTGGGATCTGTGTAGAAACAACTGATAGGGGAGTGAATTATTTATTTTAAAACTTTTACCAAAATTCAAATATTCTTATAAACATAATTCCCTTTGATCATTGAACCTATAATACTATTTAAGCAAAATGAATCTTTTCTTATTTAACCTAGTATACACCTATATGCAATTCAAGTAAATTAGTAAAGTTGGTATAAGTTTTTTTACAATGTATGACCACTATAGGGAATCCTACTCCTTTTTATGATTAGGATATACACATAAAAGATTTTCCACTATTAGTTTTATCATCAAATATAAATGATTCAATCATGTATCATCCTAAAATTGGTCACACCATATTATAGAAGTGGGAGGTCACTATATTACATAAGTGATAAAATAAAGTATCCCACTTCACTTCTTCAAAATGGAATTCCAAAAATTGATATTACTCTTCCTATTTTTTAAGTAGATAAAAATGTTGTCTAAGGATGTCATTGCATCTAAAAACCCAATATTTTTCCTCAATGAAAGAGATTCTTCAAGTATATTCAAGTCTTCAAGAACTGATCATGAAACTTGGCCTATGTTTTCTATCTAGCTTCCCAGATCTTTCAAAAACTTCTTTCTTTATTATATATCAAATAATACTTCAAGAATATATCCTCATACAACTTTTACCTAGAGATTCACTTGGAAAATAGACACTAAAAAACTTGGGTATTCTCTTTCACACTACATGTATATCCTCTTTGAATTTCTTCATCTCTTTTTCTTTTCTTTTTCTTCTTCTCCATTGAAACCCAAATTATATTTAGATTTTGTATTATTAGAACCTTGTGAGTATGATATTTTATTTTTTGTCAATAAAAATTTCAATGTGATGATTGATGATCTGATCTTCAAAAGATCAAAGGATTTTGTTAGTGGATGAAGGATAATAGTATACATCCTCGTTTGAGAAGTTCTAAAGTGGTTGAGCATGGTCATCATTTCTTTCAAGATTCTCTGACTTGAGAAGAAGAAATTATAGAAGTTTTATGAAAATGACATATAAATAGTAGTAATTTATCTTACTTAAGGAATTTATATTACGGTGACCTACATAAGTAAATTCATTTATGATAATAAGATAATTATTTTATGTGCACCTGAAGTATGAGTTTGAAATTTGGAAAATAAATTTATGTTGTTCACATAAGATATTTAGAACACATAATATATTTTCAATGACTATATGATAATTTCATCTACATAGCCTAATCCTTAATAAAAATATCTGATGTTGATCTATGTAAGAGAGTTAAGATACATAGGAATATTTATGAGTTAGATTGTTTTGGTAAAAGGATTTATCTTACGCAAGAAAGATATTGAGTTATGTAAGATAACTCAAAACAATTTCCATATTACTTTGTAGATGATTTACATGTGGCTATTTTCCCACATATCACTTTTAATAAAGTATTTGAAGTTCAATTTAAACCATGGAGTTTTTTTCTACATAACTATTTTTGACATAGTTGTTTGCTTCATCATAGTTGACTACATGAAGATGTGTAAATCTTAGGTTATTTTTCAATAAGTGATATTTGAGAATATAGATATTTTATATCATATAAATTTTTTAATTCTGAGTATCCAGGAGATTTATATAAATAATGGGTAATTTTTATGGGATTTAAAACGAGTCTTGATGAGACATGAAAAGTGGATCAGATGCGGTAAATTCAATGGGAAAGTTTGTAGAGCCTCATTTATAATTAACAAGCCAATTCCAAGAGTTGATTTTATTCCTACCACCTATCATTGAAAGTTGATTCTTATATGCACCAAGAAATAGAGCTTCATAATCATTTGTATTTTCATGAATAAGAAGTCGTGTGCCACTCAAGATACATGAGGAAGAAGAAGGCTGGGAAGTGGATCACATTGAGGCAGAAGAAAAGAATATACATTTGGATCTCGTGTGTAAGATCATGAATTTGATGGATATTAAGAATCATTTGTGCTAAAATGTAATGTTTTGTACTAGAAGTTTCATCAGGTATAAGTTTATTACCTTGCATGTGTTCTTCTTGATAATAAAAGGGTCTCAGTGTGAGTGGGATAAATCCATGACACACTAGAGATGTATTCATCCTTAAAGGAGGCCAATATCATGAACAATTTTTTGTGTTCATTTATTTATCTACATCAGTTAGTATCTTGAGAGAAAAATTATTTAATAAGAATAAGAGTAGAATGAATTTATGGGAAAATATAAAACACCAATTCACCCCCCCCCCCCCCCCATACTCTCAGTGTTTATCACCCTTTTTTGATCATTTCAATTGTCATCAGAGCCATGTTTTCTCTCTAGTGTCTCTCAAGTGGCTTTTATGGATCAGTACAGTTTGGTTAACAATAAGGGAATTCCAACATTCGATGGAAAACTATTTCATACCTAGAAAGAGAGAATGGTTCCTTACCTCCCCTCTCTTGGGCTTAAGGTATTTTATTTTACTCAATATGGTTATACAGTTCCAAGAAAGAACTCATCTTGGAATTTTTTTTTATAGTATAAATATTGAATTTGATATAAAATCTAGAAATTCAATATTGTCCTCATTATCTAAAAATGATTTAACAAAATTTATGGGTTTAAGAACCACTAATAGTATTTATAATAATATTCATAGTATTTATTAAGTAAAAAAGGTGAACGATTCTAAGCTTCATATTAGTAGACAACAATTCAATGATATTAGAATGTAGAAAGATAAATTAGTTTATATTTTCTTCATAAGGGTTAATCTGATTTCTAGCACTGTCATAGGATTTAGAGAAACTCTCAGTGATGAAATTTTTGTTAATAATCTGATGAGAATATTTCCAAATATATTTAATGCCAAAATCTCATCTCTTGAATAATGATATCTCGATGACATCACCATTGATGAAATTCAAAAAACTCTCATCAATTATGAGATGATAAGAGGATAAATACAAAAAATAAAAGGTTAAAGGGAAAAAAATATTGACTTTAATGCTTATAAACATTTGAAAATTGAAAATAAGTAGATATTTCTTGATGAATATGGGAATATTCAAGATTCCACTAAAGTACTTTTTCTTATGAAAAGAAGCTTCGCACATGAAAGAGGTAAGTATAAAGGTAAAATTCCATTCCAATCATTTAATTTTGGAAAGGTTGGGCATTTTTCTATAAATTGCCTCATGAAATTCAAGGAATAATATGAGGATGATAGACCTTCTACAAAGGTAACCAATAATAGGGATCCTTTGAATAAAATTTAATCAACAATTAAGAATAATTTATCACTTAGTGTTTTTAGAATAAATTTTCTATCAGTTGAAGAGGGTATTTATGATAGTGAATAAAGTATTGATGATGATAAAACATTCACAAGATCCTCAAAAAGAGTTATTATAGTGTATGAAGAAAAAAATAACTCATCAGATAATGAATCACATTACAACAGTGAATATTATAAAGAGTAAGGTGAGACTGAAAAATAATACACCATGAGGATGGAAATCCAAATGTTCTTAAAGGAGACAGGAAGGATGAGAAAATACAATACACAACTCAAATAAACTCAGGTAGTAAAATAAACACCAAGTTGATAAGAATGATTTTTTAAATAAAATAAGTAGCTAAATCTTGAAATTGAAAAGAGAGGGAAAATTATTGAAGATGTGACTTCTAAGATAGATCTTGGAAATAAAGAAATTGATAAGCTAAGGATTTAGATATATGAAACAGAGAAACTAAAATGAAATGTGAGATGTGGTTTAAATGAGGATATAAAATAACTGGGATAATGTTCCAAAAAATAGGTTATAGAAACTAATATTATTTAAAAGGATAAAAGTGTTGATGAAATTTTTTTTCCAATAAACATTAGAATAAATCCATGGTTGAAAAAGAATCTATCAAAAGGGAAAATGTTGACCCAATCATAAATAATGATGGAAAGGGAAAATATATCAATATTAGAATAATAATAAGGAGGATTCACAAAATCCATCAAAGTTAGTATTTTATGTTCAAATAGGTTCTTTATAGAAAAACTTAATGTGACAAACACAATTGAGGGTAGAAAATAGAACTTGATGGTAAAATTATTTCAAAGAAGAGGGTTTTAAATTTATTTATGGTGTTATGGAATATATGGTCATAAAACTTACAACTATTGGAACAAAATTTCTTTACTAGGTTTGATAAAGGAACATGATTCCAGAGGGATACAAGAAAATTAGATAAGAACTCAACAGAATAATAAAATACAAGAGAAAAAAAAATCTAAAGTAAGAAATAGTTTTGAACTCTTGTAAGAATTTTGTGGATGATGTGATCTGTAGGGAAATACACTAGATGTATGTGTTTGTTCTATACCATCTCAGTTGAATTTATGTCAAAGTTTTGGAAATAAACAAAACTAAAATTAGATAAAACACTAAGATAATACTATGGAAGTGGCATTTGAATCCCCTAAATATAAAAGACCTTGGATCATGGATAGTGTTTGTTCATTATACATGATAGGCTATCTGAATAATCTAAAAGATGTTAATAATTATTTTGGATGAGTTGTTACATTTTTTAATGCAATACCTCTAACAATCAAAGTAATTTATAGAGAAAATATTCAGAAAAAAACAAATTATTCTAAACAATGTATTGTTTGATGATGGGTTAAAGCATAATATGTTGAGTGTATCATATATTTATGATTATTTAAATGAAGTTATATTTAGAAAAAAAAGGTTTTTTAGTCAAGATATTGAAATATGGGTTAATTATAACTAAGGGTTTAGGAGCACTAGGTAATTTATTTCAAGTTAAAGAAGCCATGATAGATTGTTATTTAATCCAATAATTAGAAAATAATTTATGGCATAGAATACTTGGTCATCTTAAACAAAATAACATAAAGAAACTTATCATATAAGAAATTTTAATGAATATACCTATTCTTAAAGACGGTAACACCACTGTATGTAGAACATATGAAAAGATTAAAATGGTGAACAAGACTCACAAAGGGCTTGAAATTCAAGCTTTATGACCTCTTGATCTAATCTACATAGATGGTTTTAGGCCTATAATAAAAATTTCAACAATTAGAGATAAGTATTTTATTACTTTCATATATGATTTCATGAGGATAAAATCAATCATGTTAATTTCACATAATTCATAGGCCTTATATTGGTTTAAGAGTTACGGAAGGCTTCTAGAGCAGAAAATAAGATTATTCTTTAAGATACTAATATTAGAAATTGTCAATGAGTATGAAAATAGACAGTTTGTATAATATATTGATCAATATGGTATCATACATGAGTTAAATTCTTCATACACTCCTTAGTGGAATGAAGTGTCTTAAAGAAAGAATAGAATCCTACTTTATATAGAAATATACATGTTGCAAGATCATGATATTTCAAGATAATATTGGTTACAGACCATTACAACAGCTGGAATAATTCAAATCATGTGTCTTTTAAGGTTGGACTCAGATATGAATCCCAGTTAAATGTGGTCTAATAAAAATCAAAATTTTAAACACTTCAAAGTCTTTTTGATTCCATGTTTGATAAGAAATAATAATAAAAGTAGATGAAATTTTGATGAAAAAAATAAAGATGGAATTTTTCTTGGTTATACACCAAATGGAAGTTCCTATAGATGTTGAAATAAGAAATCTGAGAAAATTACTAATAGTGATGATGAAACAGTTTTTGATAATGAGTAATATATCAATAATGCTATCAATGTTTATGGTTTGGATGATGTTATCAATTCTAACCCAGTTGAATAAGATGAAGAAAGAAAATATATTCAAATAGATGATGTTGATTCAGTCTAATCTAGTGATAATGATGAAAATAAGAGATTAAAAGGAGATAACACCAGATTGAATAAGCATGTTGATATTGAGAATATAATAGGTGATAAAAATCAAGGATTACAAAGTAGGAGTAAAATTATGGAAACTATCCATACTAGTTTTTTATCAAAAATTTATCCTCAAACAATTGAGGAAGCTTTTGATCACAAGGAGTGGGTTTATGCTATAAATGAAGAACTAGACTAGATTGAGAATAATAAAACTTGGTAATTTATTCCAAGACCTATATAAATGAGTATAATTCAAAAAAAGTTGTTTTCATGAATAAGATGAATGAAAAGGGATAAGTGGATAAAAAATAGGCTAGACTGGTTTGTAAAATATACTCACAGATTGAAGGAATTGACTTTGATGAAATATTTTATCTGATGAAAAAACCTAAATCTATTAGTATTTTCTTATTTATAGTTTAATAGAGAATCTTTAAAGTGTTTCAAATGGATGTTAAGTCTTTATTTCTGAATGGTGACCTTAATGAAGAAGTATACATGGAATAACTAGGTGGATTCATGCTAGATTCAAATATAAGCATGGTATATAAGATGAATAAAGATATTTATGGTTTGAAGAAAGATCTAAGGGAATGGTATTTTAAGTTTGATGAATATCTAAGAAGCATGTAATTCAAGAAGTGAAAATTTGATAGAAACTTGTATATCAAGAATACCAGCACCGCATGACTTTTTTTATTTTTTTATGTGGATAGAATTAATTTTTTAGTAATGAAGAGAAGTTATATAAATATTTTTCAATGAATAAGAAGGAGAGGTTTTAAATGTCCATTCTCGATGAGATGAAATTTTTCTTAGGAATAAAAACTACCCAAGAATCTAATTTCATTTTTATCTTACAAGAGAAGTATGCAAAGAAGTTATTGAATAAGTATGAAATGTAGAAAATTAGTGGAATTTTCACTCCTATATAAGTGGGAATAAAACTAAGCAAGGATGATGAATTCAAATTTGTTAATAAAAAAATTAGAAGTTTGATTGGAAACCTATTGTATATAATAGAAACTAGACATGATATTGTGTACGATATCACTCCCTATGCCAAATATCAAACTAGTCCTAAATAATTGCATCTCTTGGTAGAAAATATAATTCTAAGATACATATCAATCACATTGAATCATAGATTTATGTATAAGAAGAAGAAAATATTTATTTAAAAGGGTTTATAGATTCCAATTGGGCAAGTTTTGTTGATTATAGAAAATAATAATTTGGTATATAGTTATTTATTGGAAGAATTTTTGTATCTTTTCAATAAAATAAATAAACTTTATTTACTTTGAGTTCAATAAAATACAAATATGTTACTATATAAAAGGTAGTTACTCAGATTATGTGGATGAAGACACATATTGAAGATTTTAATGTTGAAGTTAAATATTATATTATCATTTATTGTGAAAATAAAAGTGCCATCAACATAACAAAGAATCCAGTTCAACATTCCAGATCCAAGCACATTGATATCAAAAATAATTTCATAAAAGATAAGGTGGTTGAATGTATCTTGAAACTGGAATTTTTCCTTCTAAGAAATATATTGTTAAAATCCTTACCAAAACACTACTAGTGAAGTACTTTGGTAAGTTAACAATGAATATGGGAGTAAATCCCACTTCCCATCACTAAGGAAAATCAATATTTTAATTTTTACTCTTCTAGTTTCATCTGAAGAAGATTTGGGATGATTTTTTTTAGGATATAATTCATATCAGTATATTTCAATCTTGTTTTCTACACTGATTTAGATCATGTAGACTTAGAGTTGATCAATTTATGAATCATTACTCTTAAGTAGGTATTTTTTCCATTAATTCAATTTGGATTTCTTTTCAATAAGAGGTGAATTGATGGATGATGTATTGAAAAGGAATCAAAAGGTGGTTATTAAACCCTTGTGAGGATTTTGTTGTATTTTTTGTAAATACAATTTTAAGTATGATGATTGATGAGTTTTTATTTAAAGAATATAATAATTTTGTTAGTGGATAAAGGAGAATAGTCTAAATTATCTTTTGAGAAGTTCTAAAGTGGTTAATTAGGTTTAGTGTTTCCTTTAAGATAATTTGAGTTAAGAAGAATAAATTTTGGAAGTGTTGTGAAAATGATAGAGAAATGACAGTCATTTATCTTACAAAAGGCATATATCCAATGGAGACCCAGTAAGTAAATTAATTTTTTTCATAAGATAATTATTTTATGCATGCCTGGAGTAGGATTTATAAATTTTTCAAAGTAATTTATGTTACAAACATAAGATATTTGAACCATATATGATATTTAGAATGCTCATAAGATAATTTTATCTACCAATCCAAATCCAAAAGAAAAATATTTTATGATAACCTATGTAAGAGAATTCATCTATGTAAGAAGGTTTGTGGTTTGGTCTATTTTAGTAAGAGTATTTATCTTATGAATTCAAGATATTAAACTGTGTAAGATAATTCAGTGATGTTTCTATATTACTATATAGTCGATTTACACATATCCCTTTTCCCAAGTACCCATTTTATAAAATTATTTCAAGTTCAATGTGAACCACATAAACATTTTTTACATAACTATTTGTTCCATGGTTGTTTTTATATCATATATGACTTCATAAAGACATGTAAATCACTGGTGATTTATGAAGAAGTGATATTTGAGGACGTGGTTATTTTATATCAGGTAAAATTGTGAATCCTAGGTCACTAAGAAATTTATATAAAGATCAGGTTATTTGATGTAGTATTTAAAATGAATCGTGATAAAACATGAAAAGTGGATCAGATTTTATAAATTCAAGGGGTATTTGGTAGAGCATCATTTATTATTACCAAGGAAAGTCCAAGATTTGAGGTTAGTGCTGCCACCTATGACTGAAATATGGTTCTCATCTAATCCAAGAAATATAAGTTCACAATCATTTTTATTTTTATGATGAAGAAATCATGTACCACTCGGGCTACATGAGTAAGAATAAGGTTGTTATGAGGATCACATTTAGGTTTAATAAAAGAAGATACATTTGGATCTCTTATGGAAGCTCATGCATTTGATGGATATTAAGCATCATTTGTGATAAAAAGTAATTTTTTCACCATAAATTTCATTAGGCCCAAGTTTATTACCTTACTTGAGTTATTATTGATAATAAAATGATATTATTGTGTTTGGGATAAAAACCATGACACACCGGGGATTTATTCATCCTTAAAGGAGTTGAACCTCAGTAACATTTTTTTATGTTCATTTATTTATCATTATAAAACAGTATATTGATAGAAAATGTGTTGAATATGCATGAGTATAATGGATTTGTTGAAAACTATTAAACACTAATACACCCCACCCCTAAGTTTTCATCACCCTTCATTTGATCCTTTCAATCATAGGCTCTATACACTTTTCTTCTTTAATTGATAATTATCCTCTCTCAATATATACTTATTTTTCTTATTCCCTTGAAAGTTCTTATACTCTTGACACACTAATTTATTAATTTTTAAGATAGTTATCCTCTATTTATTTATTCTACTTTGAGATTTATGGTTCTCTTAGTTAACTCACAACTATAGCACACACCCACCTCAACAGCTTCTCTTTTTTATCTCACATTTCTCAAACTTACTTGTGTGTATGAATGACTGCAATTTATTCCTCCTTTCATTTTCAATATCCATAAATTAATTACCTAGGATAATTTCTATCTACTATATAAAATTTTGGATAGTAAAATAACCACTTTGTGTTACCCATGATAAAGCATTCACATCTCAAAAGATTTCCATGTAGAGAAATTCCCCGAGTTTAGTTCTAAAAATAACCTTCATATTTTTATTATCCAATCAACTAAATATCGATTATATTTAGTTTCTAATAGGATTTTCACTTATTCTTATCAAAATATTATCCATGAAAATTCACATTTAAATATTCTTTATAGAGTATATAAAATACTACAATGGCTTATGGATTGGAGGTTATCAAATCGGCTTGAGAGATTCAAAGGAATAATGGTGGGTTTCATATTGAACTCTATAAATCACAAATCCATATTCAGCCAAAAAATAAAAATCTCGATATTTAATAACAAATATTATTTTTATATTTAATCACTAGAGTTAATCTTGAGAATTGAATTCAATTCATCTGCATTATTCTTGAATACCTAACAAAATTATGTCAGCGCATTTAATTTTTCAAAAATTCTCCCATTTTTTGATATTCTTCTCCCTCAACTTAATGATCAGATTATAAATATTTTATCATGGAATTTAAAAGATCCATTATTATTTGAGAATTAATGCAAAACATTAGCAACATCTCATATGAATTTCCTCTTCAGAATTATAATTCTAGAAACTCAAATTTCATATAGTAGAACATCAAAAATTCCACTAAGTGTAAATTAGTACGTAGCACATATATCATACACACATATGGTAAATTATTACATGGTACCACAAATTCATAAATTATAGATAAATATCATACATGGTAGAAAATATCTAATGCCCATCAGAAATACTTACATGCAGACTGAAATATTGTATGTGAAGTAAAAGGTCTTACATGGCTCCAAAAAGTTTCATATCACTTCAAAAAAAGACCTTATATTTGGTCTAAGTATTAAAGGTATTTAAATATTGACTAATATAGAAGTCATATTCCCTTAAAAATTCATACAGTCTATAAAAAATATCTTAAATAGGCCTCATGAGATAATAAACTTAGTCATTTTTTCTACTTTAAAACTGAAAATTATAGATTTATTTAAATTGATTCAGAATGACTTGAAACTCATCTCAAACCTTCTTAAAAACATTAAATAACCTCACAAGAGTTCAAAATAATTCAAGGAATTATTAAAATAATTCCTAACCTCATTATCTTTCTTCAAAGTTCTTTTTTATCAAATATAAATACTCGAGTTAAAGTATTTTCCATACATCAATTCTACCTCAAAATTCTAAGTCCAACCTCAGCCTTAAAAATCATCATCCAAGTGTAATTACACATTTATTTTTATCATCCTTCATGCTCAATTACATAGGTATTGATTCTATAACTTCTAATAATCCATATTCCTTCAATTTTCTTTTCCAATATAAAACAATTAATCTTTTACATGTGTTGTAGATTCCACTACATTATTCTTTAGAACATATTGACTTTACTTTATATTGACATCAAATTGATAACAAATACAACTACAACTACCCACATCCAAAGGTAAATTCAAATGTCAAATTTTGTGAACTAGAATTTAAAGAAAAGTAGATAAAATAGATTGGAAATTCGCTAAAATAGGATGATCAGGTTCATAAAGATCAAATTAGAAAGATGAATAGGTCCTGAGAATAAAGGGTTAAATAACTTGAAGACCAAAAGTATAAGATCAATATGAAATTTTTAGTTTTGGGTGTAAATTTGAAAAATATAAATATCACCTAAGCAGAATCTTCATAAGAATCTAATAATAGAAATGTTTCCACACAAATATATAATGGGAGTATTACTTTAAATAAGACTAAAACTAGTGGAAATGAGAATTTTGAATCATCTCTTGATCATCACAAAACAAGATCATAGAATAAGGTATCCCACAACCCCATTAAATCTATTTACACTGGATCTATTTTGAAAACTAGTGCAGGGATAAAGTTAAAATATAAGGAAATGTGGATGATTAAAAAAGTTATTAAACCCACCAAAGTTTCAAGGGTAGAATCAAAGAAGTGTGAAAAGATCATATCTCCCAATATAACTCAAAATAGTTAGATTTAAACCTAAAAAAATAAAGTACAAAAATCCTTATAGACTAAATGTACAAGTAAAAGGAAAATATTGGTTGGCCACTACTAGGGTTTCTAGAGTTTTGGGAAAATTTAAATTGACTTATGAAACAATATATAAATAATTGGAAACTATAAAAGGCCTATATAAAATGGAGGCAAAGATAAAATTCTTAATAGACCTACTAGAAATATCAAAAGTCATAGAAAAGGAAACAAATGTCTATGATAAATAGATTTGGTTATTTGGAGTATTTTTGTGAGTATTGTAAGAAAATTGGTCACAATTATGAAGAATGTTGGTATATACCATCCCATCACAACTCATGTCCCATTGAGAAAAAAATCTTCGGCAGTAAAAGAAACATGTAAAGAAAAAATACAAGTCTTCCTTTACGATTAAATATAAGAATAAAGTTGAATCAATCATTCCTAAAAAGTTATTTAAGAAGGATGAAGATGATGTATCAACCAAGAAATGATTCTTCTACTATGGTTTGAGAGGCTACATCATGGACCACTATAATATGGCCATAAATTTCATGAGAGAATAAAGAAACCAAATAAGAATCAATCTGGAAATGAAATAGTAGGATTTCTTTGATAGAATAAATTCTTAATGAAGAGTTTGAGAGGTTTTCCAAGGATGGTAACTTGAAATATATTGAATAATTGTGTAGAAGATACAAGAAAACAAGACATATGGCTATCAAATGTATGATTTTTTTTCATGAAAAAATTAGAAACAAAAGGAAATAACCAATGACTCCAAGTTTTAATAATTTTATTACAATGAATGATTCCACACTCATAAAAAAGTCTGACCATTATCCAAAAAGAGTGCTTGAAAATATGGGAACCTCAGTTGGGAAAGTCTAGGAAAATGGATCAAGCTGAAAAAATGAATATTCCATGATAGATAAATTCACAAAGCTTATTATAGAAAATAATAACGATGGAAAGAATGAAAAGGATCACATGCTTCTCATATGTGAATAGATTTGGAAAATTTAGGGTGAAACAATAATTAATAATTCCAATCACATTAGAGATTCAATAAAAGGAGTTTCTGAGTTTAGAAATAAGTCTCAGACTTGTAGAGAACATTAAGGAGATAATATAATATCACCTTATTCTAATATTTATCTATTTTTTCTAATTTGAATAATTAATTAAATTTGAATCATAAAATAACATAAGTGATGAAATTTTTTATGTCTATACAACTAGATAAAGTAATCTATCATGGATAATATTTCAATTTTCTGTGGTGTCTCTTTGAAACACATTATTTCTCAAATATCAATTGGTATTATAAATATTAGTTGGTATAAAATTCTTGAATATTATCTCTTGGAGAAATACAAAACATGATAAAGGTTATTGGAGAGCACCCCTTGAGGGGGGGCTTAGAAGTAAAAGTTACCATAGTTTATAATTTTTTGATTAAATATGGAATCTATAAAACCCTTGTTAAAACTAAATATAAGAAACTCTCTTAAATATTTTTATGATTTATATTAAATATGGTTATAAAGGGAGAGTGAATATCTAACAAAATGGGGAATAATAACTTGTGCTTTAATGTTTTTATGTGTTTGTTAAATATAAGTTTAATTCAATACAATTTCTTGAAAATTTGTTTATAAACCCCAAAATAAGTGTTTTTGAAGTTGGTATCACATTATCATAAGAATATGGATATATTTTTAGTCTATATTAGTCACTTTTTTTCTACACCATGTTATACCAATTAGACTTTGAGTTTATTAGTTTATGGTTCATTACTAAGAAAAATTTGGTATCACCCTTAACTCATGGAATTAACTATGTCTAAATAAATGAGGAATAAAAAAAGGGGAGAAGATGATTTATAAAATTCAGAAGAGTAAGGGGATAAGAATTTTTTTTATTGGAGGACCTTCCCTACACCTGTGGTATCAATAAAGGGGAGAAGGAATTTCCCATTTTCATTTATTATAAATAAGGGGAGAATACATATTGACATTCATTAATGTTTGAAATGGTTTATTTGTATTGGAAAAATATAAAAGGGGAGATGTAAGTACCCAAAGGTTTGTGTTGGTAGTATTTTAATTCAATAACTGTGAATATGTATGTATTCATGAATATAAGTAATGGGGTGAGATTCCACCCATAGAAGTTAAAGGTGTCACCCATGTATTTGGGTGTTTAAGAATTAAGAACTAATTACCTTGAATATATAGATATAAAAATTCAATTTATCATCCCCTAAAATCCAATGATTTATGAGATATCCCTCATGGAAAAGATAAGTTCTAATAAGTGTTTCAAGTGTTATATATAATATTTTATAATAGTTGGGAGAATATATTTGTATAGAGATATTGATGATATGTTAAAATAGAGTGGAATATAGATAAAGTGTATAGAAACCAACCATGTATGTATGGATAAAGATTTAAAGAGGCTAAATTTGTGTAGAATCCATCCCTGTAAAATAAATAATGAATCTTGTTGAATCAATGAACAAATATCACTTAGATTAAGGTTCTGGGAAGATAAAATTATAGGTGTACGTGAATAGGTAATGGAAATATATTTCAAGAATCTTAATTGTGTATACTTGTTGAAAAGTACCATGGAAGAAAGGTAAAGAGGTTTATAATTATTCTAATAATTCCTATAATTATTTAAAGCTTTTAGGATGTGATTTTAAGAGATTAGGAACATTGGAGATAATTTTATGTGACACTAATATTATTTTAAGAAAGTTTGGAACTTTGAGTCGAGGTTGAAATTTGAAAAAATCCTAAAGAGGAACATTTTCATATATGTCATTTCTAAGAAAGGACATAAACATATGAGTTATTTGAAATCACCATATGATTCATTGACTCATACAAAATATATGTTTAGTTGAAATTTAAAAAATAAAGGACTTCATATGATTTATTATATAACTACATATGAGTGATTTAGAGTTACCCTATGATCCATTCAATCATAATATGATGATGCTGACTGAAATGATATTAATTCTGGAGATACATATGAGTCATCTGAATCAACATATGAGTCATTAAGAACTTGTATATGAGTCATTATAATTAATGAGTCATATACATATGATTGATTTCAAGTTTCATATGAGTTATTGACGTTGTGTATGATTAATATGTTATGATTCATCTATAAAATCTATTTAAGTCATCACTTAATAAAAAATTGAGCTTTCTATAGAATGAAAATATGAGTTCCATAATTAAATTTCAAAGAAGAAATGAAATGGGATGATGTTGATATTATTATTTCATGATCAAAACGTCATGATCATTTTTTAATCCATAATTAAAACTTGATATGATGAAGGTTGAATGAGTTTATATGAGAGGATATCATTGTTCTATAATTTTTTATTTTTAAATGAGAATATTTGAAAATCAATATTAGTTATAAAAAGTGAATATTAAATCAGATGTTTTTTATAATTTTCTTCATGGATTAAAATTCCATAAAATCATTTGTGATTTGAAAAAGATAAATGAGGAAGTTGATCTTTATTTCTGAGAAAGGATATCAAAGGTGAGATGAATTTCTAGGAAAATAAATTTCCTAATAATGAATGAATTATAGAATAAATAAATCTAGAAATTAAATTTGAATATGCTTATGTTGTGATTCAAGTTATAAATATCACAAAGTGAATTATGATTCAAATTGGAGATGAATAAATGTGTTGGGTTACTAACTAGTGATTATGTACAAGTTATATTAAAGTTATTACACTTAAAAGAGATTTCCCACACCACTACAGTTATTTTATGATTTTCATATAGATATGAATAGTTTTTTAATGTGAATTTTGTGAAAAAATTTGAGAATAAAATATCTCGAGCCTAATATCAAATATGTGGAAGGTTTATTCAGTTGAGAAGAAAATGAGAATGAAAATGAAGAAGGATATTTCTAGAAATTAGTTGGAGATAAAAATTAGAGATAAAACGAATATTTGTGATCATGGGGACAAACCCATATGTTTTCCTTAGGGAAAAATAAATAGAAATCATGGGAGCAAACCCATGACAGTCCATTGATGAAAATTATTAGAATCACCATACTAATTCAAAGTATATTTTCTATAAAAAAAATATAGAAAATATTATTGGTGATCCAATTATATAAAATGTTGAGTTGAAGAGAGAGAATAAAGATCTAGAAGAACTCTTAAATAAGAAGAATTGATAGCTCTCTATGAGAATAACAAGAATATGATTCAGTACTATAGAAGAAAATATTTTGGATATCTAAGGAAAATATAATGCTTAACTAGTTATGCTTATCATATCCAATTGATATATAATGTGATAAGAACCTATGATACCTAGTATCATAGAAGGTTGAAATAGTGATAAAGATAAGAAAAATAAGAAGAGTTTAGGAATGATGGAATGTAGGAGGTTCCACTAATCATCTATCAATAGCCATGACCCTTGAAGTTTTAGTGAGATAATCCTATGAGTAGATTCTGAACAAGATCTTGATGCAATATTGTTTGTAGAGACTAATTTGCATAATATTTTTCCAAAAGATTCAATGTAAGTCCAAGTATCTATTTTAGAATAAGAATATATTTTGATGTTGATTCAATATAATCTTGTTCTAAGTGAAGATATACTTCAAAAGGTTGGAAAAAAAATTTCAAGACTAGTCTCGGGGACTAAATTCTAGTGGGATGCTGGAAAAGAAGAACATAGGTGGATGGTGTGTCTTTAGTCTTGGATGATTCTAGACTCCCCGTGAAGACTAGGTTAAACACTTGGGTATAATAAAATATTTACCCAACTCCATATATAATTATTTATAAAATTTTAGTGTAGAATATGTGTCTCAATGGGAGTAAAATAGAACAACGAGTGGTTTTCCCAAATCGGGGTTGAACCTTGTAAAAACGCTTTATGCTACTTTTACTTTCCTTTATTTCTTTTTAGATGGTTATTAAATTTTTATAAAACACTAAGATATATTTTTCTCAACTATTAACATAGGTTAAAATTATAAAGTGGGAAAATTAAAAGAGAAATTGGAATTTGGTAAAAAGTTAGCGATGCCTTATCCACCTCAATCTTTGGTGTCTGAATCCAGTCCTAAGGGTGATTTATCATTTAAAAATAATAATAATAAAACAAATATATTACTTATACCACAACACTTAATAACATTAATAAAATAAAATTACCTTATTTAATTAGGACAATAAATTTAACACTTAAAATAATAATAAAGATAAGTTTCTAAATCACTAACCTCAAATGAAGTTCAAATTGTTACGTCATCGAGAAGTAATGAATCAAAATTATCAAAATTCTATTCAATCACAAGGATTGTCTATAAAACCTAAACCTAATCATACTTACATCAATATTATAGAACAATCCACAGCTCACTATCTATTAATCCCATGAGATGCTAAAACAACATAAAAAGAGAAAAAATGAATAACAGAACCTAAATCATGGGGACTTGATCTCTCAATGTTAATAAATAAAATATCATCTAAAAGAACCCAAAAAATTACTAATCATACATAAAGGGTTTCAAGATAGATGATGTAACCGAGTAAGGGAAAATGGATTCCCATATTTATTTTTAATATCAGGTGGACTAATCCATGATTTGGTTTCCTAAAGAATGTCATGGTTGAGTTCAGTCAATGATGATCCAAAAACCAAAACTACATATCATGGAATATGTGATTAATCCATCATAGAAGAATATGGAATTAAACTTATCACATTAATATCCTCCTATGTCTCATACATGTCTTCTTAGAGAGATTCATGCCATGTGACTTTGGTAACAATTCTCCCTCGAATTTTTACAACTATTATTTTTAAATACCTTGTCAGTATATGTATGATTAACTAGGTCTAATAAACTATTAGATCAACTTCCCTTAAACTTAGGTTGTTACTTTAATTCAATCACTGGAGAATTACTTTCATCTTGATCTTAACTAACTATAAGACCAATAGATGTTTTCCATATGTTATCAAAAATATTTTTTTTAAACATTTGAGCTCCCAATAACCTTTGGTATATGGATAGAAAAAAATAATTTAAAATAAATATTTTATGATCTTGTTTCTTACTTTAATCATGAACTTTATTTGAGTAACTTTCACCCATTATTGGAATTCTTTAGTATAACCATCCCTTTCTGGTTTCATCATATTGAAACCTTCCATGATTGGTGGTCTTTATATCCAATGCTCAAAAAATTGATCATAGAAATTATCAATGATAAGTAAAATTATAATGTATTTAGGAATAACAACTTGGTCTAACCAATCAATCCTTATTGATACCATGCTTTCACCATCCATGTATAGTTTCACTTCAATACCCACCATAGTATTCAAAATAATAATCTCATGTTCTTTGATACATGGAATAATGTCTCCTTATTTCTAAAGGACATGTGAGATAAATGTTTTGGTTATACTCAATAAAATTTCTCCTATAATCATTCACTTGGGAATATATAAGTCATTCACTTCTCACTACTACCTTAGGCACCACCCTTTCTCAACCACATGGAAAACACACCTTACTTATAGTAATGTTGTTATACTTACTTGGTTACTGTATTTAAATAAACATATGTGATTATCATTTTTTATTTAATACCCAATAAGTATAATATAAACATTACTTGAAATTAATGAATATACCTAAAGAAAAAATGACTTCTTTATTCTTAGATTTGTTTCATATTTAAACTTCCATAGATTTATTTCATGATATGTGAATCAAATAACCTCCTATTTTAATACCTATTTTCTTTGAAGGACGTTGTGAAGGTTCCTATGAAAAACCCGGTTGCATCCATGGAAGAGCCCAACCAAGATGACATGGTCATTCATGTGACACATTGAAAAGTCATAACCCCCATCACTTTCAAAAAATAGGACCATCAAGGGAACTAAATTTCTGCTATAAATTACTTAGAAGTACCTCCAAATTCTCCTATTATGGAGGAAACACCTGAATGGAAGAATTATTTCATTGAGTACCTATATCATGGGACTCTCCCATCAAACCGATCTGAGCATGAGAAAATCCATCAATATACAGTGAATTTTACACTCAAGGACAACCCCAACTAAGGGAAGATTATCTATAAATGTGGCCTTGATGGAATCCTCCTCTAGTTCATCCAAGGGAAGGATGTACCTCAAATCCCACAAGATGTCCACGCTATGTCATGTGGGTCCCATCAAGAATGCTTGACGCTCTCTCACTGGATCCAAAGGTTGGGGTACTTTTGTTCCACCATGGTTCATGGCTTCATATAATTCTACAAGAAGTGTCATTCATGCCAAATCAATGGCAAATTTATGCATTATCCACCAGAGCTCCTCCAAGAAACCAAGTACTCCTGATCCTTTTCAATATGGAGACTTGATGTGGTGGTTTGTTATCTTCTAGAGACATCTCAAAAATATATGTTCATCTTGACTGGTACTAAATTCTTCTCAAATTGGTACGAAGTTATCCCCATAAAAGAGTTCACTGCAATCCTTTTTCTTATTTTCTAAAAAGCCACTTTGAGGTAAGTGGGAACCGCACATTCTAGAAATCCAAAACAAACACCTCAAATTTCAAAATTCAAAACACCCAGTGCCAAACCAAATTCAAAATGAAACCATATATCACTAGAATAAAATTAAAAAGTGAGATTGAAAATTTAACCTGCAACACCAATCACCTTGGGACATGAGTTCTGAGCCACGAGTCTCTACTGTCAAAAACGTCAAGACCATCGACCATTGTTCCATCATCTCCATCAATAAGTACCCATAAAACATCATCACATCCCCATCCTAATCACGCTGATGGTCGAAAACAATCACTCCGGTAATCGGAACTAAACAATCACCTTCAACTCTGTCAAAGCAGACCAAGTCCGACGAAGCCATTATAAAGTATCATCAATGTCTCCAAAAATTAAGAACCATTGAAAATTACCATTATCATTGTCATCAACACCATTTTCACCGCCATCCAAACACCACACACTGAAGATCAACTAAGGTCGTCATAGCACATAAAATGCATAAACATGAATAGAACCAACCTAGAAATGGAACCATCATGAAAAATCATAAAAAACTATCACTGATGTCAATGATACAAAAAACCAAACTATAACCAAAGAGACGCCGCAATCCCTGACGTGAGCGCCAAATAAGAAACTAGGAAAAATTGGAACTAGGTATGAAACCCTAAAAGCAAAAGAATGAGGAAACTGGGGGATGAAACCCTAAAAGAAAAGGAAAGGAGAAATCAAGAAGTCCACGACTGCCAAACTGATTAGCCAAAAACCACTGAGTATCTGTCGCTACATATCTAACCTGGAGAGGTGTGCTGGAATGTGAGGTCAGAGCGAGGTTGAGGTGGTTGTGGAAGAAACCATAGAGCCTTCACCGAAGTGAAATTTAATAAGGAGTGGGCCAGATCGTGAGAGAGAGCCCTGGAGGAATCCATGCTAAGGAGAAGGAGAAGGATGAGGGAGGTGAAACAGGGAGAAGAAACCCTAAGTGAAGGGGGATTTCTGGATCAAACCCTAGAGACCACAATCATGGAGCGAGCAAGAGAAAATGGAGAACCGGGAGAAAGTGGAGCAAGCGAGAGAACCAGGAGAATGCGGATCCATTCCCCATAAAAGAGTTCAATATCCACTTCATGATTGATTTTATAAAATCCTACATCATCAATTGATTCAGGATTCCTCACACCATCCTCGTGAATAATTGTACCAACTTTTGAGCTGTCAAGTTGAGTACTTAACAACATCCAGTTCAATCATACCTATCACTATTATGTGAAAGTTAATGGGTAGATTCCGGAATTTAAAAAAACACTCTCTATAATCCTATAGAATATGGTGGTTAAAAAAATATCTAGTATGACAATCTTTCCAATGAAATATGGGAATATCATATGATGATCTAAAATTCCAATCAGGTAGCCTCGTACTCATTAGTATATAAGATTGATGAAGTATTAACCATATAGTTTCAGTTTATATCACTCAGGATATCCATTTATGATTAAAGAACACCAGACTGGAGGGATGGTTTATTCTTGGATGAATTAGAAGACCTTGCTGAGAGTGGTCTCAAAGTATTTCACAACCTCAAAGCGTATCGAGATTGGGTAGCATGAGCATTCAATAATAAGGTTCACCTCTTATAATTTCTCTAGGGAGACATGGTATTATCATTAAGGATTCCAATGATACCTGGAGAGAATCTAATAAAGCTATATCCCAAATGGAAGTGAACTTTCATTATTTATAAGGTTTACTCCAATGTTACATACTCACTCACTGATCACCATGGATGGGGAGAATATCACACCTCCCACCAATTCTAGGTTCCTTAAGTGGTACTTTGCATAACATAACACATGTATCAATCATATGATGTTAAACTATGGTATATAGTCCTTGTAATATGACATTAAACTATATGATATACCTTACCAATCACATGATATTAAACTGCAAGACATCATCCTTGTCACAATATGCTAAACTATATAACACATCATCCTCACTATACTATGTTAAAATTAATTTCCCATGTACTTTCCATAAGATTTTAAATTGGATGGTTTATGTCCTCATCACATTATGTGAATCTATGTAATGCCTCGGACCTCGCATGAGAGTAACTTCCCTTTCATTGATGGTCTCTTACCACACCATTATCCAGAACTATGTATGGATTGATTCCCAATTTCATGGGATATATAGATATTATTAGATCTCATATCTTAGGTCCATCTATCCATTGACCTATCTCAAGGCCTTCCCCTTGATTAAGGTTCTAACTCTCACTCTTAGATACACTCATTCAATGTTCTCAAGAACATATTGATGTAGCTCTTATGGTGTTGAACTCTCCCCAAACATCCCCTCATGTTCACATCTGCACTTTGAGTCTTCATCAATTTGAATACCCATTATCCTTCGGTCCTAAAAAGGATCCATTATGGTGATGGTTTGTGGAAAAAATAGTCTCACCTCCCATACAGGGCACATGCCTTGAAGGACTTATTGTGACAAGTGATGGTTACCATGATTCCAACTAGTCAATGGTTGATTATATATTTTCTCTCCCCATCCTTAACTAGTGTGTTTGTAGAATCTATGTTTCAAATATGGTCATCAGTCATTCCCCATTTATTCTTCATCCCCTGTTGTGGTTAAAATCTATAAAGTCGCAGTTTACTTCCTTTCCACCTGTCCTTATTCTGGTGGAATTTTAACAACCTTTGTGTTACCTCTCTGTGAATTTTCACAAGTTGATCAAGCGGGTCAATGTCACCAAGACCCTCTTGAGTTGGAATTTCATTGCCTTTTTCATGTTTTCTCATGTAACAGGGTAGGTATTCCATCTATCCTTGTTTCCCACACCAAGAATGGATCATGTGTGATTAGGAAACCTTGGTGGTTTCTTCCTGACATGATCAAATGCACCAACATTCTCAAGTAATAAATCTCTTAGGTCCAAAAATTGTGAGCTTAAACTATGTGGATATCATTCCAATTATTTTTTTTACAATGCAAGTATTCCTTAGCCCCATTCACATCAAGTGGGTAATCTCTTTAATGTTGCACAAACTTCTCCATAATTCTTCGTTTTTTCGGTCCAAGATCCATAACCTAAAACTAGCGTTGAACCCCATGGTCCAAGACTCATGACCCTAAAGAGTTTTCCATGGTCTAGGAACACAACCTTAAAATGTGTTCCCCTCTCCCCATGTTATCTCTTATACTAGTGGTGATATTGTTAGGTCCCTAAGCCCTTTTATCCTCATCAGTGTGTGTTACCTCTAGTGAAACACAGACAAGATTCCCCTTTCCAGTAGTGGTCTTCTATCACACCACTCTATAGAACTACATATGGCTTGATTCCCATTCAAAAGGGATACATAGAGACTCCTGGATCCCCTATCTTAGTCCCAACCATAAATCCTCCCATAAATCACACCTTTTTTTGGAACTTATCATTCCATTATCAAACATTAGTGCCTATTTTCACACTAAGTCATTATGATTCTTAGATGGAAGTGGTCTAGGAATTATAAATTTAAAATGTGTGTGTCTCATCCTAGGGGATGTCTTGGTGGCACAAGGATTTTCATACCCTCAATTCACATTGGGTTTATAGTACCTTTTGTGCCACACCAGCTTTCTCATCATAGTCATTTTCCAACTAGAACAACCTTAAACTACCCTAGGAAGGAGGCACAAATATATGTCAGGTTGAAAACCCACAAATGGAAACCTAAGAAAAATTTAGGATTTCAGCCACCAAGTCCCACCTAGGTCTTCTAAAAAATTAAGGGCGTAAATGTAAAGGTAAAAAACCTACGGGTCTCACCATTTGTCCCTAATAAAAACTTTTTTGTGATAGTTTATCCCACTATTTTAGGAAAATTTAGATTTAATCCTTCACCCTTTTCCCCTCTCTACATACTAATCATATGATATTAAACTATGTGTCCAATATCACTATTGCATGTTGTTAAACTACATAGTTTATGTCCCCATTGCATGATGTGAAACTACATGATGGATCACCCCTTTCATGAAATGGCCTTACCATTCCAGCATCATTCACCTACCACACCACTTTATAGAACTATGTATGGATTTATTCCAATTCCATGAGATATATAGTGACACCCATACCACCTTTATTTGTCCCAACTAAAAATTCTTCCCCATGGGTGAGACTATCTTCACTATAATTCATCCCCCTAAGGCATCCATTCGTAATAGGTTCATTATTACCAGCTGGAAAAACCATCTCACCCTCATTATGGTCCATGCCACATGAACATAAACTATAGCTCCACTATCAGTCTCTACTTCATGACCTTAAAAGGCACGATCCATGTTCTCAACTACATGAAACTAAAAGGCACTCCCCTTGGTCAAAGAAATGTGACCTGAAATTAATCAACTTGGGAGACTACCAGTCCCCTATTTAAATAACAATCATGGCTCACACTCATTACTTTCACCTTGTTGGAATTTTCATCAACCCCACTAGTTCATGCACTTTAGAATGTTTTAAATGCTCTGTCGATATACTATTATAGGATGGTGTGGAATTAAGAGTACTTGATAATATTTTTCCCTCATCAACACACTTCGTGTCCCCTTGTCTTGAATCAACATCCATATTTCATGTCCAAGTGGGATCCCCTATGATGATGGTGCATGGAAAAAATAGTCTCTCCTCCCATATAGGGAATACACCCTAGAGGATCCATGTCCATCATCTCTGAATTTATTCCTCTATGCTGATGAAACATGGTAAAAATAAGATCACATCCCATCTAGGGAACGCATCCTGAAAAAGGCATCCTCAATAGAATAGTTATGGAACCTGTGTTTCGAACATGGTCAATGGTTATCCTCAACCCACTTGACTCCTAAATTTGTTGATATAGACTCTTAAGGTCACAATTTACCTCTCTCTACTTTCCCCATTGCTCATGTGGAATTCTATCATCCTTGGTGTTTCCCCCCCATGCACCCTAAACATTGGTAAGGAAAACTAAACCCCTATAATCACACCAACCAAGTTCCCAAGGCCATAGGCTCTCAATAGTGATCGATGCATCATCTTGATCTTAAACTTTCACCCTCTATCTATTGTTCTCATATCAATGAGTAATTTTCTAATGGTCTCTTATTTTTTTAAACCAATAATGACTCACATGTCCTTAGATATTGTTATTTGGTTATCTTTTTAGCAGAATAGAGATGAAAAACTAGACATTAATATTTAGGATAAAATAGAAATTTTATTGTTTTGAATAAAATTGAAATGAGGAGGTCCATTCATATATTGGAGCCTCTGCATTTCAAAAAAAAATCCTACAACTTATCTTGGGATAATTTTTTCTTTAGATTATCCATCCTATAATGAGTTTCCTCTAGGATCCACTACCTCTTGGATAGCTTCACTATCTCCTATTCAGCTATAGGTAGAACCTCATCATCCTATATTTGTAATTGAACTTGTTTATCCATGAATTAAGCCACTAAGGATTTCACTCTAGCATCCTCACCCTCATCCACCAACAACTATGACCTTAGTTGGATTATAAATTCTCCCTTGGTGGTGATAATCAACTTATGTTTCTGCACTCACTCCTCTAACTGCGAATGTTCTTGTTTGGATACACAGAGTGACTTGGTTCCCTTAGAGATGTGTTTGTATTAGGTGGAATTAAACTCTTATCATTTCATGCGAGCTCACTCAAAAAATAAGTCTTGAGCTAGCACATAGAGGATGTGGTAGTCCACACCACTAGTCCCCAGGTTCACTAGTCAATTGTGGAGGGACCCCATCTATCCTATCAAGTCATCCCATGTAGTGTAGATGATGAGACTTCAGGCACTCCTCCATGATCTACATTGAACCACCTGGTTCTCCTCAGCAACATCAGACTCATAATCTTTAATATATTTGGGTGGTGAAGGTTGATACCCAGTCAAGGTCATGAGTATTGATAGTGGTGTCCTCCTTGATCATCCTTTCAGATGACTTGGGCTCCATCTATATGGAGAGATCAGGTCCACCCAACCCCTGACCAGAATTGACCTCCTCACTGGACAGATTTTTTGGATCCCCAATCACATATGATGACATGATAGGTTTCTCTTCCTATACATAGGTTGATCCTCCCAAGAGGAAAACTCCTCCAGGCCTAGACCAATCATTGAAATGAGTGTCAAAACCCCGATCCCTTCTGAAATTATTTCCTACTAAATAGATGCATCCTCAAACACTATTGTGATCAAAAAAGTATTAGATAAATTTGATATAGTAACTAATGTAAAGAAAAAACGTTTGGGAGGATACTTACATGATGAGAAGGAATGGATGGCATCCATCATTTTCACCCCTTAGACAACCACATCATGGGTGGTTATCACCCTAACCAACATCTCAAGGCCTAGGGTTTCAAATGTGAGGCCCACTATTGGAGACCCTCTACCCTAGTAGGCACCCCATGGTTACTCTAAGGTCCCCCAAAGGAGCATGATTGGGAGCTATACAAAATGATGACAAGAAATTTAGTATAGAAAATTCAAATAATTGTCAAAAATAGAAAAAAAAATATAGGTGAATAGAATTTGAACATTTACATTAGGGTTGAAAAGGGATCTAAATGGTTAGTCAACCTAGGTGACACACCCCACTATTAAAAGGATCCACTATAAATTCATTGGGATGGTTCCCCCCATAGATGACCAAAAGGTTGGGGGAGTCAAGTGACTCCACTCCCGCTTCCTCTATGGACTCCCCTGCCAAACCCTTAGAGACAGACTCTGAGGTGGGATCCTCATCACCCAAAAGGCACCTTCCCCACATTCCATATAGGACTCCTTGACCTATTTTGATGCTTCCTGAATTATTTTAAATATTGAGTTAATGTTTCTAAAGGAAATGAAATTCAATCCTAACATCAAACTCATGAGCTGGAATCTTACCTCTCCAAAGAGTACCTTGGTCAAGTCTCATGGGTGTTTTTTAAGCTCTCCTAGGGACTCTCATATTCATGATAAATAACCCAATACTACTTATCATTGGAGTCCTATTAATAGGCATCATGTTCCATTTCCTCCTAAGATAACACCCTGATGGCAGTTTCCTCAACAGGTGCCTCATAAATCATAGATAACATCTACATATTGTTATGCTTTCCCTCCTCATATTAGTGCAATAGGGAATCTATGCCCACCAGGTAGGTAAAATTCTCCTAATATTTTACCTGGGTGGTGATTCTAGAAATCCTTACATCTGAGATCTTTATCACATCTCCACTAAGACTCCTCTATATTTTCTCTTTAGTTTGAGATAGCCACAAAATATCCCATGCCTCCTAGAGATTAGGGTGGATGGATTCCTCTATATCCTAAACTAGGTAGCTCAACTACTTCCCCAAAGCTTCTTGGGACCTACTATTTATAGACTTAGAGATTTTATATTTCTCACACAACTAATTCAATAGAAGCACTACACTTCCAAACGTGATCTCTTTAGGGGACCCTCTAGAAGGTGGGGGAAAGAAGGGTCCCTAAACTCTTTATTGTACTATTTATACCCTAGTATAGTCCCTTAATCCCACCTGGAGAGCTTCGTTGATGGTATCCCGCCTCCTACCCTACTCCTCCTAGGGCTCCTCTAAGGCATCCACCCACCTTATTTTCTTCTATAAAACTGTGTTCATATATGTCTCCTCCCAATTATTCATGTAATTTTGGGTGAGGTTGCTATTCATATTAGTGGGTGGTAGTATAATGACCTCCCTGGAGCCTTCACTGATAAAAATCCCCCACAATAGATGAAGGACGCAGGGGATCCTTTTAGTGTAAAACCAAGTGTATGCATGTATTTCAGTAGTTGGATGTAGTTGAACTACTGAGTGGATCTCAATGGTGTATATGGTTTATAGTAGATGTTTATATCGACCCTTGAAACCAACACCCTAACTCAAAAGGCCTAAAATTATTACCTCTACTATAGAATCCTTTGGATGTTTTCGATCATTTCACTAGATGGGGATAGGAAGGGTTTGAAGTTAAAGTTCCCTTCATTCCAAATGCGGTTCACCACCCTAGCCTCACTGAGAATCGTCGACCTAACACTAGAAATGTTTATGATATAGGTTTAGAGTTTTACACTTGGGGGTAATGTCATATAAGAAATCATACCTCCCAAATTACATCGTGATCCACCCATAAAAATTAGAATAGACCATAGATGTACCTGGGCATGTCTCCTATCAAAACATGCCCCAATTGGTTAAACAATTTGGCTAGTACTGGGATGTTGAGTTTGACCTATTTATCAAACACCAATATTAACACCATTACCATGGTTCTCAACCACGTTCCCATGCATTAATCCCTAACTAGAAGGAGTCACCCACCTAGGAATTTCACAAATAACATCATGTACCTGGCCTTTGGGTAAAAATATTGTATGTTTTATCCCCATTTCTCATACTATCCCTCCACCAATATCATTTGGTATGACCCCAGGCTCCTCTGGTGTTGTGAGTTAGGACACAGCTTTGGCCACCCTAGTATCCTCCTTTACAGCATTCTCAATAATAGGATCAACCATTTCTTGAAGGGTATATCTCAATGAAAAAGAGGGTGATGTTTTGGGGTCTATGACATCTTTTTTAAAATAATTTTCACTGCCATGAACATTTGGTTTGTGTTCCCCCAATCATTGGGAATTGTGTGAAACTCATTGTACTAGAATACCTTCAATGGGATATTTCCTATGTGGTTCAAGTCTCATAAATTGATTCCCACCTCCCCATGATGGAGGTGTAAGGTTTTGGTATCTATAGAGCACATGCCGATAAGCTTCAATAGTAGCTCCGGGTGGCAGTAGACATAAAACTAAAATGTCCACACTACCTTATATATTGTGATATAACATATCTCAACCACATACTCCTCACAGACATATCATACCCAGTACACTCATTCCCATTCATTAGTGAAATTTCCTCCTAACCTTTAGTCTCAATCTTCATACTAGCCTGTATAATTGTTTGAGATGATGGCTCGAACAATGCTTAAAAAACATGTTGAGAAATCCTCATCCACTGGAAACTCCCCAGTGACTGATCGGGTTTTATCACTAAGGGTGTAAATGAAGCAACATCCCATTTCCTTATTGAATGGACTTTGGTAATGATATTCCAATGTTTAATCTTTTCATGGTATGAGAACCAAAACCAAGATGAATGAATCTCCACAGTTATGATGACCACATATTTGAGTAGCCCAAAAAAATAAAGTGGTAGTATATTGTTGATTTGATACCCTCTATATTATTCTATAGAGGCCCAAGTTTCTCATACGTACATATTATATCTTTTTAGATAAATATTCATTTTATTACAAAAACACATTCCTGAGGATCATATTGGTTTAGTGTCTTTGGAGACTAGGTACACAATATTCTTATTTAATGAAATATATTCAACATCTCCCATAAATATCTTCCCCTTTAGTACTCTTCACAAACATACCCTGCTTAAAATCTTTCTTCATAACCTGGGGAATGGAAATATAATAAAGGGTGATCTCATATGAATAGTAAAGCTAAGTAAGGGAAATATGTAAACATAACAGGATCATATAAAGGTATGAGAACATGAGAATAACATATGAAAACCATACATTGTATATCAAATATGAAAATCTTGATTCATGGAATAGATATTTGTTATTCATAAGACATGAATCATAAAGTAATCGAAGAACATATGCCATGAGAGCATATTATAGGCATAATACATGGAATTGTGGCATACACATAAGCATGTAAAATCATTTCCATAGTAGTCAAGGCTCATTGCCAAGGCTATCATAGTGGAATGGGTTCACTCCCCAAACCATAATATTAGTCAAGGTTCACTCACAATACTATGATAGTGGAAAATTTCCCTTACTAAATTAGGTTCACTTCCCATTCCAATCTTATCTATCTCACTATATATAAATCTTTACCTAATACATTAGAGGGAGATATAGGTCTCACCCATATCATAATTAAAACCATATTTATGTGTTCAAAAAGATCATAAAACATTTATCATATCATAACATATGAAATGAAATGGGTTTCATAAACATTTCATCATATCATAACCTATGTAAAATAGATAGGTTTCATAATCATTTCATTGTTTCATCAAAGCATAACTTGTGGAAAAAGAAGCGGGTTTTATAAGCATTTCATCACAGTATAACCCGTGGAAGAGAAATGGGTTTAACAAACATCTTATCAGCATAAATATAAACCATTAAAATAAATGATAATAATGGTGTCCTTGGATAATATCCCTAATAATGAATAAGTTACATAAAAGGATGTTATCTTAGATGGAAAATGATTTTGAAAGATCATATGGAACATTTATTAAGGAAAATAGCCTTTCCTCTTTAAAAAATACTTTTTAAAACATAAAGCATTTTGAAAATATTTCTCTTTAAAAATAACCTTAAAAACATATAAAGGAAGATTCAAATCAAATAATGGTCCTGATGGTGTGAAATTCCATTTATTCCGTACATGTTAAAATAAATATTCCTTTCACATTTTTAGTAAAAGCCAAATGGGACTTGTTTGGAAAATAATAAGAAGTCTCCTTTCAAAACATTTTGTAAAAAGTAAAAAAATGGTTAAAAATAAATCATTTTTAGAATGTTAAAAATATTTTTTTGAATTTTTTTTATAAAATATGGTTTTATAAGAGAAAGGGTTTTTAAACAAATAGAGAAATAAAGATGATTTTTTGTAAAAACGTCATTTTGAAATATTTAGAACATATAAAGAGTAAAATGAATAGAAAACATGTATTCTTAAGAAATAACCATATTAGAAGAAAATAAATGAGTTTATTGAGATATAGATCATAATATTTCATCAATTTAAGGATAATCATGAGCAATCCCAATAAATAATGAAATTGTAACATAAAACCCTTACCACTTTGGTAACTTTGAATCATAGGCCCCATGAAATAATAAAATTAAATAAAACTTATAATATCATGAGAATAAATAAATTCAAAATACTACATGTAAATGGGTCTGTATATACACCTCATAAAATAAGATAGGTTCATAATATAGAATATGTCTCAAAGAAGGTAAATTGAGACAAACATATCTTACCGCTTTGGAAAGTTTTTAACCGTAAACATCATGAAATAGATATCCTAAAATGGATATGTAAATCCAAATAATTTTAATTATATGAATCATAAAATAAATTTATGGGTATTATATGCACATCATCAATGAAATAAGTTGTGAATAATGCATGTGTCTCACAGAAGTAAAAAAAGTTAGATAGAAATCCCATAACACTTTAGTAATATTTTAGATCGTAAGCCCCAATAAATAATAACATCAAATTAAACTTTTAATATCACTAAAATAGTGATATTAATTATATAAAATTTCAAATGGGTATTATATACACCACAAAAATTAAATGAGGGGTGAATTTTCATATGTCTCCCAGAAATAAAAGTGAGGCTAGAAATCATTTACCTTAAGTCATGACTTCCTTCTTACTTTCCATTCTAGTGGAATACGATAAAATCATTTAAGATAAATTTAATGGCCACAAAGAAGTAGACCAAATAGGTGTTAAAAAAACATTGATATCATAAAAAATGATGATAATAGGATAACATTTTATTTCAAAATCATTTTACTAATGTTGGAAAATTTTTATGAGAAGATATACTTACTAGCTTCCATTCCATTTTTTAAGCACAAACTCATACTTTGGTTGTTACTTGGTCAATTTACAATTCATCTCTTACTCTATGATATGAATTTTTATATATAAAGAACTAAATAAGATCTATAAAAGAATTATAAGACATTCCTTTTATCTCTAGTTATTATCAAAACAAAATGGTTAGCACAGGTTATGCATCAATATTAATATGGTGAAATAATACATTAATCTATAAAAAATCATCCAAAATTAAACTTAAACCATTCTATAAATGATTAACCTTATAACCATTCCAAAATAAAAAATTTATAAATAAGGTCACTAAATTTCTCAAAATCAACTTAACATTAATCCCCTAAATATCATAAAGTAACTATTGATTGTCACATAACAAATATGTGAATATATTATATTTTAATGAATCATGAAAATAACCAAAATTACCATTAAACATTAATGAAAACATATATACTTCCTCATTCTTTGAGTAAAACTACAGATTATTGAATATATTCCATAAATTAAATAATTTTGTAAACTCCATCAATGATAACATAAACCACTTTATCCACAAATCATTAATCAGTTCCAAAGTCATTAATACTATCCAATTTAATTTATTCATATCAATCATCTCTTTGTCCAAACTAAATACCATTTTCTCAACATTGGTAACAATTTCAGGGTTATCTTCCCTTAATCAAAATATAATTTTTCCATTAAATCACTTTTCTAGGTCATCGGTACCATTCAACATATTTTTTAAAATACTTAATGAAAAATTTATACTAAACAATCCTTATATATTTCATAATTCATATAACATAATTCTTGAACTCCAATTCATAAGCACTTAGATCATCTCACTTCCTTCTCAAAAAATTAACTAGGATTTGTTATCTTATTCATTAATACCTCTTTCCTTTCATATGTCATTCATAGTCTCTTCATCATCAATAGAAAAACCATTACTCATACAACCTTGTTGATTATCTTTATGATATTTTTCCTTAGTACATAAATTTATATAATGCCCATAAATTCCACATTTAAAACATTAAAAAAGTCGATGATATGTTAGGGATACCATTATTCCCATCCATTGAATTAACCAAAATTTTCATTTTTCCATTGAAAATACTTGCTTTATGTCCTTTTTTCACACCTAAAACATCTTATTATCCATCTAATATATTCTCTTGAGTGTTTCTTCCCACATTATCAACATGTAGGAAACTGGATATTCTTTACTCCATGTTCTCCATTACCCGAACTCTCAATGATCTCTATCCTTCTCTTCTTTGGTGAGTCTAAAAGTTGGTTAAGGTGCACATTGGTAATCATGTTTCCTGATAATTGATTAGGGATAATCACAATATCTTTAACTCCAGTTATCATCTCATTTGTTTTCTCATAAATATACTATCTATCATATTCCACATTAATTCAATTCCTTTTATTTTATTCCATTGACTAAAACCAAAAAAACAGTGTGAGTAATAATATTCATAGTGTGAAACCACATAATCATGAAAAATCACTTATATGATGTCTAAATCATGACACCTTTTTTTAATATATGATAACTTAGTTTTATCCAAGTAAATTTATATTCATCATCTATTTAAATCCTTCATGATAGTTCATAAAGAGTTTGTGAATTTCCAAATCATATCCCTCGAGAGTGTCAAACTAGGTGTGTATCAAGGCCCGTTGTCATGCACCAGGTGACAATCGAGTCCAAATAAATGAACCATTTTTCTGAGTTTTAACCCTAGGTACCTCTATGCCATATCCACATCCACTTTTAGTATACAAACAGGTATGTAATTAATTGGAAAACACATGCTCTATCATTTACCCAAATTCCAAGACATTTTCCTATACTTTGAATCATCTTTAGATTTATCCTTAGAGACATGCCTAGACATATCCTTAGAAATATACCTAGGGATATCACAAAATATTTCTCATCATATTTTACAAAGGTTAACTAAACCTTTAATTTGATACCAACTATAGTGACCCAGATTTCTCATACATACATATTACATCTTTTTATATGAATATTAATTTTATTATAAAAACACACACCCAAGGACCATATTGGTTTAGTGTCTTTGGAGACTAGGTAAATAATCTTCTTATTTCATGATAGATATTAAACATATCTTGTAAATATTTTACCCTTAGTACTCTTCACAAACATACCCTACTTAAAATTTTTATTCATAACCTGGGGAAAGGAAGCATGAGAAAGGGTGAACTCAGATACTCAGTAAGGGTAAATAAGGGAAATATGTAAACATAATGTGAGTATAATGGTATGATAACATGATAATAACATATGAAAACCATACCCTTTATATCAAAGATCAAAATATTGAGTCATGGAATAAATATTGGTAATTCATAAGACATGAATCATAAAGGAATCAAATAACATAGGACATGAGAGCATAACATAGGAATAATACATGGAATTTTTGAATACACATAAGCATATAAAATAATTTCCATAATAGTAAAATATCATTACCAAGGCTATCATAGTGGAATGGGTTCACTCCCCAAACCATCATAGTAGTCAAGGTTCACTCCCAAGACTATCATACCATACAAAGTCCCTTAATAAATTAGGTTCACTCCCCATTCTATTCCTATCTATATCATGAGATATAAATATTTACCCAATGCATCGGAGGAAGATATAGGTCCCACCCATCTCATAATGAAAACCATATTTATGTGTGTCAAAAGATCATAAAACATTCATCATATCATAACCCTTGAAATGAAATGGGTTTTATAAAAATTTCATCATATCATAACCTATGGAAAAGATATAGGATTCATAATCATTTCATCATTTCATCAAAGCATAACCTGTGGAAAAAATAAGTGGGCTTCATAAGCATTTTATCATGGTATAACCCATGGAAGAGAAAAATGTTTCATAAACATCTTATAGTAGTAAACATAAACCATTCAAAGAAATAATAATAATGGTTTCCTTGGATCATATCAATATTAAATCATAAGTTACATCAAAGGATGTCATCTTATATAGAAAATGATTTTGAAAGATCACTTGAAATATTTCTTAAGGAAAATAGCATTTCTTCTTTGAAAAACAATTATTAAAACATAAAACATTTTTAAATTCCATTTATTTTAAAATAACCTTGAAAAATTATAAATTAATATTCAAATAAAATAATTTTCATGATGTTGGGAAATTACAGTCATGTCATACATGCTAAAATAAAGATTCCTTTCAAATTATTAGAAAAGACCAAAGAGGAATTGTTTGGAAAATGACAAGAATATTCATTTCAAAACATTTTGTAAAAAGTAAAACATGGGTAAAAATAAATAATTTAGAGGATTTAAAAAAAATTAATTCATTTTTAGAAAACATTATTTTGGGAGAAAAATGGTTTTTGATCGAAGAGAGAAATAAAGATGATTTTTCTTAAAACATCATTTCAAACTATTGAGTAGATAAAGAGAGTAAAATGAAGGGAAAACATGTATTATACAAAAATAACGATATTATAATAAAATAAATATGTTTCTTTATATATATATATCATAATATTTCATCATTGGAAGCATAATCATGAGAAATCCTGATAAACGATGAGATTGTAACATAAAACCCTTACCACTTTGGTAACTTTGAATCATAATCCCAATAAAAGAATAATTTTAAATGAAACTTAGAATATCATGAGAATAAATAAATTCATGTTATTAAATTTCAAAGGGTTTGTATATAAACCTCATAAAAGAAGATAAGTGAATAACATAACATATATCTCAAAGAAATAAAATTGAGACAAAAATATCTTACCGCTTTGGTAATTTTTGAACTGTAAATACCATGAAAGAGATATACTAAAATGGATATTTAAATAAAAATAATTTTCAGGAGAATAATCATAAAATACATTATTGGGTTGTATATAAACCTCATCAAATAAATAAGTGGTGAATATGGCATGTGTCTCACAGAAGTAAAAAAGTGAGATGAAAATCCCTTACTGCTTTAGTAATATTTTGGATCATAGGCCCAAATAAATAATAACATTAAATTAAACTTTAAATATAATTAAAATAATGATATTAATGATATAATATTTCAAAGGGGTTGTATATATGTAATGTTATATCCCAGCTTACCCTCAAACTGATAGCTGGATAGGTCACAACATGACCTCAAGAGCATCTCCCCTTACACCAGAGACTGCCGACTAGTAGCAAGGCTGTAAGGATAGTCAGTGGGGAGACTATACCCTCATATCAGAGTTTGCACGGTAGTATAAAAATATATAAATATATGACAATAGTGGAATCATTATAAAGGAAAAAATAATGCAGTAGAAGTCAATTGTAATATCAACTCAACAAAGAAAAACATCAATGCCGGTTTATACAATGTATGCATGTCATGGTGGTACATATCTGAAAGAAGTAAAAAAATCAGCATGATTTATATCTCAATAAAAAAAATGAAAATACCCAAATCCCCAAGGGTGATCTCCACAAGCATCCTAATCTCCCAATCAGTCATTTTCTCCTAACTTCCAAGTACAAGCAAACAACAACAAGCAATGTACAAGGTCCTGTAAACAAGTAGAGTTTACTTAGGTACCCTAGTGAAATGGAGGCACGAATAGGGTGTGAGATATAAATATTAGTAGGTCAAGACCACTAGTGTTTAGATCAATCTAGAAAATGAAATAAAATTAAATAGTGTGCAATTATATCGAAGCAATAATAGAATTGAATAAATAACCAACAACCCATCCAGGTTCCAAAGGGACACCTGACGGAGATACCTACTTCGCCTCGTAGCCAGAATAGGAGTTTGAATAGGAACAATATATATATAAATAATGTATAATGAACTGTTTATCACATTATTTAATATTCTTTGTTTAACCACACAAAAGAATGATCATGTTACCATTCTTATATTTTACCCATTCGAATGACGTTATCATTCCATAACTCATACACACTTGAATGTCCACGTTATCATTCCATGATCACGCACCCACGAATGTTCATGTTACCATCCCATACTCACGCACCCATGAATGTCCACATTACCATTCCATACTCATGCACCATGAATGTTCATGTTACCATTCTATACTCACACACCCATGAATGTCCATGTTACCATTCCATACTCATGCACGCATGAATGTCCATGTTACCATTCCATACTCACGCACCATGAATATCCATGTTACCATTCCATACTCATACACCCATGAATGTCCATGTTACCATTCCTTACTCATGCACCCATGAATGTACATGTTACCATTCACCGCTTCATAATATAATTAATTCATCAATTAATTATCATCATCAATATCATTACTAGTTCAACAATTAGTTAAACACAACAATTCATTTAGTTAACTCAACAATTAACTTATCAAAATAATTACTCTAGTCAATTTAACAGTAACTAGTCACAAGAAAACCATATCAATACCACATAATTAATTCATAAATTAATTATTTCTAGAAAACCATCTCAATTTCACATAATTAATTCTCAAATTAATTATCTCAGCTTAGCCCCAAATAAAAATCTCATAATTAATCCCCTTATCTATATTAAAATCTCATAACACATAATTAATTCATAATTAATTATATCAACTTAACCAATTTAATATCTCATAATTAATCTTCCAATTAATTATCATTTAAAAACACATAATTAATTCGTAATTAATTTTCTCAAATTAACCAATTTAATATTTCATAATTAATCCCTCAATAATTATTATCTCAAATCACATAATTAATTCATAATTAATTATCTCATATAAACCAATTTAATATCTCATAATTAATCCCCCGATAATTATTATCTCAAACCACATAATTAATTCATAATTAATTATCTCATCTTAATCAATTTAATATCTCATAATTAATCCCCTGACTAATTATCTCAATTTTAACCTCAAAGCATATAATTAATTCACGATTAATTATCTCATCCCACCAATAAACAATTTATTCAAACATTATAGTCAACTTTATCAAAAGCTGTAAATCAAAAAAATACATTTTATTAATTAGAAAAAGTTAAGAATCCTACCTCAAGGAATTGGATGGGTCAATGCTTTCTAACTCAAACTGCAACGCACTCATGCACATGCACTTACACAATATTGCAGGTGCATACTAGGAATTGGTCACATCACCCTACAACGATAACAGGAACCCAAAATTATTGTGGAGAGTACTAATGCACCTCCAATTAATTCACCACAACTCAAATACACCATAAAAATATGATTTAAAGGGTGTGAAACTGATTATCGGGTTTATAGCCTTACCCGAAAATGATGGTGGTGAACCAAATCAAGTCGAACCACCAAGCCTTCAATGGTAGTTGTTGAAATACAACTTTACGAGTCCCGAGACATATTCCACACCACCTAAGATCAGAAGAAACAAGAAATTCGGGTTAATCCCGGACCTTGGGTTTTAGCCCAATGGATCTTGTGTGAAGGAGAGCCGAGAAGGCTGATGCGAAGAATGAAACATGCAAAGAGGGACATACCTTGATGAGATAGACAACTTCCATGAAGACTCTAAGATGAGATATCTACGCAAATAGGGAGCCAGAGAGGAGGGTGGTGTGCTACCCATGGGTGTTGCACCATGGGTGTTACACCATGGGTGTTGCACCATGGGTGCATCGTGAGTGACGGAGAGTTGAAAAGGCTGATGTGGACAATGAAATGCATGGAGAAGGACTCACCTTACCAAGATGGACAACTTTCGTGAAGAGACCACCATGATCTGGCACGCGGAGAGGGAGGCGGTGAGGATGGGTGGTGTGCCACCCATGAGAGGGCTGAAAGGGGGGGTTGTACCTCACCCAGGTTGTGTGCCTCTCCCTCTTTATTTCCCTTCTAATAATTTTAATAATTAATATAATAATAATAATAATAACACTCATATTATTATTATTATCATTTAATTAAAATGATTCTTTGATAAACCCCAAACTCCCCATTTACGCCTCATTTACGCCTCATTTAATTAAATTTCATTCAACCAAATTTAATTAAATAAATTCTCCAAATCATCATTGTTTAATTAAATTCTCTCACACAATTTAATTAAATAAAACCCTCATTTTTCATCAAATAATTTAATTCATCTTAACCTAGAATTTAATTAGATAAAATCCCAACTCCACATTTAATACATCATTTAATTAAATTCTTTTCAAACCAATTTTAATTAAATAAATTCTCGAACACATTATTATTTAATTAAATTCTCTCAACACAATTTAATTAAATAAAACCCGCATTTTTCATAAAATAATTAAATTCATCTTAACCTTGAATTTAATTAGATAAAACCCTAACTCCACATTTAACACATCATTTAATTAAATTCCTTTCTAACTGAATTTAATTAAATAAATTTTCTAACTCATTATTATTTAATTAAATTATTTAAACATAATTTAATAAAAAATCCAAAACCTCATTAATAATCATTTAATTAAATTTGTTCCAACTAAATCTAATTAAATAATTTCTCCAATTCATGTTATTTAATTAAATTCTCTGAAAACAATTAAATTAAATTAAAAACTCCAAATCATCAACATTATTTAATTAAATTATCTCAAACTCAATTTAATTAAATAATAACCCTCGTTTTACAATGACTAATTAAATTCTTCTTAACCATGAATTTAATTAAATAAAATCTCTATATCACATTATTTAATTAAATTCCTTTTTACCTTTAATTTAATTAAATAAAACCCCAACTCCTTATTTACACATCATTTAATATTACCATTTAATATTACCCTTATTTGAAAACCCTCAACTCCTCATTTACATGTCATTAAATTAAATTCCTCTTATCTCAAATTAATTAAATAAAGACTCCAACTTATCAACATTTAAAATAAAATTAATTCTTTTTATCTCAATTTAATTAAATAACTTCTTCATCTCAATATTATTTAATTAAATTATCTCAAATTTAATTTAAATAATGAAATCCTAAATATAATATTTAATTAAATTCCTTTAAACCCTGAATTTAATTAAATTAACTTAACCCAAAACTCAAAATTGGGTAGACTGCATGGTTTGACTCGCACGGTCTGACTGTCACACCCCGACCGCAGATGCCCTTGTTTTTAATCTTTTCTTAGTCCCGGTTTTAATTTTTTTAAGTTTAATTGTGTTCGCGGGTTTCGCGCTGGTGCGCGGTCACCGCATCGCTAGCGGTGACGGTGCGTTTGGCCCGGGTGATCGCGTGTTCGCCCGACGTTTAAATATTAATTTTTTTTTATATTCACAATTAATATAATTAGTAGTATTAAATTGTTATAAATATTATTATTATTATTTTATTATTAGGATTGTTAAAGTATTACTATTATTATAGTTGCGATATTATTATTATTATTATAAAGTTTTATTATCTTTATAAAGTTTTATTAATATTATCAGGATTTTATTTTTGTTTATCTACTTATTCTATAACTATTATTATTATTATTATATTATTACTATTATTATTATTATTATTATTATTGTGTTAATAAAAAAAATTGAAACCCTAAACTCCCCCCCCCCCTTCTCTTGTGCGGCGCCCGAACCCCCCCCCCCCCCTTTCCTTTCTCTTATGCGGTGCCTGAACCCCCCCCCCCCCCCCTTGCCCTCCTGCATGCGCCGGCCTCCCAGCCTCCTCATCGTCAGTGTCCCGGCGTCCCCGCTCCCTGCCGTCGGCGTCTCGGCCCCCGCATCCCCTTCACCATGCCGCCAGCCCCTGCGCAGCTCCCTCGGCGGTCCCGGCTCCCTCGGCGGTCCCGGCTCCCTCGGCGGTCCCGGCTCCCTCGGCGGTCCCGGCTCCCTCGGTGGTCACATCTCCCTCCGCCGTCCTGGCCTCCCTCCCCTTCGGCGGTCCCGGCTCCCTCCGCTATCCCGTCTCCCTCCGCACCGCCCCTCCCCGGCACCCTCCTCCGACCTCGCCGGCCTCCCCTGTTCTCCCTTCCTCCCACTCGGCCGCCCCCTTCACCGGCATGCCCCGCTCACACCCCGACCTCCCCCGTTTTCCCTTCCTCTTGCTCGGCCGCCTCCACTCCGGCCAGACCTCCTCTCCGGTGCGGTCTCATCCTTCGGTTCCCTTCCCTGCCAACACAGCCCCATCCGGCGACCCCCCTTTCCCTCCGGCAACGAATCCCTCCTTGCGGTAGTTTTTTTATCTCCCTCTATTTTTTTTATGTTTTTATGCTACTGAGGATTTCACGTTTAGGGGTGACCCCATTGTTTTGGGTTTAATCTTACTTATTAGTGTTTTTTTAACAGTCTTTGGGGTGTGAACGATGTGCGCTTGATGTTCGCACCTGAATTTCAAAATCTTATTTATTCGTGAAGTTGGATTCCATTTCTTATGCCACTTTAAATTATGTTTACCTTGTTTACCTGATGTTCACTTCTCTTAGGTTGCTGGTTATGTGTTTTTTTTGTTAAATTAATTATATCATGTGGAAATTGTCGGTTCTTCTTTGTTTGGATAATTGTTTCACCAGGTTATTTGAGTTGATGTGTTTTTTGGCTGGTTAACTTGGTGCGAATTTAGTTTTAAAAAAATAATTGAGGTTGTGTTTGATATTGTGTGTGTGTGTCAGGTATATGTGAAGTAGCATGTGTTTCGCGGGAAAACCATCTTTTGTGATGTTTAATATCTTTTCATGGGAATGTGTATTTAGTTTGTTTCATCTATGTGTGTCTTGCGTCTTCTATTATAGTATGTTGGGGTTGTGCGTTGATCAAATATGTGTTCTTGAATGAGTTTTGGGTGTGCAAGGCTCTGGGTTTCTCTTTGGTTTTTTTATAAATTTTAAAGTGGTGTATTCAATAGTGTCGAAGGTGCGAGTTGTGTTTTGAAAACGTTTCAAGGTGGTTCTTTCACGTCGTTTGCTTGTTTGATTTGTTTTAAGTTTGTGTTTGTGTAATTTTAGTTGTTGTGCGTTGTTGCAGCGCGTTTTCTAAGTAACCTCGCGATACTGTGGTCATTGAATTGCGTGCACTTGGGCGCTGGTGTGAGTCGCATCGCGTGGGCATGTCTGAGTTGCGTCTTGAGGTAGATCTCTCACTGCACTTTCTTTTAAATTTAGAAATTTATTTATTCCCTGCCATTTCATTATTTTTCAATAAATTTATAGTAGCACTGGATAGCTATTACTAGAGTCGTGACTTGTTGAAATTGAAAACTGTTTTCTCCTTGCATCGCACTGAAAATATTTTCATGGATTTAATTGTGTGACTTTCTTGTGATGTTGCTAAATGAGTACTTTATGAAATTTTCAAGTCTTGTTGAATAGTGTTTGGAAATGGTCAGTGTGTGTGAAATGGCGAGTGTATCGTTTATGGAAAGTGGTGATTTCTTGAAAACTTAGATAGAAGAAATTCCCATTTGGACTTTAAATTAGATTTTGGGAACTTTTCAGTGGTGGTTCGGTTTTCCTTAAATGAGTTTCAAAGTATGATTTTTCTGGTTTTCAACGTGATGGTGTGTGTCATATCTTTTGGAAACGCTTTGGTACTAAATGGTCTAAACGTAAGTGATGTGGCGGCCCGGTTGGCACTTTATTGATTGTGAACTAATTACATATATATATATATATACGTACTTAAGGGGAACCTCTACAGGGGGACTTCCCTTCGAGGATTGTCGTGTAGCGGTGTCCGTGTAAGGGGACGGCAAGTGCGGTGAGGTGAGTCACGCGTGCGAGGGCCTCCCACTTACACAGTACTTTTAAAACCACCGTGGGTTCCTGGGAGTCTTTTAGAGAATCGAGTGACGGTTGCTGGCTAACCCCGATTAGACGGGTTAGTCCCCCCTAGGTAGGTAGGCCTTGTGGAGCGTTCCACTGGTTGGCTATTAGCGCGTCCAGTTGGTTATTGACTGTGGAGTACCATGCTGGCAGGTATTCTAAACCCGAGTACATCCAGGGGTTTTCTAGGAATGTTTAGGATCACCCATGGTTACTTGATGTTCATTGCTTGTTTACTTTCAGTTGTTCTTTACAGCTTATACTGTTATATGTTGTGAAAATGGTTTTCAAATGAAGATGCGTTATTCTCTTTGTGTAAAATTTGAAAATTTAACACTTCTTTCTCTTTTAGAATGAATTTGGCACCAATGAAAGGAATTCAACTTTTTAAAAAGAATAAGGGTAATGTCTCGTGTTTTGATCTTCAAGTGAAACATTATGAAAGATTACTTTTATAATTTGTAGTTCAAACCTGGAATTTATAGATTCTTCATTTACTGGAAGTGCTTTGGGATTTTTTGTTGGGCTCACCTATAGAGTATTTTTTTGTACTCATGCCTATCTTTATCATTTCAGTTGCAGGTTTCCGTTGATCAGGTTTCCCTCAGTTGATTTGCTCATTATTAGAGCAAGTTCAGCTTTTGGTTGGGAGGTGACTTGGATGGTCACATGGTGGTATGTTGAGGAGTTCTGTTCCTTTTCTTGTTGAGCTGCTCGAGTTCCGTTTATTCTTGTTTTTCTATGTATCTTTTATGGGTCAAATCGTTCCCAACGATTAAAACTTGATGCCCGGCACTAGTTTCCATCCTGGGGGGATGAGGAATGCCCCTTGGGACTTTCCGCGGACCGGCTCGAGTGACCGGTTCAGGGTCGACCCGGGCTGGTTCGTGACAAAATGGTATCAGATGAGGTTGGTTCTTGTTATTTGGGTTGTTCGGTAGAAGGAGATTAGGACTTTTGGAACTCGAGAGGTAGGTGCGGGAAGAGCGTCACGAACTCTTGCTCGCGTTGATCCTCGAGTTACCAGGGGTAGTTCGGGAGTTGTGTCTTTTGACCTCATTTTGGGTTGGGTAATGAAAAAGGAGACGAGCCAGTGTCACGTCACGATTTCACATGGAGTAGTGACTCATGTGGAGTCCGAGTACACGGTTTAAGTTCCTCCTAGTGGTTGATGCTTACTTGGGGCGTGGCTCACTACCATGTCGTCGGGTTAAGCGTAACTACTAGTTCCTCATTCTGGTGATTCTTTGTAAGTTGTAATATGTTTGGTTCTAGTTGGTGTGATCGTGTTTTTGAAAATTAAAGTTGAATTTTGAAATGGAAATGTTTTCTTTAAAATGGGTTTAAATTGGTAGAGGGATTTTTTGAAATTTAAAGTGTTCTGGTTTCAAAACTGGGTGTTTTCTTGGAATTGGTAGGAAAATGGTTTGGGTGCGACCCTTGGTTTTCCTTATGAATGATCGCATGTGTGCGGGTTTGTGAGAAAAGTGAATGAGAGGAACTTGTTCGTGGATGACGTGAGTGGAATGGATGGACACGCATGTGATGATTCATGAGATTCTATGAGTGTTTATTTGAAACCAAAGGTTTAACCTTGTCTTTCTAAAATGATTTTTGAAAGAGGAAAATTATTTTGGAAATTGGATTTTGTCTCAGAAAGTGGGTTTTTTGTTTGGAAGTAGTCTTGAAATGAAATGGTGATTTTTGAAAAGTGGATTTTTGGCGTGCGAGCCAGTTGTTGGTATGCGATTATCCTTTTGATTAAGATCTGATTGGATGCTGATTTTTTTTTGGCGTGGTGTTTTATATGTTGTTCAGAAATACCGCCCAGAAAGGTCCCCAGAGTTTTGATGAGTCATGACCGGTTTTTGGTCTTTCTCGGACGTTGTCTGTCCTTCATGGTGATTGGAGTCTGTTAGAGACAGTGCAGTGGCTTGAAGAAGTCGAGCGCGTCTTCAGGGTATTGTGAACTCCCAAAGCTGTTAGAGTACATGTTGTTTTGGGTCTGTTCGAAGGTCCAGCTCTGGATGAGTAGGAGTTGTTTTCCCCGCCATTACTGCAGGTTGGGATGATGTGGTATGTCTTTAAAGTCATCTTCGTTCAATGGTTTATACCTGAAGAAGTGAAGGCAAAGAAAAAGGGAGAGCTCATGCATATTCAACAACATCAATAGACGGTGAAATCATATGTTGACCATTTCAAGGAACTGATTGACTTTTCTCTAGAGGTGGAATCGCATGAGATCATGAAGGCCTCTCTTTTTACCGGGGGTCTCCGTCCATAAATCAAGGAGCGGGTCCTCCCTCCTAAAGACCATCGTTTCGAGAAGCTGGTGGAGGAAGCGTTTTTAGCTGAGTTGGTGTCTGGAGCACAGGTGGTTGGCAGTCCAGCATACCCAGTTGTTCGTGGGGTTTCTCCATCTTGCGAGGAAAGGATGCCAGAGAAACCTGTTCCTAAGGAGTTATCTCCTTTGGTCCCAGCTCCCGGTTCGTCAGATCGTTCAGTGGTATGCTATCAGTGTGGTCGTTTCGGACATTTGAAGCCATCTTGTCGCAACCCTCCGAAGACGTGTCATCATTATGGCTGTCTGGGTCATTTGGAGAAGTTTTGCAGGAAGCGTCGCTTGAAGAGGACGTTGTGATTGGAGAGTTTCAGTACCTGACTGTGAGGCAGGAGATGCTTCAGCCATTAGAGCCCCAACCACAGGTCTCGGGGTAAAGCTCGCGCACAGTCAGGAGTCCCCAGGGGTGTGAATCCTTGGTCCGAATTTTGTGTTCCGTGTTGGCGGTGGAACAATTAAGATCTTTTTGTACTTGTTTTTCTACTGTTAAAGTTTTGATGTTATTGTAAGTTCATTGTTTTACCATGGGGTTATCATGGACTAATTCTATTCTGATCTATGTAGTCTCGTTTGTGTAGATGTGGTTATGATTTTTGGATTTCAATGGGTCTTGTTTTCAACTCGATGTCTGGTTAAGTCTTTTTCATGGGTTTCACCCCTAGTGTTGAAGGTCATTTACTTTGGTTAAGGATTCAACGTTTCGACGAAGGCGTTGTTTTTCACTCGTGCTATAGGAGTTGGTTTAAATTAGTTGGGAGTTCCCGCGTCGACCCCCGCTTTCCTAGGGTTGTCTATTTAGATGGTTAATTTTTCTGCACAAGTTGAGCTCTTGTGGTGGGTAGAACCCCTTCGTGTTCTCCCATCAACCTCAGACCTCAGTTTTCTCTTGAATCGGTCGGTTGTGACCTGTGTAGAGTAAGGTCATCCTGAGATTCTCAGTTCTCTTCAGTTCCTTTAGTTCCGTTTGGGCATAGACTTGAATCTTGGCCGACTTTTTCCTTGGTGACTTTCTGGGGGCAGAAAGTGTCTGTGGTGGGGAGAATTGTCACACCCCAACTGCAGATGCCCTTGTTTTTAATCTTTTCTTGGTCCCGATTTGAATTTTTCTAAGTTTAATTGTGTTGGCAGGTTTTGCGCCGGTGCACAGTCACCGCATCGCTAGTGGTGACGGTGCGTTCGGCCTGGGTGACCGCGTGTTCGCCCGACATTTAAATATTAAATTTTTTTTTATGTTCACAATTAATATAATTAGTAGTATTAAATTGTTATAAATATTATTATTATTATTTTATTATTAGGATTGTTAAAGTATTACTATTATTATAGTTGCGATATTATTATTATTATTATTATTATAAAGTTTTTTTATCTTTATAAAGTTTTATTAATATTATCAGGATTTTATTTTTGTTTATTTACTTATTCTATAACTATTATTATTATTATTATATTATTATTATTATTATTATTATTGTGTTAATAAAAAAAAAATTGAAACCCTAAACTTCCCCCCCCCCTTCTCCTATGGGTGCCCGAACCCCCCCCCCCTGCCCTCCTGCGTGCGCCGGCCTCCCAGCCTCCTCCTCGTCGGCGTCCCGGCGTCACCGCTCCCTGTCGCCAGCGTCTCGGTCCCCGCATCCCCTTTACTGCGCCGCAGGCCCCTGCGTGGCTCCCACAGCGGTCTCGGCTCCCTCCGCCATCCCGTCTCCCTCCACACCGCCCCTCCCCGATGCCCTCCTCCGACCTCTCTGGCCTCCCCCGTTCTCCCTTCCTCCCACTAGGCCGCCCCCTTCACCGGCACGCCTTGCTCGCGCCCCGACCTCCCCAGTTTTCCCTTCCTCCTGCTTGGCCACATCCACTCCGGCCAGACCTCCTCTCCGGTGCGGCCTCGTCCGACAGTTCCCTTCCCTGCCGACACAGCCCCATCTGGCGACCCCCCTTTCCCTCCAGCAACGAATCCCCCCTTGCGGTAGTTTTTTATCTCCCTCTATTTTTTTATGTTGTTATTCTACTGAGGATTTCTTGTTTATGGGTGATCCCATTGTTTTGGGTTTAATCTTACTTATTAGTGTTGTTTTAACAGTCTTTGGGGTGCGAACGATGTGCGCTTGATGTTCGCACCTGGATTTCGAAAGCTTATTTATTCGTGAAGTTAGATTCCATTTATTATGCCACTTTAAATTATGTTTACCTTGTTTACCTGATGTTCACTTCTCTTAGGTTGCTGGTTATGTGTTTTTGTTGTTAAATTAATTATATCATGTGGAAATTGTCGGTTGTTATTTGTTTGGATAATTGTTTCACCAGGTTATTTTAGTTGATGTGTTTTGTGGCTGGTTAACTTGGTGCGAATTTAGTTTTAAAAAAATAATTGAGGTCGTGTTTGATATTGTGTGTGTGTGTCAAGTATATGTGAAGTAGCGCGTGTTTCGCGGGAAAACCAGATTTTGTGATGTTTAATATCTTTTCATGGGAATGTTTATTTAGTTTGTTTTGTCTATGTGTGTCTTGCGTCTTATATACTAGTATGTTGGGGTTGTGCATTGATCAAATATGTGTTCTTGAAAGAGTTTTGGGTGTGCGAGGCTCTGGGTTTCTCTTTGGTTTTTTATAAATTTTAAATTGGTGTAGTCAATAGTGTCGAAGGTGCGAGTTGTGTTTTGAAAACGTTTCAAGGTGGTTCTTTCACGTTGTTTTCTTGTTTGATTTGTTTTAAGTTTGTGTTTGTGTAATTTTAGTTGTCGTGCGTTGTTGCAGCGTGTTTCCTAGGTAACCTCGCGATACTGTGGTCGTTGACTTGCGTGCACTTGGGCACTGGTGCGAGGCGCGTCGCGTGGTCATGTCTGAGTTGCGTCTTGAGGTTGGTCTCTCATTTCACTTGCTTTTAAATTTAGAAACTTATTTATTCCTTGTCATTTCATTATTTTTCAATAAATTTATAGTAGCACTGGATAGCTAATACTAGATTTGTCACTTGTTGAAATTGAAAACTGTTTTCTCCTTGCATCGCACTGAAAATATTTTCATGGATTTAATTGTGTGACCTTCTTGTGATGTTGCTAAATGAGTACTTTATGAAATGTGCAAGTCTTGTTGAATAGTGTTTGGAAATGGTCGGTGTGTGTGAAATGGCGAGTGTATAGTTTATGGAAAGTGGTGATTTCTTGAAAACTTGGATAGAAGAAATGCTCATTTGGCCTTTAAATTGGATTTTGGGAACTTTTCAGTGGTGGTTCGGTTTTCCTTAAATGATTTTCAAAGTATGATTTTTCTGGTTTTCAACGTGATGGTGTGTGTCATATCTTTTGGAAACGCTTTGGTACTAAATGGTCTAAACGTAAGTGATGTGGCGGCCTGGTTGGCACTTTATTGATTGTGAACTAATTACATATATATATATATATATATATATATATATATATACGTACTTAAGGGGCACCTCTACAGGGGGACTTCCCTTCGAGGATTGTCGTGTAGCGGTGTCCATGTAAGGGGACGGAAAGTGCGGTGAGGTGAGTCACGCGTGCGAGGGCCTCCCACTTACACATTATTTTTAAAACCACCATGGGTTCCTGGGTGTCTTTTAGAGAATTGAGTGACGGTTGCTGGCTAACCCCGATTAGACGGGTTAGTCCCCCCTAGGTAGGTAGGCCTTGTGGGGTGTGCCACTGGTTGGCTGTTAGCGCGGTCAGTTGGTTATTGACTGTGGAGTACCATGCCGGCAGGTAGTCTGAACCCGAGTACATCCAGGGGTTTTCTAGGGATGTTTAGGATCACCCATGGTTACTTGATGTTCCTTTCTTGTTTACTTTCAGTTTTTCTTTACAGCTTATACTATTATACGTTGTGAAAATGGTTTTCAAATAAAGATGTGTTATTCTCTTTGTGTAAAATTTTTAAATGTAGCACTTCTTTCTCTTTTAGAATGAATTTGGCACCAATGAAAGGAATTCAACTTTTGAAAAAGAATAAGGGTAATGTCTCGTGTTTTGATCTTCAAGTGAAACATTATGAAAGATTACTTTTATAATTTGTAGTTCAAACCTGGAATTTATAGATTCTTCATTTACTGGCAGTTCTTTGGGATTTGTTGTTGGGCTCACCTACTGAGTATTTTTTTTATACTCATGCCTATCTTTATCATTTCAGTTGCAAGTTTCCGTTGATCAGGTTTCCCTCGGTTGAGTTTATCATTGTTAGAGCAAGTTCATCTTTTGGTTGGGAGGTTACTTGGATGGTCACATGGAGGTATGTTGAGGAGTTTTGTTCCTTTTCTTGTTATGATGCTCGAGTTCCATTTATTCTTGTTTTTCTATGTATCTTTTATGGTCCAAATCATTCCCAACGATTAAAACTTGATGCCCGGCACTAGTTTCCATCCTGGGGGGATTGGGAACGCCCCTCGGGACTTGTCGCGGACCGGCTCGGGTGACCGGTTCAGGGTCGACCCGGGCTGTTTCGTGACACTGAAAGACTGTACGAAGATCGTGTGTTCACTACTGGACACCTATTTTATCATGCACGGCTGACCCGCATAGTTTGACTAACCTTGCATGGCCCATGAAAATGTCACTGCCTAGTTCGGTTCTCCCAAAACCCATCCTTCCATCTGAGAAACTCCTCGAGCCTTTACCCAAGCCCATTATCAACACTTTAAAATATCCCAACTCGCAAAACTTATTTCTGAAGCTTGGTTTCAAAACCAAAGAGATCATTAAATGAAAAACTTAAAAAATCGTATTTTAACCCAGTTTAAAAACATGGGACTTTATAATTTATCCACCTTAAAAAATTCTCATCCCTGAGAAACCATCATGAGCTACTACAACACTAGCCAACCCACCATGGTCAATAAGTCTTGTTTGAATGATCGTGTTGTGTTTCCAAACACCCAATGCACCTTTAACCATTTTAGAACCCCAATCCACTACTCTATCCTTGAAAGACATCGTCGTCCCATGAAACTCAAAAGTCATACTAGGGATAATGGCACCCAAATGGTACCAATGTCAAAAAAACTCACAAGAGAAACAAGAAATCTCATCTCTAAGTGTGCTACCTACCATGGGCTAGTCCCTTATGAAGCATACATGTTGACCCTATATCTTGGTCACGTAAAATAGAAAACACTAGGCTCAAAAGAACATTTTAATTTCATCCATTTAATTAATTCATTTCAACCTTTTAAACATTTGAATGAATTTTTTTTAACAAACCCACAAGTACTATTTCAAAACAATGTACTTGGTTTTCAATCAATGCCCCCATGACAAAATAGGCAAGCTATAACAAATTTCCTCTTTAAACATTTAAAATTTAGCATCATTTAATTTTAAACAGAAAATTTAGCATCTAAATTCATTTTAATCAGAAGGTGACCTCTGAGGGTTCCATTTATTCAATCCAAGTTCTTCAAAAAGCAACCCTATAACAGTTCATTTCAATCAAAACTCAATAGTTTTATATTTATAACCTTTTCCAACACTCTGTGGCTATACTAGGCTTAGTCGCATGGGTGTCCATCTACCAATCGATAAGGTTCCCATACACCTTACTACTGAAATTTGGCTCCCATTTATCACATCCAATTTCCATTTAACATTTTTACTCTAGCAGTCCTTTTTCAATCGTTTGAATGCACGGGTTACCCTTTTCCAGTTATAAGGCACCCATACACCCTACAACTGAAATTGGATCCCATTGTAAATGAAATCAATAAATTTCCACTCATCCAGCCACTTACACATCAAAACATCTCTATAATTTTATCTTTAGAAGCAACACAGTAGTATGCTATAACATAGAAGCATGGCATGTAATCATCTAAACATGTTATAAAATCAGGCATTCTAAAGTAGATCAAAACATAGCATTCCGTCCAAGGAACACAATCAAAATTAGCAAGTATCCTACTAATGTGATTACATGGCATGTCATATGCATGGCATGTGAATCTCTAAGTGCCTAAGATGATACATATAATGAAATTTCCTTGTCATAACAGGCCAAGGAAAATTTTCAAAATTTTCAAAATCAATAAGTAGAGGAAAATACACCAGTCACTCAAGGTGAAATCACATCAACTATAATCTCAAGCATTATAAACATCAATTCCCATCCCTGGCCACTTGTTCATTTCTCATACATGGGGTGATCAGTCCCAAGCGTGGCTATTAACCGAGTGCTGACACTTTCCTAGTCTCATATCTACCAACCCAAAATAGAAAGAGAAGGGAAAAAATTGAAAACCTGAAGCTTTGAAACCACTTCGTAACATCCCGGCCCAGCTTACCCTCAAATAGGTAGCTGGACAAGTCACCACATGACCTCAAGTGAGCCTCCTCGTATTCCAGAGGCTTCCGACTATTAGTGATGGTGCAAGGATAGTTAGTGGGGAGACTATACCCCCATATCAGAGTTTTCACAGTAGTATAAAAATATATAAATAGATGGAAATAGTGGAATCGGTATAAAGAAAAAACTAATGCAACAGAAGTCAATTGTAATATCAACTCAATAAAGAAAATTTCCAACACCAGTTTATACAATGTATGCATTTCATGGTAGTACATATCTGAAAGCAGTAAACAAATCATCATGCTTTACATCTTAGTACAAAAAAATGAAAAGGTCTAAATCCCCAAGGATGATCTCTATGAGCATCCTGAGATCCCACTCGGTCCTTTTCTCCTAACTCCCAAGTACAAGAAAACAGCAACAAGCAATGTCCAATGTCCTGTAAACAAATAGAGTCTACTCAGGTACCCCAATGCAATGGCGGCTCAAATAGGGTATAAGATATAAATCTTAGTAGGTTGGTACCACCGGTGTCTAGCTCAATCTTGACAACACAATAAAATTAAGAAGCATGAAAGTATATTGAAGAAATAATAGAATTGAATAAATAACCAACAACCCATCTAGGTTCCAAAGGGACACCTGGCAGAGATACCTACTTCGGCTCGTGGCCAGAATAAGAGTCTGAATAGGAAATATATATATATATATATATAATGTATAATGAACTATTTATCACATTATTAAATATTCTTTGTTTAACCACACAAAATAATGAGTATGTTACCATTATTATATTTCACCCATTTGAATAACATTATCATTTCATTACTCGCACACACTTGAATGTCCATGCTATTATTCCATACTCACGCACCCATGAATGTCCATGTTACCATTACATACTCACACACCCATGAATGTCCATGTTACCATTCAATACTCACGCACCACGAATGTCCATGTCACCATTCTATACTCACACACCCATGAATGTCCATGTTACCATTCCATACTCATGCACCATGAATGTCCATGTTACCATTCAATACTCACGCACCCATGAATGTCCATGTTACCATTCCTTACCCATGCACCCATGAATTTCCATGTTACCATTCACTTCTTCTTAATATAATTAATTCATCAATTAATTTTCATCATCAATATCATTACTAATTCAACAATTAGTTAAACACAACAATTCATTTAGTTAACTCAACAATTAACTTGTCAAAATAATTACTCTAGTTAATTAAACAATTAACTAGTCACAAGGAAACCATGTTAATACCATATAATTAATTCATAAATTAATTATCTATAGGCAACCATCTCTATTTCACGTAATTAATTCACAAATTAATTATACCAACTTTGCCCCAAATCAAAATCTCATAATTAATCCCCTGATTAATTATCTATATTACAATATCATAACACATAATTAATTCATAATTAATTATCTCAACTTAACCAATTTAATATCTCATAATTTATCTTCCAATTAATTATCATCTCAAAGCACATAATTAATTCATAATTAATTAGCTCAACTTACCCAATTTAATATCTCATAATTAATCCCTCTGTAATTATTATCTCAGATCACATAATTAATTTATAATTAATTATGTCATCTTAACCAATTTAATATCTCATAATTAATCCCCTAATAATTATTATCTCAAATCACATAATTAATTCATAATTAATTATCTCATCTTAACCAATTTAATATCTCATAATTATTCCCCCAACTAAATATCTCAATTTCAACCTCAAAGCATATAATTAATTCACAATTAATTATCTCAACCCACCAATAAACAATTTATTAAAACATTGCAGTCAACTTTATCAAAAGTAGTGAATCAACAAAACTGGATTTTGTTAATTAGGAAAATTTGGGAACCCTACCTCAATTAATTGGTCGGGTCAATGCTTTTTAACTCAAACTGCAACATGCTCGTGCACACACACTTCCAAAATATTGCATGCGCGTACTAATAATTGGTCTCATCACCCTACAATGATAATTGACATCCAAAATTAGTGTGGCGAGGAAAAATGCACCTCCAATTAATTCATTACAACTCAAATACACCATAAGTATCTAATTTAAAGGGTGTGAAACCAATTATCAGGTTTATAACCTTACCCAAAAATGACAGTGGTGAACCAAATCAAGCCAACCCGCCATGTCTTCGGCGATGGTTGTCAAAATACAACCCAACGTGTCCCAAGACATCTTCTGCACCACCTAGGATCAGAAGAAACAATAAATCTGGGTCAATCCTAAACCTAGGGTTTCGGATCAATAGAACCCAAGTGAAGGAGAGCCGAGACAGCTGATGCGAAGAACAAAACATGCGGATAAGGACATATCTTGACAAGAAAGAAAACTTCTGTGAAGACTATGGTTGAAGATAGTCGTGCGAAGAGGGAGCCAGAGAGGAGGGTGGTGCACCACCTATGGGTGTTGCACCATGCACATGAGCCTCAGCCCAGTTGGTGAGGTATCCTTAAGTGCATCCATGATACCCAAGTTTGAAACAAGGTAGAGGCATATTTTCGGGGGTACTTTATTAGTACTGTAGTCGTACTGTAGCAGATACTACTAGCAGGTACTATAGCAGGTATTGTTCAGTACTTTAGTATTCGTAACTATTCACCTTAATCCACTGGTTTGGGTGTGGAGTCCTTAAGGCCTTAAGGCCACCTATTTTTTTGGGTGAGTAGGGATTTTGGGCCACCTTTAAGGCCTTCAGGACACCTCAAGGCCTTCAGGCCACATACAGTTTCCCTAGATAGACTCTAAAAAAAGGAGCAGCCCCAGAGGATGATACAAAGCAGGCACACTCACCAGAGCAGAACAAATAGATTTGGAAGAATGAGAGGGTATGGCTACACCATCGGGACTAACCTATGCTTGCTCAGGAAGCTTAGCCAGATGTTTATGTGAAGGTGGAGAGCTACCATCACAATTTAGATGCTAGGGAGGGGTAGTTCCTTATAGTTATAGTCCGGTTTGAATTCCCTAAGATCTTTGGGTCATGTAACGTCCCTTAAGCCTACAGGTCATGTAATCACTAAGACTATGGGCCTTGTAAGGGTTCCCTCTCATCCCTTAAAAGGGGGTTTATCAAAAATCAATAAAAATTAAGGCCTTCGGGCCATTCAGGGTATGGGAGTTGCACCATGGGCGTGTCATGGGCGACGGAGATTCGAAATAGCCGATGAGAATAATGAAATGCATGGAGAAGGACTCACCTTGCCAAGATAGACAAACTTCTATGAAGATACTACTACGATCTAGCACACGGAGAGGGAAAAGGTGAGGATGGGTGGTGCGCCACCCATGGGAGAACCGAGAGGGGGGATCGCACCTCACCTAGGATGTGCACCTCTCCCTCTTTATTTCCCTTCTAATAATTTTAATAATTAATATAATAATAATAATAATAATAATAATAACACCCATATTATTATTATTATCATTTAATTAAAATTCTTCTTTGATAAACCCCAAACTCTCCATTTACACCTCATTTACCCCTCATTTAATTTAATTCTCTCAACTGAATTTAATTAAATAAATTCTCTAACTCATCATTATTGAATTAAATTCTCTCACACAATTTAATTAAATAAAATCCCCATTTTTCATCAAATAATTAAATTCATCTTAACCTTAAATTTAATTAGATAAAACCCCAACTCCACATTTAACACTTCATTTAATGAAATTCATTTCCAACCGAATTTAATTAAATAAATTCTCTAACACATCATTATTTAATTAAATTCTATCAACACAATTTAATTAAATAAAACCCTCATTTTTTTAAAAATTATTAAATTGATCTTAACCATGAATTTAATTAGACAAAACCTCAACTCCACATTTAACACATCATTTAATTAAATTTCTTTATAAATAAATTTAATGAAATAAATTTTCCAACTCATTATTATTTAATTAAATTATCTAAAAATAATTTAATAAAAAACCCAACACCTCATTAATCATCATTTAATTAAATTCGTTCCAACTAAATTTAATTAAATAATTTATTCAATTCGTGTTATTTAATTAAATTCTCTAAAAATAATTTAATTAAATTAAAAAATCCAACTCATCAGTATTATTTAATTAAATTGTCTCAAACTCAATTTAATTAAATAATAACCCTCATTCCACAATGACTAATTAAATTCTTATTAACCTTGAATTTAATTAAATAAAACTTCTATTTCGCATTAATTAATTAAATTCCTCTTTACCTTTAATTTAATTAAATGAAACCCCAACTCCTAATTTACACATCATCTAATATTAAAATTTAATATTACCCTTCTTTGATAAACCTCAACTCCTCATTTACATGGCATTTAATTAAATTCCTATTATCTAAAATTAATTAAATAAAGACTCCAACTCATCAACATTTAAAATAAAATCAATTCATTTCATCTCAATTTAATTAAATAACTTTTCCATATCAACGTAATTTAATTAAATTCTCTCTAATTTAATTTAATTAAATGAAACCTCTAAGATCTCATTTAATTAAATTCCTTTCAACTATGAATTTGATTAAATTAATTTAACCTGAAACTCAAAAATGGGTAGACCACATGGTTTGACTCGCACGGTCTGAAAAACTTTGCACAGACCATATATCCACTACTGGACACTTGTTTTATCATGCACGGATGACCCGAACAGTTTGACTAACAGTGTGTAGCCCGTACAAACATCACATCCTAGTCTGGTTCTCCTGAAACCCATCCTGCCATTTGGGAAACTCCTCGAGCCTTTACCCAAGCCCATTATCAACACTTTAAAAGATCCCAACTCGTGAAACTTCTTTCCGAAGCTTGGTTTCAAACCCAAACCAATAATTAAACGAAAAATTTCAAAAAAAAATATTTTAACCCAATTCAAAAACATGGTACTTTACAATATACACCACAAAAAAATGAATGGTGAATTTTCATATATATCCCAGAAATAAAAGAGATACTAGAAATCCAGTACCTTAAGTATCAAATTCTTTAACACACATTCTAACCTCCTGTATAATAAATATAATTTTATTATAGATTTATTATAAAACCATACTTATATATATCATAACATATATGATTTACTTATGACCATTTATTAACAATTCCATGTTAAAATTACATTTCGGGTAATAACTGTTTTTTTTCATGTACGTTTTGATTTATTATTTTCAATCCTATTATTTTGATCATGGTTCCATCATCTAAAAAATTGTATAAATTATATAAATATCATATATATTCATTATATATTTATTTATTGTAATCCATAAAAGTTATAGGTAGAAAATGAAATACATCATTCATGGAGACGGTAGGTCGTACGTACGCATGAACGTTGTTTCCATTTTATCTATAGGTTGAAAGAAATAAATTTAAATAATATATTTCCATTATAGAATCATTTTTATTTAATATATATCACATATTTTTATTAAACCCATCCTTATTATCTTCCATTTAAAGTGTGAATAAATGACATCGCTCTGCGAGGTGATAGTCAGTTGTACACACAAATGACGTTATTGTATTCCCATGGAATAAAAAGTAAAAAAAAGTAATATATGATATAATGATTAAAGAAGAATAATTATATCATAAATATAATATATAAATAAAAAAACATTATATCAAGTTGTGAAAGGTGGTGATGGAAAATGAATAACATCGGTTCGCAAGCCAATAGTCTGTTGTACACACGAATGATGATTTCACAGACCATTTGATGGAAGATGGAAAGTATTTAGGTTATTAAATTAACATAATAACATATTAGTGTATTTAATATACTTATTTTATCATATCCTAATGGTTTAATAATAATTGAATGTGTTGGATGAAGAAATAAAATAAAACACTTTATTAGGGATGTTACCTCTTCTTCGGACAACTTCTTTTGGTTTGCACAAAAATGATTATTAGGTTGGTTTTATGAAAAAAAATAAGTATTATAGAAAGATAATTTTTAATTAAGGAAGTTATTATTTTATTTCTTGTCTGAACCGATAGGTTTTTAAAGTGTGAAGAGGAGAGGAGAGTGGGTATCCTTTTATAAGTGAGGTGAGTGGCACACTTGTAATTTTTGAAAAGAAAAAGGTGTTCCCGTGTTTTTAACATGTAAAAAAGTTATAAAATATGAAATTATATAAAATATAATATCTAATATCTAAATATGTCCACATAATGGGTTTTGGACATTTTTTAGGTCATTTTAACCCTTATATTTTTAGTTTAACCCTCCGGTAAACCCATTTTTACCTTAACTATGGTAAATAATTTTTATTGCTTTTACGATTAATTATGGTCAAAATATAAGTTGAACTCATTATATAATATAAATAATTCTGAATCAAAATATGTAATCCATTTTTCTAAATATTATTCACATAATTGTAAAATTTTAATTTAAAATTAATCCTATAAACGTGGCGAGAAAGTGGGTTTTCAAAGAGAAAATATTAAAAAGTTTAAAAAGATTTTATATAAAAATTCAATATGAAAATAATTTCAATGACATAAATTAGATTAATATACATATAATTGAACTAATTTTTCCTTTAAAACCATATTTAATCAATTTTTATGTTTTTAAAAGCTTTAAAAGAAATGATGATTCTTAATAAAAACTAATATTTTTCACTATTCAATGAAAATTTTATCTTCTCAGAAAATTCTCAAAAATTCACCCTAAGATAATTTTTAAATTATAATTTAAAAATTTACATTTATTTTTTCAAATAATTTTTCTAAAAAAATTTAAAAATTATTTTTAAAATAAGTGCGTAAAAAGGTGAGAAATCGTTCATTAGAATAATACTTTTTTAAGCATAATATTGGATTTATTTTTATCTCTTGTATAAAAAACACATAAGATAGATTCTAAACATTTGATTGAATATATAATATATAAATTTAATTAAAATCATTTGAATTTTTTTTTTATTTATTGAGGTAAATTTCATTTGTTTTCATAAATATGGTTTTTTAGAAAAATATTTCATTCATTTTCAAATAGTTTTTATTTTAATTTTCAAATAATTATTTACCAAATAATTAATTTTGTATACATGTGTAAAACATATATTTTCATAATTTACTTAATCCTATTCATACCCATCATTCCAAAGGTTAGGTGATAACTATCATATTAAATAATAATATTTTAATAATATGTCACATTTTGTTTAAACTCGGTGTTGCGTGTAATGCCATCTAAACTCAATGTTTCATATAATAAAAAATATTAAAAAGATTAAATTCATTTGAAAAACATATTTCAGAAAATATTATGGTGTTATATCCTCACTCAACAGGCCCATCAATTCCTCCCGTTCAGAGATAACCCTTCTAGCCTGGGGGATTTTAGGGTTATCAGGCATTTTCCCCCTTCTAGAAGTAGCGGCGATAGTGGTGATGATGATGGATTCATTAGAGTGATCATCCATTTATGTAGCAATTTTATAATTTACTAATTCTATGTTATGTAAATGATCTCTTCCTCATGTAAATGGATTTGTGTCATGCAACTTCACAATGGATCACACAAAGTGTTTTCACATAAATAGAAAACTCTTGACCCATCAATCAACTTCACTAAAGTTATGTCTCATAAGTGTGGAGTTGCATGAACATTGTGGCTTTGAGATCGTGAGTTTACGCAAAGGGTTGAGTTTCATGCATGAGAGATAAATTGTCGAGTGAGAAATTCAAGTGGCTATATCTGGGCCCTCCTCACCCTATTTATAGGCAAGGAACCACCCAAGTTTCTTGTGAACATAACTAAGTTGCACAACCCAAGAACCTAGTTGTGTGAAATGGAAATAAATTTCCCAAAGTTCTATGTTTTCTTCAAAATCCAATCCAATATTCCCTGTTAGCTCCAATTCTGAGTTGGAAATTTTATGGCATTTAAAAAGCTTCTTGAACCTTTAAAAACAAGATTTTCCCATGATAATGGTAAAACCTAACCTCAGGGACCATTTTGAAAAAAATGAGGCATTTATGTGAAACGTTAGGTCTTCACGCGCAACTTAAGAAACACATTCACAACAGCCAGCCTTGGTATGCAACTTAGTTTCATGAGAAATGAAATTTCAAATGCTTGAGTTCCAAGAATTCCATAAAATAATTCAAAAACAAATAGGAATGGTCTCATGAAACTTTCCCACAGTGCACACAACTCTGGAATGGGGACCAGTTGTATGATAAAGGAATCATCAAATGGTAGTATTCCTTGAGCATCCTTTAGTGGAAATGGCATAGGTATTTCACAGAACCATAGTTTCATGAGCTATCCCCATGTTGCACAATCTGGGTAAAGTTTCTTGACATGGAACCCTAGGAGTCCAAAAATTTTATAAATAGAGAACCCCCCTACCACCACCACCACCATTTTAGTGAGGTTTCTTTGGAAGTTGAAGAGGCATTCTCTCATTCATGAAACCCACTCTTTCATTAATCTCACACAACTAGAACTAATCATGAATTCCCATAGGTAAATTACTTATGTGAAAACCCTCACATAGTCCCTAAATCACTTTGACTTATGTACTAGATGGATTTACACAACTTCTCTCAATGGAAAAACTAGTTCACATAAGATGGAATTCCTTCACACAACTCCAGGCCTCATGTAATTATGCTTTCCTTATCCATGCCCTTCCCTTGTACTAGATTTCATGGTTCATGAAACTCAAAAGATGTTTTCAAATACAAATTTGTGTGCCAAAAACCTCAGGCCCCCAACTCAATGTCTCCTTCCTCCAAACATAGTTTCACAAAAGTTGATTGCTCATGTTCCCTATAACCATTATAACTGGGTTTATTCACCCAAACCCCATTCATGCGACTAGTATCATGGACCCTCATTCTAGGTTGGGTAGCCTCATTGCCTTATACTCTAAATAATATAAACCATCACTTTGAGACCCCAACCTACTGCCTAAAATGAGCAGTGTCTATGACTTTTTCTCTCTAAAATCATATGCAAGTGGATACACAAGCCTTGTTGGTGGAATTATCAAGGGAAACTAGTTATTTTACCCCTCAATGAGAACATAAAGGATCCCCATATCCTTCTATCCACCCGACCTAATTGGGAATGGGAATATCCATGTGTAATCCCCAACAATATCTGAGGTGTAAGAATTTAAACTATATACCACCGACGTCTTAGTTTCGTGATGTTAAAATGTACAACAACATCCTAGTCACACAAAATTAAACTACAAAACAACATCCTCAGTATATGATTCTAAACTATAGACTTACCCTAATTTATGGGAATATGATTCCCCATGTGATGAGAATGAGAAAATAACCTCCATATTTTGGTCAAATTCTATGTACAAGCCCCACACCATCCCTTGTTATCACTCCTTTTGTGATGCAGGTGTACTTACTTCATGATGTTAAATTGAATGGACCAATCCTTCCACACAATAATAAACTGTGCAATCAAAATACATGAGTTTTGATCCATGTCACATAACATGGTACCTAGGATGCATCCTTATGTTTCAATCTGACATCCCAACATTACCAAAAATCTATCTACCCTTGGTAAGTGGTAAATTTGAAGCTCAGTCATCTTTTAAGAGTCTACCAAACCTCTCACCATACAAATCCAAAGTCCCCAGTAGACTTTAAACACATGTATATCCTAGTACATGATGATAATACATGGGAAGTTTCCTCATAAAATTTTAAACATGTGATCAACTCATATGTGATGAACGTATGTCAGACTATATGAACTAGACTTTATGTAACATGCCCATATTTTCTTTTAGGTATGTTCTTTGGTTGTTTATTTTTTATTTCACTTTCAGATGTGTTGGCTAATTTCTATGATCTTTATAACCCTTTTGGATTTAATTTATAGAGTCTTTAAAAAGGTAATTTAATAATTTTTAAGTTAACTTTTACCCTTACATAGGGTGTGGGATCTATACAAGGGTAAGGACCTTATACCCATACGTATGGGTGTAGCGTAAATATAACCCTAAAATTATAAGGATTAAGTAAGGGTAAGTCACCTGTTGTATAGGGGTAGGGTGAAAATCCTATAAAGTGCGTAATGGTAGTCTATGCACTATGTAAGGGTAGGTCACACTGTGTAAGTTTAATCAGATGTTTTCAATGGATGTGTAAGGATACCTTATGCATTGTGTAAGGATAAGTTGTGCTATGAATGGGTGGTCCTTAGTTTTCAAAGTATTTGTAAGGGTACTCGATCATTACATATAGTTAAGTCTAAGTTAGTGACCTATGTAATGCTAAAACCCCATACCCTTATGTAGAAGTTTTGAGTTATGTAAGGATAAACCATGTTACCCTTACGTAATACCTTTTTTATGGTGAAAATGTTTTCAAAACTTTATTTTTGTTCTTCTTCTTCCAAAATGACCTATAAAAACATTTTAGTGATTTAAAAAGTTTAAAATATGATAATTGAATTCATTTAACCCCTTAAAGATTATAACTCCTTTTCTAAATGATTTTAAATCTTTCTTACTCAAGATTCAGTTGAAAATAGAAAATTAAATAGTGTTTTAATTTCGGGTTTTCTTTTAGTGAACTAGAATACCTATTGTATTTTTAAAAATACTCGAACTTGTGTTGCTTCAATTTCTGTTATCCTCTTGATCAGAGTTTAGGGTGTTCATCTATTAGGTGATCAATATAAGAATGTTTTTTGTCATTTTTCTTTTATCATGGGGCATGGTCCTTCCCCTGTTGCCTTTTTCTGATCCCTTGTTTATGTTTTGAAATATTATAATTAAGGTGGGTGATTTCATAAGGACTTTCCCTATACTTGAAACCTTAATTTCTTACTCAATTAAATTTGATTTTTTAATTTATTTTTGATCCTTTAATTGAGAATATTTAGATTATTGTTTTCAAAAGTCATAGAATGGTGAAATAAAACACTTCTTTGAAGGTTTTTAAAACATTGGGTAGATTTTTTATAAAACATGGTTTGAAATTAATTTTTTTTTGATGAAATTATTTTATGGTGATTCTTGAGTAAAATGGATTTAAATGAAAGATGATTTTACTAGGAATAAACTTGATAAAAACCTATGATTTGGTTTTTAAATTGAAATGGCATGTTAAAACATGAAATTTGGAATCTGAATTTTGAATGATTAATTGAATTGAAAATTATTATTTACCCATGATTGATTGTTTTATTGATTAAAATCATATGTGAACCTAAGTAGTTAGTGGATGATTAGGGAAATCATGCTAATACTTTGACACCTAGTAATGTATTGATGATGAAAAATATAACTAAACTAAATTTGGAATAAATTTTTCCTTGATGGGGTATTGATGATTCTATCCTAATTTCATAAGCCTTAGGGATATATCTTCAATTTTTTCCATGATTGATGGACTGAGTAATACCATGATCCTGTAGACAATAACTAACAAAACTTAGGGAATATGACCATGGTGATTTATTTTTGTTTTTATTATTACATGTTAGTGTTAATTTAATTGATTTATATATTCCCTTCTATTTACAAAAATATTCATTTAACACTATTTTTTATATAATTTTCATCTACTTGATTTGAAAGTTTGTTTAAATGGAAATGTGAAAATAATTTTCTATACCTCGTTTTTATTTAAATAGAATCATGAATTTTTTATTTGTTATATAATTGCTTATGGAACCTTTAGTAATATCATATAGGGATATTTTTTCTGACACCCTACCTTTTCCTTGGATAATTGCTAGATTATGTTGTGACAAGTCTGGGAAAAGGTAAAGAACCACTTGTAAGTGGTGGGTGTTCTCAAATCATGGGACCTTGGGAGTTGTAAGTGACAGGTGGAGTGTGTATTCCACCTATTGTTAGGATATTTTTTTTTCATTTTCATTGACATGATATGTTTGGTTTGATGTTTTTTTAACTTATGGATTTTTACTCTTGATGACTATCTTGGAATACTAACTATTCTTGTTTTCCTTTTTCTATTTTCATTTGATTGTTTATTCTTATGGAAAAATTGTTCCCTATTGATGTTTCTTGATTCCTTTCCACTAGCCACTAGCCCATAGGGATTGAGAACGCCCTTCAATACATGTCAGGATTGATTTGGGTACCATTTAGGTGGGTTATTCAGGTTGTTTTGTAAAAAATTAGCATTAAAAGGAGATTGAGCCTCTTATTTAATGTTGGTATGTAGTTTGGGATGTCTTGGTAGATAGGAGATAGAGTTTTTGGGACTTCAGGGATTGGTTATGAGTGATTTTCTATCCATATTTCATTTCAACAACCCTTAAGTTACTATAGGTTATTAGGGAAAAGTTTCTTTGAGGAAATTTGATGATATGATTCTAAAATTTTCTCAAGCTTTATCTGAGTTTTTTGTATCTCTATTGAATTCCTATTGATAGATTTTATGATCTCATGTCTCTTAACTGGAATTTCCCTAGCTATATATTGATGTTGTTTAGTACCATTCCCCTAAGAATACATTTGAACAGACCTCAAGAGGGAGATATTGATAAACCATAGTAAGTTAACCCTTATATTGATCAGAACCTTATTGAGGTTTTTGTGCATGTGGTCCAAACTTTGGGTTATATAGCTTCACATGTTATCATTTATCTTGTAGTGGTTATACCCTAGAGGGATAATGGAAAAGTTCATTCTCGTGAATTTATTCATCTTAGGCTACCATCTTTATAGGGTACCAATTATCCTTTGGAGGTGGAGGATTAGTTGAAAAAAGTTGAGAATATCTTTGAGTTCTTGGATAATTGTGACTCTGTTAAGATGAAATATGTTTCCTTCAATCTTGAAGGGACTATAAGAAGGTGGTGGGACTTGATAGTTCATATGGGAAATAATGTGTGCTTGGAGTGGAAAGACTTCAGGGCTCTTTTCATGGAGAAGTTATATCCAGAATCAATGATGTTGGCTAAATCAATAGATTTTCTTAAACTCAAGCAAGGAAATCAAGCTATGAGTTTGTATGTCAATTGCTTTATCTAGCATGTTCATTTATCACCTGAGGTAGTATTGAATTAGAAGTTGAAAGCCTAGATATTTGAGATGTTTCTTTGAGTAGATATTTGATCTCGGGTTTCTTTCTTAATCTCACCTCATATGCCAATGTTCTGAATATATCTTTTATGGTGTAACTCAACTTGTATGGGAATTTAGGGCTGATGGGAGTTCCTCCTGCTCCCAGTGGTAGTTTTAGTGGTCCCTTTAAAGGGAAGAGGAAGTGAGATGATTCTCATGGAAGATCTCAATAGAAGACATCATCTAGTCTATCTATAATATTTATAAAATTCCCATTAACTTTCTTTTAATATATCAAAATCAATCATTCAAAGAAAGTTTTTATAGAAGCACTAAAGATTTATGGTTTGTGTGATTACTCAGACCACCTACAGAAGTTTTTTCATGTATTTTCTATCATACATAGTGGTATGGTATCATCATAACCCATAGGAACTATGGTTTAGTTGGATGAATTAGGAATAAAGGGGTTTTAGCCATAGGAATCAAGAACGAAGCTTCATCACATAGTGGATGAGTCTCCATAGGAATCTGATACAGGTCTGGCGATATTGAGGGGTACCATCACTATGGATTTGTCTTTAGTGAGTTCTATATTTGATAATGGTGCATCTCATTATTTTATATCGAATCACATTGTGAATCTATTAAACCTTCCTATGGATCTTATGTATTGTTTGATGGATATTTATATTCCCCTAAAAATGAAGAGAGAAAAGGATCTCAAATTCCCCTCTTCTGCCTTCTCCTTATTAGAGATCGAGCTCATCTGGGATTTTTTAGTTCTTGATATAAACCTTATAGATGTCATTATTATTATAAGGCCCCAGCCTTAAACCTTACTTAATCTTGAGTTATTACAAGATTACACATTGAGGATCTTTTCGGGTTTAGAGTTTTAGAGAATTAGATCATAAAACATGCATTACATTCCACATATAAACAAAGTGGTTACATAAAGATAGTATTCTTCATTCCCATCAATGGAAACACATTTAAAATAAAACATGGATTATTTCTTGACACATCCTTGACTCTATCATCTTATCATGTACCTTTCCCTTGACCTGTGAAAAACATTTCAAAAACTTGGGATGAGCATAAAAACTCAGTGTGGGTTATAAAAAAACATGGAAAGGAAACATGAGTTCATATATACATAAGAATGAAATCATACTTTACCCATAAAACATAGGCACTTTAACATACCTCATAAAATCATGAATAAATCATAGAAATCATAAGACATAAAGGTAACTTGAGGCATTCATAACATTCTTACGTAGGGAGTAACCCTCTTGGTTACGTTTGGAATACCCATCACAGTATATTCCCTAAAATCTCTTCAGAGAAACCTTAACGCTTCACTCCTTCACGTTACCCAATGCATTGGAGAGCTATATCGGGCTCACCCGCCCTTAGTTTATCACGGAACCACCCGTCTTCATAATAATGCCCAAGAACCATAACATAATCATATCACATAAAACATGCATAAAGGAAACATAACATTCCCACATTTCAATCACGAGATATCAATACAACACATTGATATAATAAAAACATTATGAAAACCATTTTCAATACCAAAGTAAAACATGGTATTTATTTTTCGTTTTAAAAAAAGAGGTATGGCTTGTAGAGGAAGCCGAAACTCAAATAACGGTCACGACGGTGGAGAAGTCGTTGTCGCCGCATACGTACGACAAAAACATTCCCTTTTGTCGTTTAGTAAACGCTTCGTATAAAAAAGATTCCTTTTGAATAAACGTAAAAGTCAAAGTGGTTTATACACCGTATAAAAGAAAGTTGTGTATAAAATAAAATATGCCTCAACAAAAGGAGATTGAGACGAAGTCCCATACCTCGTATCCGACTTGACCCGACCGTTCTTTAATCTCCTGAATAATAAACTTGAGTTAATCTCTACTTGATTATGAATCTTTTTCAAGTTCATTATTCCTTTTATACCATGTTATGAACATCATGTAATCAGTTAAGTTAATAATGTTCATTTTGTCGGTATTTGGTTCTTAAGTCAAAAATAGACTTATTACACTTACATGTTGTTAATTTGGTCAAAGTTTCATTATATCCAGAATGGTATTCATGATGTAGATATCATATATGTCATATATATCCATTACATACATGCATTTATAATATTACAAAATCATTTAGAGGTAAGAAATGAAATGCACCGTTCATGGAGACGGTAAGCCGTACGTACGCATGAACGCTACTTTCATTTCTATTTTGTATTTTATAGAATGGAATCATAATGATATAAAGGTATATTATAATTCCATTATAATATCATATATAATATCATAGTTCCATCCTTTATATGTCCCACATATGGTATTTAACGAATCAAATCACTTTGAGGGGGCGGTAGTCCGCACTTCCTAAAATGAAGATATCGTGTTTACCCATAATGGAAACCATAAAGGTATGCCCAAAATGAAAAAAAACAGAAGCTTAAGGAAAAAATAAAAATATTATATATCATATATAAAAATAGTGACATCATAATGGCCACCTTTGAAGGTGTTAAATGAGTTTTGAACAATCATCGTTTCGGGAGGCAGAATTTCGCCATCCACAGAAACCGTATGTTCTTTAACCATTTGATGTAGTTGTGTGAGAGTGTAGCTCAAATAAATATTATAACAACATCCTTGTATATTGAAGATACTGGTGTTGTTACAAAATAAGTAAATAAAAAGAGTTTAGGGGGTTGGAGAAGCAAAATAAAACAAATGAACATGAGAGAATGAATTACCTTTAAAAGTGTAACTCCTTTTGATTTGAGCCTAAAGGCTTCCTTTGAAAGGATTATTCCCAAAGGGAATCCTCTAGGATTAGGATAGGGATGTGGAGAGAGTAAATGGGCAGGGGTTGGCCGAGCCAAAGGCTTGAGGAGTGTGTGAAATGAGGTAGAGGTGGGGGCCTTTTATAAGAGGAGAGGAGGGGCACTTTTGGAAAGTAAAGAAATGTTACTTTATTTGAAAATGTGTTTCGGTTTTAAAATGTCCCACATTGATATAATTCGTGGATAAGGTGATAAGGGTTCTAAATCCACTCATCCAATTGGTTTTGGACATGTGTAGTTCATAGATTTTATATTATCTTTCCATTTTATTTAAATCGTCAAATAATGATGTCATCGCTGCATCATTATTATGTCATAAATAATTTAATTTATTTAATGTCTAAAAATCATAAAAAAAATACTATTATGTAGGAAATCTTTTTAGATTTCCAATGACTATTTATAATCAAATATCTGATCTTTATAACCCCATGTAAAAATTGTTTTCGTGAAACATATTATGTTTGTGTCATTTTTACTTTTACATTAAATAAAAAGTTATTTATGTCATTTCCCAACCAAAATGTCCCCATGGGGTCCCCAAGTTGACCCATGGCTTGTCTTGGTCGGCCATGACACAACCAATAAGGTTGGGACATGTGTCTAGGTCATTTCATATTATTAAAGCATTATTTATACCTTAAACTACACTAATTACCACTAATCGCGATTAAAAACTTAATAAGTTACTATTCACCAAAAAATTATTTTAATCTCATTGAACCACATTTTACTTCTTAATGACAACCATGTATGTCGGATTTTCAAAATTCAATACACATTAGTGGTAAACTTTCATTTAACTGAAAAATCAGTTTGCTTGATTACCACTTAGTGGTTTCACTATTCATCAAAAATTGAAGTTTTTCAGAAAATTACCAAAAATTCACCCTAAGCTATATTTGATATTCCGAATTCAAAAATGAAGTCTATTTTACAAAATTAAAATCATATAAGTCACATTAATTAATTTAATAATTAATTCCCGCTGCCAGAGCAAATAGCGTGTTTTTACAAAACAATAAGTATCAAAAGATTGACACCAGTTTAAGTCTAATTTCAAAGTGAAATTGATTCCAATTACCACCATTGGATAAAATGGTAAAAATATATTCTAATTCCACTTCAAAACCAATTCAAAACATAATCTAATAATATAAATAAATTAGATTAAAAATCATTTTTGATGTAAAATGCAGTATTTTTCACTATTCATTAAAAAATGAACATTGTCAGAAAAATACCAAAAATTCACACAAGGTAAATTTTGATGTCCCAATCATAAAGGATAAGTTTATTTTGACAAACATAGTTTATAAAATTGTCAAAATATAGATTCAAAAATGGTTTGCCATCAAAAGGCAGTAAAACAATCTTTTAAGAATATTAGTGTATTCCATGCATAAGATTGTATTTATTTTCATTTTAAGCCTCTAAAACACTATCTTAATCATTAATAGACATAGATAAAAATATCTATTATTCATTACTTACTTGGGATGTTACATCCTTCCCCCCTTTAGAAAATTGCGTCCCCGCAATTTATTTACTTATCGAATAAATGGGGGTACTTATCCCTCATTGCATTTTCAGATTCCCATGTTGCCTCTTCAATCATGTGGTTTTTCCACAAAACCTTTACCTGCTTAATCACCTTATTCCGTAACACTTGCTCCCTGTGGTCAAGAATCTGGACCGGTTGTTCCTCATAAGATAGGTTCTCTTCCAGCTGAACTACCTCTGGACTCAGAACATGAGATGGATCTGGCATATACTTTCTCAACATCGAAACGTGAAAAACATTGTGTACCTGAGATAAACTCGGAGGTAAAGCCACTCGGTATGCAACTGATCCAACTCTTTCCAGAATTTCGTATGGTCCAATAAACCTTGGACTCAGCTTTCCTTTCTTACCAAATCTCATCACACTTTTCCAAGGAGAAACCTTGAGAAAAACATGATCACCTACCTCGAAAGATAGATCCTTCCTCCGGTTATCCGCATAACTCTTCTGCCTGCTCTGAGCTGTTCTCATGTGTTTCTGAATCAGCTGAACTTTTTCTGCCATCTCTTCTACCAATTCTGGTCCCATCAACTTCCTTTCACCCACTTCATCCCAGAAAGCTGGAGTTCGACACCGCTTCCCATATAATGCCTGAAATGGTGCCATCTGTATATTGGAATGGAAACTGTTATTATATGAAAATTCAACCAAAGAAAGATGTTGGTCCCAACTTCCCTGATAATCCATAGAACAAGATCGTAGCATATCCTCCAATGTCTGAATTGTTCGTTCTGACTGCCCATCTGATTGAGGATGAAAAGCTGTACTAAAATTTAATTCAGTACCCAATGACTTATGAAGGCCTTTCCAAAAGTTAGAAGTAAACCTGGGATCACGATCTGATACAATGGAGAGAGGAACTCCATGTAACCTGACTATCTATTTAAGATACAAACGGGAAAGTTGATCAAGAGAGAAAGTATCTCGTATAGCAAGGAAATGAGCAGATTTGGTCAAGCGATCAACAATAACCCAGATTGCATTATTACCTCGAGATGTCTTTGGTAATCCAACAACAAAGTCCATGGATATATTCTCCCATTTCCACTCTGGCACTGGTAAAGGCTGAAGCATCCCTTTTGGTAACTGCCGCTCTGCTTTAACCTGCTGACAAGTCAAACACTTCACAGTAAAATCAGCAATATCTCTTTTCATTCAATCCCACCAGTAATACTCCCGCAGATCTCTATACATCTTAGTACTTCCCGGATGAACTGAAAACAGAGAACTATGAGCTTCACATAACAACTCTCTCTTCAACTGTGAATCACAAGGCACACACAATCTCTTCCCAAATCTCAAAACGCAATCATTATCAATGTTGAATTCAGGAAACTTACCTTTCTGAACCAGCTCTACCTTTTTCTGCAACTCACTATATTGCTTCTGTGCTTGCTTGATTCTATCTGATAGAGATGATCTCACTGATACCTGAAACAAAACAGAAGGACTTCCTGCACCAACAACTTCTATGACAAATTTCATCAAATCGTTAACCAAAGTATCACGTTCCAAACGCAACATTGTTAATGAAGCATTACTTTTTCGACTCAAAGCATCAGCCACTTTATTTGCTTTTCCCGGATGGTAATGAATTGTACAATCATAATCCTTGATTAATTCCAGCCATCTCCTTTGTCTCATGTTTAACTCTTTCTGAGTGAATATATACTTTAAACTTTTGTGATCGGTATATATTTCACACTTTACTCCATACAAATGATGCCTCCAAATTTTTAAAGCAAAAACAACAGCAGCTAATTCCAAATCATGTGTAGGGTAATTTACCTCATGAGTTTTCAACTGTCGTGAAGCATAAGCAATTACCTGATCATTCTGCATTAGGACGCAACCAAGTCCTTTCAATGAAGCATCACTGTATATAACAAACTCACCATTCCTGGAAGGTAGTGCCAAAACTGGAGCATTCACCAATCTTCTTTTTAATTCCTGAAAACAATCATCACATTCTTTTGTCCAGATAAACTTAATACCCTTCCGAGTTAGCTTAGTCATTGGACTAGATAACCGTGAAAAATTTCTAACAAACCTTCGGTAATATCCCGCCAAACCAAGGAAGCTACGAATCTCGGTTACATTTGTGGGTCTTGGCCATTCTTCCACAACTTTTTTTTTGCAGGATCAACAGTTATTCCATCTTTAGAAACAATGTGACCAAGGAAAGAAATTTGTTGCAACCAAAACTCACACTTGCTAAATTTCCCATACATTTTCTTTTCTTTTAAGGTTTGCAAGATAACCCTTAAATGTTTTTCATGCTCCTCTTTACTTTTAGAAAACACCAAAATATCATCAATGAAAACCACCACAAACTTATCCAAGAACTCATGGAAAATTCTATTCATTAAGTCCATGAATACAGCAGGTGCATTGGTTAGCCCAAAAGGCATTACTACAAATTCATAATGGCCATATCTCGTACGGAACGCGGTCTTTGGAATATCTGCCTCCTTTACCTTCAGCTGATGGTACCCCGATCTCAAGTCAATCTTTGAAAAAAACTGAGCTCCCTAGAGCTGATCAAACAAATCATCGATATGAGGCAAAGGATATTTGTTCTTAACAGTGATATTATTCAAGGCTCTATAATCAATGCAAAGTCTCATAGAACCATCTTTCTTTTTAACAAATAAAACAGGAGCACCCCATGGTGATGTGCTAGTTCTAATGAAACCTTTCTCTAATAAATCTTGCAATTTCTCCTTCAACTCTAAAAGTTCAATTTGTGCCATTCGATAAGGGGGTTTTGAAATAGGCTTAGCATCAGGAACTAAGTCAACAGTAAACTCAACTTCCCGATCTGGTATTATTCCAGGCAACTCATCAGGAAAAACATCAAGATACTCATTTACCACTGGCACGTCATTAATCTGAACAGTTCCTTTATTTTCAACGACGTGTGCAAGGTAACATTCATTTCCATCTTTTACAAGTTTCTCAGCCTCTTGATATATTATCAAAAGTAAGGGTTCATTCTTGTAAACAAACTGAAAGTCTTTCTGAAAAGAAACTTCTTTAGCTCTACAGTCAATCTTAGCATGGTAGATAGAGAGCCAATCCATACCCAGGATAACATCAAACTCTACTAGAGGTAGAACAATAAGGTTTTCAAGTAGGTTCTTTCCACAGATAAGGATAGGAAGATTCTTATAAATTCTTTTTGCCTCAACATTTCCCCCAGGTGTTTTTACCAAAAGTTCAGGAGTCATTTCTTGAGATGGTATTCCCATTTTACTAGAAAAGGTTTTAGAGATGAAAGAATGTGTAGACCCCAAATCAAACAACACGCTGGCATAATCTGAAAAAACAAACAAAGTACCTGATACAACTTCATTTGATGGCCCGACATCTGCTGAAGTAGTTGCAAAGGATTTCACCACTCCTTTCTGCTTGTAGTCTAACTGCTTCCCATCACTCAAGCTCCTTGTCGGACACTCGTTTGCATAGTGACCCATCTCATTGCACTTATAACATTTCACTAACTGTAAATCAAATTTGTTCTTACCTTCACCTTGATCCTTTTCAGTGCAATCACGAGCCTTATGTCCCATCTTACCACATTGGTAGCACTTCCCAGAATTCAGAAGACATTCCCCAGCATGCCTTTTGCCACATTTATCACAAACTGGAAACTTAGTTCTCTTACCATCAGACTTTTTTAAAGAATTCTTACCTTTCTCCTGCCACCTCGGTCTCTTCTTCTGCTAGTTGTTATAGAAAACTTGGTCATCGGCAAACTCCATTTCCACCTTCTCAGCACATCAAACAAGCTTTTCATAACTTTTAAACTCACGAGAAGCTAATGCCCTTCAATAATTTGGCTTTAATACTGAGTAGAAACGATTGATTTTACTATCAAGGTCCCGGATAAAATTTGGAGCATACCCTGCCAATCGAGTGAACCAATCTTCATAGGCAGCCACTGAGTCTTCCTATTGCCTCAATTCCAAGAATTTCTTTTCCATCCTAAGTCGAACAGCCTTAGAAAAATACTTCTCAAGAAACATACCTTTGAATTCATCCCAGTCAAGAGCATCAATCTCATCGGCGTCCCTGATATTTTTAACCATAGACCACCACTGATCTGCTTCACCCTCCAAACGGTAAATAGCAAGACTAACCTTTTGATTGTCTGAACACCCCATGACATCAAAAATCTTTTCCAGTGCTTTAATCCACCCTTCAGCTAGCACAGGGTCAGATGATCCTCTGAATGATGGTGGATGTTGCCTCATGAAATGTTCCACCACTGACATGTTCCTCTGCGGTTGATCTGGCTGATCTCGTGCATGGATACCACCGCCATTTATCGCTTGAGTCAACTGCGCCATTACTAAAACAAACTGTTCAGTTCCAATTCCGACCATTTCTGGATGCTGATTCGGAAGGTTATTTCCTTCTGTATGCCTTCCTAGCACTGCTTCCCTGTTTCCTCTGCGGAAAACCATTCTGAACAAACATGTCTTAGATGAAGCAACATGGTAATCTTTAAATGCTATATCATTTCGAAAAAAAAATATTTTTGGATAATCATTTAATAGAATTATAACTCCTAAAGTTATCTAAACCGACCTCTGATACCAACTATAAGGCCCCAGCCTTAAACCTTACTTAATCTTGAGTTATTACAAGATTACACATTGAGGATCTTTTCGGGTTTAGAGTTTTAGAGAATTAGATCATAAAACATGCATTACATTCCACATATAAACAAAGTGGTTACATAAAGATAGTATTCTTCATTCCCATCAATGGAAACACATTTAAAATAAAACATGGATTATTTCTTGACACATCCTTGACTCTATCATCTTATCATGTACCTTTCCCTTGACCTGTGAAAAACATTTCAAAAACTTGGGATTAGCATAAAAACTCAGTGTGGGTTATAAAAAAAACATGGAAAGGAAACATGAGTTCATATATACATAAGAATGAAATCATACTTTACCCATAAAACATAGGCACTTTAACATACCTCATAAAATCATGAATAAATCATAGAAATCATAAGACATAAAGGTAACTTGAGGCATTCATAACATTCTTACGTAGGGAGTAACCCTCTTGGTTACGTTTGGAATACCCATCACAGTATATTCCCTAAAATATCTTCGGAGAAACCTTAACGTTTCACTCCTTCGCGTTACCCAATGCATTGGAGAGCTATATCGGGCTCACCCGCCCTTAGTTTATCACGGAACCACCCGTCTTCATAATAATGCCCAAGAACCATAACATAATCATATCACATAAAACATGCATAAAGGAAACATAACATTCCCACATTTCAATCACGAGATATCAATACAACACATTGATATAATAAAAACATTATGAAAACCATTTTCAATACCAAAGTAAAACATGGTATTTATTTTTCATTTTAAAAAAAAGGTATGGCTTGTAGAGGAAGCCGAAACTCAAATAACGGTCACGGCGGCGGAGAAGTCGTTGTCGCCGCATACGTACGACAAAAACATTCCCTTTTGTCGTTTAGTAAACGCTTCGTATAAAAAATATTACTTTTGAATAAACGTAAAAGTCAAAATGGTTTATACACCGTATAAAAGAAAGTTGTGTATAAAATAAAATATGTCTCAACGAAAGGAGATTGAGACGAAGTCTCATACCTCGTATCCGACTTGACCCGACCGTTCTTTAATCTCCTGAATAATAAACTTGAGTTAATCTCTACTTGCTTATGAATCTTTTTCAAGTTCATTATTCCTTTTATACCATGTTATGAACATCATGTAATCAGTTAAGTTAATAATGTTCATTTTGTCGGTATTTGGTTCTTAAGTCAAAAATAGACTTATTACACTTACATGTTGTTAATTTGGTCAAAGGTTCATTATATCCAGAATGGTATTCATGATTTAGATATCATATATGTCATATATATCCATTACATACATGCATTTATAATATTACAAAATCATTTAGAGGTAAGAAATGAAATGCACCGTTCATGGAGACGGTAAGCCGTACGTACGCATGAACGCTACTTTCATTTCTATTTAGTATTTTATAGAATGGAATCATAATGATATAAAGGTATATTATAATTCCAGTATAATATCATATATAATATCATAGTTACATCCTTTATATGTCCCACATATGGTATTTAACGAATCAAATCACTTTGAGGGGGCGGTAGTCCGCACTTCCTAAAATGAAGATATCGTGTTTACCCATAATGGAAACCATAAAGGTATGCCCAAAATGAAAAAAACAGAAGCTTAAGGAAAACATAAACATATTATATATCATATATAAAAATAGTGACATCATAATGGCCACCTTTGAAGGTGTTAAATGAGTTTTGAACAATCATCGTTTCGGGAGGCAGAATTTCGCCATCCACAGAAACCGTATGTTCTTTAACCATTTGATGTAGTTGTGTGAGAGTGTAGCTCAAATAAATATTATAACAACATCCTTGTATATTGAATATACTGTTTTTTTTACAAAATAAGTAAATAAAAAGAGTTTAGGGGGTTGGAGAAGAAAAATAAAACAAATGAACATGAGAGAATGAATTACCTTTAAAAGTGTAACTCCTTTTGATTTGAGCCTAAAGGCTTCCTTTGAAAGGATTCTGCCCAAAGGGAATCCTCTAGGATTAGGAGAGGGATTTGTAGAGAGTAAATGGGCAGGGGTTGGCCGAGCCAAAGGCTTGAGGAGTGTGTGAAATGAGGTAGAGGTGGGGGCCTTTTATAAGAGGAGAGGAGGGGCACTTTTGGAAAGTAAAGAAATATTACTTTATTTGAAAATGTGTTTCGGTTTTAAAAGGTCCCACATTGATATAATTCGTGGATAAGGTGATAAGGGTTCTAAATCCACTCATCCAATTGGTTTTTGACATGTTTAGTTCATAGATTTTATATTATCTTTCCATTTTATTTAAATCGTCAAATAATGATGTCATCGCTGCATCATTATTATGTCATAAATAATTTAATTTATTTAATGTCTAAAAATCATAAAAAAAAATACTATTATGTAGGAAATATTTTTATCTTTCCAATGACTTTTTATAATCAAATATCTGATCTTTATAACCCCATGTAAAAATTGTTTTCGTGAAACATATTATGTTTGTGTCATTTTTACTTTTACATTAAATAAAAAGTTATTTATGTCATTTCCCAACCAAAATGTCCCCATGGGGTCCGCAAGTTGACCCATGGCTTGTCTTGGTCGGCCATGACACAACCAATAAGGTTGGGACATGTGTCTAGGTCATTTCATATTATTAAAACATTATTTATACCTTAAACTACACTAATTACCACTAATCGCGATTAAAAACTTAATAAGTTACTGTTCACCAAAAAATTATTTTAATCTCATTGAACCACATTTTACTTCTTAATGACAACCATGTATGTCGGATTTTCAAAATTCAATACACATTAGTGGTAAACTTTCATTTAACTGAAAAATCAGTTTGCTTGATTACCACTTAGTGGTTTCACTATTCATCAAAAATTGAAGTTTTTCAGAAAATTACCAAAAATTCACCCTAAGCTATATTTGATATTCCGAATTCAAAAATGAAGTCTATTTTACAAAATTCAAATCATATAAGTCACATTAATTAATTTAATAATTAATTCCCGCTGCCAGAGCAAATAGCGTGTTTTTACAAAACAATAAGTATCAAAAGATTGACACCAGTTTAAGTCTAATTTCAAAGTGAAATTGATTCCAATGACCACCATTGGATAAAATGGTAAAAATATATTCTAATTCCACTTCAAAATCAATTCAAAACATAATCTAATCATATAAATAAATTATATTAAAAAGCAGTTTTGATGTAAAATGCAGTATTTTTCACTATTCATTAAAAAATGAACATTGTCAGAAAAATACCAAAAATTCACACAAGGTAAATTTTGATGTCCCAATCATAAAGGATAAGTTTATTTTGACAAACATAGTTTATAAAATTGTCAAAATATAGATTCAAAAATGGTTTGCCATCAAAAGGCAGTAAAACAATCTTTTAAGAATATTAGTGTATTCCATGCATAAGATTGTATTTATTTTCATTTTAAGCCTCTACAACACTATCTTAATCATTAATAGACATAGATAAAAATATCTATTATTCATTACTTACTTGGGATGTTACAATTATAATAGATTGGATGATTTCCCATAAATATTTGATTGAATTTTATCTTCATCGGGTTTCCTTTACTTCCCTCGATGGGGTGTTTCATGTTTTCTAGGGAGAATGGGACCTGAGGTTGAGTAGAACCATACCACCTCTTATAGAGTTGGGAGGGATGATATTCATGTTTTATTTTGACTGGGATCTAGAATATTTGAGTGGTTATATTCCTCTGGTGTTCATCAAGTTTCTTGGTGTTTTTATATTAAACTTTTTAAATTTTTCATTAGTGAGGGAACTAGATTTTTCTACTGAATTGGTACCAGGTACTCATCCTATTTATATTCCCTCTTACAATATAGCATCGACTGAACTAATGGATTTAAAAACATAATTGGATGATCTGTTATCCAAAGGTTTCATTTGACCCAATGATTCACCTTGGGTATCACCCATGCTGTTTTCTAATAAATTAAATGGGACCCTTCACCTTTCTATTGACTATAAAAATCTCAATCCGATCACAGATAAGAATAAGCATTTGTTACCTAAGATTGACGATGTTTTTAGCCAATTAAAAGGGGTAAATTAGTTCTCAAAGATTTATCTTTGGTCTTGTTATCACCATCTTAGGATCAAGGAGTCTAATATCCCAAAGAATACCTTTAAGAGTAGGTATTTCCATTATCAGTACCATGTTATTCCTTTTGGTCTAACCAATACTCTTGTAGTGTTCATGGCATTGATGAACATGATTTTCCATGAGTACCTAGATTCTTTTATAGTGGTATTTTTGGATGATATCTCGGTTTAATCTGAGGATGACCAAGAACATGAATGTCATCTGAGAGTGGTGTTGGAAATCTTGATAAATCATAAACTTTATAATAATATTTCTAAATGAAACTTCTATATGTGGGAAGTAAAATTATTGGTACACATAGTTTCTGAACATGGTATTTCAGTTGACCCTAGGAAGGTGAAAACTATAATGAACTGGAATAATCTATAGAATGTATAACACCCCAATATTTTATGGTATATATTATCTTAAATAAATTCAATTCATTCGATAATTTACATTGCACAAAAGAATCATGATATACCAATAAATTATAACTTGACCGTTGGAATAGTAATATGACATTATGAATTGTAATCCAGAAAATAGAATAGTAACATTACCTATGAATGTATAAATAAAATTTAGGTATCTTATGAATGAAACTGTGACATATTTATATCATGGAATAAGTAAATAAATGTATTAAAAATGATAAATTAAGTGTTGGTTTTTTTGTGAAAAGAAAATGTTTATATACAATTTTATAATTAATATAATAATTTAAAAGAAAGATTATTTTAATAAAATAGATTCATAAATTAATATTTTATTATTATTATTATTATTATAAGATAATTTTAGGAGACCTTAATTAATTTTTCAAAGTGTCATAATATCAGTTATAATTTCAAAATTGGTATTTTTTGAATAAATGATTATTTTAATTAAAAAAATTATCATATTTAGAAAATTATTTTCAAAAAAATGGAGTCCGTTTTTTAATTCTAGAAATCGAAAAATGATTAGGGTAAATTTTTGGGATTTTTCTAAAATTAATTAAGTTTTTAGTGAATAGTGAAATATGATAATTTGCGGTATAATATAAATACATAAATTATTGAGTCATGGATGATGCATGGATGATGTAATAACCATTGGTTCGAAATCACATGCACTAGTTACTATATTTAGTCATAAGAATCAACACTATTCATAGTCTTGGTTCAAAATAATAAACTAATGAATAAAATAATCAAAAAACACCTCTCTCCTCCACTATAAATATTACCTCTCACCACCCCTTCTCCTCACACCTTCTAAGGATTGAAGATTTTCCAATTTCTACCCAATACTCTTCCCAAGTCTCTATCCCACATCTAGGATCCTTTGGTCTTAATAAAAGACCAAACCCAAGTTCCTTAAGGAGGTTCTCAAGGAGAATAATTCAAGAGGTAAAACCCTTAATCCTTCTCTTTCAATTTCTTTCAATTTAATTTATTTTCTTATCCTTCCCTCATATACTATATCCAAACATACATGATAACTCAATTATATTATATATAATTTAATTTTATTATGTCAATGTAAAGTCCATTATCAAACCCCTTCTCCTCTCCCTTTTATTCTAAAAATGAAAATATCATCTCTGATGTGTCGATTTACCGTCATCATGGATGATGCATTTTCATTTTCCATTATCGCCTTAAATGTTGGTCATAAAACCATTATTATGGTTAAATCATATTTTATCATACATATTACAAGTTATATAATATTCTAGAACTATTATCCATACATTATATTAATTAATAAAAAAACTAGTTTGTGATGATCGAAAAACTCTAGAATAATCTAAATGGGTAGCATTAACATTTTATCTAATGAATCATCCTCATATATAGAAATAAAGTTATATATTAGACCATTTAATCTCCTAGAAGTTCATTAATAACATATAATTTCAATTCTAGATAACAATTTAGATTTTACATGATCTTTCATACATGTATACAAGTGAACATGTCACGACCCTCCTTCGTTGAGATGAGGGAAGGGATGGAAAAGTGTTGTGAACTTCCTTATTCAAAATGAAAAGGAGATAATGGCCCCCGATTCCCACCTCCAGTAGGCCCCGGGGTGGTGACCATCACCAAGGGTATAAAAATTTCACAAAATGGGAGTCATTACCCTTTTTATAGTAACTAAGATTAGAAGATAAGATGTATCAATCTCAAAACAACTCCAAGGCATATATATATATATATATAAGAAGACAAAATCCATCCCTTATGAACATTTAAAGTAAAATTACTATAAATAAAATGAAAAACTCCAAAGTAATTACCAAAATAATAAAGCTAAGCAGCGACACAACAACTATCCCGATGCCCGAGTTAGTAAGGTCCAGCACAGTCTGTGTAATCTCCCTAGAAACTTGAAAATAGTTTTATATATGTAGGGTGAGCATACAAGTCTAATCAGTAGGAAAATCCAAAGTCACTCATGCACAAGTAGAAGAAGCATACTAATTCCCCTATGAGGAAAACAATAGAAACTCAAAAGCACCTAACAAGGTATATTATCCACCCCAACCTCACCAAGGCACGCTCACAAAATAATGCAAGTCAAGTAAAGTAAAATAGTAAGCACATCAAAATTTGGGTACCCTACACCACTTCCCACTAGTCAACTGCTCATCCCTAATGGAAAATGTCCCAATGCTACCATGCTCTTCCATAAGCCCCACTGTCACAATCTACCCACACACACACTTGGGCCACATACCACATCCTGAATGCAAACACCTAGGCCGCAACCACAACCTCATTCCAAAGACACCTGAGAAAGAAAAACACATATCATCCAGAAGACACCTAGAAAACAAACCTCTCCCTTAGACACCTGAGCCTTGAAACCAAGCCACAACCTTCCCGAAGATTCTTGGGATACCACTGCCTAGAATAGAGAGTATAGGATATCCAATAACCATCCATCCATCATCCCATCAGGATGTTGGGAAAGACACCCTCCCCCATGAAATGGGGGTGTTCGACACGTAGTACTCAACAGGGGTGGGGTGTGTATAGAAAAAAAAAAGAAGTACAGGTATATATATAGGTATCAAACACTCATCCCAACCTATGGGGTTCCAAACAACAAAAAACCCGAAAAAAATACATTTTCTGCTACCTCTAAATGCACGTATCAAAATGAATGACAGTCACTTCCCAATTCGATAAATGAAAGACTCTTGAAACCCAATCATTTTGATGTTAATACACATTTACTGATTATTCCATCCCTACCTAGGTGACTACCAAACACAACACACCACAAGTAACATCATAACCTACATATGCTTCACAAAAGTCTCTGAAAACTCCAGGTGAAACACCCATGCAGGGTAACACCATCATTCTTTAAAATTGTTCCTCCCAAACCATCCTCGGTATCCCCGCTACACCAAAAGCACAATAACCAGCAGAACGACAAAACATAACCAGATTTTCTTCCCACTGCATAAGTAGGCCATGCCCAAAAACCATAACACAACCCAAAATTAGACCCATTTTTCAACTAGTTCAATCATTCCATAATCAATCAATCCCTCAACCTGAGATTCTATCACACCACCCATAACACCCCATACACACATCCACTCCCCCATCCACAGCACCATATGATCAGCACAAGACACAAGGTCGAACATAACCACACACATTCACACCAAACACTCAAACTGTATTCAGATTTAACAGCACTTGTTCTTTAATTTCACTTTCATTATTCAAGGGTGATCACAGAAACTAGTTCAATCATGGGGTATCCATTTATTTAACTAAATATACATGATTAATCGAGTTTTCATGTTCACATCTGTTCAATAGAAGTTTAACAACAAGCATTCATGAGTCTGGTGTGCAAACAGAGACCACCAATGACCATGATTTTTATAAGTCATACGACCAACACAATTTATAGCATGGATCAAAGATAATAGATAAAACAACACAAGAATCATCATCATCTGACCCGCCCCTTATTTATTAATATGGTAGCCAAACCTGATAATAGGTTCATTCATCTTCACAAAACCCTTAATTTAGATTTGGATTTGACCATATTCTCATAGAAAAACGATTTTACCCACATTGAATGATACATAATTAAAATAGAGATGAAGAAATTCCTACCTCGAAGAATATACAATCAGAAACCCCTCTTTGCGCCAAAAAAATAGGGGTCGTACAAGAAGTAGGATACTCCAAGGGAAAAATCGACCAATGTCTATAACATAGATGTGAATCCTTAGGTAAGAAAGGTTTTAGGCACACCAAGAGGAAATGGAAACACACTAGGAAGAGAAGATCTCGACTTAGAAGAGCCAGATCCTATATCAATAGAAGGAAACGGTTTCAAGGGCCATTAAAGTCGGATCATGATGAAGATTATGTGTTTTGACCATTCCAAGGACCCAGAAGCATTAGAATATTAAATATATAAATTATATCTTTTGAAACACCTTTATAAATGTTCAAACAAGGATTTAAACACAATTTCCATCAAATAAAACATAAAAGGGGTGAAACTGGAAAAACTGGAAAAAGCTTGAAATGACTCACCAATGGGTGAGTCACTGACACAAGTCATTGATAGTGAGTCACCGACACCTGACTCACCGATATGAGTCATCAACGCAAATCATCGACATGAGTCTCCGATGTGACCCACCGACGTCTGACTCACCGACACGAGTCACCAACACGACTCACCGGCATGACCCACTGACGCCCGAATCACTAACACGAGTCACTAATGTGACTCACCAACATGATCCACCAATAGCGACTCACTAACACGTCTCACCAACGCCACTCACTGATGCCCAACCTACTGACACCCCAACCTACCGACACCCCGACCTTTCGATGCTCAGACCTACTAATGGAAAAACTAGAATTTTGGAAAACTCTTGAAATAAGCTACCATTTCCTCCCAGAACACCCCAAATACTAGATTTTGAAAAAGTAATGGACTGAGGAGGTCTGGCCTATTACATCAAATACCTCTCAAACTATTCTAGCCTTTGATAATTTAAAACCAAACCCAAAAGAAAGAGGGTTCCTAAAAACCACCTCGTAAGATACCTCTCAAAGATAAACCATCATGTATTGTTCTAAATATGGAGTGAGACCTCAATATCCAAGAATACATCCTCCCACATTTGCTAAACCAAACATTTACAAGATACCCCACACAAGCACCAACTATCTAGACATGTGAATTATGGATTTTCTTTCTCTATGTCAAGATAATATCCGCTTTGGGTGGCACTGACTTGCTCGCACAGGTTTAATCGCATCTCAATTAATGAGTCTTGATTAGGATTTTGGTCCTCCCCTCCTCATGGTCAAGACTTTATCACACAATATAGAACAGGTAAACAACTCATCTCGTAGAAAACAAGGTTCAAGCATTTAATCACAAAGCAAGGCACACAAACAAAACTCAAAAAAACTCTGGGTATTGGGCACACATCCACGCTTCTCACTCCCAAGTACTCTCCTCTAGGCCACCATGCCTCCACAATACACGAACCAAGAGAATGGTCTATCCATGTAACACCTTCTCTCAATGATCCTAGATCTCCACTGGTTTCTCCATAAATTTTGTGTCATCCTTGATATCCAAATCTCCCCAGTCAATGACATGGGATTCATCGTGAAGATACCAATGAAGTTGGGAGACGTCGAAAACATCATGAATTATCTCCAACTATGGTGGAAACACCAATTGGTACACCACTTCTCCAACTCATCCCAACACCTTGAAGGGTCTGATGAACCTAGGAGAAAGTTTACTCCCTCTATAGAACCTATTATACCCACATCAAGGGGAAACCTTCAAGAACACGTAGTCCCCAACTTCAAACTATAAGGGCCTTATCTTGTGATCAGCATATGCCTTTTACTGGTCTTGTGCTTCTTTCATCCTCTCATGGAAAAGTTGAACCTTCTTAGTCATGCTCTGCACTACCTCAGAGCCAAGAATAGATGTCTCCCTAACCTATATTCAACACAAAGGTGAACGACATGGTCTTTCATATAAATCCTCAAACAAATCCATAATGATGGAATATTGATAGATATTTTTGTAAGTGAACACTACTAAGGGAAATTGTTGTACCCGCGATTCTCCAAAGTCCATAACACATGCCCAAAACATCTCCTCCAATGTTTTTATGGTCCTATCTATCTGCCCATATTTCTAAGGGTGTAAAGTAGTGTTGAGGTGTAACTGGGTTCCAAAGGCATGCTGCAATCCCCTCCAGACTCGCAAGGTAAAATGTGTATTCTGATCTGAGATGATGGATCTAGGAACCCCATGAAGTTTCACCAACTCATTCACATACCTCTGTTCTAAGTCATTCACTACACTCGACTCCTTGATCACTAAAAAGTTATCCAATTTCGTCATCTAATCCACCACTACCCATATTTCATTGCATCCTCCCTAAGCCTTGGGTAATATTTTAAATATATCCATTGAGATATCATGACACTTATACTTAGTGACATCTAAGGGATACAACAAACCACTGGGAACATGGTGCTTAGCCTTCACTTACTGGCACACTAAACACTTCTCCATAAACTCCGCTAGTACCAACTTCATCCCAGTCCACCAAATCTACTATCTCAATACACAATACATTTTGGAAACTCCTAGGTGTACCTATAAGGGTGATCTATGAAACTCATGGAGAAATCTCCCGCACATCACCACTGGAACAAACAGATTCTCATGGAACAACATCTGATTTTGACCATCCTCTGACCATAACTTCAAAGAATCACCCTAGTCAACACGATCATGCATCACCTCTACCTCCGAGTCTCCCCACTAAGACTCTTCCACTTTCTACATCAAAGATGACTACACTTTCATCTGAAACAAAAAAAACCCTGCCACCATCCATTCATGCATCTAAGTGAAAGGAGGCCAACTCCTCTATCACTTTCCAAGTGTCCATAGATTACTAAACTACCTCTCTATGTGACTTACTTATCAAATAATTAGCTACAACATTCCCCTTTCCTAAGGTGTAGGATATAAAAAAATCATAATCCGGAAGAAACTTCATCCACCTCTACTATCACAGGTTTAGATCTCACTGGGAAAAGATATAACTCAAGATTTTGTGATTCGTGAAGACCACAAAGTGCTCCCTAATGAGGTAATTCCACCACAACTTTAGTTCAAACATGGCCTATAGTAACTCCAGATCATGGGTGGAATAGTTACGTTCATGGGGACATAACTACCTAGACCCATAAGAAATAACTCCCTATTACTGTATCAGCACACACCCTAAGCCCAGACGGGAAGCATCTCAAAACACATCAAACATCACCCCTTCTTCTGGAAACCTGAGCACTAGAGAACTGAAAAAATTCCTCTTTAGATAGTAGAACACTACCTGGAACTACTCTCTCCACACAAAATCTTGGCCTTTTCTGGTCAGAGCCATCAATAGAGCTTATATTTGAGAGAAATCATGTACTAATATCTGGTAATAGCCTTTCGGACTGAGAAAAATGTGAACTTCTACCACATTATTGGGTGTTTCCCAAGAAAAAACTACCTCAACCTTAGACGGATCCACTATTACACCCTACCGAGACACCACATGTCCAAGTAAGTGGACCTCCTATGTCCAAAAATTGCACTTGGATAGATTCCCGTAGAGATGGTGGTGTTGAAGGACCTACAGGATAGTCCTGAGATGCTTGGTATGCTCCCTCTTTAAATTTTATAATATCAAAATGTCATTGATGAATATAAAAATGAACCGATCCATGAACTCACAAAAGACAGATTTCATAAGCCCCATGAACATGGTCGGTGCTTTCGTAACACCAAACGGCATAACCACAAACTCAAAGTGCCCATACCTTTACCTGAAATTAGTCTTCAGGATATCATCCTCCTTCACCCTCAACTGGTTATATCCATACCACAGATTGATATTAGATAACCAACTTTCTCCCCTCAACTAGTCGAAAAGACCATATATCCTCGGGAGATGGTAACGGTTACATGGTTCAACCTACAGTAGTCTATAAACAGCCTCATACCACCATCTTCCTTCTTTGCAAACAAGATTGGAGCACCCCATGGTGACACACTGGGCCAGATAAATACCTTCTTCATAAAATCATTAATATGAACTCTTATCTCCCGCAGCTTAGAAGGTGTCATCCGATAAGAAGTCGTCCAAATCAGAGAAGCACCAGGCTACATGTCTATCCCAAGATCAACATCATGTTGAGGGGGTATAGTGACAACCTCCTTGGGAAAAACATCCAAGAACTCTCTGAAAACTCTGGGAACCCCCACCATCCCAGCATCCACCAAATCCATTGGCATCTCGGCCATTAATGAAAGAAAAGGCTCAACATGCCAACTGCCCATCAGAAAACTTCGCTCGCTAATGAAAGCCACACGTTGGCCATCCTCATTTGAAAACACGACTCTTCTCTAGAAGCATTTGATAATAGAATGCACAGAGTATAATTAGTCGATGATAAGGATAAAATCTTATGGATGCATCTTTAGTAGAAAGATATCCTCACTAGAATGATGCGGCCCCATCATTAGTCTATATCCTCGGCAAACATCAAAAAATCTGGTCTGACCTCCCACTAGTGTACTCAACACCAATGGAATGAAGAGTCACTCTAAGTCTATTCCCATAGCATGGGCTAGAATGGGTGCAATAAAGGAGTGTGAAGCTCCTGAATCAAACAAGGCGCAAACAAGAGTATTGAAAAAACTGATTGTACCTCGAATGATCTCCTACCCTAATAGAACTGTTACCTCCATGGCATGCAAATGAACACACCCATCTCCTCTGACACTATACTATCAGCTACCTCCCTGACCATGCCTAGGTTGAGGTCCCTATGGAATTCCTTGAGGTTGGCCTCTTCCTTCTCTGTCTCCCCTTGGTGGAGTAGGATCCTGTTGTCCCTACTACTGAAATGGAATGGATGGTAACTACTGCTGAGGCAGGTACTGAACCTGCCCACCTCCACCATACTGAGATCGAACTAGGAACTGACTCTGAAGGTAACCATGGTCTCCACAAGTGAAACACCTCAGTCCCAAGCCTACAAGAAAAGGAAGAGTACCATAAGTTCAGAACTGAAACTACTGGGGTCAGCTCCCCGCTAGCTGAAACCTGGAAGGCCCTGACACCAGAGACCTGCTACTAAAATCCTTCCCCTTTGAAGAACTCAGTTGGATCCCCTCTTGTGGTAAATCTCCCCATGATTTCATCATTTCCACTACCTCATCCTTATTCTGAACTTCTAAGTATGTCGATAAGGTAAAGGGAGTAACTACGTAATGGAGAGAAGTAAAGAGTGCTTCCTCTAAATGTCTTTCCCAAGACTCCTCATCTGGAAAGAGATCTAGATAAAAGCAAAGGAGATACTTGAACTTTATCCCCAGTTCCCGTACTGACATACTCCCCTGTTGGAGGGAGAGTAGCTCTTGTCACTTCTCAGGATTCATGGTCAGAGAAAGGAATTATTCCTGGAACACCTTCTCAAAATCAACCAAAAAACATTGGTCTCCATCCTCCCCCTAGGTAGATCATCCACCAATGAGGTTCAGCACCCCGCATTTGACTAACCACCAACGGAACCCAGTACTCCGTCAGAGCCTAGATCAAGCTGAAAGTGATCACCAACTCCTCAATCCAACTCTCCATCTCTCTATATTAAACGCGGCCTTATTACTTTCCTAAAGTCTTCCACTGGAAATCATAAAGGGTCTTCTTCCATAGGTCATCCTCATATACTTGATCAACCCTCATTCAATCAACCGGATCGGCCTATTGAGGATCCACTGCTTGTACCACATGCGGATGAAAACTGGGTGCCATAGCTAAAAGTAAAAAAGGAACTCTTAAGCCCGAGTATTATGGAATTTTATTTAGAATTCATTTTAACTCATTTTTAATTTTAATTTCCCAAAAAAAATAAGAACAAAAGTCATCATTATGCATGTACCTTCCCTAGGGTCTCTACCCTACAAACAGTGTAGCCTTACTTGGTCATTCGGTAAGCTCAAAGTCCTTGCATTGGATCACGAGGAGCCTTAAAATCCCATGTCCTAGCTGGTCTTCCGTAGACTATGTCATACACTAAGATCACCTAACACTATTTCTCTACCATCCCATGAAATCCTCAATGTTCTTAACTCCAAACTCCATCCTATCTCTCAACCATCACCTATGATACCATTATGTCATGACACCCCTTCACCAAGATAAGGGAAGGGATGACAAAGTTTTGTGACCTTCCTTCTTTAAGATAAAAAAATAGATATTGGCCCCTTGAGTCCCGCCTCCAGTAGGCCCTGGGGTAGTGACCAGAACCAAGGATATACAAATCTCACAAAATGGGAGGCATTACCCTTTTTATAGTAACCAGGATCAGGAGATAAGATGTATCAACCTCAAAACAACTCCAATACATATATATATATATATATAATCCAAAATCCATCCTACATTCATGTTTAAAGTAAAAATACTAGAAATACAATGAAAAACTCCAAATAAAGTACCAAAAGAACAAAGCTAAATAGTGACACAGCAACTATCCCGACGCCCGAGCTGGTAAGATCCAGCACAATCTATGTAATCTCCCTAGAAACCTAAAAATAGTTTTATATACATAGGGTGAGCATACAGGTCTACTCAGTAGGAAAATCCAAAGTCACCCATGAAAAAGTGGAAGAAGAATACTAATACCCCTGTGAGGAAAATAGAAGATAAATCGGAAGCACCTAACATGGTATACTATCCACCCCAACCTCACTAAGGTGCGCTCACTAAATAACACAATTCAAGTAAAGTAAAATAGTAAGCACATCAAAATTTGGGTACCCCACACCACTTACCACTAGTTAACTACTCATACCTAATGAAAAATGTCCTAAATCTACCACGCTCTTCCAAAAGCCCCACTATCACAACCTACCCGCACACACACTTTGGCCACATACCACATCTCGCTCACAAACACCTAGGTCACAACCATAACCTCATCCCGAAGACACTTGGGAAAGAACAACACAACTCATCTCGAAGACACCTATAAAGACACACCTTGCTCGCATACACCTGGGAAAACACACCTCGTCCGTAGACACCTGGGCCTCGGAACTACACCACAACCTGCCCAAAGAGTCTTGGACTACCACTTCCTAGAAGAGGGATCAGAGAAGAACCAATAACCAGCCATCCATCATCCTACCAGGATGTTGGGAAATACACCCTCCCCCATAAAATGGTGGCATTCAGCACGTAGTTCTCAACATGGGTGAGGTGTGTATAGAAATAACAAGGAAATACTGGTATATATATAGGTATCAAACACTTAGCCCAACCTATGGGATTCCAAACAACAACCATCCCACAAAACTAACTTTGCTGCTACCTCTAAATGCACGTATCAGAATGAACGACAGTCAATTCCCAATTAAATAAAAGAAATCCTCTTGAAACCTAATAATTTTGATGTTAATATACATTTAATAGTTATTCCATCCCAACCCAAGTGACTACCAAACACAACACACCACAACTAACATCATAACCCACATACACTTCACAAAATTCTCTAGAAACTCTGGGAAGAACACCCACACAAGGTAACACCATCCTTCTTCAAAATTATCCATCCCAACCCATCCTTGGTAACCCTGTTGCACTAAAATCACCATAACCAAAAGAATGAAAAAACCCAACTAGATTTCAGTCCCACTGCACAAGAATGCTATTCCCAACAATCATAACACAACCCAAAAGTATACCCACTGTTCAACAGGTTCAACCATTCCACAATAAATCAATCATTCAACCTGAGATTCCATCACACCACTCATATAACCTCGTACACTTAGCCACAACCCTAGACACAGTACCATACGATCAACACAAGATATAAGGACGAACAATACAACACACAGCACAAGGCCACACCAAACACTCAAAGTGTATTCATATTTAATAGCACTCATTATTTAATTTCACTTTAATTATCTAGGGGTGATCATAGAAACTAGTTCAATCTAGGGGAATCAATTTATTTAACTAAATATACGTGCTTGATCAAGTTTTCATGTTCACAACCATTAAACAGAAGTTTGACAACAAGTATTCATGAGTCCGGTGTGCAAACAGAGACCACCAACATCCATTATTTTCAGAAGGCATATGGCCAACACAATTCACTGCATGGATCAAAAATAATAGATAAAATAATACAAGAATCATCAACTTCCATGCCCCTTATTTATTACTATGGTAGCCAAACCCGTTATCATAACAGGTGTGCTCATTTTCACAAAACCCTTAATTTATATTTGTATTTGACCATATTCTCACAGAAGCATGAGTTAACCCACCCCACATGATATACAATTAAAATAGATATGAAGAAATTCTTACCTTAAAGAATAGACAATCAGCAAACTCTCCTTGCTCCAAAAAAAATAGTTGGGTCACGCAAGTAGTAGGAGACTCTAAGGGAAAACTCGACTGATGTCTATAACATAGATATAAATCCTCGGGGAAGAAAGGTTTTAGCCGCACCAAGAGAAAATAGAAACACGCTAAGAAGAGAAGACCTCGTCTTAGAAGATCTAGATATTAATGGAAGGAAATGGTTTCAAGGGCCATTAAAGTTGGATCATGATCAAGATTGCATGGTTTGACCATTACAAGGTCCCGGGAGTGTTAGGATATTAAAGATATAATTTATATCCTTTTAAACTCCTTTATAAATGCTCAAACAAGGCTTTGAACTTGATTTTTATCAAATAAAATGTAACAGGGGTGAAACTGGAAAAACTGGAAAAAGATGGAAATGACTCACCGATGGGTGAGTTGCTAATAGGAGCCACCGATAGTGAGTCACTGATGCCTGACTCACCAACGCAAGTCACCGACACAACTCACCGATACGAGTCACTAATGTGACCCATCGATGCCTAACTCACTGATGTGAGTCACCAACACGACTCACTAACATGAGTCACCGACGTGACCCACCGACGCCTAACTCACTGATGCGAGTCGATGTGACTCACCGACATGAGTCACCAATGTAACCCACCGACAGAGAGTAACAGATGCAATTCAATGATGCCACTCATCGATGCCTGTAACGACCCGAAATTTTGAATAAATCATGTTTCCTAATTTTGTGTGTTATTTTATTTTATACTCAACAAAACTGTTTCATTTGATAACATGAGTATAATTAAAATGAGACCGTGGGGTTTCAACTGTTATATGATCGTTGGTCAATATGACCACTGGAAACTAAACATTTCGATTACTGTCTCCAAATACAAGTGATCTTGGATAATTAATATAGAAAGAAGATTTTATGGCCTCATCCAGTAGTCTCGGGCCAATCGAAGCCCATCTAACGGAACTTGGGAAAGAGGTAGCACCACTGGGCTTTGCTCTGGACCAAACCCAAGCCGAACATCATCGTGTGAAGCTATAACAGAATCGCCTTCATGAGAAGTTCAAACTGATAGAAATTACTACTCGTGCAATGTTGGTCGAGCCGCCCCAAGATTCTATCACCCTAGCACACATTACTCTTAGGTCTTATGCTGGTGTTATAAGGGGCTATGTAACAAGACCATAACTGCCTTGTGTAATCCTTTATTTTAAATAAAAATTGTGATTTCTTCTTGCGATGAAGTTTGTGAATTTTCAAATGTCTGGATAAATATAGTATGCATATTTTTGATGAATTTTAGAAAAAGGATATTTTAAAAATGTTTATGTAAGCCTTAAATAATTAAAAATGTGTAATGATTTTCAAAAAATGGTATTCTGCAATTATGTTCAGTACAAAATTTAGAGTCTAATAAGATCAACTTAATTTTTGATGAATAGTAAATTATGAATAGTGATTTTATGCTTAGGATTAGTAATGTGACCAAATGGATTAGTAATCTCACTTAAAGAAAGTATTAATATAATCTAGGCACCTTGATTGAGTAATGTGATTCAATAAAATGATTAAATAACGGTTTCATAAATTATTAGTCAAGTATTAGTTTTTTCGAGTGAATAGTGTTTTTTAATTAAAAATTAAATTAAAAATATTAAGAAAATTATTTTTATAAAATGGACTTTATTTTTGAACTCAGAGCATCGATATTGTGTTAAGGTAATTTTTGGGGATTTTTCTGAAAAAAATGAATTTTCAGTGAATAGTGTATTTATTTAAAAATTAAATTAAAAATATCTAGAAAATTATTTTTATAAAATGGAGTTCATTTTTGAAATTAGGGCATCGATATTTGGTTAAGGTGAAATTTTGGGTTTTTTCTGAGAAAGTTGAATTTTCGGTGAATAGTGAATTTTTAGTTTTAAGTTTCGGGTGTTTAATGACATCATTTATGATTTATTAAATATGTAATCAATATGGTCAAACTATGAATAGTAAGATAAGGTATGAGTTGTCCCAAGTTGCCAATACCATAAGCAAATACCATGGGCAAGCCCATGGTTTTTTCAAAACCACCAATGAGGTGTCCCTTGGCCATTAATGCCTTGTCCCCTCACTTTCCCTATAAATATCAAGCCTTACCTTCATTCATTTCACTTCCAAAATCCTCCTCAACGAAGTTCTGGTATCATTACCTCCCAAGGAGTCCTCCCAAGGTTCCCCCAAGCCCTCAAGGTCCCAACCTTTGAGTTTTAAGAGTTACGTGTTAAGGTAAGGGATCTTACCTCTCTCTTTCTTTTCAAGTAATCTCTTTTATGTCATTTCGTTTATGCTCCATGATATTATGTTGGAGGATGTTCTTTTATATTCCTCTTACTTCCCTTTTCATTTTCATATGATGATAGATCCCCTCTTTCTCTTATAAATTAATTTTAAGAAAGTTTAAGTGGCGCCGTTAGGCTGCCGAATTTTTAAGGGATTCGTTCACCTTTCTCATTTTTCAAAGTTCTACTTTCATTTCAAGTCTTTCAAGTTCCTTTTTATTATGTTGGGGTATTATCTCTATATCTATGATACTGATCTTTTATTTTCATATTATTAGTGACCCTATTTTATCTCATCAATTCATTTTTTTTGAAGTTTTGGTGACGCCATTAGGCTGTCGAATTTTTAATGGATTCATTCACCTTTCTCATTTTTCAAAGTTCTACTTTCATGTCAAGTCTTTCAAGTTACTTTTTATTATGTTGGGGTATGATCTATATATATATCATACTGATATTTTATGTTCATATGATTAGAGACCCTATTTTATCTCGTTAATTCATTTTTGTTGAAGTTTGGGTGACGCCGTTAGGCTGCCAAATTTTTAAGGGATTCGTTCACCTTTCTCATTTTTCAAAGTTCTACTTTCATGTAAAGTCTTTAGAGTTCCTTTTTATTATGTTGGGGTATGATATCTATATCTATCATACTGATCTTTTATTTTCATATTATGAGAGACTCTATTTGATCTCGTCAATTCTTTTTTTTTTTTGATGTTTAAGTGACGCCGTTAGGCTGCCGAATTTTCATAAGAGAAATCTTATTTTTGTCTTCCTTTCATGTTCTTCATTTCATATGGTATATCTTTAAAATTTCAATACCATGTTCTTAAATCCTTTATATTATGTTCCCCTACTGTTTTATGGATAATTTATGAGTGGGTGACCCATGTCCCCTCTCTTTTCAATGTTTTCTAAAACCATGTATCATAGCCGTTATGCTGCAGAATTTTCGTCTCAAAATGTCTTTCTCTTTTTCTCAAATTATTTTATTTTATTAAGTAAATACTCAAAGATCTTTCTTCTAAAGGGGTATTCACATATATATCAAAATTTTCTATTTTAATTCTGAGATTTACATACATGAGACCCGCTTTCCTTTTTCTGTAGGTTTAAGGTGACATAAAGATCACGTCTTTAAAGCAGTTTTTAAAATGTTATGATTATGAAATGAAACCCATTTCTTTTATGCTATATGGGTTATTTATGAAATTTTTGATGATGATATATGTGGATCACATGATAATAAAGACAAATTTAAGGGTGCGCCCTGATAGCGCTCCAATGCATTGGTTAAAGACTTAATCTCTAGAGATGACCATTTTTTAACGACGCCTTGGTGAATAACCTCGGTAATTTTTAATGACACCTTGGGGATGGAGCTTGGTGAAATGGAAATGATTGTCTATGTTAAATGTTGTAGCCACATCTTCAAGTTATGAAACGTGTTATTTTTATTATGATATGCCTCATGATCTCTTTCTCATGCCTTAAAGTTATTTTTCATGACTTTTGATGTATCTCAAGTTCTCATGTAAAATGTTTCCCTTGTTTCCCTTACTGGGCCTTCTGCTCACCCTTTCCTTTAATGTATGCTCCCAGGTTATGAGATGCTGTAATAAAATTGGGATGAACAAATTAATAAGCCTTTCAAGTGTTTAAGAAGAATGTTTTTTTGTCTCATGTAATAAGTTCCTGGTTTCCAAGACACTAAACCTTAAAGATCCTCGATTTTGTATAATGTAATGAATGTTTATGTGATAAAAGGTGGGATTATATAATGCCTGACCCACCAACTCCCCAACCTATCGATGCCCCAACCTAACAACACCCTGACCTACTGATGGAAAAACTATAATTTTGAAAAACTCTTGAAATGAGCTACCATTGCCTCCCAGAACACCCCAAACACTGGATTTTGACAAAGTAATGGACCGAGGAAGTCCGGACCATTACAAAAAAAATCATGAAAACTATGGAAACGAACACTCTCGAATGAAAAAATTGAATCTTATAACTCATCAAAAAGGCCATAAATGACTGAAAATTGATTTTTTTTATTAAGATATACCCCCTTTTAAAAGATAAGGGGGAACCCAACAAGACATAAAATACTTAAACAAAAAATGGTCCCCAATGGCCCAAAATCCCAAGACCAAAAATAAGCCACACTATAAGATAAAATCCACTCCCAGCATCAAAAAACATTAAGTCTAGATTCTACCATCCATCGTTACTCGGTTAGCTATCCTGTGCAAAAGTGCATGGGCATGGTATCGATAGAAAATGTCATACCCTCTCAAACATCCAATTCTAGATAGCAATAGACCTGTGAAAAATCTTTTCCTTGAACCTCATCTGAAGCAGCCTCTTATAGATGTCTGGTTGCATAATCTCTTAAACTGCAGACCACTTTCGAACATAAGGTAAAGGGTTCTCCACGAATCTCAATTTTTCATTTAGGTTATTATTTGTCTCTATTTACCCTGATGTAATTATTAATTATTCTTACTTACTCCTCCTAAATTATATGTGTACATTTTAAATATATTTACCTAACTCAATTCTTCTCTCTTTGATGTTAAATACATGTTTTATAAGGATCCTTTTTCAATTCCTCTTGGTAAGCAAGCCCAATTAAAGGGAACTTCCCAATTTCTTACCCATTTTCAAGTACCATCGATAATATATTTTAGGATACCAATATATTTATAAAATCACTCATTTTGACATGAAAAATATCTTTGTTCATTTATGGTTTTATACAAACAATTATTCCTTTGTTCATTTTAAAGTCTCTTTAGTATTTTCCATTAAACCGCACTAAAAATGATCTTTTCTAAAGTTTCTTAAACACAATTTTTACATGTTTTCACTTAATTTACACATAATTTATCATGATCTATGTCTTTTTATACTTATTAATTTCCAAGTATGATTTAAACCCATTATTTCATGGACACCATTATGATATTCCCTTTAGTTATTCCTTATTCACACTTACTCCTTGCGTGTGGTGTATATATACTTCCATTTTATTTATAATAATCATTCATTGAAGATTTCATTAAATATACATATTTATTGTATCATGGATATGATTATTGTCTTATTTGTATTCTATTTCTACATACAGTTTTTTATTTAAATGTTGTTTAACTAAGGAAATATTGATAAATATGTATTTTCTACTCAATATGGATATTTTGATAATACATATTGTTCATGAATTAAATATATGTATGAATAATGATTTGGACTTGAAGTGATGGGTGGGGCCCAGTATTATATAGCCCCTCAATGCATCGATGGGTCTCATGAGACAAAAAAGTTGGTGAAAACCGCTTCGTGTTTGTTTCTAAGATGAATTAGATGGGTTTTTAACCACAAAATTAAATCATCTTGACGATATAATGGTTAATGTTCCAGATACATGATGTCCAATAAATAATCATTTTATTTATTCAATATTCAGTTATTATATTCCATGAGGTTTTCACTATGACAAAATCTATGGTTTCATTTTCATTCTCATTGTATCGATGGGATGTGTTTTTTAGATTATTTACCTTACCATAATTATTATGCCTTATTGACTTTGAATCACTTATTTTTGTTTCATATAACCCTTACTGAGCATTTGAGCTCACCCTTTCATTTTTTTTCCTTCCCTGGGTTGTGAAGATGAAATATTTGAATAAGTGACAAGAAGTAATTTATTTTCTTTTGTTATGTTTAATTACCATTGTAATAAGGGAACCATGTATGTATCTAGTTCTTAAAGACTACTAAACCGATTGATCCTTAGTGATGTGATCTATTTTATTTATTACATTATAATAAAATGACCACCGACTCTGCGATACTAGGTTTGAGGTTGTTATAGTTAGTATCGGAGGAATTTTGGTAGAAAATTTGGGAATTAGATGTTAAATAAACATGAGAATTATAATAATTCCTTGTAGTGAATTTTTAGCTCAATATGATCTAACTTAGTGTGTAGTGATGGAGCCTAATGTAAGGAAAGGAATAAATACCCACAGACAATGTAGGGATTTCCCTACTGAGAAATTCAACACAGTTAGTCTTGGAGCTGAGCAGATCATGACCATATTAGAACAGCTTACTCAGGTTATGATGAATAACCATACTACACCTATGTTGGATCGTTTCATGTGGAAGAATCCCCTATATTTTAGTGGGACTATTAATCCAATGGTAACTGAGCAGTTAATCAAGTCCCTTGAAAATATATTTCTAGTATTGGGATGCAATGAAAATGAAAAGGTAATACTGACAATACATTGCCTCAAGGGAAATTATGGTCAATAGTGGTCATTGATCCAGAATAATAAAGAAGAAGATGAAATAGAAGACATGTAATGGATAACTTTTAAATAAACATTCTTCTAAAAATATTTCCCTCATGCGAAATAAACTGAAATGAAGAGAAAATTCATTAGCTTAAAGAAAAGGGAAGAGGAGCATGTTGCAGAGTATGAGGATACCTTCATAAGACTATCTAGGTATGCTATAGATTATATATGTGGTTCAGAAGAAAAGATTGATCATTTCTTTTAAGTTATTAAACAAAGTCTCCAAAGGTCAATGTCTAATCAAACATTTTCTTCATATGATGAAATAGTATTAAGTGCCATCAAAACATAGAATTAATTTTCTAGAACCTATATTTTCAAGTTAAATCAATAGAATAATATTCCTTATGATAACCATGGAAAATGTGAAGCATCAAAGAAGAAGAGGGGAACAAAGAAATTCTCATTAAGAAAAAATTGTGGAAATAATAATCTTAGGAAATTCTTGAAAGGAATGGGAGTTTTTTATAAGGGCCAAAAAAGGTTTATAGAGAAAATAAATCCAAGGGGAATAAAAAAATCAATGATGATCTATAAGGCCCCAGCCTTAAACCTTACTTAATCTTGAGTTATTACAAGATTACACATTGAGGATCTTTTCGGGTTTAGAGTTTTAGAGAATTAGATCATAAAACTTGCATTACATTCCACATATAAACAAAGTGGTTACAGAAAGATAGTATTCTTCATTCCCATCAATGGAAACACATTTAAAATAAAACATGGATTATTTCTTGACACATCCTTGACTCTATCATCTTATCATGTACCTTTCCCGTGACCTGTGAAAAACATTTCAAAAACTTGTGATGAGCATAAAAACTCAGTATGGGTTATAAAAAAAACATGGAAAGGAAACATGAGTTCATATATACATAAGAATGAAATCATACATTACCCATAAAACATAGGCACTTTAACATACCTCATAAAATCATGAATAAATCATAGAAATCATAAGACATAAAGGTAATATGAGGCATTCATAACATTCTTACGTAGGGAGTAACCCTCTTGGTTACGTTTGGAATACCCATCACAGTATATTCCCTAAAATCTCTTCGGAGAAACCTTAACGTTTCACTCCTTCGCGTTACCCAATGCATTGGAGAGATATATCGGGCTCACCCGCCCTTAGTTTATCACGGAACCACCCGTCTTCATAATAATGCCCAAGAACCATAACATAATCATATCACATAAAACATGCATAAAGGAAACATAACATTCCCACATTTCAATCACGAGATATCAATACAACACATTGATATAATAAAAACATTATGAAAACCATTTTCAATACCAAAGTAAAACATGGTATTTATTTTTCGTTTTAAAAAAAAGGTATGGCTTGTAGAGGAAGCCGAAACTCAAATAACGGTCACGACGGCGAAGAAGTCATTGTCGCTGCATACGTACGACAAAAACATTCCCTTTTTTCGTTTAGTAAACGCTTCGTATAAAAAAGATTCCTTTTGAATAAACGTAAAATTCAAAGTGGTTTATACACCGTATAAAAGAAAGTTGTGTATAAAATAAAATATGCCTCAACGAAAGGAGATTGAGACGAAGTCCCATACCTCATATCCGACTTGACCCGACCGTTCTTTAATCTCCTGAATAATAAACTTGAGTTAATCTCTACTTGCTTATGAATCTTTTTCAAGTTCATTATTCCTTTTATACCATGTTATGAACATCATGTAATCAGTTAAGTTAATAATGTTCATTTTGTCGGTATTTGGTTCTTAAGTCAAAAATAGACTTATTACACTTACATGTTGTTAATTTGGTCAAAGGTTCATTATATCCAGAATGGTATTCATGATGTAGATATCATATATGTCATATATATCCATTACATACATGCATTTATAATATTACATAATCATTTAGATGTAAGAAATGAAATGCACCGTTCATGGAGACGGTAAGCCGTACGTACGCATGAACGCTACTTTCATTTCTATTTCGTATTTTATAGAATGGAATCATAATGATATAAAGGTATATTATAATTCCAGTATAATATCATATATAATATCATAGTTCCATCCTTTATATGTCCCACATATGGTATTTAACGAATCAAATCACTTTGAGGGGGCGGTAGTCCGCACTTCCTAAAATGAAGATATCGTGTTTACCCATAATGGAAACCATAAAGGTATTCCCAAAATGAAAAAAAACAGAAGCTTAAGGAAAACATAAACATATTATATATCATATATAAAAATAGTGACATCATAATGGCCACCTTTGAAGGTGTTAAATGAGTTTTGAACAATCATCGTTTCGGGAGGCAGAATTTCGCCATCCACAGAAACCGTATGTTCTTTAACCATTTGATGTAGTTGTGTGAGAGTGTAGCTCAAATAAATATTATAACAACATCCTTGTATATTGAAGATACTGTTGTTTTTACAAAATAAGTAAATAAAAAGAGTTTAGGGGGTTGGAGAAGCAAAATAAAACAAATGAACATGAGAGAATGAATTACCTTTAAAAGTGTAACTCCTTTTGATTTGAGCCTAAAGGCTTCCTTTGAAAGGATTATGCCCAAAGTGAATCCTCTAGGATGAGGAGAGGGATGTGGAGAGAGTAAATGGTCAGGGGTTGGCTGAGCCAAAGGCTTGAGGAGTGTGTGAAATGAGGTAGAGGTGGGGGCCTTTTATAAGAGGAGAGGAGGGGCACTTTTGGAAAGTAAAGAAATATTACTTTATTTGAAAATGTGTTTCGGTTTTAAAAGGTCCCACATTGATATAATTCGTGGATAAGGTGATAAGGGTTCTAAATCCACTCATCCAATTGGTTTTGGCCATGTGTAGTTCATAGATTTTACATTGTCTTTCCATTTTTTTTAAATCGTCAAATAATGATGTCATCGCTGCATCATTATTATGTCATAAATAATTTAATTTATTTAATGTCTAAAAATCATAAAAAAAATACTATTATGTAGGAAATATTTTTAGCTTTCCAATTACTATTTATAATCAAATATCTGATCTTTATAACCCCATGTAAAAATTGTTTTCGTGAAACATATTATGTTTGTGTCATTTTTACTTTTACATTAAATAAAAAGTTATTTATGTCATTTCCAAACCAAAGTGTCTCCATGGGGTCTCCAAGTTGACCCATGGCTTGTCTTGGTCGGCCATTATACAAACAATAATGTTGGGACATGTGTCTAGGTCATTTCCTATTATTAAAGCATTATTTATACCTTAAACTACCCTAATTACCACTAATCGCGATTAAGAACTTAATAAGTTACTATTCACCAAAAAATTATTATAATCTCATTGAACCACATTTTACTTCTTAATGACAACCATGTATGTCGGATTTTCAAAATTCAATACACATTAGTGGTAAACTTTCATTTAACTGAAAAAATCAGTTTGCTTGATTACCACTTAGTGGTTTCACTATTCATCAAAAATTGAAGTTTTTCAGAAAATTACCAAAAATTCACCCTAAGCTATATTTGATATTCCGAATTCAAAAATGAAGTCTATTTTACAAAATTCAAATCATATAAGTCACATTAATTAATTTAATAATTAATTCCCGCTGCCAGAGCAAATAGCGTGTTTTTACAAAACAATAAGTATCAAAAGATTGACACCAGTTTAAGTCTAATTTCAAAGTGAAATTGATTCCAATGACCACCATTGGATAAAATGGTAAAAATATATTCTAATTCCACTTCAAAACCAATTCAAAAAATAATCTAATCATATAAATAAATTAGATTAAAAAGCAGTTTTGATGTAAAATGCAGTATTTTTCACTATTCATTAAAAAATGAACATTGTCAGAAAAATACCAAAAATTCACACAAGGTAAATTTTGATGTCCCAATCATAAAGGATAAGTTTATTTTGACAAAAATAGTTTATAAAATTGTCAAAATATAGATTCAAAAATGGTTTGCCATCAAAAGGCAGTAAAACAATCTTTTAAGAATATTAGTGTTTTCCATGCATAAGATTGTATTTATTTTCATTTTAAGCCTCTATAACACTATCTTAATCATTAAAATACATAGATAAAAATATCTATTATTCATTACTTACTTGGGATGTTACATCCTTCCCCCCTTTAGAAAATTGCATCCCTGCAATTTATTTACTTATCGAATAAATGGGGGTACTTATCCCTCATTGCATTTTCAGATTCCCATGTTGCCTCTTCAATCATGTGGTTTTTTCACAAAACCTTTACCTGCTTAATCACCTTATTCCGTAACACTTGCTCCCTGTGGTCAAGAATCTGGACCGGTTTTTCCTCATAAGATAGGTTCTCTTCCAGCTGAACTACCTCTGGACTCAAAACATGAGATGGATCTGGCATATACTTTCTCAACATCGATACGTGAAAAACATTGTGTACCTGAGATAAACTCGGAGGTAAAGCCACTCGGTATGCAACTGATCTAACTCTTTCCAGAATTTCGTATGGTCCAATAAACCTTGGACTCGGCTTTCCTTTCTTACCAAATCTCATCACACTTTTCCAAGGAGAAACCTTGAGAAAAACATGATCACCTACCTCGAAAGATAGATCCTTCCTCCGGTTATCCGCATAACTCTTCTGCCTGCTCTGAGCTGTTCTCATGTGTTTCTGAATCAGCTGAACTTTTTCTGCCATCTCTTCTACCAATTCTGGTCCCATCAACTTCCTTTCACCCACTTCATCCCAGAAAGCTGGAGTTCGACACCGCTTCCCATATAATGCCTGAAATGGTGCCATCTGTATACTGGAATGGAAACTGTTATTATATAAAAATTCAACCAAAGAAAGATGTTGGTCCCAACTTCCTTGATAATCCATAGAACAAGATCGTAGCATATCCTCCAATGTCTGAATTGTTCGTTCTGACTGCCCATCTGATTGAGGATGAAAAGCTGTACTAAAATTTAATTCAGTACCCAACGACTTCTGAAGGCCTTTCCAAAAGTTAGAAGTAAACCTGGGATCACGATCCGATACAATGGAGAGAGGAACTCCATGTAACCTGACTATCTCTTTAAGATACAAACGGGAAAGTTGATCAAGAGGGAAAGTATCTCGTATAGCAAGGAAATGAGCAGATTTGGTCAAGCGATCAACAATAACCCAGATTGCATTATTACCTCGAGATGTCTTCGGTAATCCAACAACAAAGTCCATGGATATATTCTCTCATTTCCACTCTGGCACTGGTAAAGGCTGAAGCATCCCTTTCGGTAACTGCCGCTCTGCTTTAACCTGCTGACAAGTCAAACACTTCACAGTAAAATCAGCAATATCTCTTTTCATTCCATCCCACCAGTAATACTCTCGCATATCTCTATACATCTTAGTACTGCCCGGATGAACTGAAAACGGAGAACTATGAGCTTCACATAACAACTCTCTCTTCAACTGTGAATCACAAGGCACACACAATCTCTTCCCAAATCTCAAAACGCAATCATTATCAATGTTGAATTCAGGCAACTTACCTTTCTGAACCAGCTCTACCTTTTTCTGCAACTCACTATCTTGCTTCTGTGCTTGCTTGATTCTATCTGATAGAGATGATCTCACTGATACCTGAAACAAAACAGAAGGACTTCCTGCACCAATAACTTCTATGCCAAATTTCATCAAATCATTAACCAAAGTATCACGTTCCAAACGCAACATTGTTAATGAAGCATTACTTTTTCGACTCAAAGCATCAGCCACTTTATTTTCTTTCCCCGGATGGTAATGAATTGTACAATCATAATCCTTGATTAATTCCATCCATCTCCTTTGTCTCATGTTTAACTCTTTCTGAGTGAATATATACTTTAAACTTTTGTGATCGGTATATATTTCACACTTTACTCCATACAAATGATGCCTCCAAATTTTTAAAGTAAAAACAACAGCAGCTAATTCCAAATCATGTGTAGGGTAATTTACCTCATGAGTTTTCAAATGTCGTGAAGCATAAGCAATTACCTGATCATTCTGCATTAGGACGCAACCAAGTCCTTTCAATGAAGCATCACTGTATATAACAAACTCACCATTCCTGGAAGGTAGTGCCAAAACTGGAGCATTCACCAATCTTATTTTCAATTCCTGAAAACAATCATCACATTCTTTTGTCCAGATAAACTTAACACCCTTCCGAGTTAGCTTAGTCATTGGACTAGATAACTGTGAAAAATTTCTAACAAACCTTCGGTAATAGCCCGCAAAACCAAGGAAGCTACGAATCTCGGTTACATTTGTGGGTCTTGGCCATTCTTCCACAACTTTTGTTTTTGCAGGATCAACAGTTATTCCATCTTTAGAAACAATGTGACCAAGGAAAGAAATTTGTTGCAACCAAAACTCACACTTGCTGAATTTCCCATACAGTTTCTTTTCTTTTAAGGTTTGCAAGATAACCCTTAAATGTTTTTCATGCTCCTCTTTACTTTTATAAAACACCAAAATATCATCAATGAAAACCACCACAAACTTATCCAAGAACTCATGGAAAATTATATTCATTAAGTCCATGAATACAGCAGGTGCATTGGTTAGCCCAAAAGGCATTACTACAAATTCATAATGGCCATATCTCGTACGGAACGCGGTCTTCGGAATATCTTCCTCCTTTACCTTCAGCTGATGGTACCCCGATCTCAAGTCAATCTTTGAAAAAAAACTGAGCTCCCTGGAGCTGATCAAACAAATCATCGATATGAGGCAAAGGATATTTGTTCTTAACAGTGATATTATTCAAGGCTCTATAATCAATGCAAAGTCTCATAGAACCATCTTTCTTTTTAACAAATAAAACAGGAGCACCCCATGGTGATGTGCTAGGTCTAATGAAACCTTTCTCTAATAAATCTTGCAATTGCTCCTTCAACTCTAAAAGTTCAATTTGTGCCATTCGATAAGGGGGTTTTGAAATTGGCTTAGCATCAGGAACTAAGTCAACAGTAAACTCAACTTCCTGATCTGGTATTATTCCAGGCAACTCATCAGGAAAAACATCAGGATACTCATTTACCACTGGCACGTCATTAATCTGAACAGTTCCTTTATTTTCAATGACGTGTGCAAGGTAACATTCATTTCCATCTTTTACAAGTTTCTCGGACTCTTGATATGTTATCAAAAGTAAGGGTTCATTCTTGTAAACAAACTGAAAGTCTTTCTGAAAAGAAACTTCTTTAGCTCTACAGTCAATCTTAGCATGGTAGATAGAGAGCCAATCCATACCCAGGATAACATCAAACTCTACTAGAGGTAAAACAATAAGGTTTGCAAGTAGGTTCTTTCCACAGATAAGGATAGGAAGATTCTTATAAATTCTTTTTTCCTCAACATTCCCCCCAGGTGTTTTTACCAAAAGTTCAGGAGTCATTTCTTGAGATGGTATTCCCATTTTACTAGAAAAGGTTTCAGAGATGAAAGAATGTGTAGACCCCGAATCAAACAACACACTGGCATAATCTGAAAAAACAAACAAAGTACCTAATACCACTTCATTTGATGGCCCGACATCTGCTGAAGTAGTTGCAAAGGATTTCACCACCCCTTTCTGCTTGTAGTCTAACTGCTTCCCATCACTCAAGCTCCTTGTCGGACACTCGTTTGCATAGTGACCCATCTCATTGCACTTATAACATTTCACTAACTGTAAATCAAATTTGTTCTTACCTTCACCTTGATCCTTTTCAGTGCAATCACGAGCCTTATGTCCCATCTTACCACATCGGTAGCACTTCCCAGAATTCAGAAGACATTCCCCAGCATGCCTTTTGCCACATTTATCACAAACTGGAAACTTAGTTCTCTTACCATCAGACTTTTTTGAAGAATTCTTACCTTTCTCCTGCCACCTCGGTCTCTTCTTCTGCTGGTTGTTATAGAAAACTTGGTCATCGGCAAACTCCATTTCCACCTTCTCAGCACATCGAACAAGCTTTTCATAACTTTTAAACTCACGAGAAGCTAATGACCTTCGGTACTTTGGCTTTAATCCTGAGTAAAAACGATTGATTTTACTATCAAGGTCCCGGATAAAATTTGGAGCATACCTTGCCAATCGAGTGAACCTTTCTTCATAAGCAGCCACTGAGTCTTCCTCTTGCCTCAATTCCAAGAATTGCTTTTCCATCCTAAGTCGAACAGCCTTAGGAAAATACTTCTCAAGAAACATACCTTTGAATTCATCCCAGTCAAGAGCATCAATCTCATCGGCGTCCCTGATATTTTTAACCATAGACCACCACTGATCTGCTTCACCCTCCAAACGGTAAATAGCAAGACTAACCTTTTGATTGTCTGAACACCCCATGACATCAAAAATCTTCTCTAGTGCTTTAATCCACCCTTAGGCTAGCACAGGGTCAGATGATCCTCTGAATGATGGTGGATGTTGCCTCATGAAATGTTCCACCACTGACATGTTCCTCTGCGGTTGATCTGGCTGATCTCGTGCATGGATACCACCGCCATTTATCGCTTGAGTCAACTGTGCCATTACTGCAACAAACTGTTTAGTTCCAATTCCGACCATCTCAGGATGCTGATTCGGAAGGTTATTTCCTTCTGTATGCCTTCCTAGCACTGCTTCCCTGTTTCCTCTACGGAAAACCATTCTGAACAAACATGTCTTAGATGAAGCAACATGGTAATCTTTAAATGCTATATCATTTCGAAAAAAAATATTTTTGGATAATCATTTAATAGAATTCTAACTCCTAAAGTTATCTAAACCGACCTCTGATACCAACTATAAGGCCCCAGCCTTAAACCTTACTTAATCTTGAGTTATTACAAGATTACACATTGAGGATCTTTTCGGGTTTAGAGTTTTAGAGAATTAGATCATAAAACTTGCATTACATTCCACATATAAACAAAGTGGTAACAGAAAGATAGTATTCTTCATTCCCATCAATGGAAACACATTTAAAATAAAACATGGATTATTTCTTGACACATCCTTGACTCTATCATCTTATCATGTACCTTTCCCTTGACCTGTGAAAAACATTTCAAAAACTTGGGATGAGCATAAAAACTCAGTATGGGTTATAAAAAAACATGGAAAGGAAACATGAGTTCATATATACATAAGAATGAAATCATACTTTACCCATAAAACATAGGCACTTTAACATACCTCATAAAATCATGAATAAATCATAGAAATCATAAGACATAAAGGTAACTTGAGGCATTCATAACATTCTTACGTAGGGAGTAACCCTCTTGGTTACGTTTGGAATACCCATCACAGTATATTCCCCAAAATCTCTTCGGAGAAACCTTAACGTTTCACTCCTTCGCGTTACCCAATGCATTGGAGAGCTATATCGGGCTCACCCGCCCTTAGTTTATCACGGAACCACCCGTCTTCATAATAATGCCCAAGAAGCATAACATAATCATATCACATAAAACATGCATAAAGGAAACATAACATTCCCACATTTCAATCACGAGATATAAATACAACACATTGAATAATAAAAACATTATGAAAACCATTTTCAATACCAAAGTAAAGCATGGTATTTATTTTTCGTTTTAAAAAAAAGGTATGGCTTGTAGAGGAAGCTGAAACTCAAATAACGGTCACGACGGCGGAGAAGTCGTTGTCGCCGCATACATATGACAAAAACATTCCCTTTTGTCATTTAGTAAACGCTTCGTATAAAAAAGATTCCTTTTGAATAAACGTAAAAGTCAAAGTGGTTTATACACCGTATAAAAGAAAGTTGTGTATAAAATAAAATATGCCTCAACGAAAGGAGATTGAGACGAAGTCCCATACCTTGTATCCGACTTGACCCGACCGTTCTTTAATCTCCTGAATAATAAACTTGAGTTAATCTCTACTTGATTATGAATCTTTTTCAAGTTCATTATTCCTTTTATACCATGTTATGAACATCATGTAATCAGTTAAGTTAATAATGTTCATTTTGTCGGTATTTGGTTCTTAAGTCAAAAATAGACTTATTACACTTACATGTTGTTAATTTGGTCAAAGGTTCATTATATCCAGAATGGTATTCATGATGTAGATATCATATATTTCATATATATCCATTACATACATGCATTTATAATATTACATAATCATTTATAGGTAAGAAATGAAATGCACCGTTCATGGAGACGGTAAGCCGTACGTACGCATGAACGCTACTTTCATTTCTATTTCGTATTTTATAGAATGGAATCATAATGATATAAAGGTATATTATAATTCCAGTATAATATCATATATAATATCATAGTTCTATCTTTTATATGTCCCACATATGGTATTTAACGAATCAAATCACTTTGAGGGGGCGGTAGTCCGCACTTCCTAAAATGAAGATATCGTGTTTACCCATAATGGAAACCATAAAGGTATGCCCCAAATGAAAATAAACAGAAGATTAATGAAAACATAAACATATTATATATCATATATAAAAATAGTGACATCATAATGGCCACCTTTGAAGGTGTTAAATGAGTTTTGAACAATCATCGTTTCAGGAGGCAGAATTTCGCCATCCACAGAAACCGTATGTTCTTTAACCATTTGATGTAGTTGTGTGAGAGTGTAGCTCAAATAAATATTATAAAAACATCCTTTTATATTTTAGATACTGGTGTTGTTACAAAATAAGTAAATAAAAAGAGTTTAGGGTGTTGGAGAAGCAAAATAAAACAAATGAACATGAGAGAATGAATTACCTTTAAAAGTGTAACTCCTTTTGATTTGAGCCTAAAGGCTTCCTTTGAAAGGATTCTGCCCAAAGGGAATCCTCTAGGATGAGGAGAGGGATTTTGAGAGAGTAAATGGGCAGGGGTTGTCCGAGACAAAGGCTTGAGGAGTGTGTGAAATGAGGTAGAGGTGGGGGCCTTTTATAAGAGGAGAGGAGGGGCACTTTTGGAAAGTAAAGAAATATTACTTTATTTGAAAATGTGTTTCGGTTTTAAAAGGTCCCACATTGATATAATTCGTGGATAAGGTGATAAGGGTTCTAAATCCACTCATCCAATTGGTTTTGGCCATGTGTAGTTTATAGATTTTACATTGTCTTTCCATTTTTTTTAAATCGTCAAATAATGATGTCATCGCTGCATCATTATTATGTCATAAATAATTTAATTTATTTAATGTCTAAAAATCATAAAAAAAATACTATTATGTAGGAAATATTTTTATCTTTCCAATGACTATTTATAATAAAATATCTGATCTTTATAACCCCATGTAAAAATTGTTTTCGTGAAACATATTATGTTTGTGTCATTTTTACTTTTACATTAAATAAAAAGTTATTTATGTCATTTCCAAACCAAAGTGTCTCCATGGGGTCCCCAAGTTGACCCATGGCTTTTCTTGGTCGGCCATGATACAACCAATAAGGTTGGGACATGTGTCTAGGTCATTTCCTATTATTAAAGCATTATTTATACCTTAAACTACCCTAATTACCACTAATCGCGATTAAGAACTTAATAAGTTACTATTCACCAAAAAATTATTATAATCTCATTGAACCACATTTTACTTCTTAATGACAACCATGTATGTCGGATTTTCAAAATTCAATACACATTAGTGGTAAACTTTCATTTAACTGAAAAAATCAGTTTGCTTGATTACCACTTAGTGGTTTCACTATTCATCAAAAATTGAAGTTTTTCAGAAAATTACCAAAAATTCACCCTAAGCTATATTTGATATTCCGAATTCAAAAATGAAGTCTATTTTACAAAATTCAAATCATATAAGTCACATTAATTAATTTAATAATTAATTCCCGTTGCCAGAGTAAATAGCGTGTTTTTACAAAACAATAAGTATCAAAAGATTGACACCAGTTTAAGTCTAATTTCAAAGTGAAATTGATTCCAATGACCACCATTGGATAAAATGGTAAAAATATATTCTAATTCCACTTCAAAATCAATTCAAAACATAATCTAATCATATAAATAAATTAGATTAAAAAGCAGTTTTGATGTAAAATGCAGTATTTTTCACTATTCATTAAAAAATGAACATTGTCAGAAAAATACCAAAAATTCACACAAGGTAAATTTTGATGTCCCAATCATAAAGTATAAGTTTATTTTGACAAACATAGTTTATAAAATTGTCAAAATATAGATTCAAAAATGGTTTTCCATCAAAAGGCAGTAAAACAATCTTTTAAGAATATTAGTGTATTCCATGCATAAGATTGTATTTATTTTCATTTTAAGCCTCTATAACACTATCTTAATCATTAAAAGACATAGATAAAAATATCTATTATTCATTACTTACTTGGGATGTTACATGATCAATGCTTCAACTATAATTAAATGGGGAATTATTCAAATTAATGTCCCAAGAGTCAAGGTAATTTACCATAAAAGAGGCCAAAGGGAGATGGATAAGTTTATGCGATCAGCACAACTAAGGTATAAGTACTTAATGATGTGTTGGAAGGTACATTAATCCTATATTCAAATTTATCTAATGATTTATTTGATTCTGGATCATCACACTCTTTTATATCTACCCAATTTTACAGGAAAATTAGATATTTACCTTTTAATTGAATAAGGGAGTTTTCAATCAAAAATCCTAAGGGAAGTCTCATTGCAACAAAAATGTGTCAGGTAGTTTCCATTATGAAATAGAAACATACTTTATTTTCTGACCTTATCATTATAACCATGGTTAAATTTGATATAATCCTCAGTATGGACTGGATTTCAAAATATGATGAACTAATTTATTGTAAGAATAAGTAAATTACGATTTTTTAGGTAGATATAGAATCCCTTATCTTTATAGCAAAAAACTTCATCATATTATTCTTATCTAGATCCACCCCTAGTAACTATACTAAATGAAATTCTTAGGTTGGAATAGAAAACAACATCTAGGGATGAGGAAATTCATCTTCAAATTTAGAATGAACCAATTATATAGGAATACATTGATGTATTTCCTAAGGAATTACCTGGACACCCCCCAGAGCGTGAAGTTGATTTTACCATTGATTGAATCACTGATGCAAAAACAATATAAAAATTCTTATAGAATTGAAACTGTAGAATTAGTGGATCTGAATAAATAACTAGAGGATTTGAGTAATAATGGATTTATTCTCCCTAGTGTTTCCCCATGGGGATCCCCTGCTCTCTTTGTTAAGAATAAATATGGATCCTTGAGGTTGTTCATCGGCTATAGAGAAATCAATGCTATTGTAATAAATAACAAGTATCCTCTACCTAGAATTGATGATTTATTTGATCAAATTCATGGAGCTCAATATTTTTCAAAGATTGACCTTCGTTTTGGGTATCATCAATTAAATTTAAAAAAGGAAGATATTCCAATGAAATCATTTCAAACCAGGTATGAACATTATGAGTTTATAGTTATGTCATTTGGACTTACTAATGTTCCCTTTATTTTCATGGATCTAATGAATAGAGTATTCAAGAAATACCTTGATAATTTTTTTGTGGTATTTATTAATGATATCTTGGTGTACTCCAAAATCGATGAGGACCATTAGAATCAATTGTGGATTGTTCTAAAGTCACTTCAAAGAAAATATTTATATGGTAAGTTTAGAAAGTGTGAATTACGGCTTCAAAAAATTTATTTTCTTGGCCATATTGTCTCTAAGTATGGAATCTCAGTTGATCCTACAAAGATAAAGGCAATCCAAGAATGGCCTACATGAACGAACATAACTGGAATACATAGTTTTATTGGTTTAGCAGGTTATTATAGGTGTTTCGTTCAAAATATTTCCTGATTTTCTAACCCATTAACCAAGACCACATGTAAAGGGGTTAAGTTCATATAGAAAAAATAATGTACATAATGTTTCTAATAATTGAAAATAATATTATTCAATGCTCCAATTTTGAATTTACCATCAGGAAATGATGGTTTTGTGATATACATTGATGCATCGAAGAAAGGATTAGGTTGTTTCCTTATGAAAAATTATAAATTTATTACATATGCATAAAAAAATTGAAGAATCATGAACAAAATTATCCAACTCATGATCTTGATTTAGCAGTCATGATATTTTATCTAAAGATATGAAGACACTATCTCTATGTTAAAATATGTGAGATATATACAGATCACAAGAGTTTGAAATATATCTTTACACATAAAGAACTCAACGTGAGTCAAAGGAGATGGATCGAGTTACTCAAAGATTATTATTTTTGAATACACTACCACCCAGGATAATAAAATAAGGTGGAATGTATATTAAGAAGGAAATATCATGGACTTATAACCCAAATGAGGATTGATAAATATCCTATGTTCATGGATTTATTAAACATGCATATGGGACTTGTTAATGAAGAGGAAACATCACTCCTTTTTCACATGATTATGAAACCATGTTTACTGGAGATGATAAAAATATCTCAATCTGATGATGAGAATTTTTAAAATAAAATTAAAGTCGTTAAGGATGTAAGATTGTAAAAATTCATGTATGAGGATGGAATTCTAAAATTTGGAAAGAGGTCATGTGTTTCATAAATACTTAAGATAAAAAGGGAACTATTGGATGATGCTCATAGATCAAATTTCACTATAAATCTCGGTAGTACCAAGATGTATAGATATCTGAAGGAACATTTTTAGTGGGATAATACGAAGTGGGAAATTGTTGACTATGCATTAAGGTGCCTAGTTTTTCAACAAGTGAAGGTAGGGAGATAGCATCCTAGAGGATTCATGCAACCTCTATTTATTCCTATGTGTAAGTGTGATGACATTACTATGGACTTATTCACTATATTACCAAAGACTCTATGAAATAATGATACGATAAGGGATATTGTTGATCACCTTGAAAAATAGGCACATTTTATTTCTATAAGAGAATATTTTCCACTTGAGCACCTAGAAAGGCTCTATATTAATGAAGTTTTAAAACTTTATGGTTCACCTCTATTGATTATTTCTAATTGAGATCCCTATTTCACATCAAAATTATGGAAGAGTCTTTAAAAGTCATTGGATACTGAGCTTCATTTTGAGTACTACTTATCACCCTCAAACCAATAGATAGTCTGAAAGGACTATTCAAACATTAGAAGATATTTTGAGATCATGCTCACTTGACTTTTAATGTATGTGGGATCATTATTTACTTTTGGTGTAATTTTCATACAATAATAGTTTCCATTCTATTATTCAAATGGCGCCATATGAAGAATTATATGAAAAGATATTTTGAACACCAACTTGTTAGGATGAAGTTAGTGAGAGGAAAATTATAGTCCTTGAACTTATTGAAGAGATAATGACAAAGTTAAAGACTATTCAGGCTCATATTAAAGCATATTAAAGTAGGAAAAAGTGTTATGCTGACAAGCGGATAAAGGATTTGGAATTTTAACTGGGAGATCATGTATTTCTGAAAGTATCTCCATGTAAGGGTATCATAAGGTTCGATAAGAAAGGGAAACTAACCCCCAAGTACATTGGAGCACTTGAAATTTTGGAAATAATTGGAGTTGTACCTTACTGATTATCAATTCCACCAAGTCTCTCCAAAGTTCATGATGTGTTCCATATATCATTATTAAAGAAGTACATGTCAGAACCAACACATGCAATAACTTGTGAATAAATAGAACCGGAACCTGACTTGCCTTAATGTGAAGATCCTATCAATATTATTGACATAAGAGAGAAAGTATTGAGAAATCAGATGACTCTATTGGTAAAAGTTCTTTAGAGAAACTATAAAATGGAAGAAGCTATGTGGGAACCTGAGGATGTAATGAAGAAGAACTACCCACATCTATTTAGAAGATAATATTCATGAAAAAATTATAAGAATAAATTTATCAAGGGTGTAAGAATATATCATCCCAAGATTTTATGGTATGTATATTCTTAAATAAAATCAATTCATTCGATAGTTTACATTGCACAAACAAACTGTGATATACTATTAAATAGTAACTTGAACGTTGGAGTAGTAATGTGATTATTAGGAATAGTAATCCAACCAATAGAATATTAACCATACCTATGAAAGTATAAATAAAATTTAGATATATTATGAATAAAAATATGATATATTTATATCATAGAATAAGTAAATAAATATATCAAAAATGATAAATTACCTGCAAATCACTTTTTTTGGATTTTTTAAAAGCCGGTTTAAGGGGTATCCGGTTCCCGAAGACCGCGAATTCAAATTTCAAAAACTAAACATCATCATCACCCTTCAACTCGATTCACGTGCTTGCCTCGAAGCGGACGCCCATCGCATCGGCGTCAGATCCATCTGCCTCCCATCATCACAACGCCGGAAAGCCAAACGCCGTCGTCACACCGGGGACCGGAGCACCGGTGAGGTTCACCGACTCCCGTCGTCGTCCAGCGACCGTCGTCCTCTTCACCGGCAACCACCGCTGCCATCCCTTCACCAGCACACCAACACCCCTTCACCGACTTCAACGAGGCAGAAACCCTCATCACCGATTTCAACGAGGCAGAAACCCTCAGCGCATCGTAGAAAAAATCACCGGATTTCCATGAAAATCCGGTGAAAGAAACCAAAAACATACAGATTATATCCCTCAAAGCAACCAACAACAACCGAACATAAAAACCGCAAACGATGAAAAGAAAAACATCCAAGGAGCTGAAGATCCCTCCGCCACCAGACAGACCAGCTACGACAGAGACAACGAAAGCCCCATCGAACTCACCTGGGAGGGGACAAAGCCCAAACCGCCGACGCAAGAGCGCGACCCTCGAACGCGAGTAAAAACACCACCGGTCATCAGAAAACTGCCAAGATCTGGTCCAGGAGCGCTCCGTAGAGTGTGCCGTCAACAGGACCGGTCTTACACCCGCGGACCAGGACCAGCAGCTACCGAAGCTCGAGAGCATCTTCACCGCTGGAGAGACAACCACGCAGCGCCGAGCAGCAAAGGGCCACCACCAACCCACCGAGCATGAGAGGGAATCGTCGCGCCTTCCGCAGAGGAGGAGCCGGCCGCGGCGAGAGGGAGGAAACCCTAGGTCGAGAGCCCCTTACGGGCGCATCGATCAAAAATGATAAATTAAGTGTTGGTATTTTTGTGAAATAAAAATGTTTATATACAATGTTAAAATTAATATAATAATTTAAAATAAAGTTTATTTTCATAAAATAGATTCATAAATTAATATTTTTTTTCTTATGATTATAAGATAATTTTATGATACCTTAATTAATTTTTCAAAGTGTCATAAAATCAGTTATAATTTTAAAATTGGTATGTTTTAGAATAAATGATGATTTAAATTAAAAATTAAATTTCTCATATTTATAAAATTATTTTCAAAAAACTGAGTCCATTTTTTAATTCTACACATCGAAAAATGGTTAAAGGTGGATTTTTGGGATTTTTTTAAAATAATTGAATTTTTGTGAATAGTGAAATACTGTAATTTACTGTATAAGCTAAATACATGAATTTTTGAGTCATGGATGATTCATGGATGATGTAAGAACCATTATTTTGAACTCACATAAACTATTTACTATATTTATTCATAAGAATAAATACTATTCATAGTCTTGATCCAAAATAATAAACTAATGAATAAAATAATCAAAAAACATCCCGCTCCTCCATAATAAATACCACCCCTTATACTCACCCCTTCCGACCAATTAATCTTGTATAATTTCTTTCCAATACTCTTCCCAAATCTCTCCCCCATGTCCATTAGCCTTTTTTCTCAGTAAAATACCAAACTCAAGTGCCTTAAGAAGGTTCTCAAGGAGAAGAATTCAAAAGGTAAAACCCTTAATCCTTCTCTTTCAATTTATTTCAATTTCATTTATTTTCTTATCCTTCCCTCACCTCATCTATAAAAACATGAATCATAACTCTAGTATCTTATATATACTATAATTTTATTATGTTAATGTAAAATCCATCACCAAACCCCTTATCCTCTCCCTTTTATTCAAAAAATGAAAATATCATCCGTGATGTGTCGATTTACCATCATCAGGGATGATGCATTTTAATTTTCCATTACCACCTTCAATGATGGTTTTAAAATAATTAATATGATTAAATAATATTTTATCATACATATTATAAGTTATATAATGTTTTGGAACCATTATATATACATTATATTAATTAATAAAACAAAACTAGTTCATGATGATCAAAAAATTCAAAAAATAATCTAAACAGTTATCATTAACATTTTATCCAATGAATCGTCCTTATATATGAAAAAAATGATATATAATAAAATTTAATATAATTAAATTTCATTAATAATATATAATTTCAATTATGGATAACGATTCCCATTTTACATGATCTTTCATACATGTATACAAGTGAGCCAATCATGAAAACTAAGGAAACGAGCACTCTTGAACAATGAAATTGAATATTATAAATCATCAAAAAAAGAAATAAATGAACTTAATAAAATTATAATAAATCAAATACATGTTGAATAGGTTTTGAATTAAATTATTAATGAATCTAATTTCATTATCCAGGATGTTAAGTGAAAGTGCAGAACACTTTCATACATAAGGTAAGGGATTCTCCTCGAATCTTTGTTTTTCATTTGGGTTATGTTTTCTCTATATTTACCCCAATGTAATTATTAATTCTTCTTATGTACTCCTACTAAATTTTTTTTATGTTTCAAAGATACATACCTAAATCAATTATTCTCTCTTTTATGGGAAATACATTTTTTATAAGGATCTCTTTTCAATTCCTCCTGGTAAGCAAGCCCGATTAAAGGGAACTTCCTAATTTATTACTCATTTTAAAGTACCATCCATAATCTGTTTTAAGCTACCAATATTTTTCTAAAATTACTAATTTTATCATTAAAAACTATCTTTGTTCATTTCTAGTTTTATACAAACAATTATGCACTTGTTTGGTTTATAGTCTCTTTAGTATTTTCCCTTAAACCGCACTAAAGAGTATCTTTTATAAAGTTTTGAAAACACTCTTTTTACATGTTTTAAATTTAGTTGGACATAATTTATCATGATATATTAATTTTTACCCTTATTAATTTCCAATTATTATTTAAATCCATTCTTCCATGGACACCATTATGATATTCTCTTTGGTTATGCCTTATTCACACTTACTTCTTATGTGTGGTGTATTTATACTTCCCTTTTATTTATGATCATAATTAATTGAATATTTATTTAAATATCCATATTTATTTTATTATGGATATTATTATTATCTTATCCATATACCATTTTTACATATAGTGTTTTCTTTTAATGTTGTTTAACTGGGAAAATATTGATAAAACGGTATTTTCTATTCAATACATATATTTTGATAAGTCATGTTGTTAATGAATTAAATCTATGTATGAAGAATTGTTTGGAATTATAGTTAAGGGTGGGGCCCAATATTATATATCTCCTTGTTTAATCGATAGGTCTCATGATACAAAAATAGTTGGCAAAAAACCATTCGTGTTTGTTTCCAAGATGAATCAGATGGGTTTTTACCCACATACTTAAACTGCATTGATGGTATAACGGTTCATGTGCCAGATACATGAAGTCCAATAAATAATAAATTTATTTATTCATTATTCAATTATTAATTTCCATGAGATTTTCATTATGGAAAAATCTATGGTTTCATTTTCATTCTTAGTGTATTGATGGAAAGTGTTTTTTGGATTATTTACCTTACCATAATGACTATACTTTATTGAATTTGCTTCAGTTATTATTGTTTCATATAACCCTTACTAAGTTTTTGAGCTCACACTTTCATTTTTTTTACTTCCCTAGGTTGTGAAGATGAAATCTTTGAATAAGTGACAAGAAGCAGTTTATTTTCTTTTGTTATGTTTAATTACCAATTTAATAAGGGAATCATGTATGTATCTAGTTCTTAAAGACTACTAAATTGATCAATCATTTGTGATGTGATCTCTTGTATCTATTCCATTGTAATAAAATGACCATCGAATCTGGGATACTGGGGTCGGGGTTGTTACAGAATTTATTTGATATTCAGAGTTTCCTAGTTTCAATAGGGTATTATCATTTTTTTTTTGAAGGATTTATCTAAGTTGGATTCTCTGGTGATTTCTCTTACTTGTAAAGGAGTAAAGTTTGTATGGAATTCAAAATTCCAAGATTCCTTTGATGAGTTTAATTTTCAGTTGACTTCAGATCCTATTTTGACTCTTCGAGAAGCAAGGCAAGTCTATGTGGTCTTTTGTGATGTATCGGGTTTAGGTTTGGTTTGTGTTCTTATGAAAGGTGATCATGTTATAGCTTATGTCTCTTTTCATATTAGGCCTCATGATAAGAACTATCCCACACATGATCTCAAACTCATAGGTTTTATGCATTATTTGAAGAGTTTGGGACATTTACTTTTCAATTAAAGGTTTATCATCTACTTTAATAATAAAATCTTGAGTTATATATTCTCTCAAATTGATTTGAATCTTTATTAGAGGTGGTCAGTGGAGTACTTATAATCCTTTGATCTCATCATTTCATACACTTATTAAGGGTAATGTCATTATTGATGCCTTGAGGATGAAACTTTCATCTAATACCATGAAATAATCCTATGAGGAGTGTAGTTTTTTAGATCTCCTTACTTATATAAATTTGAGAATCTGGGAGGATAAGACTAGGATTACTTTTTTAAGTATTCAGTTGACATACTCACTTCTCAATATGATTCTTTAGAAACAACAGGTCGATAATGAGTTCTAGGGATTTGGATATTCTATTTATGGTGGGGAGACCATCTATGAGTGGTATCTATCTTTTGAGAGTATCCTATGCTTCTGGATCCATTTTCGCATTCCTATACCTTTGAGGAAGGATTTAATGGGGGATTTCCATAATTACCATTGGGTGGTACACCCTAGAATCACAAAGATATTTTATTATATGAAGTGAAATTTCTAGTGGATGGGTATGAAATGGGAAATTATTGATTTTGTTTCCCATTGTTATACTTGTCAATATACTAGAATCAAAATCCTTTGAGTTTGCTTTATCCCCTTGTAGTTCCTACTTGGAAGTGGGATGAGATATCAATGGAATTTGTGGTGGGGATAAAATATAAACCTCAAGGAAGGAATGAGATATGGGTGGTGATTGACTGATTGACCAAATCAGCCCACTTTATTCTGGTTTTATATGACCAAGGTTAAGGACTTGGGAAATCCGTATGTCTAGGAAATCATCAGATTTCATGGAATTATGTCTTCTATCATTTCTGATAGGGATCCCCATTTCACTTCTCATTTTTTTGGAGGGGCCTCTAAGAGGCAATGGGATCCCAGGTAAAGTTAAGTGTGGATTACCATCCTCAGAAAGATTGTCAGATAGAATGAGATATTAAGATCTTAAGGATATGCTACATGATTGCATCCTTGACTTTGTAGGTGCTTGGGATAGCCATTTGGGGCTGGTTGAGTTTTCTTATAATAAAAACTACCATTCTTCCATCAATATGGCACCCTTTTAGGTCCGCTTTATTGTCCGTAGGTTGGAGAAGCTTCCCTAGTGGGACCTAGTACAATCCAAGAGATGATGTAAAAGATTTATTTGATTCATTATAGAATGGTAATGGAACCAAGCTATTGTAAATCCTATGTCAATAATCATCGATGGCCTTTAGATTTTGGATTTGGTGACCTAGTGTTTTTGAGATTTACACTTCAGTTAGGTCACTGAAGGCTCAGAAAACATCGAAAGTTAGCACCAAGATAAATCAGACCAGTTTATGTTGCTAAGAATATTGTAAAAGTGCCTTACCATTTTGCTTCTCCACCATAGATGACATCAATCCACAATGTCTTCCATGTGTCATAGATCAGAAAGTATCTCTCTGATCCATATCATTTTTTAATATGAGGGGATCTTGTTGTTGAACTTAATTTATCCATGAATAATCTAGTGGTTCATATTTTTTATTTTCATATAAAGGTTCTTCATGGGAAATCATACCCTCTGTTCAGGTGTTATGAAAATATGGTTCTGATTCACATGAGAGTTGGGGTCATAAGGAACTTATGATAGAAAAGTATTATCATCTCCTTGGTGTGGGTTCTTCTTAACATGCTTTCTGGGGAAAGAAATCATTTATGGTGGGGAGAATTTTAACATCCCAATATTTTCTTTTAGGTATATTATTTGGTTTTGGATGCTTTATTTCACTTTAAAATGTGTTGGGAACTTTTTATGCTCTTTAGAGCCCATTTTTTTTTAAAATAGAGTCTTTCAAAAGTAAATTTGATAATTTTTTAGTTAATGTTTACCCTTACGTAGAGTGTGGGTCTGCATAAGGGTAAAGACATTCTACCCATACACAAGGGGTGTTGTATAATAGTAACCCTAAAATTTTGAGGTTTGTGTAAGGGTAAGTCACCCACTATATAAGGGTAAGGTTAAAATCCTATATTCTATGTAAGGGTAGTCTATACACAGAGTAAGGGTAGGAAACACTATGTAAGGGTAACCCGGTGTTTTTAAAGGATGTGTAAGGGTACCTCATGCGTTGTGTAAGGGTAATTCACACTGCATAAGGTTATTCTTGAATTTTCAAAGGATGTGTAAGGTTACTCGGACACTGTGTATAGGTAAGTCTAGGTGAGAGATTTACGTAAGGTTAAAACCCCTTACCCTTATTTAAAAATTATGATTTGTGTAAGGGTAAACCATTTTACCCGTACGTGGCACCCTTTTTATAGAAAAAATGTTTTTAAAACATGATTTTCATTCTTCATCTTTCAGAATTACCTATAATTTCATGTTAGTGATTTAAAAAGTTTTAAATCATGAGAATTGAATTATTTTGACCCATTAAAGATTATAAATCCCTTTCTAAATGATTTTAAATCTTTCAAATTCAATATTTAGTTGAAAATAGAAAATTAAATAGTATTTTAAGTTTGGGTTTTCTTTTTGTGAACTAGAACACCTATGGTACTTTAAAAATACCCAAACCTATTCTAATTTGATTTATATTATCCTCTTTAGTGGATTTTAGGGCATCTAGATGTTGGGTGGTTGACAGAAGATTTTTTATTGTTTTTTTCCTCTGATCATGGGGCATGGACCTTCTACTATTTTCTTTTTCAGATCCCTCATTCATATTCTGCAATATTATAATTAAGGTAGGTGGTTCTATAAGGATTTTCCCTATACTTCAAAACTTAACTACTTTTTAAATTAAAAGTTTATTTTTAATTGAATTATGAACCTTTAATTGAGAATATTTAGTTGATTGTTTTTAAATGGAATGGAATGGTGAAATAAAACCCTTATTCGAAGGATTTGGAAATATTGGGTGGATTTCTGAGAAAATATCACTTGGAATAAAAATTGTTTTAATGAAATTATTTGATGATGATTCTTGAGAAAAATGGATTTAAATGAAATATTATTTTTAAAGGCATGAACTTGATAAAAACCTGTGGTTTGGTTTTGAAATTGAAATAGAATGTTCAAACTTGAAATTTGGAATTTGAATTGTGAATTATGAATTTAATTTAAAAGTATGATTTACCTATGATTAATTTTTTGATTTATTGAAAGCACATGTGATCCTAAATAGTTACTGGGTAATTAGATAAAACACTCTAGGACTCTAACCCCCTAACAATGGATTGATGATGACAACTATAACTAAACCAAATCTAGTATAATGTTTTCCATGATGGGGTATTGATTGATTCTATCTTTATGTACTTAGCCTTAGGGACATGCACATGATTTTAGCCATTATAGATTGACTGAGTGGTATGAGGATCCTATCACTAGGAACTAAAAAACCTTATGGCATATGACCATAGTGATTTATTTTTGTTTTTATTATTAAATTATAGTGTTTATTAAACTTATTTATTCATGATATTCTATTTATGTAAATGATTATTTATTCCTATTTTTTATATACCTTACATATACTTGATTTGAATGTTTTTTTGACTATAAATATGAAAATAATTTTCCATGCCCTATTTTTATTTAAATTTAAGCATGAATATTTTAATTGTTATAGAATTTCTTATAAAACATTTGGTGATATCCTAATGGGATATTTTTTTTCACACCCTATATTTTTCTTTAGAGATTTCTATATTATGTTGTGGAAAGTACAGGAAAAGGGAAATCACCACTTGTAAGTGGTAGGTGTGCTTGACTCATGGGACCTTGAGAGTTGGCGGTGAAAATTGGAGTGTGTGTTTCACCTATTATGAGGAGATATTGTTTTTTTTTCATTGACTTGAATGTTCAGTTTGATGTTTTTTTAACTTTTGGAGTTTAACTCTTGATGACTATATTGTAATATCAATTGTTCATGTTTTACTTACACTTTATTCATTTGATTTATTATTCTAATGGAGAAAACATTCCCACCTAATGTTTCTTGATACATTGGTTCTAGTCACTAGCTCATGGGGATCGTGAACACCCTTAAGTCCATGTCATGATTGATCCAGGTACTATTTAGGTGGGTTATTTAGGTTAGTTCATGACAATATAAATATGTGAAATTCCTTCACTCAGATTTAAACTTATGACCCCTCTTGATGTATTAGAATATCATCCCTAAGTGATGGGCCTAGGTTGCCTTAGGTGAAAAGCCTGAAAAGTGTATGTGATGAGCATAAAATCTCATTTCCCCAGTCGAGTGATAAGTATGATTCCTTACCTCATGTTTCGAGCATGATATTCCCTGGTTAATGATCCTATGAAGCCTTATGTGACGAGTATAAGTTGTATGGAATGATGAGTGTCAGATTCCTTACATAAAAAATAACAAATGTGAGTCACCTTGTGTGACTAGAATAGGATGTTTGAGGAAATGATCCTTATATTCCTTAATCACTAAATATAACTTTACCTATATCAATCATAGGATGACTCGGGTTTTACGCCTGAGAATCATTGTGTTGCAAGAATAACATTCCCTAAAATACCAATGAGGAGGAATTTACGGATTCCCAATGTAATGCCCCGACACCAGTTACCCAGAGTCGATGCATTATTACATAACATTGACATTATACAAGGAACCATATCTCAAAAGACCGGTCAGTTTAGTAGCCTTGTAAGTACTAGATACATTCATAAGTTTTACATTACATCATGAAATAAAAACATTAACAACATTTTGTTCCCTTTTGAACACACTTATATCATTACCCTATCCCTGTAGGTAAACCATAAAATCATTCTTCACATCCTGGAAAAAATAAAACATAGAAAGGGGTGAGCTCAGATGCTGAGTAAGGATAACAATATAGCAGAAACTTTCATAAATAATCATAAACATTTAAGGTAATGTATAAGACTAAAACAAAAGACTTTTAAACTTAAACTTTAGCATAATATGGAAAAAATAAAATCAAATAATGTCATTTACTTATTCACATGGATATTCTATTAGTAGAATAATCACATTCAACATCAATAGTCACTTTCATAATGATGGAATGCATAATGCCAGACTTCATAACCACATAGTCAAGGCCTTGTGCCAAGACTACAAATCAGATTTTTTCAAGACCTTGTGCCAAGACACTAGTTTGTCTCATGATACCTACCGATGCATTGAGGAGCTATAGGGGCTCCACCCGTCACTTACTAGGTCCAAAGCATTCCTCATATGAAAAGTTCTAAACATAACATAAACATTCATATTAAAACTAGCATACGAAATGTCAATACTTTATCCATAAACCATGAATGGTGTAAAAATAACACATCCACAGTAAAACATATCACAAACCCTTCAATAAAATATGGAAGATTTTTATCATAATAAATCAACTTCAAATAAGTTTAAAATCCATCTAAGGATGTTGACATAGATGAAATGAAAACTATTTAAAATAAATACCTCTTTCTATTTTGAAATAATTTAAAAGTCAAATAATTATAAAATAAAACATTTATTTTGAAAATATTCTTATAAGCTTTTATGTGAAGCTTTGACGATGATATAATGTCGGAAAATAGCCACACCCGTCGTATAAGTTAAAAAAAGACATTCTTACCTTAAAAGGTACCTTGTTTGGAAAATGACCGAAAGATTCCTTTCAAACCATTTTATAAAAAGTCAAACAAGGATATAAATGAATTTAACCCATAGTCTAGTAAATAGTAAAAAATTTTAAAATTCATTTTTAAGAAACATGTATGTGGATGATAAAGAGGTCACAGTAGATACGTAAAAACAACCTCGGATAATAAAGAGATTGGGAAATTAACCCTTACCTTGTACTTTTCCTTGGTCGAGGGTACATTAACCTCATGTATATTAGTTAAATAATTATTATTAAATTATAAAAGAAATATATACATAAATATGATATCATATATGATCCTTTAATATTGCTTTGTTAATAATATTTCAGTAGTATCATCATTTTGAGTGTTAACTGATTCGTTTTCCTTTATATGATTGGTTACATAAGGCATGTTTTTTATGTATAGGATGTATTTGATTCATATAAATAATGATATTATGTTCATAAACATTATTTTTAATCATAAAATGAAAATTATTCTTGAATTATTGTGATGGGGAATGAATCTCATCGCGTTCGTGGAGACGGTAATCTGTACGTACGCACGAGCAACAATATCATTATATTGATGGTGAAATAATATGGAATTGGATGGTATATAATATATAAATAATCATTAACATGTTATATTTATTATTTACATTAGTTATACTCATTATTATACCCATAAAAATAATGAAGTGTTTGAATAACAAACTACACCACGACGTAGAGACGGTAAGTCGTACGTACGCACGTATGGTGACTTTTTCATTCATATGATGGATAGAATAATGAATATGGTTGTACCATTTTTATAATAACATCATGGTATATATAAGATACTATATTTATTATTTTAGAATGGAAGAAATGAAGAAAGAGGAAGTGGAAGAAGAAAAGAACTTGAAAGAGGTGATGAAATATTTACCTCTTCTTCGGGTTCTTCCTTTTGATTTGATCAAAAAGGCTCCTTAGGTTGGATTTTGACCAAATAAAGGCCTCTATAATGAAGGGAGAAAAGTTGGGAGGATATTTTGGCAGGTTTTTTCCGAACCAAATGGATTTAGAGGTGTAAATTAAGATAAGGTAAAGTACCCTTTTATAAGAGAGGTGGGGGTCACTTTAGGAAAATCTTGAAATATTATTTTATAATAAAATCATTTTCGGTTTCTAATGGCTCAAAAATGATTTATTTCGAGTATAAGGTGGATATGGGTCGAAAAAATCTCAACCAATAGGTTTTAGACAGGTTTAAGTCACCATATTAACCTTATCTTTTAGATTTAACTCTTAGTTAAATAGTTTGACATTTACCATGACTCTTTGTATTTTTATATTATATGGATAATAAACATACTATAACAATCCAAGAGAACCCAAAGTGGTTCATTATTAATATATATAACCTTATCTAAGTCCTTTTTCCAAACATTAGATTTTTAGGAAAATTATATCAATTAATAATATAGTATTTGTTTTAAAAACTCAATTATGCCAATTTTGACACTATTTAGTATTTGGTTTTTGTGAAAATCATAATAGCAAGATTACTTCAAAAAAAATATTTAGTCAACTATAACATGTCATATTAACCTATAAAATTATTTTAATTCATAAAAAGTCTCAAATTACATTTATTTGGATATTTATAATATCAAATATTTTAATATTTCATTAATAAGGTAATTATTGCATCATCATTGTGTCATAAATAAATTAAATTATTTAATATCTAAAAATTATAAATAAAATACCATTATGTAGGAAATATTTTTATATTTATAATTAATATTTATATTCGAATTTATATTATGTATAACCCTATATTAAAAATGGTTTAGTTATTAAACTTTGAATTTAACACTTTTAACTCTTCTTTAAATAAAATAATAATAAATCTCTTAATCATATCCAAGTGGACCAAAGAGGATCATATTTTATTCATAAGGTTTTTTTGGTCGAATTAAACTTATCCAATAGAATTAGGACATGTGTTAGGGTAATTATAGTATCATTTTTACCCTTAATTTCCCTATTTACTTTTAACTGTGGTAAATAAAAGTAAAAATGTTACTATTCACCAAAAATTATTTTCATCTTATTGAACCACATTTTACTTACTGATGTCAACCATGTCTCTTGGATTTTTGAAATTCAACTCACAGAAGCAGTAAAATTAATTTCTATGCAAATTTGTAAATGCTCCTAGGAGGTGGGTAAAAGACGGTAAAAAGTTCAATAAAAATTTTATATATCTAAGCTTATTATAAAATGACTCCAATGAATTACATTGAACTTATATAGGTATTATGTATCTATTTTGACCTAAAATAAATTTAAATAAAATAAATAATTATTTAAATAAAGAGTCGGTTTTAACCAATAACATAGTGTTTTTCACTATTCATCAAAAATTGAAAGTTTTCAGAAAAATACCAAAAATTCACCCTAAGATAATTTCAATATTCCAAATTTAAAAATGAAGTCCATTTTGAAAAATAAAATTTATAAAATTTCAAGAAGTGGGTATTACTATTCATAATGGCTAGTTTGATTGGTCGCGGTGTGTTAGAATCTTGAAGTTGCGTACAATACAAGCTATTGCATTAATCAAAGGGAAACGTATCGTGGAATCTTGGGGTGTTACATTCTCCCCTACATAAAATAATTTCATCCTCAAAATTTCTAGAATATTACTACATAAAAAGATTTAGGTGGTTCTTCATCATAAGTTCCTCGGGTTCCCACATTGTCTCTTCCTTCTTATGGTTTCTCCATTTAACTTTTACCATATGAGTCATCTGGTTTCTCAGCACTTGTTCTCTAGTATCAAGAATTTTGATGGGCTCTTCACAATAAGACAGATCATGTTCCAGTTCGATTTCCTCATAGGTGAGTACATGTGTTGGGTCTGGCATGTATTTTCTCAATAGTTATACGTGGAATACATTGTGAACTTTGGAGAGACTTTGTGGCATTGCCAAACGGTAAGCTACAGCCCCAATTCATTCTAGAATTTTGAAAGGTCCGATATACCTGGGACTTAATTTACCCTTCTTACCAAATCGTATAACTCCCTTCCATGGAGATACCTTCAAGAAAACATGATATCCTACCTGAAATTTCAAATCCTTCCTTCGGTTATCAGCATAGCTCTTTTTCCTACTTTGGGCTGCTTTGATGTGGGTTTGGATAATCTTCACTTTTTCCATTGTTTTCTCAACAAGTTATGGGCCTATGAGTTTTCTTTCACCAATATCATCCCAACAAGTTGGTGTGTGACATATCTTTCCATATAACGCTTCATATGGTGCCATATGAATACTTGAATGGAAGATATTATTATAGGAAAATTATACCAGAGGTAAATATTGATCCCACATACCTTGAAAGTCAAGTGAGAAAGATCTCAACATGTCTTCTAAGGTTTGAATAGTACATTCTAATTTTCCATCGGTTTGAGGGTGGTAGGAAGTTCTCAAACAAAGTTTAGTATCCAGGGCCTTCTAGAGACTTTTCCAGAATCTTGATGTAAAATGGGGATCACGATCAGAAACAATCAATAGGGGTACACCATGGAGTCTTACAACTTCATTAATATATAGTCTTACCAGACATTCAAGTGGTAAAACTTCTCTTATAGCAATAAAATGTGTTGACTTGGTAAGACGGTCAACAATGACCCATATTGCATCATTCCTTCTAGGAGTCTTTGGTAGCCACATGACAAAGACCATCGTAATATTATCCCATTTCCACTTAGGTATGGGAAGAGGTTGCATGACTCCTCCAGTCTGTTACCTTCTACCTTTCACTTGTTGACAAACTATACATCTTGACACCAAATCAGCAATCTCTCTCTTCATGTTGTCCCACCAAAAATGTTCCTTAAAATATCTATACATCTTGGTGCTACAAGGGTGTATAAAGAAATTAGAGCTATGAGCATCATCCAAAAATTCACTTTTTAGATCGGGTATATCGAGAACACAAAGTCTCTTCCCAAATTTCAAAATTCCATCTTCATGTATGAAGTCACTCAATCTCTCATCATTCAAAGCTTTAATCTTCTTTTGAAATTCCTCATCATCAGTCTGAGAAATTTTTATCCTTTCTAGTAAATATGGTTTGGAAACCATTTGAAAAAACATTGATGTTTCACCTTCCATGGTTATTCCCATATCCATCTTTACTAGATCCATGTATATAGGATCCTTTTCAACTCTCATCTTATTCAAAACTCCATGATATTTTCTGATCAAAGCATCTTCCACCTTATTTGCCTTCCCCAGGTGGTAGTGTATAGTGAAATAATAATCCTTGAGTAGTTCAAGCCATCGCCTTTGCCTCATGTTGAGTTATTTTTGTGAGAAAATAAACTTCAAACTCTTGTGATCAGTATAAATCTCACATTTTCACCATAGAGATAGTGTATCCATATTTTCAGAGCAAAGATTATAGCTGCTAACTCAAGATCATGAGTGAGATAGTTTTGTTCATGAATTTTTATCTTCCATGATGCATAGGTAATAACTCTAACATTATGCATAAGGACATAACCAAGTCCTTTCTTTGAAGCATCACTGTAAATAACAAAACCATCATTGCCCGATGGTAGAGTCAAGATAGAAGCATTAACTAATCTTATCTTCAGTTCTTCAAAACATTCTTCACACTCTTTTGTCCAAAAAAAATTTAACCCCTTTACGAGTGAGCTTGGTTAATGGGTTAGCCAATCAGGAAAAAATTTAGACAAAATGCTGATAATAACCTGCTAAACCAATAAAACTGTGTACCTCAGTTATACTAATAGGTGTTGTCCATTCTTGGATTGCATTGGTCTTTGAAGGATCAACAAAGATTCCATCCTTAGAGATAATATGGCCAAGAAAAGAAATCTCCTGAATCCAAAATTCACACTTGCTAAATTTCCCATATAATTCATTTCTTTTAAGAGTCCTTAGGATAATGTGCAAGTGATTTTCATGATCTTCGTAGATTTTTGAGTATACCAAAATATCATCAATAAATACCACTACAAAGTTATCAAGATATTCCTTGAAAACTCGTTTCATTAGATCCATGAAGATAGAGGGTGCATTAGTCAATCCAAAAGGCATTACTGTAAACTCGTAATGCCTGTACCTAGTTTGAAATGTTGTTTTCGGAATGTATTCCTTCTTCACACACAACTGATGATATCCAGATCGAAGGTCAATCTTTGAAAAATATTTAGATCCTTGAAGTTGGTCGAATAAATCATCAATGTGAGGTAGGGGTACTTGTTCTTTATTGTTATAGCAATGATCTCCCTGTAATCAATGCATAACCTCATAGATCTATCTTTCTTCTTAACAAAAAGGAAAGGGGTGCCCCATGGAGAAATACTAGGGCGAATAAATCCCTTATTACTCAATTCCTCTAGTTGTTTCTTTAGTTCCACTAATTCCACAGTGGCCATTCTATAATTGGTCTTCGATATGGGCCTTGAACCAGGAATTAAATCAATAGAAAACTCAATTTATCATTCTGGAGGATGTCCAGGTAAATCCTATGGAAACACATCAACATATTCTTGTAAAATAGGTACATCCTCTATTCGAACATTCTTTTCCTCGCCCATAGTTATTTCATTCTCTTATTCCCCAATAATTGAATTTAGTAGAGCTACTAGGGGCGGATCTAGATAAGAATCAGGTGGTGACATTTCTGCTATAAAGATAAGGTACTCCTTATCATCATCAAAAATTGTAACCTCTTTCTTCTTGCAATAAATTTTCGCATCATGGTCTAAAATCCAATCCATACCGAGGATTATATTAAATTCAATCATGGGTATGATGATGAGATCAACAGATAAAGAACATTTATATGAACTAATGGAAACTGATTCACAAAACTTTGTTGTGATGATACTTCCCTTAGGTGTTTTGACTTTCAACTCCCTTGTTTAGTCAAATTGAAAATATCTAATTTTCTTAACAAACTGGGAAGCTATGAAACAATGTGATGATCCAAAATCAAATAAAGCATTGTCTAAACTTGAGGAAACCACTAAATTACCTGCCACCACATCTTTTAGAGCATCAACCTCAGCAGTAGAGATCTCATAAGATTGGCCTTTCTCCCTTGGACTTTTCTAAGGTAAGTTACTTGGTTCTTAGGATATTCATTTGCATAATTCCCCTTTTTTCTACAATTGTATCATTCAACATTGACAGGCTCTATCTTCCCCTTGCAATCACGAGCTTGGTGGACTTTTTCACCACACTTGTAATAGACTCTCATTCCCTTCAGGAAAGTATCGGGGTGTTTCTTCCCACATTTACCACAGGATGGATATTCAACTTTCCCATTCTTCCCCTTATTTCCATTTCCAGAGTATTCAGTAGATCTCTTTTTCTCTTGCTTTTCTTTAAATTCGTAAGACTTAGAGAATTCTTTTTCTGTCTTGATAGCGCATGAGACTATATCTTCATACGATGAGAAGGATTGTGAGACTAATGCTCGAAGAAGAAATGGTTTCAAACCATCAAATAATCGATCAATATTACTTCTTGGGTTATGTATATAATCTGCTACATGCCTTTCTAACCTTGTAAAGTTAGCCTCATACTTTGCGACATTATCATCCTCCTTTTGCCTCACACTCAAAAAATTTCTTTCTATATCTGCTCAATGGTCATGAGGAAAGTATTTTTCTAAGAAAATATCTTTAAACTCCCTCCATTCCATGTTCGATACTTCTTCATCTTCCTTTGTGTTTTGGATTAATGACCATCATTGATCTGCATCTCCCGTGAGGCGATAAACTGCCATGACAACTTTTTTCCCTTTCACTACTCCCCAAAGCATGAAATATTTTCTCTAAAAAATTTATCCACTGCTCAGCTGCTAATGGATTTTTACTACCATTTAATGTTAGTGGTTGTTGCCTCATGAAGTGGTCTAACATTTATCCTCTACATTGTGGATTAGGGTGCTCCATACGGGTATGGTTATTATTCATAACCTGAGTGAGTTGTCCTAGTATGGTGATAAGTTGATCAGTACCAGTTGCATAAACAACTCCACTATAATTATCTTGAGTAGGAGGGAAATACCTACATGGATTACATGGGTTGATACAGTTTACATTCCTTCTACTATGCATCATTTCTAAACAATGGCATACACTAGATTAGTTATGAATCGCAATACATAATTCCAAACTTGTAAAACATTTAACATAAATTGAAAAGTTTATGGATATAATCCATAATCATAAAAAAAATGTTTTCTTTGAGGAATTATATACTCATAAACCCTTCATAATGGTTTGTAAAGAAAACTATAATTGTCCTAAGAATATCCTCCAGGAGTGTCATAACCAAGAGTGCAGCAAGGCCCGTTGTCGTGCACCAGTTCCTGTTCGAGTCTAGCTCAAAGTGGTGTTTTCGGGTTTTACCCATAGGTACATCTATGCCAGATCTGTCTCTACCTACTCGTATCTAGATAGGGATGTATTTCTTGGAAAACTCACAAAATCTCTACAGTACTAAAATTCTAGTAAGTTCTTCTATACTAATCCTCAAAATCTATCTTAGGGTAGTGTTCTCTAATCAGAGTTTTTCTAAATCTAGTTTCCAAGGTTTGTACCAAACTTCCTCTGATACCAACTGTAACACCCTGACCCTAGTTACCCAGAGTCAGTGCATTATTACATAACATTGGCATGGTACAAGGAATCATTTCCCGAAATACCGATCAGTTTAGTAGCCTTGGAAGTACTAGATACATTTATAAGTTTTACATTACATCATGAAATAAAAACATTAACAGTGTTTTGTTCCCTTTTGAACACACTTATATCCTTAGTATATCCCTGTAGGTCAACCATAAAATACTTCTTCACATCCTGGTAAAAATAAAACATATAAATGGGTGAGCTCAGATGCTCAGTAAGGATAACAATATAGTGGAAACTTTCATAAATAAGCATAAACATTTAAGAAAATGTATAAGACTAAAACAATAGCCATTTAAACTTAAACTTTAGAATAATATGGAAAAGATAAAATCAAATAATTCCATTTACTTATTCACATGGATATTATCCTAGTCAAATAATCACATGCAATATCAATAGCCACTTTCATAATGATAGAATGCATAATGTCATACTTCATAACCACATAGTCAAGGCCTTGTGCCAAGAATACAAATACGATTTTGTCAAGGCCTTGTGCCAAGAAACTATTTTGTCTCATGAGACCTACAGATGCATCGAGGATCTATAGTGGCTCCACCCGTCACTTACTAAGTCCAAAGCATTCCTCATATGAAAAGTTTTAAACATAACATAAACATTCGTATTAAAACTAGCATACGAAATGTCAATACTTTATCCATAAACCATGAATGGTTTAAAAATAACACATCCACAGTCAAACATATCACAAAACCTTCAATACAATATGTAATATTGGTGTCATAATAATTCAACTTCAAACAAGTTTAAAATCTATCAAAGGAGGTTGACATAGATGAAATGAAAACTATTTGAAATAAATACGTCTTTCTATTTTGTAATAATTTAAAAGTAACATAATTATAAAAGAAAAAAATTATTTTGAAAATATTATTATAAGCTTTTATGGGAAGCTTTGACGACAATATAACGGCGGAAAATAGCCACACCTGCCGTATAAGTTAAAAAAAGACATTCTTACCTTAATTCTGTCGAAAAGGTCATAAAGTACCTTGTTTGGAAAATGACAGAAAGATTCCTTTCAAACCATTTTATAAAAATTCAAACAAGGGTATAAATGAATTTAACCCATATTCTAGTAAATAGTAAAAAAAATTAAATACATTTTTAAGAAACATGGATGTGGATGATAAAGAGGTCCCAGTAGATACTTACGTAAAAACAACCTCAGATGATAAAGAGATTGTGAAATTAACCCTTACCTTGTACTTTTCCTTGGTCAAGGGTACGTTAACCTCCTTTATAGTAGTTAAATAATTGATATTAAATTATATAAGAACTATATACATAAATATGATATCATATATGATCCTCTAATATTGCTTTGTTGATAATATTTTAGTAGTATCATCATTTCGGGTGTTGACTGATTCGTTTTCCTTTATATGATTAGTTACGTAAGACATGTTTGTTATGGATAGGATGTATTTTATTCATATATAGAATGATATTATGTTCATAAACATTATTTTTAATCATAAAATGAAAATTATTCTTGAATTATTATGATGGGGAATGAAGCTCATCGCATTCGTGGAGACGGTAATCCGTACGTACGCACGAGCGACAATATCATTATATTGATGGTGAAATCGTATGTAATTGGATGTTATATAATATATAAATAATAATTAACATGTTATATTTATTATTTACATCAGTTATACTCATTATTATACCCATCCAAATAATTAAGTGTTTGAATAACAAGCTACACCACGACGTGGAGACGGTAAGTCGTACGTACGCACGTATGGTGACTTTGTCATTCATATGATGGATAAAATAATGAATATGGTTGTACCATTTTTATAATAACATCATAGTATATATAATATACTAGAGTTATTATTTTATAATGTAAACAAAAAAGAAAGAGGAAGTGGAAGAAGAAAATAACTTGAAAGAGGTGATGAAATATTTACCTCTTCTTCGGGTTCTTCCTTTTGATTTGATCAAAAGGGATCCTTAGATTGGCTTCCTGACCAAAGGAAGGCCTCTAGAATTAATGGAGGAAAGTTGTGAGGATATTTGGGTAGGGTTTGGCCGAGAAAAATGGATTTGGATGTGTGAAATTAAGAGAAGTGTAAGTACCCTTTTATAAGAGAGGTGAGGGTCACTTTAGGAAAAGCTTGAAATATTATTTTATAATAAAATAAATTTTGGTTTCTAATGGATCCAAAATGATTTATTTAGAGTATAAGGTGTATATGGGTCTAAAACCTCTCAAACAATTGGTTTTAGACAGGTTTAGTTCACCATATTAACCTTATCTTTTAGATTTAACTCTTAGTTAAATAGTTTGACATTTACCATGTCACTTTGTGTTTTTATATTATATGGTTAATAAACTTACTATAACAAGCCAGGAAAACTCCATGTGGTTTATTATTAATATATATAACCTTATCTAAGTAATTTTACTAAACCTTATATTTTTAGGAATATTATATCAATTAATAATATAGTATTTGTTTTAAAAACTCAATTATGTCAATTTTGACACTATTTAGTATTTGGTTTTTGTTAAAATCATAACAGCATGATTAATTCGAACGAAAATTATTTAATCAGCCCTAACATGTCATATTAACCTATAAAATTAGTGTAATTCATCAAAAGTCTTAAATTACATTTATTTAGATATTTATAATATCAAATATTTTAATATTTCATTAATAAGGTAAGTACTGCATCATCATTGTGTCATAAATAAATTAAATTATTTAATGATTAAAAATTATAAATAAATTACCATTATGTAGGAAATTTTTTATCTTTCTAATTAATATTTATAGTCGAATTTATCTTATGTATAACTCTATATTAAAAATGGTTTAGTTATTAAACTTTGAATTTAACACTTTTAACTCTTCTTTAAATAAAATAATAATAAATGTCCTAATCTAATCCAAGTGGACCAAAGGGGGTCATATTTTATTCCTAATGTTTTTTTGTATGAATTAAACTTATCCAATAGAATTAGGACATGTGTTAGGGTAATTATAATATCATTTTTACCCTTAATTTCCCTATTTACTTTTAACCGTGGTAAATAAAAGTAAAAAGTTACTATTCACCAAAAATTATTTTCATCTTATTGAATCAAATTTTACTTAATGATATCAACCGTGGCTCTCGGATTTTTGAAATTCAATTCACAGAAGCGATAAAATTAAGTTTTATGCAAATTTCCAAATGCTCCTAGGAGGTGGGTAAAAGACGGTAAAAAGTTCAATAAAATTTTTATATATCTAAGCTTATTATAAAATGAATCCAATGAATTACATTGAACTTATATAGGTATTATGTATCTATTTTGACCTAAAATAAATTTAAATAAAATAAATAATTATTTAAATAAAAATTCGGTTTTAACCAATAACGCGGTGTTTTCACTATTCATCAAAAATTGAAAGTTTTCAGAAAAATACCAAAAATTCACCCTAAGCTAATTTTGATATTCCTAATTCAAAAATGAAGTCCATTTTGAAAAATAAAATTTATAAAATTTAAAAAAGTGGGTATTTATATTCATAACAGGTAGTTTGATTGGTCGCGGTGTGTTAGAATCTTGAAGTTGCGTACAATGAAAGCTATTATATTAATCAAAGGGAAACGTACCGTGGAAGCTTGGGTGTTACACTCAACACACCTAATGTCTAAAAATTCTAGACATACCCAATGTCATATTCATCTGAGACCATAGGTATTTACCCTATCATGATAGAAACTAGTGTAATTAATTGGTGGATATTATAATATGGCACTAGGAATGAGATTCATGAACATGTATTAAATCTATGAGGGAGAACTGGACTGTTCAATGAACTCCAAGGATGAATCCATGGAAGGAAGAGCCAAAATATCATCATCTCATTTCAATCAAGGATTTAACATCATTATCCATGGTGGTAGAGGCCTCTTGACTTTGGAAAGTGGGAATACAAGGAAACTAGGAGAGTCCATAACCAGTCCAAGGATATGGTTCACTCTAAGAAATAATAAAATTTCTCCTTATAGGAAGAATCAAAAAAATAAGTGCATCTCTAAGTGTATGATCCTTGGACATAGCCCAGGTCAGTTGAACCAAGTAAAATTGTTTTTTTCTACTTTATATGATTTATAGCTTATGTGCTTGTTGTAATAGAGATAAGAGTGTTTTAACTAATAGTGGAACGTGATTATTAGAAAGTTTTGTTTGAAATTTATATAACCTAATTCACCCCCCCCCAGGTATGTTCCTTATATAGGACCAAAAATTTGTATCAAAGTGGAATTTTTGATTTGAAGGATTATTATCTCTTTTAAAACCATGTAATATATTTTTAATTTTAAAGGGATTACAATATTTGATGGAAATAACTTACAACTATGGAATAATCAAATGAAACACTACTTATGACCACTGGGCATGGATTTTTATATGGCTGTCATACATGAAATTTTATTCAACATGGAAAGTGGAGCTTTATTGAAAATAGACCATAAATAGATGGTTACTTACACCAAAGTAATCAATGCATTGAGGGGGATTTTTTCAATGAAATCTATATGAAGGTTATGTCATGTAAATCCTCATACTCCATGTGGAAATTTTTATAAATATCTATAAAGGTGACTCAATGATATGTATAGATAAATTACAAGTTCTATGGAATAAGTATGAGGACTTAAGGATGTAAAAAAATGAATATATTGTTGCGTACTTTGATCTGGTGAAAGTGATTACTACCTCATTTCAATCTGAAGATCTAAGTTCTCGAGAACAATGATCCAAAATATGTTACATTGGATAGTCTGTATATAATTCTTATTACATATGAGATGTAGACTACTGAAGATGATCGAGATGAAAATAATAAATCTCATGAATTTTCATTCAAGTAAATAAAGGAGATCTTGGTGTAGTATGACCCTAAAGAAAAGTAGGTTGATTATTTCATGTCACTCCTTTCAAAAAATCTAAAAATAAGAAAAACAAAATCCAAGGGGGGATTCTACTAGCTTATTTTTTATGTATAAAAATTAGGAATCTTACAAAAAAGTGTCCTAATAAATTATGTGTCAATAAGGAATATAAAGTTCCCATGAATAAATATTAAAAATATAAAAAAGAAAAATTGGGTTCATACTAGAAATTCTTTAATAAGAAGAACTTATTCTCATAGGAGGATGTTAGCTAAGAAAAAATAGAAGTTTAAGAGATTGAATACTAAAAATACCTCAATGTATGGGTAATCTCTTATGTTTTTCATAGACAAACCATAAACTAAGGAGAAAATTTATGGATAATATATTGAAGTTTATGGAATATTTAACCTAAAAGTAGAGTTAGAGGATGGTATTGAAGAGATAAATGTTTGTAATTCCAAAACAAATAAAGATGGTAGAGTGTTTTGACATTCAAAACTTTATGTGTTTTATCAAGAATAGGAGAAAAACTGAGTTGGATTCTAATAATTAAAAGCTTAAATAAATGAAGGAAAAAACATAGAAAAGGTAGTTAAGCTACATCCTGATATTGAAGATCCATTATATACTATATATGGTTTGACTAACTCAGTAAAAGATAGATTCAAGAGTATTTAAGGATAAATCATTGGATTATAATAAAATATTTAAGATAAAGAGATACTCTTGACTCTTGAAGTGTCATTGGGAAATTGGATTGTGCAAGATTCGGATAAAGTGAAGGAGAAACATGGTGATCTAATGGAGAAGTTGGGGGATTTCATTTAGTAACAAATGACTCATTAAGAATAAAAATTAAGTGTGGGGTTGGATAAAAAGTAAAAAAAATGATTAAGTTGGAGGATAAGCCACAAGCACCCATTCCACGGAGAATGATTGATTTAAGTGACATTAAAAAGTCCCAAAAGGTCATCGGTGTAGCAATAAAGACACACAAAAATCATAAAAAATAGTTGTTTTATTGTGGAAAGATACAGAATACGAAATATGTATGATCTTTATAAAATAGTCACTTCAATGAATAAAATAAATGGATATATTTAGTCAGAATTAAACACTCTTTATATGTTTTCAATGGATATTGTTTTTTGTGTGAAGGGTATAGACACAAATCCATGTATTACTCATAAAAGATGAAAAAACTGTCTTAAGGGAGACTCAAAAAGAAAATTATTAATAGATGAAGGATTCATCAAGAAGGGTGAAAATGAAAAAACAATTTGCAGTTTTTCAAGATGAGGATGATTCATATATCCATAGAAGGAACCAACATATTCACCACCATAGGAAGTGAATCAATATGAATGGGTCAAAAAATAAATGGTTTGAAAAAATCATTTTTATAAATATTTATTTTAATGTGATGGATTAATCCAAATTGTAGATCCATGATAGGATATACACATCCCATATATTAGGAAACAAAGATCTTATCCTAAGCATCAAATATGACAAGAAAGGTATCATTAATTTCAAAAATGATTAAGGACTAGATATTATTAGCTTTGAGAAATCCAAAATTGGAGGCAAATACATTACATATCTTAGTTGTTGAAGGCCTTGTTCACAATTACTAAATGTTATCCAATTGCATGACTTAAGGCATGTGATAAAATTTACCATTAAGACTTGTATGATAAAAGGAAAGGATGATAAAATTATTATGTAAGGGATTATAGGATTCTACGTAAATGAAAACACCAATGGAAACCCAAATAAAATTTTAAAAGGATAAAAATATCAAATATGTTAATGTAACAGAGTATAGGAAAATCATTTAGATCTTACTATATTTAAAAGCGACAGGACTTGAAAATATGTTTTTTAATTGTAAAGATACAATTTACCAAAAAAATCCCAAATAAATAAACTTTCAAGAAATGAAAATAATACTATGTTTTGTCAAAGGCATTGTGGATTTTGTTTTTTGATATTTTGTAACATAACAATATGAGTTATTGGGATTTAAAAATTATTATTGGGATGGTTTAGCTAATGATAAAAAGTCAAAATCAGGTGATGCATTTTATCTTAAAGATGTTTGTGTTTCTTAGCTAAGCATGAATCATGATTTCATCTCATGAAGTACTAGAGAAGCTGGATACATAGTAGCTACTCAAACATGTACACATATCTTGTGGATGAATCAACAACTTTAGGATATTATAGATAAAGTAAAATATCATATTTCCATCAAGTGTGATAAATCAAGTGTTATTAATCTTAGAAAAAAATCATTAGTTGGATCTTGGAGTTTAACCATATCCATTCACTTAGATGGTGTGGAGAAGGGACCCCCACTCCCTTAATATATTTTTAATTCCACTCATATGTGATGGTTATGTGAACTAAAAGTATAACCATGGCATGGTGGTTTAGGACACATAATGGTTTATCCTTATGTTCACCATGACATGGTGTAAAACATTGTGACCTGATGGTTGTATATGAGATTATCATATTGTATGATAATGCTCGGTTTGACCACCATCTATCATATCAACTATCTTTCTTGGTTGTTAATTATATGATGAAAATTTTGAGGGACGTTTATAGAATGGGGGAGGCTCGCCGCGAACCAAGAACGAATCCGCCGCCGCGAGATGCGAACCCTAGCTCAGATCCTCGCACATTCGCTGAAGTTGTTGCTGCAAAATCATTTGAAGACTCTTCTGCGCATGATGATGCGGTCCATAACATTTAGATCAAACCAAAAACCTATCGGCATCGTGGTCAACTTGCCATCTCCTTCTCAACCGATGAGGTTAGTTTACTTTCTTCGGATCTCCAGTTTGTTTTGGTTGGGAAATTTCAAAATAGAAGGCCATAATTGAAATTTATTCGATCTGCTTTGGAAATCATCGGATTTACGGGATTTCAACTAGGTCTCCTTAATGTCTCACACATTGTGCTACGTTTTGACTCTGTTGAGAGCTACTAAAGACTCTGGGCCAAACGTACATGGTCCTTTGGGGGCTGCCAAATGCGAATTCTCAAATGGACCCCCGAATTTGATCCTCATGATAAATCCCCGATTGTACCAATTTGGGTTGGATTTCCTGGTTTACCTTTGCACTTATTCAATAAAAATGCTTTGTTTTCTATTACATCACACATTATCTCCCCGATGAGACTTGATAATTCCACAAAAACACTTTCTAGACCCTCTATTGCAAGAGCATGTATCGAAGTTGATGTCTCCCAACAATTTCCCTCAGATATTTGGATACAAAGTGGAGAATTTGGTTTTCCTCAAGAGTTGATTTATGAAAGTGTCCCGGAATACTGTCATATGTGTTACAGGTTAGGGAATAATTCATTTGGCTGTGGAAAAACTAATAGTTGTCACAAAAATTTAACTACAAAGTGGATAGAAAAAAATAGAGATAAGCAAAAAGATGTGGTTGAGCCCTCTGAAGGTACAAGAGATGAGGCCCCCAAAGCCATTTGGGTGGGAAAAGAAAAGGATGTTAGACCCTCTACTTATATTAAGAAGTCAGATAACTCTGAGGAAATTGTTCATTTGGATAATAAGCAAGTTTTGGAAGCTCAAGAGACTGATTTTTTCAATGCAGTTTTGATTTCCACAGAAAATGTTTCTGCTCTGTCGACTATCTTGGTTAAGGATCATTATATGCTTAATGAAAACCAAGAAAATCAAACTAAGGAGCTTGATGACTGCTCGGAAACTAGTGCTAACTCTCAGGGGAATGAGGATCAATCTTATCAATTGGAAGAGAACTTTCTGAAATCAATGTCTAAAAAGGGAAAAAAACCCATGGTTGACAATGATGGATTCATCACTCCTAACCCTAGGAAAACTAGGAAAATGAGAGATTATACACAATTGTAAAGAACCATTGGCACTCGTTCATTTGATCCCACTCGGATTTCAAATACTAAGCAAGATCAACCTATTGTAACTGATGATCAGATTCCAATTCATAAGCAAAAGAACTATGTTAAGGAGGAGGATCCTGTCTATAGAGATGCTTTTGAGATTCCGGAGGAAGATGATGTGAGTGATGAAGTTTATGCTTGGATGGAAGAACAGGATGAATTTGTATATCAAAGATATTTATATAGACAGGTTTCAGCTGAAACATACCTTGAAATCAGAAAAATAATGTTCACAAGGTTGATTAAAGAATACAAGTAGAACCCCAACTTTAATTTCAAAGACATTCCATGGGATTGAATCTTTTGGTGTGTTTTCTTTATTCAGAATTCGATCTTGCTGCTTATTTCTGCTTTGTTTTGCTCAGTTCTATTTGCCCAACCATTGTATGGATGCATGCTCACCTGTCTACAAGTTTCTTCTGGATTTTTACTCTCACCGGAACCTACTAAAGTTGTCATGTCCTGTATTGAACCTGCCCTAAGATCTGGGCTCTGATGTTTGTGCTTGCCTTCACAATTTGGTTATGACTGAATTTGGAGTCTTTTTGAAGACTGTTTGTTGGGATCTTCTTTGCTACTTCTCTCTGTCTGGCTTCGGATTTTATGGGAATGCTTGCACCTGGGGATGCCTGCTTGCTGGATTCTTGTTGTTTCTTCTCTATGGATTCATCTATCTATTATTTGTTCAAAGTTTGGCCTGACTCTTCTACATGCTAGCAGATTTTTTCCAGTTGAGATCCTATTTGATGTTTCTTCTTGACAGCTTTGCTCCTATTTCTTGCTGATTGGCTATGCTCGAATATTGGCTATGGTCTTCTTGGAATGCATGCACCTGGACTCTCCAAGGTCTCTTTGTTTATCAGTATTGAGCCTTTTTGAAGATTGTCTACTTGGTTCTTTAAAGTTTTTTTTTTTTTGCCTCTTTTGTTTAAGTTGGTGTAAGCTCATTACACCTCGTGTGTTCCTTGTAAACTTTTATTTTAATAAATTCCTTTCGACATGGATTGGGAAACCAATCCTTGTCACTTTCTTCAAAAAAAATATGATGAAAATTTTGAGGATTTTGAATGTTGGATATGATCATTTAAACATCAAACGTCGTTATAAGGGATAAAATGAATCTTTCAAGGATTTGAAACATTTATAGTGTTTTATGAAATTCATAATCAATATATGGTTGAAGGATTTATTTTTGGAGGTCTATATAAATTAGTTCTATCCTCATTCATTTTTTTGGAATTCCATTATGTCGAAATGCTAGTTAGTACTCCTCATAGATAATTCTATCAAGATCTTATCTCTCTCCTAACTTTAAACCCAATGTTATAGCATATTGTGGATTTAGAGAGATAATTATATAGTGTTGGGAGATTTTTGAAATCTTTGGATACCTCCAGAGGAAAGAGTCTTTTAGCTATTTCTCTATGATTATAATCAAAAAATTCTAAAGAGATTCAAAATATTGGATTGACTATTGTAGGGTATGATATTATTATTCTTTTTTTATATTAATTTCAATCATATAGATAGATCTTTATATTTTTAGGTTTTTTATGTTTTTCTTCCACTGTGTTTAGGATGTTAGACATCCCCCTAAAATCCAAAAGTGGTATCAAATCTGATCTATCAACATTTGGTTTGAATTTCAAATAGATAAAGAATATTGGAAAATAAAGTTTTTTAGATACCACGACATAGTCGAAGAAAAGACACGTATTTTTGTTCTTAAGAATCCAATACCATGACATGTTTCTTTTGAAAATGGATGTTTTGGTTCTTGATGTTGAAAGACCATGATATAGTTCTGACAAAACATGCATTTTGGGCATCATGAGGAATTCAAGGAAAAAATATAGCATCATAGGATAACACTCTACACCGTGGTTATGAGATATTTGTAACATGGTAACCTTCAAAATGAGGACCATTGTGACGTAGTTAAAAATGGAAATTCATTTTACAAAATGGATTAGCTGCCCAAAATGCCAGTCGAAAACAGCATGACTAGGTGAAACAACATCCCAAGACATTATGCTCAAAATGCCTTATCCAACCAAAATAGCCACAAAAATGGACATAGACTTCCCTAGTTAAGAGTTGTACTCATAGGTAATACCACACCATGGTACAAGGAATTTTGAGAGTAATTTTAAATAAAATATTTTTTTTGTTAAAATTCTCAAAAACCTTCACTGGAACAGTCCTTCTAGGACCACACTGAATCCATGGGGGATTTAAACCAAACTAAAAACATTTTGGTAGATTTTATATAGTTTTAAAGTGGATTTACATGGTAAATGATTTATAAACTATTTATAAAATTAAAATAAGGAAAATAAAAAGGTGTTTTTATTAATGTATGAATGGTTAATAAATAAAAATATTCAATTTTTATATTAAATCCTTATTTTGAAAATTTATTTAAGACATTCCAAAAAGGATTTTGGAGTGTAGATAAAATTAATGGTGTAAATAAAATCAACCATGTGATATATTTAATTTATATAAATTATTTACATAAAATATTAAATGATTATTACTAAATAATAAAAGTTTTTATAAAATATATAATATTTGGATGTGAATCATTTCATATTAAAACCATCTAAATGATAATATGAAATGTTCATATTAGATAAAAGTGAATTGTTTGAGTTTATCCATGTCTAAATTATAAAGTTTTTACAATTTATTTATGAATTGTTTATAAATTGTTTATCTCATGTTTAGATATGTGAATTGTTTATTTATTTATTTATTCTCTACTTTATTTATAGATGTAAAATATTTATATTATTAATTATGATGTAAGTTTTAGTTCAGCGTATTAAACTTCTTCTATAAATTATCACACATGCATATAAGGAGTTACATACTAGGTATGATAATGGTTTTAGTTTTCATCTACATTGAATTTGGATTTTATTGGGTTATGATCTTAAATTAAGAAGTTGATTATAGTTTATACATATTAGGTGTTAGAATTATTATGGGATTGAATCTCTCTTTGGTGTAGAGGTAATTTGGGTTTGACTACTCACTATCCTGGAGGCTTATTCTCTATCTAGAAAAATAGGGGTTGGCTATCTATCACTCTAGGGTTACTCTTATGGGGATTATTGGTTTCATATAATTATAATACTTTACATGAAAATGTTTCATGTAACTTATGTATCAAATGGATTTTTTTTATGTATAAATATAGTTGTATTTTAGTTTGGGTGAGTAACTGGAGATATGAGTTGTGTAAAGGTTACACATCAATATGGTTTGAACATATTGATTTGGTGGAAGGAATATGATTTTAAACTAAATCACTAGAATCACACATACATTTAAAGTAAATAACATGATATAAATGGTGATATTAAATTCCCTTAAAAATAAAAAGTGTTAGATTCCTTCCAAAGTGAAACTTTTAAAAACTTTGATCATCTAATTGGGTAGGCCATGAAAAATATGGGTTCCCCTAGATTATCCTATGTAAGTCAAGTAAGTAATGAGGTGACCCTAATTTTTAGGCACCACATTCTTAGTGTATGATTCGGGTTACACTTAGCTGGGAAACCCTAACCATTATGATACCATAGGAATTAGGTTGATATAATCTATATAATGGAATAGAAAAATATTTATCTACTTAAATATCTAAGAGTACTATATGATATGATTTACTCGACTGTCTACTAGATGAATCGAGTTGATATAATCCATGTAACACCATGTTACCTTTTGTTCAGGTATATTCTAATCCTTTCTTTTGGTTACCTTTTTCATTGGTTGAGTATTTCCAACCATGAAATTGGGAGGATACCTGTAATGGTTAAGTGATGGATTTTTTGGAACTTTCAACATAAAAACCTATTTTTCTACTACTCAATGGGAACTTAAATGTTAAGTAAGATAAGTACAATCCATGTAATGTCCACTTGGAAGAAGCCATGAACTGGGTACATGGTGCAAATGGTTTACATTCCATGTAACAAGTACACTCCATGTGTGCATAGAAATATGTATTTTAATTAAAATGTGATGGGTTTTCATCATATGAAGACCTAGAGGATTACACGATGTGTAAATGGGTTACACATCATGTAAATGTCATGGTGTTGATTTTTTAAGATGAAGTATGAGTGATATGTTTCATTCATTCTTTGTGAAACCTTCTTCACTCAACTTAGAGAGCTCCCTAGGTGATTTTGGGAAACTCCTTTCTATTCAAATCAATTATTTAAACAATTTATTTAGATTGTGGTTGTATTTATCCTCTTTAGTTAAGTGTTCCTTCTAGTTATTATTTGGTTTTATTTGATTTTACAGTTTTGTAATTAGATCATGTTTCATATCAACCCTTTTTAGTCTCTTATCATGCCTTGTCTTCTAAAGGCTGGTGTTGTGGTTTCAAATCCCCGTTATCAAAGGTGGATAGGTTTTTGGTATCCTTATGGTAGGTGGATCTATTCAAGTGTTTTAATTTATTGAATTTATTGTTGTTCTTATTGATTCCTTGAGATTTGAAATGGAATTTCATGTGTTGAAATTGAAAAGGGAATGTGTTCATTTTTTGAAGGGTTTTTTTCTTTGAAAATAGAATTGCCTTGATTTTGAAAGAAACGAATTTTCAAACCCTGAAGAATATTTTCTTGGAGTTGAAATTGTTTTATAAAAATGTGATCATGGTTTTAAAAATATAAATTGAAAAACATTTCCCAGTGGGAACCTTGGGTGCGTCAAAAAAGAGACATGGGTATCCTTAGTGTGTGTGATTACACTATGAGGTAACCTATTGTATATCGATGGACTATGGATGGAATCGATATTAGTTGGATCTAACCTTATTCCATTTTTTTGGCTTGTGAGTTTCTAGTACATATTATCACATAGGCTAAAGACTTACTCGAAAGTGCATTGTTGTTTCTTGTTCTTTATTACATGATAGATTATTTCATGGATGTTGGCTCACAAGGATGTCTATATTTTGGTATCTTTACCTGATTTATTCTATATTTGGAAAATATGACATGAAATTTTTGAAAACTCAAGGACTTATTGAGAAATGTTTTCAAATTGTTTTTATTTATAAAAATCATTATAAAACTATTTAGTTTTAAATCTTGAACTTGTGAATTATTATTATTATAACTTGTATATATTTCTTGGTGGTATCCAATTGGGATCTATTGCTCGCACCCTACTTATGATTTTGGGTAGCTATAGACCTTGTTTTGTAGGATACAGGTAAAGGTAAGGGAATTCTGTAGTGTGTTGTCATCTCTTTGCATCACTGTATCGATTTGGGGATGGTTTAGAAGTGATGGTTGGTCACATAGAGACTAGTTTGTCTATACTTATCATAATTTTTGGTTTAGCCTTATTTTATTAGTTGTATATGTCTTTTTTCACTTTTTACTCTAGTTTTATGTCTTGTTTTCCTTATATACAAGCCTTGTTTTGTTATCATTGTTATACCTCACCCCATAATAGGCTGACTTGGGTGACTGGTCTAGTTGTCCTAATTTGGTTAGTTATAATTTTTTATCAGAGGAGTTACTCAGCCTAAAGTGTGTCAACACTAATTGAGTTGGTTTTGTGTCTTAATTAGACAGGAGTAGGATCGTCGAAATTCAAACAGTAGGTGTGGGGAAAGGGCATGGCCAACTCACTCCTGTGACTGGATCTGAGTTTCCATGGGTGGTCAGAAAATCTTTACAAAGTCCAATACCTAGTATTTAGGTTCATTTTAATGAATTTTATGGGAAATTTATTTAAATAAACCTATCTAAAAAGTTTGTGAACTTGGTTTGTGGAAGGTAATTTGAATAAACTAAGTGGAGAGTTTATTTAGATGGACATATTCCTTTAAAAAGGTGTTTACCTTTCATGGTAGAATTCATAACTACTTTAAATTAATATTATTTTAAATCATTTTTTTGGATTCTAGAAGTTGGTTCAATGGTTTTGGAGTTTCTCATGACTGATTGGTTGTTTTATTTTATTTAACAAAGAATGTATCCTAGAATAGCTCTTTCAAATATGATAGGGGAATCTGTGGTGCAGGTTTCACAGGAGGATCCTCCAGTGGACCCTTCTTTGGTTGAAGCATTGATTCGTACCATTTAGACTCTAGGGTTAGTGGGCATAGTGAACCTAAGATGAGTAGTGGATCATGGCTCAAAATTTACCAAGAAGCATCCACCTGTCTTCTGTGGTGATAAAGGGAACCAGAAATCAGAGGAGTATCTTGAATGGATTGAAAGGATCTTCAACTTTTTTTAAGACTCTTGAAGATTCTTAGTTGGGTTTTTTCATGTATATACTCAAGGGGGTAGGAAGAAGATGGTGGGACTCAATAGTGCAAGATAAGTTTCATGAAGTTCTTACATGGGTTTATTTCAATAATATATTTAATCAGTAGTTTTATCCTGAGACTTTACATGTATAAAAGACCCAAGATCTTATGACCTTAGAGAAAGGGGAGTATACCATTCTGGAGTACTCCACCCTTTTTGATGAGTGGAAGCATCTGGAACCAGGGCTTGTCCCCAATGATTAACTGAAAGCTCAGAGGTTTGAGATGGGGATAAGGGATTATATTCGGACAATGATAGTTATTTTGTTCCTTCTGACTTTTTTGGAGGTGGATAAATATTATTCGGATAAAGAAGACATATCTATAAGGAAAAGTTTTGGCAGAGCTTCAGTAGGTTCTAGGGTTATCCATGGTGCTTCTTCTGGTCAAAAATGGAAGCATAAGGGTGGTCAATTTTCAGTAGTACAAGTTTTAGGGGATTATTTAGGGGAAAATGGGTTATTTTCTACCAGTGTGGGAGGCATGGTCATACCAAACCTCATTGTATAGAGGCTTATAGGACTTGTTATCTTTGTGGGTGATCTGGTTATCTGAAAAATTTCTGTGATAAGATGACCCAAGGAAATAAGGTGGGATCCACTTTCACCAAGGGATCACAGGTTCACATTGATTCTCCCAAGGGTGGTGTGTCACATTATTAGGCCAAGGGGGATTTCCATGTGGATAAGTCCAAATGGATTTATTTAGTAGAGTGTTCACCGAAGGAATATGAATCAGGGCTAGCTACTATTATAGGTATGGTGTTTATTTTGTCTTCTATGGTGTTAGCTTTGTTTGATACAAGTTATACTCATTATTTTATATCATTAAAGTTATTTGATGTGTTGATTTTGAATTCAAAGAATATTTCATTATTTTTGTATATTTAAACACCTTTAGGAAAGAGGTTTGAACAAGGTTTCAAGTGCCCCACATATCAGGTGATAATAGATGACCTTGAGGTGGTTTGGGATTTCTTAGTGCTTGATCTTGACATATTTGACTTGATTATTGGTATAGATTGTATTATCAATGTTAATGCCTAGATAGACTATTATCATCATCAAGTATAGTTCTTATCTACTGATGGAGTCACTCATGTTTTCTAGGGTGAGTAGGACTCTAGATCGGGGAGGGTGGGGCCTATCGTTCCTTATTCCAGTATAATCTCATGTCAGTTTTTAGAAATTTTTCTTGATATAGTTGACCTTTTCTTAGTAAATCAGCTACCTATTTTTTTCATGCATACCCTAAGGTATTTATAGATTATTTATCTAGTTTAATTCTATAGAGAGAGGTTAATTTTACTATTCGCCTACTCCCTAGAACAATTCCCATTTATATTCCATCCTATCGAATGGAACCTGCTGAGTTGGTGGAACTTAAATTCCAGCTTGAGGACCTGGAGGTGAAAGGATTTATTCATCCTAGAATGTCACCATGGGCTTCACTTGTACTCTTTGATAAGAATGTATATGGAAGTCTCGGGCTTTGTATTGACTATCGAAATTTGAATTGAGTTATTGTTAAGAACAAGTATACTTTACCCAGAATTGATAATCTCTTTGATCAGCTGAGAGGGGATCATTGATTTTCTAAGATTAAACTATGGTTAGAGTACTATCAGTTGAGAGTCTAAGAATAGAACATACCTAAGACAACATTTTGGAGTTGATATGGGAATTTTGAGTTTTTGGTTATTCCATTCAGACTCACTAATGCTCCTACATTATTTATGGTCTTGATGAACTGAATCTTTCATTAGTTCTTGGACTCTTTTTTTGTTGTGTTAGTATATGATATCTTGGTGTACTCCAAGTTATAGCAGAAACATGTGGACCATTTTGATTTCATTCTTCAAACCTTGAAAGAACATTGTCAGTATGGTAAACTTTCCTAGTGTGAGTTTTGGATTTGAGAGGTGAAGTTTTTGGGCCATGTGATATCTAAGAGGGGAATCTCAGTGGATCCTAAAAAGGTATAGGTAGTTATGTCCTGGAAAAATCCCAAAAACGTGTTTGATATTTGAAGCTTCTTGGGGTAGGCTGGTTATTATAGACAGTTGTTCAGGACTTCTCCAATATTGCATCTATGATGACATCTTTTACCCATAAGGTTGTAAAGTTTGAGTGGGAAAAAATTAGAGATATTTTGAGGATTTGAAAGAGGGGTTGACTTCAGAACCAGTTTTAATTATCCCAGAACTAGGTTTGGGTTACGATGTTTTCTACGATGCCTTAGGTATAGGTTTGTGATGTGTCTAAATTCAAGGAAAACAGGTGGTGGATTATGACTCATGATAGTTATTCCCTAATGAGAATAACTACCCTACCCATGACCTTGAGTTAGGAGCAGTTATGTACGCACTCAAGATGTGGTGTCACTATCTTTTTGGAGAGCGATTTACAATATATTCTGATAAAAAAATCATAAAGTATGTTTTCACTCATAGGGATCTAAACTTGGGGTAGAGATATTGGGTAAAGTATCTTAAGGCCTTTTATTTTTTTATCGTATATACCCTTGGGAAAGGAAATGTGGTTATCAATTATTTGAGTAGAAGATTACTGATCCAAGCAGTGAAGGAATTAGTTGAACAATGGTCTCTGATGATTTTGTTTTCTAAGATGATCTTGGGAGTGAAGGAGGTTGGTGGATATGTGTTCTTGACTTTAGTAAAGGTTTAATTGTCTTTTAATGAGTGAGTTCAACTTGAGTAGATGACGAACATAGAGAGTCACCACTTAGGAGAAATACTAAATGGTGGGGAGACCTTGGGAGAGTGGTCTTGATCTCCTAGTAGAGATTTATGCTTTCATAGCAATTTGGTTGTTCATTTTTCTTTGAGACATAAGTTGTTAGATGGTGGACATCGGTCATGTTGGTTCATGCACCCTGGGGCTGCAAAGATGTGCCATGATTTGAGATGTTGGTATTGGTGGCTAGGGATGAGGCGGTTAATTGAGGACTTTGTATTATGGTGTCTCACTTGTAAAAGAGTTAAGGTGGAGCACCAGGGACCTATAATTTTGTTGCAGCCTTTACCCATTCTGGTATGAAAGTGGGATTAAATTTACATGAATTTCGTCATTGGTTTACCACAAACTCCTAGTGGGAAGGATTATATTTGGGTGATTATTTAAATACTCACTAAATAATTGTATTTCTTACCAATAAAGAAAATTACAAGAGTGGGACATCTTGGGAACATATATTTCTGAGAGATTGTGAGGCTTCATGGGGTTCCCTTTGCATTTGTTTCTAATAGATACTCAAGGTTCACATCCAAATTCTGGGAATGTTTTCATGAGGTAATGGGTTCCTAGTTGAAATTGATGACAACCTATCATCCACAGATGGATGGATAGATAAAAAGGGTTATCCATGTTCTTGAGGATATGATCTAGATTTATGTGCTTGATTTCAGTGGATATTGGGATAGGAATTTTCCTTTGGTCGATTTTTCCTATAACAATAGTTATCAAGATTTGATCAGGATGGTGCCCTTTGAGGCTTTGTATGGTTTTCCATGTTGATCTCCCTTGTTTTGGGTAGAGTTGGGAGAATAGTCCTTGTTTGGACCGAATTTGGTTCAGGAGATAATAGAGATAGTACGGTTGATATAGATGAATTTGATCATGGAATAGAGTAATTAGAAATCTTATGAGGACCATCTTCTTCAACTTCTAGAGTTTGAGGATGGTGATCAGTTCTTTCTCAGAGTTTCACCTTTCTTGGGACATCATTGATTGGGTAAGCATGGTAAGTTGGCATTGAGGTTTGTGGACCCCTTTGATATTGTTGAGCGATTGGGGAGGGTGGGCTATCAATTTCTTTTACCATATGGATTGACTTCTATACATAACGCATTTCATGTTTCCCAGTTGAGGAGGTATATATCATATCCATCCCAAGTGATTAGATGGGATGATGTTGATATTGAGCCTGATACCACTTTTGTTGAGAATCCAGTTTAGATTATGGAATTCCAGGATAAGGTACTGTGTGGTAAAATGATCCCCCTAGTCTGGGTATTTTGGCAGTTCAGACAAGATCACCATGAGATGTGGGAATGGGATTCATTTATGAGGCAACAGGGACATTTTCTTTTTATAGATCCAGGATCTTGAGTACTTTCTGGGGATAGGAATATTTTATAGTGGGGAGATTGTAATGCCATGTTACCTTTCATTCAGGTATTCTCTAATCCTTTATTTTGGTTTCCTTTTTCATTGGGTGAGTATTTATGACCATGAAATTTGGAGGATACCTATAATGGTGAAGTGAGGTATTTTTTGGAACTTTCAATATAGAGACATTCTTTTTTTGCTACTCATTGGGTACTTACATGTCATGTAAGTTAAGTACACATTGTGTAATTTCCGCTGGGAAGAAGCCAAGAACTGAGTATATGGTGTGAATGGTTTACATACCATGTGTGTATATAAATTTTATTTTTAATTAAAAGGCGATGGGTTTTTCAATGTATGCAGACTTAGAGGATTACATGACCTGTAAATGGGTTACCCACCATGTAAATATCATGATGTTAGTTTTTTAGGTAGACGTTTGAGTGATATGTTTCATTCATTCTTTGTGAAGCCTTCTTCACTCAACCTAGAGAGATCCCTAGGTGATTTTAGGTAACTCATTTCCATCCTGAATGATTCGTTCTGTGATTGATCACCATTGTGGTTGTATTTATCTTTTCTAGGTAAGAGTTCCTTCTAGTCATTTGGTTTTGGTGGAGGTTGTGGTTTTATAATTGGATCATGTTTTCTATCAACTCTTTTTAGCCTTTTGTTTTTCTTTGTTTTTTGAAGTCTGGTCTTATGGTTTCAAATCCCCATTCTCAAAGTCGGATAGGTTTTCTTCATCCTTGTGGTAGGTGGATATGTTTAAGTGTTCTAATTTCTTGAATTTCTTGTTGTTCTTATTGATTCCTTGATATTTTAAATGGAATTTTATGTGTTGAAATTGAAAAGGTCATGGGTTTATGTTTTAAAGGGTTTTTTTCTTTGAAAACAAAATTTCCTTGATTTTGAAAGAAATGAAATTTCAAACCCTAAAAAATATTGGATTGGATTTTAAATTGTTTTATAAAAATGTGAGCATGGTTTTAAAAACAGAAATTAATAAACATTTCACAGTGAGAACCTTGGGTGCATATAGAAAGAGACACGGGTAGCCTTAGTGTGTGTGACACCACTAGGAGGTAACCTATTGTATGTCGATGGACTGTGGTAGGACTTGATATTAGTTAGATCCAACCTTATGCCTTTTTTTAGGCTCATGAGTGTCTAGTATGTATTGTACCATATGCTAGAGCCTGACTAGAAGGTGTATTGTTATTTCTGGTTGTTTATTACATGATAGATTATTTCATGGATATTGGCTCACATGGATGTTTATATTTCGGTACCTTTACCTTCTTTGTTTTGGATTTGAAAAATATGACATGTAATTTTTGGAAACTCAAGGACTATTTGAGAAATATTTTCAAATTGTTTTTATTTATAAAAATTCTTTTAAAAACTATTTTTTAAAAGCTTGAACTTGTGCATTATTGTTATTATAACTTTTATAGATTTCTTAGTGGTATCCTACTAGGATCTGTTTATCACACCTTAATTTTACATTTGGGTGGTTCTAGACCTTGTTTTGGAGGATATAGGTAAAGGGAAGAGAATTCTGTAGTGAGATGGCTTCTCTTTGTATTATTGTTTCAGTTTGGGTATGGTTTGGAGGTGATGGTTGGTCGCATGGAGACTAGTTTGTCTAGACTTGTCCTACTTTATGGTTTATTATATTTGTCTTATTTGTATATCCCTTTGTTTTTTATTTTTACTCTAGTTGTATGTCTTATTTTCCTTATATACAAGACTTGTTTTGTTATCTTTCTTATACCTCACCCTGTAATAGGCTGACTTGGGTGACTGCTCTAGTTGGCCTAGGCTGTTCTATTACAATCCATATGATGGATTGGACAAAGAGTTTTCCACTCAATTATCCAAGATTCGTATATGATATGATTGACTTGAATATCTACCAGATATATTCATGAATTATTTAAATGCTTAACCCATGTAATTCATGATTAAATATGGAACTTGGACCACTAATGGACATAATGTGTTTAAAAGGGTTCACCATTTTAGTGGGAGCATAGTTAATAAAAGTACTTATTAAATGAATGTGAAACATGATAATCTTCTGATAAAGGCTTTTGTTTTATATGATAAAATCATCATCATCAAATTTAAATTTGAGATCAATTCTAGAGTAGGAAAAGATTAATGTAAGTAACTTCCTAAACTGGTATAAAACTTAAGAAATGTTTTTAAGTGAGAAGATAAATTTATATGTTTTAGGAACAATCCATTCCAAAATAAACAATGGTTAAATTTATTCAACAAGTAAATCTAGATTCTTATGAGAAGTATAGAATGATTCACTTTAAGTTTCAAATTCATGACCAATGGAACATTAGTCTCTACTCATATACTTAATATGATTGGGTGTGTTAATGACTTGGAGAGACTAAAGGTTTATTTTATGTCTTGGTCTGGTAAATGAGTCTATTCTATAATCATCATCCAAAATTTTCTAACAATTTGAATGGGTTCAATAAAATTTTACACTATTTTATCAAAGTGTTGAGGATAGAGGAATTGGGAATGTGATGTTCAGACTTTGGTGATATGTAGATACTACAAGTGGGTAAAAGTTCAAACTGGAAGAAGAAAAGTTAGTTAGAAATTCCAAAAATGTTTCTTCAAATGTCCAGTCAAAGTCAATGAAACATAAAGATTGTTTGAGGAAGAAAATGACATTGTTTACGTATGATAGAATTATCCAGGATACTTGAAGGGGTTTAGGAAACTCCATTAAATTCTATGTTGAGTACCAGTGTTATAGAATTTAATTATTTGATTTTGAAGGGTATATAATACCAAATATATACTTTATAAATGATTTCACTATATAGTATTTCAAAATCAACGTAAGAATTGATTAAGCTTGTAGTTTTCATTTAAATGATGAGGCAAATGGTTACTGAATCATGATTTGAATGCAAAGGAATAATTCAAGATCAAATGGATCTTAATAAAAAGATGTGTATTTTCATATCATCTTCTTCTATGAGAAGAGAAATTTTTTATTAGAAAATATTTATTATAAACAATATGAGATGATGGTTTTTAAAAACATGGTTTATGATTCATATGATTCAAAAACATATTTGAAAAGAATCTAAGGATAAAAGTATTTTTATCTATTATAAAATGTTTATCCAAAATGTTTGTTAAAATATAAGGAATATGATTCCTGCCACCTATCATTGGAATATTTTAAAGAATAAAATCTTCTTTTTAGAATAATTCCCTAAACGCATATAATATCATAATAGATATAGATATTATAGATTATTTTTTAAACATTACCACTAAAGAATATAAGTGTTATTTCATATACACAATGGAATTTTGTGTATCTTATTATGATATTCAAAAATTAACATAGTAACTAAGAGGATAGTGGGAGTATGTTTGGACTTTTAGAAGTTAAAAGTTACCAAATAAAAGATTATTCCAGCCAAAGTGGATGTCACATAAATATCCTAAAAGTTTTGGGGTATTTTGGTAAAGGATTAATGTAAAGAGTTACATTAGTCACAAAAAAAATATTTAAAGGTAAAAGTTTGATGGAAAATTTACAAGGATTATGATGGACATAGAAATAGTTCTAAGTAAACAAAATAAGTTATTAAAATCATAACATTTGACATTGTAAAGTAAAGGGGTTTGAATACCTATTCAAGGAGTTTAAAATTGGGAATATGATTCATAAGTCTCACCATTATTCAAACTAGATTTATTCATAGATGTTACTAGTTGAAGGAGTGTAATGGGAGGTTTTTATCGAGTGATCACATAAAGATGTGGTAGGAATTATATAGAGATGTAATGAGTTTAAAAAAACTCAAAAAATTTGGAAAACATAAGGTTTTGTATGCTGGATGACCCCAAGTATATACCACATGGAGTTTCATATATTATGCCTTTGGTATACTAGGGGTGCATGTTTTATATTTTTATTTCACCATGCATAAGGTTAGTGAGATACCTATCATGATAACCTTATTACATTGATACCTTTATTATGAAATTCTTAAGGTTTGGATAATTAAAAGGTGGTTTGGTGTGTTGTTGATCATGTCATCAGTTGGAACTTAACTAAGATTATATTTTCCTATCATATGATGAGTATGTCATTTGAGCCCTTAATTGAGATATAATAAGGATGTGTATGTTTGTACCAAGATAGAATATATGATGTGCTTATCTATTTGGGTGAGGGGGTGTGATGTGATCATCCATTAAGATTAATGACATGTGATGTATTCATTATTCTAGTCAATCTATACTCAAAGAATCCAGAATGTATGAGTAGTTATATGGGATTGATATACTCCATGTCTCATGGTTACTCAATGTCTTAGATGAAGGGATCAGATGAAAATGAATACTTAGATATAAAATAGCTGGTGCATATAGGTATAGAGATACATGTGTTTGATAAAGATCATGCTAGATCCATTTGTATCTTGAGTAGCATTCATACTTTTCTATAGGCCTCTATTTACTTACATTTATGGATTTGGGAATTAATAATTTTTTTCAACACTAAAAAGTCTTGTGGGGTTATACTTTTTGGTTTTTTGAATGAGGATCATGTTTATAAAACTTTTAAAGTAAACCCAAAAAGTGTTTTGGATGATATCTAGAATATTTTTTGAATGGATTTTAATATATATATATATATATATGATGAAACATATAGTTAAAATGTATGATAGATTTTCCAAAATGGGTTTTGTAAGTTATCCAAAATGATTTTTGGATATAGTTTCACAAGTTGTTACATATGATGTGATATAAGGTGAAAGTGTGATAAGTTTGTGAGGCTTTTAGTGCAAGTAGGAGATTGTTGGTTATGTTCACTAAAAGTCCAACCACGACATGGTGGTTTAGAAGACTTAGTGTTCTATCCTTATGTGTGCCACAATATAGTGTAAGAAACTATGATGTGGTGATTTCATATGAGATTATCATATTGTACAATAATGCTCGATTTGACCTCTATCTTTTATATCATCTATAATACTTGGTTGTGTGTTATATGATGATGATTTTGAAGAGATTTAACATTATGTATGATCTTTTAACAATTAAATAGTCATTATGAGGGATAAACTGAATGATTTAAGGATTTGAAATGTTTATAGTGGTGTGTGAAACACACAATCAATATATATATATATATATATATATATGAATGTTCAATTCTTAGTGTGATACCATATTGGTTTGAGACCAATAGATAGTTCTTGGGTTGGGGTTTCATGTGACCTTAGGTGCACCTCATCATATACTAGAGGCTATCAACTGGAAGTGAGGGTTTATGGTGTTTTCATGGGGAGACTATACCATCATATAAGAGTAAATACAACATCTATAACAATAATCAGAGTATGAAAAAACCCAGTAAACAAGAATTGTAAAATAATAAATATCATGTGGAAGCATACAATCATACATCTCAATTGATCACCCACTAGGTTGATCACATATTAAAAATGAATAAATGAGTAAAAAATAGAGAATGGGCTCTACATCAATCCTTGAGCCTCATTTTATCCTAATATCCATCCAAGATATCCAACTCGACCATCCAACATTGGGACTCTGCCTTACCTGAACCTGCGATCATGAAATATTTTTGGGTATCAAAGTGTCAGTGCCACCTGAGAAAGGTGTGAGTAAAACTCAGTAGGCTACCACCAATGGTGTCCCTAACATAACTAGTAAATATAAAATATTCACATGTTATATGCTCATAATAATAAACACAATGTAAAAGCATAATAAAATTATCACCGTCGATCCTTGGGTTCTAAGGTGACACCCAAGATCAACTATACCTACTTTGACCAATGTAAAATGTATCTAAGCATAAATAATTCCACCTTGGGGAAAACTATATCCATCATTGGACCCATAAGAGTAACATACACTCAAGGGAAACTCATCACACCCTGGACTATATAAGTAACACCCAGGGGGAGCCACTTCCTACCCAAAAACCATATCACATACACATAGGGGAAACTTAGCACACCCTAGAACAATATCAGAATATTATACTACCTAAAACCATATCACATAAAAATGAGGTAAAATCATATCACCCTAGAACCATATTAGAATATCATACACCTAGGGTACCCATGTCCTTCCCATAATCATATCAGAATACACCTAGAGGGTCATACCCTACCCTAGAATAGGTAATAGTATATCATTGCCTATGGATACACTCCACCTCATCACCTAAACCCTCATTCACATATCACACACACTCTCACACATATATCTCTTACACCCAGGTCTACAGATCACACAGTAACCTCATATCTTACCACACAATTTAGCTACTCACTTAAACATGTCACCCATACCCTAGGTTTTCCACTCAAGAATACAACCTAGACTCATCACTTAAGGCCTAGCTCCACACCTCGAGGCACATCTCATAATCCACTCAACCTCACAAGCTAGTCCTCCCAAGACTATCCTGGTCACATAAGACCATCAAGCTGAACCCATCAACATTCACATCTCACTTGAAAGAACATATAATAGGCTCACTAAACCTATATAGGTATCTACTCACTATCACCAAGTAATATTCAACACCTTGTGGTGTACTCTCATATTGTAGGCCCCATCTATGCCATGTCTCAAGAGGTTGGTCCAAATCCCCATCAAAATCCTGCATCACAACTCGATCCCGCTCACCAGGGACCATCCTGATCTAACTATCACTAAGGACCTTGGAAACCCTATTCCAAGTACCTTAACAATAACCTTGAACCTCATTAGTTCCATCTCACATATCACTTAGGAGATCCCCCAACCCATCACCTAGAGAAAATTCCTCTCTTCCTCACTATTTCTAGTGCCTGAGGTCTCATCCCACTCTTGCCACATATCTAACTTTCTACTTCATCCTCGTGAGGATGTTCTGCCTTATGAGTGATATGCATTCCTATCTCACTCAACACTAATAGTCTTAATCCTTAATAACCTTTACAATTAGCCTTGGGAAACTCACATAGGCTAGGTATATCTCAAATCAAGCCTGAGAAGCTATCTCAATCCTCTTGTAAATCCAAATGGCATCTTCTTCCCCTTGGTAACATAGTCACCGGAAAACTTCATTCTCCACAAAAATCATAGGAGAACCTTCTCTGGACTTAGGGATCAAAGTCAGCCCATCCCTGGGTCCACGGTGTCTCACAAAACACATTTGTAATCAATTCATCAAGCATTGGTGTCCAGGTCATCAAGAGGGTGATCAAGGGTCTATCATGGCCCTTGAAACTTTGTTTATTTCATGGGAAACTCATAAAATAATTCATTTATATTTAAGTTCAATCACCCACTAATGGAAATACCACATATCACATGCACATAACCAAATGAATAAACCATAAGGAAATTTTTAGGGACCGCCTTCCCCATACAAGGAGTTACTCCCTTTGATCAAAGATCACATCCAAGTCTTATTCAAGCTTGTATCATTGATGAGATCCTATCACAATCCATCACATACAAAATAATTAATTATAATAATTTATAATTAATTATACAATTTAACTCAAAAATTCATAATTTCATAAAAACTCATTGTTCCATAAATGCCAAACTAAAACCATGACCAACTAAACATGGAGGGTATATGGTGTACTCCCAACACCATCATGAGAGAAATCCATAACACCCACTGCTAAATCAATTTCCAATTTCATCCAATTTAACCAAAACCTTAGAAAAATATGTTGGTTACATACATCTAATGAAATAGAAATAAAATACATGTGTTCACCCTCATGGGACACCCTCTATCTAATCCATGAAAAAGCCCCATCATTACAGGACAATTACACCATTCTCTAAAGGAATCACCAATGAAACTCTATCTAGAAACATCCAAAATTTAGGTTGAAGGATGAGAATAATATAGGGTAATGGAGAAAGTTCTCACCTTAAATTTTCTATGAAACTCCATAAAAACACCCCACATCAAAGGGAAATCAAAGGAAGTATGGGAGAGGTAGATCCCCTAGTATGGTCACACGAGAGGGAAGGAAAGAGGGAAGTGGAATTAAAAATTGATAGGGGAAATGGTCATTTCCCAATTTTTTAAAAATATAGGTAGCTTCATGGTTTGGATACATGTTTTTATAAATCATGCACTAACCATGCCACTATTACTATCCAAGTTTTACACCCCCATATGGTTTAGCCACATGGTTTTCCAAAACCGTGAACCAACCATAAAAGTCACTCTAAGAAATTGTAGAACTACACATGTTTTTCTTCACATAATTATACCTAACAATGAACAAGTCATACACCAACACCATAAGACCCAGTCCACCCACATGGTTCTCTCTGATCACCCGTATGGTTTTCCATAACTGTGTGGTAATTGTGAATAGAGGAAAAACCCCTCCAAAAATACAAACATCAACCTAAAGCTCATACTATTATCCTAATCTCCCAAAAGCACTAATGGAAATCAATCCATTTCAAAAAAAACATATACCTAAGATGCTCTAACTCATATAATTTTGATCTGAATTCTAATTATCAAAAAATCCCATGCTTTGGGACCAAAAATCAAATTTCCTCTAAATTTCACCACCTATAAAGACGTAATTCTTTAAAAACTCTCTACCATAGAACTTATCATCCTTGATAAGTATTGGTGGTCCTATAACCATCAATAATGACCTAACCTATGAATCAATTCACTATCATCTAACTGCATTCTATCTCAGAATGTCAAGCGAGCTTCTGTTGTACGACCTCAAACATTAGGGCACACTACTCATCAAAAATCGAGCTACATGTTCATCACCATCACTAATACTGAGATATAACCCACCCTATCCCTTCTATAATGATACACCCAAGTGTCATAAATCAATCCATTCCCAATATTATGGTTCTCCCCACAATAAGACTCTGCCCATAAAGGCCAATTTTTGTTCTATAGTGTTCCCCACCATCAGAATTTCCCACTGAAACACATTTCTAGTGGTCTATTGACATGATCAACATAGTTTCTATCTCACTTATTTAAATTTCATTAAAAAACATTGTTCGGTCCTTCTATGACCTACTTTTACCAAAAACGGTTGGTCTCACCCACCGACACACTATCACATTTCTTGGTCATGATGCCTTAATCCCAAAGGAATTAAAAACTCATCCAAATGACCACGCTAAAGTCCAAACTTAACACTTGGTTTAATTACATGGTTGGATCACTAACCACTCACACTAGTCATCATGATCTCACCCCAAGCATCGACACACCTCTGATCCGACTCACCCTCGAATTTCACCCAAATCCACCCCAATATTGATTCCAATAACCAGACTCTATATGACACCACATTTGAATCTCAAATCAGGTATTTTATTAAAAAAATGGATTTACCTACATAATGGGATCTTAGTTACATCTTAATAATCCACCAACCAGTCTCAACACACCCACAACCCTACACACATGATATTTGTACCTATGTGATCAATTTGATGCTTCCCACTATAAAAGTATCTTTATCATCACTTTGTTGAACCAAACAGCCAATCACTATATCCCATACTCTTTCAATTGCAACATGGAATGACTAGATGTGGTCGTCTAGGTTATACTTGATCGCTAACACAAAACACCAATCGCTACCCATTCCTAGATCACTAGGAACATCGCCCTCAGTATCTTCTAAAATTACATCCACAATGAGGGCCACACCCTCCATCGACTAGTATTATTCTCCCCACCATATGTAATCCCTTATAATTCTCATTGAGTGCCTCACCAGATAAGTTCAAATATCACATGTGTGTCGCTCTTCCAAATCCATGATCGCTCATCTATTAATCCATATCACCATTCATCTATGATGTCAGCATACATTATAGAATTAACACATCCCATTCTCATCAAAACCCTAGGTCACCATTCTTGTGATCATTCCATCTACCTATCATTCCTTGACTCGCACACGACCACTCACTAATTCACAAACCAAATGGAATCACACATTATAATGGACCCCAAAAAGTTATGTCAACACTCACTCTCCTCTCCAGAGGTAGAGTGATCCTCTAAAAACCTTCTCACATGTTCATATCCACTATTTATTTTGGTCTCATTTGAACCCAACATGTGTACATTCCCATACCACCCAATTACAAAACTCAACTCACACTCCTCTGAGTCATGTATCATCAAACCTAGGATCATTTTCCTAAAAAACTAATTATTCTCCACTATATATCAATATAATCTAGTTGAAATCACCTCGGTGCTTTCTTTATAAAAGTCTTGAGGAATCTCACTCATGCCAATGCCAACCACATGATCACCTATCACCTATGTATTATCCCAAAACCAAAAATTTATACTCATGCTCTATCCATACTAGAACCAATAATCTAAGATCATGATCCAATACCTCATAAGGAACCACATCTGATCCTAATGTTAAAGAACTCTAGGTGATTATATCATAAGAACCCCATGGCATCTCACATGCCTTTCCTCTACCCCCACAAGGGTATCCACATCTCAGAGAAACTCATTTCTAATCCAAACCACATCTCCAAAAAATAACTCACTTATACCAAAACACCCTCAAGGCATCTCATGTGCCAAAAAACCATTCTAATATACTCACATATACATGTCAAGTATCACATGTCAATCCAACCATCCATCCTTAAGCACCCATCCTTAACGGGAATCTACATACCATATTATCCCATCAACAACCAAGTTATATCCATGAGTATATAATGACATCATATTATGATGATTCATGTTGAGTAAAACCATATTTATATGGTTTGGTTAAGTAAAATGTCACCATAAATCTATATAGGAAACTATCATATAGGTTGTTGTCATTAAAAAATTGATAACTGAACTAGTATCCCAATAACCCACAAGGAGTTCATCATTAAGGAATCCAATGTTTTTACTAGCCCACTAAGGGTTACTATACATCCCTTACACAGAGGGATCGTATAGCCATCACTAGAGAACATCTCATGATGGGATCCACATGACCTGTTGTCAAAAAAAGTGTGGTTTAGCTTAGTATAATTCCACTAAAAAGATATATGGGAAAATTCTATATAAGTTGTTGTTGACACTTTAAACAATTGAACTCTTTATCATCGGTGAAATCAAGCACACACAATCACACAAATGTCATGTGAATAATATGTGCCAAGAATGATGCATGTATAGAGGTATCTTTGAAAATTTACAAGAGACAAAACCAAAAATATCAATCCTAGATACACACATCATACATGAATAAATATCTCAACTGTAACATCGAAAACCATGAACAACAATCACATATCCTTGGTGACTTATACTTCCCATCAAAAAAGGTGTTCGTGATTCACCAGTCTAAGGTCCATCACAAGATCTGACACATCACTATTCCATATCTACCATACTAAAAAAATTAAGACAAATAAAAGGATACACTAATACCACCTTGTGATTCCCCACCATTATAAGACTACTCAACAATGTCTGGGTCAGGGGAATCATGTGAACTCAGGCACGCCTCCGTGTATATCAGAGGCTACCAACTAATAGAGAGGGTCTAAAGTGTTACCTTAGGGTGACTATACCCTCCCATCAGAGTAAAACAATAGTGGAAATATCATAAAACATACATAACAATAATCAAGAACACAAAACCACAATAAAAAAGAATCATGATATAAAAAATGTAATACGAAAGCATATAGTTATATATCTCAACTGATCACCCACCAGGTGGATCACATATATAAAATGAATAAAATAATAAAAAATACAAAATAGGCCTTGCTTCCATCCCTGAGAGTCACCTCATCCCAATATCCTTCCAAAATATTCATCTTGGTCATCCAACACTGGTCTTTTTCCCTACCTGAACCTGTGATCATGAGATCCTCTTGGGTACCAAAGTGTTAGGACTACCAAAGAAGTGTGTGAGTAAAACTCAGAAGGCCACCACCAATAGTTTCCCTAACATAACTATTAAATATATTGTATACACAAGTGATATGATTATAATAATAAACATAGTGAAAAAGTGTAATAAAATAATCATTGTTGATCATCTGGTTATTAAGTGACACATGAGATCAACTATACCTATTTCATCCAGTGTGAGGTGTCTCTAATCATAAAGCATGCCACCCAAGGGGAAACCGTGTCTATCCCTGAAAACATAAGAGTAACATACACCAGGGAGCAACTCAACCCACCCCAGAACTATATATGTAACACCCGAGGGGAACCACATCTTGTCCCAAAACCATATTACATACACCCATGGGAATCCCATCTCACCCTAGGACTATATCATAATATTATACACCCAAGGAACCCATGTCCTACCTAGAACCATATCACATACACCTAGGGGAAACTCATCTCACACCAGAACCAAATCAGAATATCATACACCCAGGGAACCCATGTCCTACATGGAACCATATTAGGATACACCTAGGGGGATGCACACCACCTTGGAATAGGTACCACATCATCATTACTAGGGATTTCACCCCACCCCAATTCCTGAACCCTCATTCATATATCACACATGTAAATACACACACACACCACTTACACTTGGGGCTACAACTTACCTCGGGACATCATATCATACCACATGGGTTGGACACTCGTTAGAACTCATCACTTGTTCCCTAGGTTAGACACTCGATCACACAACATAGACTCATCAAATGAGGCCTTATGACACACCTCAAGCAATATCTCTTTTTCCACTTGTCCTCACATCTTAGTCCCCTCAAGACCATCATGGTCACATAATCTCATCACACCAAACCCATCATCATTCATATCTCACCTGCAAGGCCATCCACTAGGCTTTACAGACCCATCTAGGCCCCTGCTCATTGGCACCAAGTCGTATCCAACACCCAATAGTGTTCTCTTAACCCGTAGTACCTATTTGACCTAAGCCTCAAGAGGTTGGTCTAAATCCCCATCAAAATCTTATATCACAACTTGATACCGCACACCAAGGGCTACCCCAATCTAAATCACACCAAGGCCTTTAGAAAACCCATGTTAAGTCCCTTATAAATACCCACAATCCTCATCGATTCCATATCACTTCTTCCTTAGGAGATCTCTCAAACCATCACCCATAGTAAATCCCTCTTCATCACACCGCATCAAGTTTTGAAGGACTCGTCCCGCTCTTTGTGTATCTCCAAGTATTTACTTCACCCTCACGAGAGTGTTCCCTATCATGAGTGACAATTACATCCATATCACTTGAAACTATTGTGCCTAATCCTTCCCCACCCAACAAACTAGCCTTCGAAAACTCACCTAGGATAGTTGTATCCCATCTCAAGCCTGAGGACCTATCCTAGTCCTCTTGTAAATCTAACTGGAATCTTCACACCCCTTGGTGACATAGTCATTGGGAAACTATGTTATCCACAAACATCATAGGATCACCTGCTACAAACCTAGGGCTCAAAGTCATCCCATCCCTAGGTCTATGACAACTCACAAAACATATTTGTAATCAATTATCCAGTCATTGGTGGTCAAGGAATCAAGCTAGTGATCAAGGGTCCATCATGGCCCTTGACATTCTATTCATTTCATGGGAAACTCATAAAATAATTCATTTATATTTATGTTTGATCACCCATCAGTGGCTAGACCACACATCACATACACATAACCAAATACATAAACCATAGGGAAATATTCAAGGACTAACTACCTCATACATGGAGTTACACCCTTTAATAAAAATTAAACACCACCACCTAAACTCATCCAAGTCTCATCCAATATCATATCATCATCGAGCTCATATATCAATCCATTATATCTAAATCAATTAATTATAATAATTTATCATTAATTATAAAATTTAATACAAAAATAAATCATTTCCTAAAAACCCACTAGCCATCTCACTACATTGAAACCATGACCAAATGCACCCATATGGTCCATAGTGTACCCCCAACACCATAATGAGTGAAATATAGAACACCCAACAATCAATCAATTGCTAATTTTTTCTAATTTAACAAAAAAACTTAGAAAAATCCATAGGTTGATATATCTTCAATGAAACATTGGGAAAAATGTGTTCATCCTCATGGGACACCCTCTATCTAAACCAAATAAAATCCCCAACATTATGGGAAAATTACACCATGCTCCAAATAAACCATCAATGAAACCCTAATCATAAACATACAGAATCAGGGGAAATAAAGGAGAAGAATAGAGGGGTAGGAGTAAGGACCCACCTCAAATATTCCATAGAACACCATCAAAACACCCCTGCATCGAAGGGGAATCAAAGGAAGAAGGGTAGATGGAGATCCCCTGATTCAGCTACATTATAGGGAAGGAAAGAGGGAATGGGGGCTTAAAATCAACAAGAGAAAATGGTCTTTTCCCTTTTTTTAAGAATTCAGGCAGCTGTATAGTTTGGTCGCATGGTTTTCTAAATTATGCACCGATTGTGCAACTCACATTGTCCAAACTGCACATCTCTGCATAATTTGGACACATAGTTTTCCGAACCATGTTGCTCACTCTGAGAAATCGTAGAAATATGCATGGTTTTCCTCTCATGATTCTCCCTAATTTTATATAAGTTGTGTTCCAACACCCCAAGACCCAAGCCATCTACATGGTTCGATTTGATCACTTGTATGGTTTTTATTAACTATGCAATAAATATACACAGAGGAAAACCCCCTAAAAAATATAAACTTCACCCCAAAGCTCTCGACATTCACTCAACCACTATAAACCTCTATCAAACCTTGATCTGTATAAAAATCATCTCCCTAAGATGCTCCAACTCTTAGAATTCCTATCTGAATCTTGATTCTAAAAATGACTCTTGCTTCAGGGCCAAAATCCTAATTTCCTATGAATTTCACCACTTATAAAGATGATTCTCTTTACAATTTGTGTTTTATATAAATTGGTTCCATCATCATGTATTGTGTTTCATTCCATTATGTTGAAATTCTAGTTAGAACACATCATAGTTGATTCTCTCTACCTCTTATTTCTCCCATTCCATAAAACCCAAGGTTCTATGTCATGACCCCCTCCCGCCAAAGATACTATAATGAAGCCAGAGAGATAATGACCCCCAAGTCTCACCTCTAGTAGGCCCTGGTTTTGAAACTATCACCAAGGGATAAAAATCTCACAAAATGGGAGGCATTACCCTCTATAATAATATATAATTGGGAGATAAGATGAATCAACCACATGCAACTCCATGACATAATATAAAAGGAAATCAAAACCATCCCACAATGCATGTATAAATAAAACTGATATAGATAAAAGTATCCAAAAGTAAATACCCAAAATAAATTCTAAATCAGCATCACAACAACTATCCTAAGGTCTAAGATAGTAATGTCTAGCATAGTCCACATAATCCTCCTAGAAACCTGAAAATCGGTTTTATATATGTAGGGTGACCATAAAAGTATACTCAGTAGGAAAAACAAAGTCTCTTGTGTACATTTTAAAAGAGCATACTAATGAACCAGTGAGAAAACAATAGAACCAATAGAACCTAAACAGGTTAACTATCCATCCCAACCACACAAGGGTATGATCACCAAATAGCATAAGCCAAGTATAATAACATAATATAAATCATATAGATAAAGGGTACCCCACATATATTTCCCACTAATTTTTCATTCTCACACCCCAATTCTGTATGCCATGGTGCTCCTATATCTTTTGAATAACATATACCATTATCCCACAACACGTTCACATTACATCGCACCTGCAGACACCTCATCCATCACATCATAACTGCTTCCATAAACAGAGTAGTAGGGTATCATGAACATGAAGGACATTAACCATGTTACCTCCTCTTACCATTAACAACCCCCTCCATAAGCCTCCCCATAGTACAGTCACATCACATCTCACCCGAAGATACCTGGGCCACCACCCTACAGTACGGTCGCATCACATCTCACTCAAAGACACTTGGTACATCACCTAGTAAACTAACAAACCTATGGCCATCACATCCTGTGCATATCTACTCACCTAGAAGAGAGATCAATAAATAGAGAGTATCCACCCATTCATTCACATCACCGAGATGTTGAAAAAAACACCCTCAGTGTGAATATAGGGGTTTTGGCACATAGTGCTCAATGCGGGTGGGGTGCGTATAGAAATCAAAAGGAATATACAAGTATACATATATGGCCACACACAAGCCCAATACAATCATGAATCACCTCCACCTCAGAGTCTTTCCACTAAGACTCATCTACCTGCTGTATTAGAGAAGACCACGCTGTCATCTGAAACATGTGACCTCCACCATTAACCACCCTTGCATCCAAGTGCAGGTCTGTCAATTCCCCCATCTCCCTCCAAGCATCTTTAGACTCCCAATATATATCCTTTCTTAACTTTATTCTCAAATCATCCACCACAACATCCCCCATTCCTAAGGTATAGGGGATGTTAACATCATAGTCCTGAAGAAACTTCATCCACATCCATTTTCGTAGATTTAGTTCACACTAAGAAAATGGATACCTCAAAATATTTTGATCTATGAAGACCACAAAGCACTCTCTAATGAGGTAATGTTTTCAAAACTTTAGCACAAACACAATCGTTACTAGATCTAGATCATGGGTGGTATAGTTACGCTCATGGGGATGCAACTGCCTAGACCCATATGAGATCAATTCCCTGTGATGTATCAACACACACCCCAAGCCTAGATGAGAAGCATCATAAAACACCTCAAACATCATTCCCTTCTTAGGAAACTGAAGCACTAAAGCACTAACCAACTTCCCCTTCATGTAACTGAATGATGCCTTCCATTGATCAGTCCACACAACAGCCTCGTCCTTCTTGATCAGTGCTATCAATGGGGATGAACCTTAAGAGAAAGCGGGCATAAAACTCCAATAATATCCTATAAAACCAAGGAAGCCATGAACCTCTTCCACGTTCTTGGGTGTTTTCCAATAAAAAACTTCCTAGACCTTTGATGGGTCTACTGTCACACCCTACTAAGACACCACATTCCAAAGGAAATACACCTCTCATGTCCAAAACTTACACTTGGACAACTTTCCATAGAGCTAGTGGCATTGAAGAACCTGAAATACAGCTCTGAGATGATCTGTATGCTCCTCCTCTAACTTCGAGTAGATTAATATGTCATCGATGAAAAAAACTATGAACTGGTCCAAGAATTCATGGAGCACAGAGTTCATGATTCCAATAAACACTCTGGTGTATTTGTGACACAGAACGACATGATTATAAACTCGAAGTTCCCATACCTACTTATGAAGGTAGTCTTCTGAACATCCTCATATTTTACTCTCAAATGTTGATATCCAGACCACAAATCGGTCTTAGAAAACCAACTTTACCCTCTTAGCTAGTCAAAAAGATCATTTATTCTCAGAAGAGGATAATGGTTCTTTAATTTCACCTAATTAAACCTTCAGTAGTCTATATACAACCTTAGACTACCATCCACCATCTTAGAGAACAACACTAGAGCACCCCAAGGTAACACACTGGGCCGGATAAAATCCTACTACATCATATCATCTATTTGAATCTTCAAATCCCACAACTCATAAGGTGACATCTCATAATGATCCATTGAAATCAGAGAAGCATCGGGCTATAAGTCTATCCCAAACTCAACATCACATCAAGGGGGTAGAATCACAACCTCATTGAGGAAAACATCCAAAAACTCCCCAAAAACCCTGAGAACCTCCACCATCCTAGCATCTACTAACTCCACAAAGAACAAGGCCATCAAAGAAATAAGGGGATCTACACACTGACTGTTCACCTAAAAACCTCTCTCGCTAATGAAAACCACACACTAGACATCCATATCCGAGAACATGACTCTCCTCTAAAAGTGTTTGATAATAGCATGCACGAAGTACAACCAATTGATGTCTAGGATTATATCGTGTGGCTACATCTATAGAAATAAAAGATCCTCATGGGACTGATGTGTCCCCATTATCAGTCTACACCCCCAAATCACATCAAACAAGCTGGTATATCCTCCAATTGGTGTAGTCAATACCAAGGGTACGGGGAGCCTCTATATATCTAGCCTCAAGGAACATACTAGAGTGGGTTCAAAAAAGTAGTGTAATGGTCCCGAATCAAACAAGGCATAAACAAGAGTGGAAGATAAAATGAGCATACATAAAATGATCGTTGACCCCTCTGGTGGTACTATTTTCACAGTGTGAAATTGACCATGCTTAGATCACCTACCTCTTTGCCGATGGGAACCTCCATGTCCATGCTCAGGTCGAGGTCCCTGAACATGAATAACATCCCGAGGTTGGCCTCTACCTGCTACATCTGCTCTAGATAGAGCATAAACTCACCACCCTTGATACTTAAATGGTCTCACTATCAACTGCTACTGTGGATGGTGCTAAAACCATATGCCTCCATAAAAATGAGCTCTAAGGACCATCAGGCATTGGTTCTGGCGATGCCCACAAAATCCACATACAAAATACACTAGCCTGAATTCCCTAGGAAAATCATAGAAATCATTGGCCCCAGAAGACTAGAAAAGAAGTTTCTAAGGTCAAATACCCACTGGTCAAAATCTCAAAGGCCCTGACACCTTATACCTTCCACTGAAAACTTTTCTCCTCTAGGAACCCTACTGATTCCCCTCTCACAACAAACCTCCTCATGAGTGCATCTACTCAATCACCTCCACCTTCTTTTGAAACTCTAGATATGTTATCAGTGTAAAAGGAGTAACAACATACTAGATAGAAGGAAAGAGTGCCTCCTAAAGACATCTCACATGAGACTCCCTGTTCAAAAAAAGGTCCAAGTCAAAATGCAACAAGTCTTTAAACTTGATCCCTAGCTCTCACACTGACATACTCCACTACTGGAGAAAAACAATCTCTTTCCTCTTTACTGCCTTCATGGTCGATGAAATAAAGTATACCTAGAATTATTTTTAAAAGTTTACCAAAAAAATCATCCCCTTTCGCTCACCCAAATACAGTATCCACCACTGATGTGTAGCTCCCCGCATCTGACTGAATACCAAAGGAACTCAGTGCCCCATCGGGGCCGAGATCAAACTGGAAGCGATCTCAAACTCCTCCAAAAAATTATTTGTCTCGACATCTGAAAAACTTCCCTCGTACTTCCTCAAATTATGTCGCTAAAAATCATGTAACATCCTCTACCACTGTTCATCCTCCTTAATCGGATCAACCCTCCAACGATCAACCAGATCAGCCAGTTGAACCTCTACTGCCTGAACCACACACGCACAATAAACAGGGACTATAGTTGAAAGGAAAACAAGGTATTCCTAAGCCTAGGTAGTATTGAATTTTTATTAGGATTCATTTTAATTCACTTAATTCCTTTTAACTTTCCCAAAACAACCCAACTCATATAGGGACACAAGTCAATCATGATGCATGTACCTCTCCTAGACCTTTACCCTGGAAGAAAGTCTTCCTCACTTGGTCATTCAATAAACTTAGAGCTCATGAACTAAATCAAGGGGGCCCTAAAATCTCATGTCCTGGATGGTCTCCCTAACCTATGTCACACACCAAGGTCAACTGGCACTATTTCCATACCAACCCATGAAATCCTCATTATGCTTAACTCCAAACTTCAGCCTATTTCTCAACCATTAGCCTCTAATACCACTTTTTCATAAACCACTCCCACCAAAGATACCGCAATGAAGGAAGAGAGATAATGACCCCTGAGTCCCACCTCCAGTAGGCCCCTGGTTGGTGACTAGCATCGATGGTATAAAAATCTCGTAAAATGGGAGGCATTACCCTCTATAATAATATAGGATCATAAGATGAGATGATTCAACTACAAGAAACTCCATGAAATAATAAAAAAGGAGACCAAAATCATCTCACAATGAATGTATTAATAAAAGTGATATAGATAAAAGTCTCCTAAATAAATACCCAAAAGAAAAACTAAAGCAGTGACACAACAATTTTCCTGAGGTCTGAGCTAGTAATGTCTATCATGGTTTACGTAATCTCCTTGGAAACCTAAAAATGTATTTTATATATATATGGTGATCATACAAGTATACTTAGCAGGAAAACCAAATTCCCGTGTGCACATGTGAAAAGAGAATACTAATGCACCCATGAGAAAACAACAGAACCAACAACACCTAAACAGGCCAATTATCCATCCCAACCTCACCAAGGCATGTTCACCAAATAATTCAAGCCAAATATAATAACATAATATGAAGAATGTCAATAAAGGGTTCCTCATACCACTTTCCCACTGATTTCCCACTCTCATACCCCAATATTGTACATCCTGGTTCTCTCATCCCTTCCAAATAACATATATCATTTCCCCACAACATGGTCACATCACATCACACCCACAAACTCCTGGGTCATCACATCACAACCACTATCATAACCAAAGTAGTAGGGTATCATGAACATGAAGGACATCAACCTCATTCTCGCCTCCTACCATGCATGACCCCCACCATAAGTCACCCCATAGCACGATCACATCACATCTTTCCCTGAGACACCTAGGCCACCACCCCACAGCACGGTCGCATCACATCTCACCTGAAGACACTTGGTCTATCACCCAGTGCACAAACAGACCTCCAACCATCACATCTTGTGCATATCTACTTGCCTGGAAGAGAGAGAGGGAAAGAGATGATAGCCATCCATCCATCCTCATCACCGGAATGTTGGAAAAACACCCCCATGTGAATATATGGGTGTCAGTACATAGTACTCAGTGCAGGTGGGGTGCGTATAGAAATCACAATGAATATAAAAGTATGCACATATAGCCACATACAATACCAACCTATGGGTTCAAAACAAAACACTAACCAACTCACAACATCCCCACTTTCACTACCACCACTAAATGCATAACACCACACAAACCACAATCCACATATCGCATTTCCAACCAATTATATTATCCATACCATTCATTTCATTATCAAGCATCATCCATGTTTAACCACACTTCTCATTATTAATTTTTTCATTAACCATTTTGATCCCATTAACCAAACCAACCCAAGCCATTTAAAACATTATTAACCAGTTATTCCACCACTATCTGTACATCTAGCACAATGTAACTGTACATCAAAATCATCTCATCATCCCCATCGAACCATCACCTCACCACCCCACAAGCATAGACAAACAAATCATCACCTCACCACCCCAAAAGCACGGTCAAATAAACCATCACCTCATGGCCCCAAAAGCACATCCAAACAAACCATCACCTCACCACCCCAAAATCATGGCCAAAAAACAACACATCACCTCACAACACATCACAACCACACATCACCGCCAAACCTCATATCACAACACCTCATCTCATCCGCCATAAAAAAATACTGCTCACACACCGCATTAACATAGTAAGACATACCATACAACCACTTCCACAAACACACTCCACATCACACATATAAAAGTGTTTTCAGATTAGGCATAGGGTCTCTTTATCAATTTCACTTCATTATTTAGGGGTGTTCTCACACAAGTCATGTATCTAGGGGAAACCATTTCATTAGACGAATATAAGTGATTAGCCAATTCCATTTAGGGTGATATCAAACAATCAAAAAAATAGGGGTTCCATAATGTCGTGACTACAACGCAAAAAAATCCACCAACAGTCATGGTTTTTAGCAAGGCGTTATGCCTATACAGTCACAATATCAATCGTAATAAAGCATGTAAAAACATGTGATTCACATTCCCCTACCACCTTTTAAATTCATTTAACTAATGAATTTGTCTTTATTAATTTGGATGCAACCATCTCCAGATAGATAAACAAAACCAACCCTCCCCGTATGATACACATAAAGATAAATGAAGGAGAATTACCTACTTGGAAGAAAGAAGCATCACTCGACTCACTGCACCAAAACAGGGGGAACACGCAAGATGGAACCACGCTAGAATAAATTCAACCCAATAGCAGCAGGATTCCATGACTCCAAGGGAAGAGATCTGGAACCTCCAACCTCGAGAGAAATCAATCGGGAAGGAACGAAGGAAGGATCTTCATTTTCTATTCAACAAATACAGAATGATCAGGATTTCAGATCACAACAGATTTTATTTACTAATTAGTATGGATCTCATTAAACTACTTGCAGAAGGACTCGCTTATAGCATTAGTTGTTACAAAAAATTGAGGATATAATTATCCTTGATAAATCGTCCTTTGAAGGCCCTTGATTCGCATCGCCGAAAGACCAGCACGGTTGTTTTCACAAAACTTGAAAAATGAATCCACATGATCGATTTCACATAGTCAGAATCCCCACATAGCCATTTTCACATAGACGATTCACATAGTCGATCACTCATGTAGCCAATCCACATAGTCGATCACTCACGTAGCCGATCACTCACATAGTAGATCCATGTAATCAATTTAGCCACATGGACAATCCATTAATGTAGCTAATTCGTCCATGTAGCCAATCTAGCCACCTAGCCAATTTCACATAACCGGTGGCTCCACGTAGCCAATCTATATACTAGATCTAGCCACATAGTCGATCCATCCACATATCTGATTCATCCACATAGTTGATCCATCCATGTAGCCTATTTCACATAGTTGATGGCTCCACATAGCCAATTTGACTAGTTGTGAAAATAAACCTTAGAAAAAACAAGGTTAAAGACTCCAAACACCCTCTAACCACAAAACTAGCAAAGTAACGGGCCGAGAAGTCATGGGTTGTTACATTCTAGTAGATCGTGGCTTAAAAGAGATCCTTCACGGGCATCGGGAGATTCATACGATCTGTGGATACCTTTAGAGGAAGGATCTGTTTGGATGGTTATCGGTCATCTTAATCAAACACTTGTGAAGAGCTTCAATAATACTTTTTTACTAGTATAAGGTTCATTGTTCTTGTTCTTCGTTTATATCCATTCCAAATGTATTGATAGATCTTGGTGTTTTGGGTTTTTGGTGTTGTTCTTCCACTACATTTAGAATGCTAGACATCCCTCTGAAACCCAAAAATATGCCCATTAAGTGGTATCATCAACAAGTGTTGCATGAAAAGGTATGTTATCTCTCATGGGTAATTGGATGAGTTACTTTTTTCCTCTTTTATGTACCTGCAAATAAGTGTTCAATGCATTCGTTGACAAGGGGAATCTAGATCAATAATGTTCAAAGGGGAAAATATGTTAGGGTGTTATACCATGTTGACAAAGGGGGAAATTTCTTGAGTAGTTTTAGGGGAGAGAACGTAAATTTTTATTCAAGGGGAGTTTATTAAATGTGGTTTGGAATTCATAAGCAAGTGATGTTTAGAGCGAATCATGGAAACAATGAAGCATGTTTCATAGTAGACATTCCATTTAACTCTTATTTCTCACATCGATCTTGACTAATTTGAGTTTAGAGTGAATGATTAGTGAAACATTGAATAAATTATCTAAAGATGTGGGTTATAGCTAGGAGCAAGTGTTTGAAGATGAAACTTGCGATTGAAGAAGTGTTGTCAACAAACCCAAATGGTAAGATTGTCATAAAAAAATCCTTAGCTATATGTTTGGATTTTTTTGTTAAAAATCAATGTTGAAATCATCTAATATACTCATAGAATCATTGTGGATTGGTGTCATGTAGTTTGGAGAAGTTTAGAGGAAGTTGGAGATGTCATATCCATATGTAGGAATAGTGTGCAGCAATGTAAGATTAACTCTATATTTTGAAAGGGTACATAAGAATAACTTGAGAGTTACACTGCATATATAAGAGTGGAAATTCATAAAGGAAGATACTTAAGAGTAACTTTGAATTTATGAAGTTGTATAAAAATAAATCAATAATTTTTAAGGTTGCGTATGAATAAACCAAATCTCATGTAAGTGTAAACCAAAGTTTCCAAAGCCTACATAAGAGAAAATATCTGGAAAAGGATTGTATATTCAACTTGATACATAAGATTAATCTAAAGGATCAAATTTTCACATAAGGAATTTATGAACTCATGTAAGATCAACTCTGATCACAAGTCAAGTTAAATCTAAGGGTTCCAAGCTATGTATGAGTAATATGAAGAGTGAGCTGGAAACGTGAGATTAAACCAAACGTCACAAAACTCAGGTAAAAGGGTATCTGTAGGTTTTTCCTATACAATTTTTTTTGAAGAAAATTGTAGGAATTATTCAAATTATTCCAGTCTCATATTTATAAAGATTTAAATGAAGATAAAACATGGAAGATTTCAAGAGAGGGTGGCTCAAGATTTTTGTTTTTTAAATAAAATGATATGTTTACATATTTTAATATTAAAGGTGTGAGTTTTGTGGAAGATTTTAAACTGAGAATATAGCATGGATTTGTGGAAATATTATTTCCATATTCTTAGAAATATTCAAGGGAAGTGATAAGATTAATATATAGAAGGAAGAATAAAAACAAAGAGATGAACAAAAATGGGGAGAGGAATTCAAAAAAAATCATAAAAAAGTGAGAGTTCTAGGAGTTAAAATTGATTGAAGATCATGGAATTCATCATATTGATGAAGGAGGAGTATATTGTTACACTTGTCTTGGTGTAATATTATTTTCTTGGTATGTGAAATATTAGGTAATTTCGCTTAGAGGAGCAGCGAGCTTTCTGAGTTAGGGGAGCAATGAGTTCTCAAAATATTATGTGTTGTAAACCTTGAGGGACAGTGAGACCACATTGAAATTATACAAACAAACGGTGTTCTTTTAGTGATTTTGGTATATCAACACATCATTGAGTGTATGCTCATTGGTCGTAGACCGGTGTGGGAAAACCAAGTAAAATTTTCTATGTATCCTTTATATGATTTATCACTTGTGTATTTATTATGAGGGAGAAAATAGTGTTTCAATTAATAGAGAAACAAGGTTATTGAGAAGCATCATTTGAATTTTTCATACCCCGATTCACCCCTCTCGAGATATCTTCCTTGTGTGGGACCAACAAGTGTGATGTGTTGTGTCATGTAATGTTTATTAAAGTGGATTTAGTAAAGCTTCTTTAAAAAAAGTGATGGTGTGTAGTAGTTGAGCTCATGTAAAGGGGTAAGATTAAGACAATCGGATCTCATCTATTGGTCCTTCAGTATTACAATCTTATCCCTTCATCTGTCAAAATCTACTCTACATTGATATAAATATTGTAACATAGACAGAAGAGAATTCAACCTTAGGAGAGGAATCTTTCTACCCTGCGCATCTTCATCTAGAATATTGGGGGTCAATCAACTATATAACACCACCCCAAGACCACAACGTGTTAGAAACAGAATCCCCACCCAACCTCAACCACACTTTCATAAATGTGAGTGTACATAGTAGCAACACAAGACATGTGTAGAGAAACTAGATATCAATTTCATATTTACATGTTAATGCTAGAAAGAAAAACAATTACATTTACCTTGGATGTTGATTTTTCATGTTCCAATCAAGCCACCATGGAAACCACCTGTGCCTACATTGAACCCTTCTAGGAATTTCATAGATTAATTGGAAATCCTCGGTAAGAGGGGAAATAAACAATTGGATGTCCTCACCGGGAGAAAAAAGAAGCAAATGGGAATCCTTTAAAAGAGGGAAAAATTCCAAGGCACCCATATAACTTGAAAAGCACCACTATCCATACCAATATATGACATATGGCATATAGCATCCCGCCTTTTTATAACATAAACTTTCATTACATTACACAAAACTGAGGATCTTTAAGGTTTAGTGTCTTGGAAACCAGGAACATAATACATGAAAACAACATAAAACATTCTTCTTAAACACTTGAAATCATTCTCCTTAAGTTCATCCTAGGTTCATTACTGCATCTCATTACCTGGGGACATACATCAAAAGAAAGGGTGAGCATAAGAACCAGTAAGGGAAACAAGAGAAACATTTTACATGTGAACTTGAGATACTTCAATAAGGTCATGAAAAGAACTTTAAGGCATGAGAAAGAAATCATGAGACATTTCATAATAAAATAATATTTTTCATAACTTGAAGATGTGGCTAAATCATTTAACATAGACAATCATGAACATATCACCAAGGTCCATCCCCAAGGTGTCATTTGAAAATTACCAAGGTTATTCACCAAGATATCGTGAAAATTGTAATCTCTAGTGGTTACATCATTACCCAATGCATTGGAGCGCTATCAGGGCGCACCCTTAAATTTGCTTTTATTATCATGTGAGCCACATATGTCATCATCAAACATTTCATAAATAACCCATATAGCATAAAATAAATGGGTTTCATTTCATAATCATAACGTTTTAAAAAATGCTTTAAAGACATGATCTTTACGTCACTTTAAACCCACGGAAGGGGAGAGCGGGTCTCATGTATGTAAATCCCAGAATTTAAAATAGAACATTTTGATATATATGTGAATACCCCTGTAGAAATAAGATATTTGAGCATTCACTTTATAACATAAAATAATTTTGAGAAAAGAGAGAGGCATTTTGAGACGAAAATTCTGCAGCATAACAGCTATGTTTCGGGGTTTTAGAAAACATTGAAAAGAGAGGGGGCATGGGTCAAAAATTCATAAATGACCCATAAAACAGTAGAGGGACAGAATAAACATGGTAATGAAATTTGAAGGACATACCATTTGAAATGAAAAATATGGAAGGAAGACAAAAATCAGATTGCTCTTATGAAAATTCGGCAACCTAACGGCGTCACTTAAACTTCAACAAAAATGATTTGAAAAGATCAAATAGGGTCTCTCATCATGTGAACATAAGAGTTCAGTATGATAGATATAGAGGTAATACCCCAACATAATTAAAAAAAGGAACTTGAAAAACTTGACATGAAATTAGAACTTTGAAAAGAATGAGAAGGGTGAAAGAATCCCCTTAAAAATTCGGCAGCCTAACGGCGCCACTTAAACATTCTTAAAACGAATTGATGAGAGCAAGATGGGGTCTCTCATCATATGAACATGATAAGGGAAGTAATATGAATATAGAAAAACATCCTCCAACATAAGAACATGGAGTGTAAAAGAAATTACATAAAAGAGATTACTTGAAAAGAAAGAGAGAGGTCGGATCCCTTACCTTAAAACGTAACTCTTAAAACTCAAAGGTTTGGACCTTGAGGGCTTGGGGGCACCTTGGGGGGAATCCTTGGGAGGTAAGGAGACCAGAGCTTCGTTGGGGGAGAGTTGGGAGTGAAAACTAAAGGAGGAAAAGGTTGGTATTTATAGGGAAAGTGAGGGGACAAGGCATTAATGGCCAAGGGACACCTCACAAGTGCTTTTCTCAAAACCATGTGCTCTCCCATGGCATTTACCATGGAGTTAGGCCACATGGGGCCCCCAATACAATAATTCATCACCTTTGGTCGGCCAACCCTTAAAATGTCTCATGACATCATCATGACACAGTTATGATGTCATTAAACATACCAAAACCCTAAAACTGTATTTTTACTATTCACTGAAAATTCAACTTTCTCAGAAAAATCCCAAAATTTCACCTTAACCAAATATCGATGCTCTAATTACAAATATGAACTCCATTTTATAAAAATAATTTTCTAAATATTTTTAATTTACTTTTTAAATAAAACACTATTCATTGAGAATTCATTTTTCTCAGAAAAATCCTCAAAAATTACCATAATATAATATCGATGCTCTGAGTTCAAAAATAAATTCCATTTTATAAAAATAATTTTATAATTATTTTTAATTAAATTTTTAAATAAAAAACACTATTCACCCGAAAAAACTAATACTTGATTAATAATTTATGAAACCATTATTTAACCATTTTATTGAATCATATTACTTAATCAAGGCGTCTAAATTATATTAAAACTTTATTTAAGTGATATTACTAATCCATTTGGTCAAATTACTAATCCTAAGCGTAAAATCACTATTCATAATTTACTATTCATCAAAAATTAAGTTGATCTTATTATACTCCAAATTCCTTACTGAACACTTTTGCAGAAGACCAATTTTTGAAAATCATTACACATCATTAATTATTTAAGGTTTACATAAATATTTTAAAATATCTTTTTTTTTCAAAATTCATCAATAAAATACATCCTAAAATTATCCGGACATTTGAAATTTCACAAACACCACTAAAGAAATCTCAATTTATTCATCCCAAAGGATTACACAAAGAAGCTATAGTCTTTTCATATAGCCCCTTATAACACCAGCATATGACCTAAGTGTAAGGTGTGTTATGGTGAGAGAATCTGAGGGAGGCTCAGATAACATTGCCCTAGTAGTAATCTCTACTAACTTGAACTTCTCCCGCAGGTGTTTCTGTTCAATCTTGACACGCTGGAGTTCGGCTTGGGCTTGGTTCAAAGAGAAGCCCAAAGATGTCACCTTCTTCCCAAGCTCTGATAAGTGGGCTTCATAAGGTTAGAGTCTACTGGATGAATCCATCGAATCCTCTTTCTGCATTAACCATTAACATCTCTATTAAATCGTTAAGAGTAAGTTAATATACTATTTAAAAAGTTGGGTCATTACATTCTTCCCCCCTTAAGAAATTTCGTCCCCGAAATTTTATACTTGAGGCCTAGTCGAAAAGGTGAGGGTACTTTTGCTTTATTGTTTCCTCAGGCTCCCAAGTTGCTTCTTCATATTTATGATTCCTCCACAACACTTTCACAAGGTGGGTGGTCTTGTTTCGTAGAACCTTGTCTATACGGTCTAAGATTTCCACTGGCTGCTCCTCATAAGAGAGGTCATGTTCCAGTTGTACCACCTCTGGGTTCAGTACATGCGAAGGGTCGGGTATGTACTTCCTCAAGAGAGATACATGGAAGACATTGTGAACTTGAGCTAGGTTTAGTGGAAGTGCTAGACGATAGGCCACTGCTCCTATGCGATCAAGGATTTCATAGGGGCCAATGTACCTACGGCTGAGCTTCCCTTTCTTCCCAAACCGCATGACTCTCTTTCATGGAGAAATTCGATGGAAGACTTTGTCGCCAACACCAAACTCCAAGTCCCTTCGACAGTTTTCAGCATAGCTCTTCTGCCGACTCTGAGCAGATTTTATGTGTTGTTGGATGGCATGAACTTGTTCTGTCATCTCTTGCACAAGATCAGGCCCAAGAAGCTTTCTCTCACTAGTTTCATCCCAACAAGTAAGAGTTCTACATCGTTTTCCATACAGAGATTCATAGGGTGCCATCTGAATACTCGAATGGAAGCTGTTGTTATAGGAGAACTCAACTAATGGGAGGTGTTGATCCCATCTACCTTTAAATTCCATTGAGCATAATCTCAACATGTCTTCGAGTGTTTGAATAGTCCTTTCATATTGGCCATCAGTTTGAGGATGATAGGTCGTACTAAAATTCAATTCAGTATTCAGAGCATGTTGAAGACTTCTCCAGAATTTTGATGTGAATCTTGGATCATGATCAGACACAATGGATAGTGGTACCCCATGCAGCCTTACCACTTCCTTTACGTATATCTTGACAAGTTGATCCAGAGAGAAATCTTCCCGAATAGAGATAAAATGGGCGGTCTTGGTGAGACGGTCCACTACAACCCATATCGCATTGTTCCCTTTGGATGTTTTTGGGAGACCGGTGACAAAGTCCATTGTGATATTATCCCACTTCCATGCTGGTATGGGTAGCGGTTGTAATACCCCCTTAGGAAGTTGTCATTCTGCCTTTACTTGCTGACACACCAGGCACCTTGTAGTGTAATCAGCAATCTCCCTCTTCATGTTATCCCACCAATAATGATCACGAAGGTCTCTATACATTTTAGTGCTTCCCGGATGTATATAGAAAGTAGAGCTATGAGCTTCATCCATCAATTCTTTCTTTATCTCCGGAATAGATGGAACACATAGTCTTGTATGAAATTTCAATACACCTTCTTGATCAATATTGAAATCAGGAAACTTCTCATCCTTTACAGCCTCAAACTTCTCCTGCAGCAAAGGATCTTCTTTTTGAGCCTTCTTGATCTTCTCTAGTAATGAAGGTTGAGAAATCATTTGGGATAAGGTTGATGATGTCCCTTAACTTACAATTCCCATGTCCAGTTTTACTAGATCTTTAATCAAGGGATCTCCTAGGATCCTCATTGTTTCCAGAACAACAGGATATTTCCTGCTTAATGCATCCGCAACTTTGTTTGCTCTTCCAGGGTGATAATGAATTGAACAATCATAGTCTTTAATAAGCTCCAACCATCTCATTTGTCTCATGATCAATTCTTTCTGTGTGAAAATATACTTTAAACTTTGGTGGTCAGTGTATATATCACATTTCTCCCCATAAAGATAGTGCCTCCATATCTTTAGAGAAAAAACAACTGATGCTAGCTCTAGATCATGCGTAGGATAATTCTGATCATGAATCTTCAACTGTCGAGATGCATAAGCAATTACCTTGTCATTTTTCATGAGGACACACCCAAGACCTTTCAGAGATGCATCGCTAAAAATAACGAATCCTTATCCGATAGAGGGTAGTGTTAACACAGGTGCAGTAACCAATCTCTTCTTCAGCTCTTGGAAACTTTCCTCGCATTCCTTTGTTCAGATGAACTTAACCCCTTTTCGAGTCAACTTGGTTAGAGGATTAGAAATCCGTGAAAAGTTTTTCACAAACCTCCTATAATATCCTGCTAAACCAAGGAAACTACGAATCTCAGTTACTGTTGTGGGTTGAGTCCACTCCTCCACAACCATTTTCTTTACAGGGTCAACCGAGATTCCTTCATTGGTTACGATGTGCCCCAAGAAAGCCACTTGTTGTAACCAAAACTCACACTTGCTGAACTTTCCAAAGAGCCTCTCCTTCCGCAGAGTTTTCAAAATAACCCTCAGATGATCTTCATGCTCCTCACGACTTTTTGAATATATAAAAATATCATCAATAAAAACTACCACAAAGTTATCAAGGTGGTCCTTAAAGACTCTATTCATCAAATCTATGAAAATAGCAGGAGCATTAGTCAATCCGAAGGGCATAACAGTAAACTCATAATGCCCATATCTTGATCGGAAATCAGTCTTTGGAATATATTCCTTCTTCACCCTCAGTTGATGATAACCAGATCGAAGGTCAATCTTGGAGAAGAATTGAGCCCCATGAAGTTGGTCAAATAAATCATCAATTCTTGGAAGAGGGTATTTGTTCTTCACTATGATCCCATTCAGTTCTCTATAATCAATGCATAGCCGCATTGATCCATCCTTCTTCTTCACAAAGAAAACTGGTGCTCCTCAAGGAGACACACTCGGTCGGATAAACCCCTTCTCCAACAAGTCTTCGAGTTGTTTCTTTAACTCTACTAATTCCACATTTTCCATTCTATAAGGGGACTTTGATATCGGTTGAGATCCAGGTACGAGTTCAATGGAGAACTCTACCTCTCTTTCTGGGGGAGGTCCAGGTAACTCCTCAGGAAACACATCCATGTATTCCTGAACAATCGGAACATCTTCTATTTGTATACTCCCTTTTACTTCTTCATCCTCGCCGATTAACTCCATAAAGAAGGCTATAGGAGGTGCTTCTAGACAAGGATCAGGTCGGGACATCTCTCCTTGGAAGATAATTGTAGGTCGTTCATTCAAGACTACTGAGATTTCCTTACTTATGCATTTTATCTTAGCATTATACTTTGAGAGTCAGTCCATCCCTAGTATAATGTCGAATTCCATCATGGGAATGACTACTAGATTTGCGATAATATTGTGCTCACCAAAGTAAACACTAGAGTCTCTAAATACTGTTGATGCAAGGATAATCCCACTTGGAGTCTTGACGGACAACTCTACCTCTAGCAGTTCGGGGATTGATTCTATATTCCTTGCAAACTTGGAGGAAATAAAGAAATACGTAGAACCAGAATCAAATAAAGTACTTGCTAGTTTTGAGAGGACAACAAGAGTATTTGCTACCACATCGTTCAGAACTTCAACTTTAGTTGTTGTGATAGAAAAAGCACGACCTTGCTCCCTTGGCCATTGCTGAGGTTGATGGTGATTTCCCTCCACCGCCCTCGGATTTGGATAGTGATTAGCAAAGTGCCCAAGCTGTCCACACTTGAAGCATGTAACTTTGGGTAGGGCCAGAACCATCTTTCCTCTTTCGTTAGTGTTGGGAAGTTGAGGCTTCACATCACTACGACAATTCCGAGAAATATGGCCTTCTCTTCCACACCTGTAGCACTTACCACTTCCGATCAAGCAGTTCCCCGAATGCTTCTTCCCACATTTATTGCATGTGGCATGTTGCATATGCTTTCCACCTCTTGCCTGATCAAAACTTCTTCCCAGGCTTGGTTCTAGAGTTCTCTTCTTCTCATTAGATTTGTGAGACCATTGTGTCTCCCCAAACTCTAGTTCAACTTTCATAACACTTCGAACTATTTCTTCATAGCTATCATAGTCCATGTTGGATAGATTCTTCCACAGATGAGGTCGTAGTCCACCAAAGAATCTATCAACCTTCCCATTAGGGTCCATGACAAAGCTTGAGGTATAACGGGAAAGCCTTGTGAAGTTCATCTCGTAGGTTGCAACTGATTCATTCTCCTTCTGCTTCAGCTCGAGAAATTCTTTCTCCATTCTCGTTCTCATCGAACGAGGGAAATACTTATTAAAGAATATTCCCCGGAACTCTTCCCACTCCATAGCTTCCATCTCTCCTCGTGGCTTCGTGTTTTTGATCAGTGACAACCACTGATCAGCTTCTCCCTCTAGGCGGTAAACAGCAAGGGTGACTTTTTCTTGTTCCGAACAATGAAGTACAGAAAAGATCTTTTCAATGGAGCTTATCCATTGTTCCGCAACCAATGGGTCCGTAGATCCACTGAATGTTAGTGGTCGTTGATGCATAAAGGACTCAACAGAATGTTGTTCCCTTCGTGGTGAGATCAGCCTCTCAGCTTGATTCAAGTTATTACTCATAACTTGAGTCAGTTGGTTCATCATTTGCATGAATGTTTCCATTCCGGCTTCCATCGGAGGGTCGTCAGCACATGGTGCATTGCGGTCACCATCTTCACGATTCCTCCTATTGCCCGCCATTTTCTAAAAGAATAACACCTTAGTGAGAAACTTATTTCATTTATGAATCTTTTAACTAAGACTTCATGCTTAGACAATTACACTTCTCTATAATTCCTTCATAATGATTCATAAAAAGCTTGTGATTAACCAAACATATCCCTCGGGAGTGTCGTAACCAAGAGTGCAGCAAGGCCCGTTATCGTGCACCAGTTCCCGTTCGAGTCTAGCTCAAAGCGGTGTTTTCGGGTTTTACCCCTATGTACATCTGTACCAGAGCCGCCTCTACCTGCTCGTATCCAGACAAGGATGTATTTGTTTGATAAACCACTTACTCAATACTTACCAAAATACTAGGAAGTTTTCCTATATTTAAACTTTTCTATAGGGTTCTTCCTAAAGTTTTTATATCCTAATTTCCACAAATAACTAAACCATACTTTGACACCAACTATAGCATCCCGCCTTTTTATAACATAAACTTTCATTACATTACACAAAACTGAGGATCTTTAAGGTTTAGTGTCTTGGAAACCAGGAACATAATACATGAAAACAACATAAAACATTCTTCTTAAACACTTGAAAGGTTTCTCCTTAAGTTCATCCTAGGTTCATTACTGCATCTCATAACCTGAGGACGTACATCAAAAGAAAGGGTGAGCAGAAGGCCCAGTAAGGGAAACAAGAGAAACATTTTATATGTGAACTTGAGATACTTCAATAAGGTCATGAAAAGAACTTTAAGGCATGAGAAAGAAATCATGAGGCATTTCATAATAAAAATAACATTTTTCATAACTTGAAGATGTGGATACATCATTTAACATAGACAATCATGAACATATCACCAAGGTCCATCCCTAATGTGTCATTTGAAAATTACCAAGGTTATTCGCCAAGATATCGTGAAAATTGTAATCTCTAGTGGTTACATCATTACCCAATGCATTGGAGCGTTATCAGGGCGCACCCTTAAATTTGCCTTTATTATCATGTGAGACACATATTTCATCATCAAACATTTCATAAATAACCCATATAGCATAAAATAAATGGGTTTCATTTCATAATCATAACATTTTAAAAACTACTTTAAAGACATGATCTTTACGTCACTTTAAACCCACGGAAGGGGAGAGTGGGTCTCATGTATGTAAATCTCAGAATTTAAAATAGAAAATTTTGATATATATGTGAATACCCCTATAGAAATAAGAGCTTTGAGCATTCACTTTATAACATAAAATAATTTTGAGAAAAGAGAGAGGCATTTTGAGATGAAAATTCTGCAGCATAACAGCTATGTTTCGGGGTTTTAGAAAACATTGAAAAGAGAGGGGACATGGGTCAAAAATTCATAAATGACCCATAAAACAGTAGAGGGACAGAATAAGAAGGATATATGAACATGGTAATGAAATTTGAAGGACATACCATTTGAAATGAAAAACATGGAAGGAAGACAAAAATCAGATTGCTCTTATGAAAATTCGGCAGCCTAACGGCATCACTTAAATTTCAACAAAAATGATTTGAAAAGATCAAATAGGGTCTCTCATCATGTGAACATAAGAGTTCAGTATGATAGATATAGAGGTCATACCCCAACATAATTAAAAAAAGGAACTTGAAAAACTTGACATGAAAGTAGAACTTTGAAAAGAATGAGAAGGGTGAAAGAATCCCCTTAAAAATTCGGCAGTCTAACGGCGCCACTTAAATATTCTTAAAACGAATTGATGAGAGCAAGATGGGGTCTCTCATCATATGAACATGAGGAGGGCAGTAATATGAATATAGAAGAACATCCTCCAACATAAGAACATGGAGTGTAAAAGAAATGACATAAAAGAGATTACTTGAAAAGAAAGAGAGATGTCGGATCCCTTACCTTAAAACGTAACTCTTAAAACTCAAAGGTTTGGACCTTGAGGGCTTGGGGGCACCTTGGGAGGACTCCTTGAGAGGTAAGGAGACTAGAGCTTCGTTGGGGGAGAGTTGGGAGTGAAAACTAAAGGAGAAAATGGTGGATATTTATAGGGAAAGTGAGGGGACAAGGCATTAATGGCCAAGGGACACCTCACAAGTGCTTTTCTCAAAACCATGTGCTCTCCCATGGCATTTACCATGGAGTTAGGCCACATGGGGCCCCCAATACAATAATTCATCACCTTTGGTCGGTCAACCCTTAAAATATCTCATGACATCATCATGACACAGTTATGATGTCATTAAACATACTGAAACCCTAAAACTGTATTTTTACTATTCACTGAAAATTCAACTTTCTCAGAAAAATCCCAAAATTTCACCTTAACCAAATATTGATGCTCTAATTACAAATATGAACTCCATTTTTTAAAAATAATTTTCTAAATATTTTTAATTTACTTTTTAAATAAAACACTATTCACTGAGAATTCATTTTTCTCAGAAAAATCCTCAAAAATTACCATAACATAATATCGATGCTCTGAGTTCAAAAATAAAGTCCATTTTATAAAAATAATTTTATAATTATTTTTAATTAAATTTTTAAATAAAAAACACTATTCACCCGAAAAAACTAATACTTGATTAATAATTTATGAAACCATTATTTAACCATTTTATTGAATCACATTACTTAATCAAGGCGTCTAAATTATATTAAAACTTTCTTTAAGTGAGATTATTAATCCATTTGGTCACATTACTAATCCTAAGCGTAAAATCACTATTCATAATTTACTATTCATCAAAAATTAAGTTGATCTTATTAGACTCCAAATTTCTTACTGAACACTTTTGCAGAAGACCAATTTTTGAAAATCATTACACAGCATTAATTATTTAAGGTTTACATAAATATTTTAAAATATATTTTTTTCCAAAATTCATCAATAAAATACATCCTAAAATTATCCGGACATTTGAAATTTCACAAACATCACTAAAGAAATCTCAATTTATTCATCCCAAAGGATTACACAAAGAAGCTACGGTCTCGTCACATAGCCCCTTATAACACCAGCATATGACCTAAGTGTAAGGTGTGCTATGGTGAGAGAATCTGAGGGAGGCTCAGATAACATTGTCCTAGTAGTAATCTCTACTAACTTGAACTTCTCCCGCAGACGTTTCCGTTCAAGCTTGACACGCTGGAGTTCGGCTTGGGCTTGGTCCAAAGAGAAGCCCAAAGATGTCACTTCCTTCCCAAGCTCTGATAAGTGGGCTTCATAAGGTTCGAGTCTACTGGATGAAGCCATCGACTCCTCTTTCTGCATTAACCATTAACATCTCTATTAAATCGTTAAGAGTAAGTTAATATACTATTTAAAAAGTTGGTTCGTTACATGGCATGACTGGTGCGTTTATCACATCATATTCTTACATCTAAAATACATATAAAAATGAATTACATATGCACATGTCATATACTTACCTTCATGTGGCCACCCTCACTTCTACGAATGCAAGTAGATAAATAATATACCTAACAAACCAACTCGGATAACGGTATAATAACAAAGTATTTTACAAATAAATTAAACTTGCATAACAAATGCATCCCATGAGAAACAAAAGAGAATAGCTCTAAAAGGTTGATTTAATAAATAAGACAAATTTAATTTTTATGGCACACGCTATTTCATATTGTTGCCATCATAACACTTTAAAACTATGTGAGAGGGGAGGGGTTTTCCTATCAAACAACATGTGGAAGACCACCTTGGAGGAGTAGACGAAAGCTATCACTCATGATCAGCAAGAACTTAGAATGCCAAAAGAGGAATAAAGATTAAGGATTTGCTTCTCAAGTATCATGATAGTAAAAATCAAGAAGAAAATAAACAACCTTACTAAAGTCTTGTTGTAAGAAGGGTCCAACATCAACTAAGCATCTAATCAAATCAAAGTAGAGGAGTTGAATAAGATTGGAAAAAGGGAGGAAAAAGCGGTAGAGGGAGCTTTGTGAGTCTTTAGCCCTAAAATGACCCCCACCCCATTATAATTTTTTATAATTTCTAAAATCACTATTCTACTTAAAAATTGAAAAAAAAACATAACACTCTAACGAGTACCCAATGGGGGACCACCGACCACCCAGTGGCCACTAGATACTTGGTATTGGATCACCAATCACCCATTAGGGCACTACTGGAAAAATACATATACCAACGGTTCCAAACCGTTGGTATAGGCCTCCAAACCGTTGGTATAGCCTATACCAATGGTTTGGAGCACCGTTGCCAAGTAAGCCGTGAGGATAGGTCTATACCAATAGTTTTCAAAACCGTTGGTATAGACCTATACCAAACTGTTGGTATAAGTAATATGAAAATCTATACCAACGGTTCCATAAAACCGTTGGTACATGTAATTCAAAAAATAATCATTCGTTTGGTTTTGATCCCAGCACCTCCCGTTTGTAATTGAACAACCTAACCACTAACCTAACTTACTTTTGTGAACATAATTTCATAAATATATATATGTATTATCATAAGTATTTTAAATTTTGATTTATTTAATGTCCTCTGTAAGAAGATTCCATTAAAAATACATATACCTATACAAACGGTTCTCAAAACCGTTGGTATAGACCTATACCAACGGTTTTGAGAACCGTTGGTATAGGTTCTTTGATTTTGGGACCTATACCAATGGTTTTGGACAAACCATTGGTATAGGGGGGACCTATACCAACGGTTTGGCCAAACCATTGGTATAGGGGGACCTAAACCAACGGTTTGGCCAAACCGTTGGTATAGGTCACTTATAATGGACCTATACCAAACCTATACAAACGGTTTTGGACAAACCATTGGTATAAGTCCAAATAAGTGACCTATACCAACGGTTTGCCCAAAACCGTTGGTATAGATCATATTTCTAGTAGTGGGGGTGGCAGTAGCATCTGTCACCCACATGGAGACCACCAAATATTCAATACCGAATCACTAGCTACTTGATGCTTTATCCAGCACCAACTCCCTTCATTTTTCTTTCTTCCACCCTCACTTGTTCCTCCTCCGACAACGCATTAAGCCCCACTTACCTAGTTAATCAACCAAATAATATAGTTTTAAATCAATTTATAAAAACTCAAACGATGTGAGTCATTACAATGATCCTCCTTGGTTATATTAAATCACACCACTAAAGTTATAATTTCTCAATATTACCTCATTCTTACACTACATGGTTTATGTTATCGTTCTATCTTCCACTTCTATAGTGTAAAGATAAACCATTTAATGTACTTGTATTTTATGGAATCAAACAGTTGGAAGAAAAATTATAAATATTATCTTTAGCAACATGAAATGCACTAGTATGCCAGTCATGAAAAAGAGGTCACCCACCTCAAATGTCTCTTCCTAACATCGATTGAGCAAAACCAAAGTTGATCCAACGGTGCTCAAAAAACACAAAATTCATATTCAAATTCACTTTTTTTTTATTAATTTGTGATCATAGAAGAAGGGGAATGTTGAGAAAAGTGATGCATTTACCATGCTTTAATAATCACAAATAACGTTTCTTATTTTAATGATGTGTTTAGTTTTTGTGATGGAAATTTATTGAATATTAAGTGATTGATCGACTGAACATATTAAGCAATTTGCCGAGCACAGCCAACACTTAATGAGAATTCCACTCCACTACATTGACTGTATAAAATACTCATGACAACTATGAGTGTGCAGTAAAACCTCAAATATCAATTAGTCCAAAGACAAAATGATCGTGTAATATATTTTGATCAAACAGTACATAATGAAGTTTCCATGCTTTTGTAAAATCTCATGAAGAATCCAACGCCTGTGCAGAGTATTCACAATGACCGTGCTATACCAAGGGCACTCCAACGAATGTAAATATGATGGGGCGTTTATGTATATAAAAAAATCATATCAGATTTATGTGAGTTTATTTCAGTTTCGATTCAACATTCTTGTTATGATATTTTTACAATCTTTATTAATTTATAATTAGTATTTCAAAATCTCTGAACCGCGTCTCGAACTCTGCTGCGCATCGTCTTGTCGCTCCGAAATTGGCCGGCGCGTCTTGCTCTTCCTTCCGTCTCCATGCCCGACGCATCTTTAGCCAGAAGACCGGGGGCCAGTCAACCAGACGGCACCGTACCAAGACAGCAGCGCGTTAGAATCGGACTCCCCAACGACGACGCCGACAAGAAGGTACTCCTCTATCTCCCTCTCTCCCCCTCTCCCTCTCTCCCCCTCTCCCCCTCTCCCCCTCTCCCTCCCCCTGGTGTTGATCAGCGCCATCAAAATCGGTTGCAACTGGACGGCATCGCATCGATTCATGACTTGCTCATGCCAGAACCCGCCATCGCCCTGTCGTAACTTCACCGCTCTTTGGTTTTGCGTAGATTCTGAGCAGGCGTCTAAAGGATGTTGAAATCTGCGTCCCGATTGTGTACGGGACAATGTCATTCTGGCTGGGAAGGAAGGCCAGCGAGTGAGTAATTCCCTTCCATTCTCCCTGGCCTGGCTCGTTTCTAGGGTTCCTTCCATTCAAGCTTGAACGAATGCGTCGGCGTTGCAGAACTCAGTCGCACAGGTGGACCGTGTACGTTCGCGGGGCTACAAACGAGGATCTGAGCGCGGTGATCAAGCAGGTCGTTTTTCAGCTGCACTCCAGCTTCGAAAACCCTAGGCGAGTGGTCGATTCTCCGCCGTTCGAGCTATCCGAGTGCGGTTGGGGGGAGTTTGAGATCGCCATCACCCTTCAATTCCACGCCGATGTCTGTGACAGGCAGCTGGATCTGTGAGTCGCGCCCTCTCCATCGTGGTTCTGACTGATTGATTCTGTTATCAGCTGTATCCCTTCCTTCAGGTATCATCATCTGAAGCTGTACGCTGAAGATGATTCGGGGCCTCAATCGACCAAGAAACCAGTCGTCGTGGAAACTTACGACGAGGTCGTGTTTGCCGATCCGTTGGATTGTTTCTTTGCTCGGGTGCAGCATCACCCGGCTGTGATCGTACCTCAACTGCCCGACCCTGTTAGCTTGCCATCTCCCAGTAGGGTTCCTGGTCCCCCGTTCTTGGGTGGCAATTGATGCTTTTGCGATTCAAAAAAAACAACAAAACTGCATTGTTCGATCGATTGTGTTCGTGTGTGCAGTGGGGATTGAGAACGAGAAAGAGAAGAAGCGGGGCGATACCAAGGACCATCCATTGACTCAGTGGTTCATGAACTTCTCAGAAGCGGATGAGTTGCTACGACTTGCCACAGCCCGACAACAGGTTATACTTTCTCATTTCAATTTAGACCATCTCCAACGCACCGCTATAAACGCTATTTTAGCGTAAAAAACCCCTCCAACCCATCGCTATTCTCAGCGTCAATTTGGAGATTTGACGCAGTGCAGCGTCAAATTTGGCGCTGCACTGTTCATGCGCTATCCGATTTTTTTTTTTTTTTTTTTTTTACTTTGCACTCTTTTTATGTTTTTAAATCGTTTAATATAATTTGTTGAATAAAATTAATAGTAAAACATATATAGAGAGAGGAATATTCATAGAATATTCTTTTTGAAGTGAAAAATGAAGTAAATGGGTTGGAGTGATTTTTACTATTCCTACTTCAAAATGAAGTGAATTTGCTTCAAAATATCGTTTAGAGTTGAAGTTGCCCTTAGAGCATTTTAGTGGTTCGAAATATAAGAAAAAACAGTGTTTTTTTCACAGGTGCAGGCTCATATTGGGAAGCTAAAACGCCAACTGAGTATGCTGGACGGACCTCCCCAGCCCTAGCCCAGTCCCTGGTCGAGTCTCCGGGGTACTTCTTATTTTCTCTTCTGGTGCAGTTGCATTAGTGTCAATGTGTATGTGTATGATGTGTTTGCAGGAAAATTACAAATTCACTACTTGTGTTATTTTATCAACTGAAATTGAAGAAAACGGAGATAGGGAGGAGGTGGCCAGTTGGAGGTTAGGAATGACTGGGAGGGTTAGGAGGTTGAAGACGACTGGTAGGGTTAGGAGGTCGAATACTTGAGAGGGATTTGGGCTGAAGCCTATGTTTGTCAAACAAGGAACCGGGAATGAGAAGTCTACGCAATTTTATGAAACATATAAATTGAATTCCTTAAAGAGAGCCCTTCACGACTTTAATCACAAGCCCTCCAAATGCCTACACAGCATCAACATATTTCGCAGTAATTATGGCTTTCCAAATTCGAACTTGCAAGGGTGACAAAAATTTTCCGCCAAGTATTTAACAAAACTATTTCAGGGACTCCAAATTAGTGTGAAATATATTAATATACAATTCATCGAGTTTCATTTACCTTTTCTGACACTGTTGGTGAAAGGTCCATTCTATCAAACCTGGGTCGCCTCATTTGAACCTTCAATGGAGGCTGGCCTCTCCATTTGGAAAAAGTCCATCAACTTCAAGTGCAGGTTTTTTTCAGGCTTGCTCTGATCCCTCTTATGGGAGGACTCAGAAAGTGATGCCCCGGTCCAAGAATCAGCCATGCTTGCTTCCCCATCAACCCCATCATCAGACATGGAAGTGAGGCTTGAAGGTTTCCTTGCATTTTCACCTGACGGGACCGAGGCCTGGAGGCTTGGTTTATGGGTTTCCTCTATAATATGTATCTGTGCCTCCATGTCCTTGATCCTGCCAGCCATCTCCACACACATGGTCCTTAAACCCTCCACTTCAGTGTTGGGGGCAACCAAGGATTCCTTCACCGCTGTTATTTCATCTTCCACTGCTAATAAATTTGAGGAAACAAGGCTGCGCAGTCTCTGGCATTCATCTTCAATCTTTGAGATTTTCTTCAGATCATCCAAATGCTGCTTGCTCTCAGTTTCCTTTTTTTGCTTATTCATTTCATCAGAGACCATACCCAGCTGATGCCTCACAGAGCTCAGCTCCTTTTCATATGCCCTGATGCTTTCCTTCAGAAGTTTTACATCCGCCTCTGCTTGTGATTTTTCTTCATTGATCTTCAACAGCATGTTAGAATGTTCTTGCAGTGATCGTGAGAGGACGGCATTTTCAGCAGCTGAAGTGATGAGTGCTTGGTCCAGTTCGACAATTTTAGCTTCTAGACCATACATGATCTTGCAAATTGCATTTAGTTTTGTATTTTCCTTCTCTCTTCTTACCTGTCTCATGTGCTCTTTTAGACTGCCATCCGGATGAGAGGCTTTGCGTTCAGCAGGGAGTAGGGTAATGGATTCAAGTCGGTGCTTCAGGGAAAGGTTCTGGTCTTCAGCTTTTTCCCAGCCTCAAATACCCAGAGGTGATCATCAGTTGGAAGATCCCAAGCATAGAAAGAAAACATTAAAAAAAAAAGAATAATGTATAAGGGGATTCTCGTTTTCGTAAAGATTTTTCACTTTTATAACAAATTACATTTTTATTTATTTTTAAAATTTTGCATCATTGTATGTTTAGAAGGGCAGGGAAACGTGGATAATATTCATGTAAAAAGAGCAAAATGACATCTAGGAAGAAATCCGGTAAATTTATTCCAATGAAGTATTGTCACAGTTATTTTTCTGAATCTATTTATAACTGTTCATATATTTCATTGAAATAAATTTGCCGGATATACGACTCGCTTGCAATTGCCCGAGGAACTGAACCGACATATTCCAGGTTGGGTCAAGCCTAGATTTGGGATAGAGGGGCCTGAGCATCCCGGTCCAAAACCAGCTCAACCCACCATTTAATATTTTTTATTATATTTTATGATATATTGATTTAAATTAGTCTCTGGCTGGATGGGGGTGGCCTGAAAACCCTGGTCGCCTAACCATATTTTTTGGCCCAAGCATTCAATGTGGCACAGTTGGTTCTGGATTGACTTAATATTCTAATCGTGCACAAGTCGAGATAGTTCCTGTTTTTTTTTAATATAAATGAAATGAGTTTTTGAAAACAAAAAAATTAACATACGCATATCATCAAACAGTCTTTTGTTTCCTTGTTTTCTAAAGCAGTAAAACTGTTTTCAATAACAGAAATGATAAAGCCATATATTTATTGTTTCCTTGGGGTGAATTGTAAAACCGGTTATACCAGAAAGCGCTTCTTCAGCAACTTCAGCATGCTTTTGAATCAAACTGTCCTTTTCAATCACCTCTGAACGAGCTTGAGACAGATCTTCATTCAAATCCTTCACTTGGTTCTCCAACATTTTAACTTTGCTAATTAGTGTTTTGACTTGCTTTTTCAACCCAATAAAATGTGTAAATCCATCCGTTGGTAATTGCACTACGTTAAATTTTTTGTTGATTTCCTGGTCATGAAACCAAGAAGCGGAGCATCAGCAAACAAGCCAAAAGAAATACCAACATCATGCTTAAAATTTGGAAAATCACAAGCACAAGAGCATGCCTGTTGCCAAAAAAGTGGAAAGAGTAGCTTACACGCAATCAGTTACCTCAAATGACAACTTTCAGGTTTCCAAAAGTAAAGCTCAATCATGTTTCAATTTAAGATACTGGTATATTTTCAATATGGACTAAATTTTAACCAATGCAGAGAGAAAAAAAAAGAGGAAACGTCGAAATCAAGGTAACAAATGAAAAACAGATGCAGAATGGATATCTTCACAGAATATCAAATTTTTGCATCAACTAAAAGCTCTGCAAACACACCTCGTCTTTCAGCGATGCTATCGAAGCCAAGTGAACACTGCCCAGACCTGAACTATCCACCGGTTTCTCGATTATAGTCCTGTCAGAAGATTTTTTCCTCCGAAGCCAGCCATGGCGTTCCATTTCGACTCATACAGTCCGACTGAGTCAGTTGAGCAATAAACAATACAATCAGTAAAATTAAAGGAACACATCTTAAGGGATTTCTAAAATCCCATGGAGATGAAGTTCTTGAAATGTGTGAATACACAATTCGAGATGAAATGGACGGGGTTTTTTTTTATACATTAAAAAGATATTTAATCATATAGTCAACATATCCGAACACAATAAGCTAGCCAAACTTGTTTGATTAGTTTAGCTATACTAACATCCAATCATTGAAATGAATAATCGCAACAGACATCGCCAATTGCAAGATATAGCATAAGGATCAAACTATGGAAACTAGACATTATCGAGAGATTATCAATTTATCAAACTAGTTGGTAAAAATATCAGAGATTATCAATTTATCAAACAAGTCTCAGTAATCTCTCAGTCACAAGACCAACAAACGCGTAAAATGAATCACTTATTCAAATAATGCTAGGCAGCAGGCAAGGGTCTTAATGAGTTGCAGGAATCGTCCTTCCACTTTAACAAAGCCATAGATGACGGCGAGAAAGAGAGCGAGTCTGGCTAAAGGAGAAGCACGGCAGGTTTCGATGCAAAATCAACAGCGAAAAACAATTTAAACAGACTCGAAATCAATGCAGGAATAAATTACACAGAGTACGGAAAATTAAAACGCCAGGATGGGGATGGAACGGTAGAGAAACGCCATGGCATCCTATCGGTGAAACGGTCGATGTCTGTAACGACGAGAGCACCGAGGAACGACGAAAATGACAGAAAAATCAAGCGACTGAGCGTTGAAGAAGAGGAGGAGACGCAGAAATTACCAAAAGAAGTGCTCATTGGATCATCGAAAACCGATAGTCCGGATTGAAACGGAAAAATGCGGAGATACTGAATCTGAAGATCTTCGCGCTCGTGCCCTGGGAAGGGATCGCCGCCCCACTCGCCCGGCGGGAGCCTCCATTCCGTCTTTGAGAGCGTGCTGCATATACTGAATGTGAGAGAGTTGAGGGGACGGTAGGGAACATGTGGGCATACAAGAATTTAATAAAAATAATAAATAATAAATAATATTATTATTAATATTATCTTATTTACTTGAAAACGGGATAATGATAAATATTTAATATATAAGATTTCTGAAAATTATTTCTTTATTTGAAAGAGTCCTTACCCAATGCTGATATATATTATTCGGCTTGGAATGAATATTAATTGGATGATAAATTGGGTTCAAAATATGTAAAATTATTAATTAATCAAAATTCATAAATTTACTGAAGGGGAAGAGTGGGGAGTTTTGTGGGTGGGGCTGTAAAGAAGGATGGCTATTGATTGCATTGAATCATCATAGATAATAATGCACCCTTCATTAATTATTAACCTTAGAATTTCTTCAATGGAATGTAATAAAATGATGAAATGGCATAAAATAAACATAAAATTATCTATAAATGTTTTTTTTAACTTATTTATTATAAGCTCTTACAGTTTTATCTTTTTTAATGTTAATTGAAAATTAAAAAATGATTAATTAATAAATCAAGATTGAATATTTTATTTATATTTTTCAAAATCCACCGTTTTTTTAATATTTTTATAATTTACATTGACTCTTGGATTTTTTTTTTATAATTTTCATCATCAACACTTTAACCCGTGGGTGTATGCACCTATCCTATTTCCAATTCACTTGACCAGTCTAATATAATAATTGTTGATTAATTAAGATCTTCCTTTAAATAAATTATTAAAAATTACAATGATTGGATTCATATGTATATCAAGCTACTCATTTATGATTCTTTTTTTTAAAGATTGATCCGTGATTCAATTATGCGATAACAATTTAATTATGTAAAAAGCTTCATTCTCACAACCCTAATCCTCATATTTCAAAATTTGATCGATTCCAAAGATTTTGGATGTGACAATTAAAGTGATGTAAGTATATAAGGTCAATTACATCCATCACCGTGAAACACAACACAGTGAAAGAAAATTGTATTAAACACACAACCTCGAATACTTCACCTCTTTCTCCATGTGGTTAACCTACTCCACTGTTTATTTTTTGGATTTATAACACGCTATTAACACAAATGTTCACATCACTGTGGAAAAAGGAGGTTTGTTTCTATTTACTAGTTATTGCACATATGGTGTTTTTGAATGTCTTTTATTTAATCTTCTGTATTTATTCATGTTAATTTTTTTATTTAAATCGAGTAATATATTATGTGGTTAGTCAATCTTTATTTATTCATTTATATTTATGTATACACTAATTGATTAATCAATTTTTATTTATTTTGTTAAATTTATGCATGCATCATCATACTGGTACCACGATGTATGGATTTATTTTGTCATTTTAAATGTTTTTTAAAATATTTAATAATCGATATACAATATGCATTTTTTATTTATCTTATTTCCTTGAAACCAAGCCATCAATGTATTAAAAATCAATATCTCTTAATACAAGATAACTAATAGAAATAAAAACACATTTCATCCAAGCATGGATATCGAAAGAGATCCTATACCACGCAATGAGACTTGATTTTCATCACTCAAAAAAAAAAAAAAAAACCAACAACAAATGAATCTCGCAACCTCTTAACTCTTTCACAAAAATTATTCTCCAAAAGAGAAAAATCTCTCCCCCATAAAGCCCAAATTTCTAAGAAATTATGCTCATGCTGAATCCAAATATCATCATGCAACGTCTTATAATTAAAAGTAAATTCATTACATCACATCCAAACCCACCAAGCCAATGAACAAGCCTCATAAAGCACCTCTTACCCGAGTTTATTATTATTTTAATACTCTTGCTCGAGTTTTATTAACCATGTAGTTTAATGGTGTTTTATTTATTTTTCTATTAAAATACCCATAAACAATGAATAACAAAAGACCCACCTTATCACTTAACATTTATATTTTCTCATCTAAATAATTTTAAATATGACCCCAAGTCATAATTATTATTATATTGTGAAATATTAACATATTATTTTTCATTTTTAGTTATCATTATGTCACATTATTGTTTTCATCATTTGCATGATGTTTTGAATAATAAATAATTCTTATTTACAAATATTGAGCCTGTAACATCCTGTTACCAGCTTTCGAGTACGAACCTGGTTTGTTTTCATGTTGATCTCAAGTTGTTTCAGTCATTTATTACTTATACATGTTGTTTCCCTAGTTGTTTGAGTTTTTAGAGGGGTGTGGGAGAGTGTTTGATTATGGTTTTAGAGGTTAGGAGGTGGCCAAAACTTTTAACTTGGGAGTGGGCATGCTCTTGTAACTAGAAAAGTTGCAGGTGGCCCATCGGCTAGCCGATGAGGGCCACCGGCCAGCCGATGGGGGTTGGCAGTGGGTTCTTCCTATAGGAAGCTCATTGGCTGGCCGGTGGCCCGCTGAAGGAAGAGGAGTTCCTACAGGAACTCCACCGACCAACCAGTGGAAGCCTAGGCTGACTGGCATTTTTCCAAGCGCCACCAGGTAGCTGGTGGAGGCCACCGACTAGTCAGTGACGCCGATAGGGCCGAGTTTTGGAAGGTTGTATCATAATTCTGCTCCATTTAATCTCCATTTTATTTTTAAAACACCTCCCTTGAATTTCATTAGACTCTAAACACCTTGGAGCTTTCTAGAGATGAATTTGGCTCTCCCAACCTTGATTCTTCATGGATCAAAGTTTCGGTTAATGTGTTAGATCTTTTCTGGTAAGTGTAATATCAATTTGATCATGGACCATCCTTTCCTCCCCCCCCCCCTCTTTGAGAGCGATGGATCCTCATGTCATTGTTAGATCTAGATCTTGACTTGATGAATTGTGACTCTAGGATTCTCCTTTGACCGTTCTAGCCTTCAACTCTCCATTGATGGATCCCGTGTGGGTGTTTGTTGATCTTGATTAAGGTATGTGGTTTCATAAGGAAATTTCTATCAATTGAAACATTTGATGCTTGTTTAATTTAAATTGGGGTTCCAATTGATTTCTAATGCTTGAATCGAGTCTCTTGATAAATGATTTGAAATGGCATGGTGTGTGTGATGAAATCCCTTGACAATGACTTTTGAAAATTAAGTGTTGATTTCCAGAAAATGATCTTGATTTGAAATGAATGATTTGAAGCATGATTTTGATGTGACAAAAAGGCATGAAATGTTTTATGATTTGAAATGGGATGATTTAAAATTAAAGGCATGATTTTTGATAAAAACCATTAATGTTGGTTCTTGAAATAAAATGACATGTTTTGGAACTTGAACTTGGGGCCGATTTGAAATGATTGATTATATGATTTTAGATTGAATGAAATGCTTGATATCCCCTTATATGATTGATTGATTCCTTGAAGCATATGAGATCCTTGTAGTTACGTGCAAAGAACACAAGCTAGGCATGTATTAGCTCTATCTGACAACTGATTGATGATGACAATGCTAACTAAACTATAACGAGGGAAGAGAGTTCATTCTTCGGGGTGTTCTCCTACCCCCTAGGCTTGTGGATCTAAGGAAGTGTGTACACACCTAGAGTCGTATTTCACTGAGATGTGTGTGAATCCCTATACTAACCTAACCCCATGACTCTTAACCACGATGTTATGATTGTAAATGATTTATGCATGCCAATGTTTGATTGAAATGATTATTCACACGTGATTTGATATAAATGATTTATTCATGCCTATTTTGAAAAAAATGCTTGATTATGTCTATTTTGATGGAAATTCACTTTTGCGCCTGTTAAATACTAGCCATTGAAATGTTTTGTAAAGCATGTTTTGATATGAATTTTGAAAATATTTCCATGCCATGTATTATTCAAAATTGAGCATAGTTGGTTTATTTGTTATAGATTTCTTATGAAATGCTTGGTGAGATCCTATTGGGATTTGTTTCTCACACCCTACCTTCACCTTCGAGCATTTGTAAATTTCCTTGTGTTAGGTCCAAGGAAAGAAAAAACACCGATTAGTGGCAGTGGATGATCTTGACTAGTGGGTCTTGGGAGTTGGCGGTGGTTGGTGGAGCTCGTGATCCACTTGTCGCACAAAGTTTCTATCAGGACTCCCTCCCCACAAAGTGTACCCCTCTTGGGCCGACAATGGAAGAAGACAGATAGTGACCCTCAAGTCTCGCCTCCAGCAGGCCTTGGATTGACGACTAACATTGAGAGTATAATAACATGCATATGAGAGACATTACCCTCTAAATGAAACACATGCATAAAAGAGAGATAAGATAGACACCAACCAACTCCTACTCAGACTACAATATAGAAGAAAATCCAAGTACACAAATATAATGTCATGCAATAACTACTATAACTGAAAGGGAAAACAACAAGCACCAAGAGAAAGTAAAAACCACAACAACCTCAAAGCCCAAACAACTTCTGCAAAACCCCCAAACTAGTAGTAACCATCCTGATCTCCAACTTTCTCCAACTGACCTAAAAAACCGTTTATATGTATATAGGGTGAGTATAATAGTATACTCAATAGGATCCTCCCTGGAACCTCTCTCGCAAAAGGTAAAGAAAGCATACTAAAACACAGTGAACAACAAGTGAAACTAACTCGTCACAAAAATAGGTATACTAAGTTCCCATCCTCACCATGGTTACTCTCACCAAGTATCACATACAAGATAATATAATATAATAAAGAATATCATGGGTACCCCTCTACCACTTCCCCGCTAGTTTTTTGCTCTGCCCCAACGTCGTACGTCCTGGGCATATGTCTCCAAAAAGGCTTGCTCGTAGACACCTATGTGAAGCACCACAACATGCACCTCATGCAACACACCACCACGCCCGCATAACCAAAGGTAACCAGGTAGTTTTCGAGAGCCACCACAGCTCGCATACCGTGTATCATACGTCGGGTATTACACCTCAAGCCATCACAACTCATACACCGAGCAAGGATTCTCAAGCCATCATAGCCTATATAGGTTATACCTATAGTAGTCTTTAGGAAACTATATCCAGAATATATGTGTGTGAAATAACCACAAACAATTACAACCCTCAACACACATATATGGGGAAAACTAACCGTCGTGCATACCAGCACAAGTAACTACCACGAGAATAGAGCAGGACCAAGGGGGTAGTCATCCATCTATCCTCCCACCGAGATGTTGGGGAAAACACCCCCTAGGGTTCAGAATCCCCAAGGTGTCAATTTTCCTAACTGAAATGATGGAGTAGCATATAAAACACCAAAGGTCTATGATATAATATAGTTCACAACCACATTATGGGCATATACTAGTCTTATAAACAACTGCAGCTAACATCTCTTCGACTCCTGGCTGCCACTGCTAAGACTAGATATCCTATATGCACACGACCATTTAAAGAGACACATTAAATTATCTTATTCTTTTTCATCAGTTTCACTTTATGTTAATTAATTATTAACCATTAATTAACCATTATAATTTCTACATTAAATCCTATTAACATTTCAACAAATATCTATGCCCTCCAAGCATAAGAAAACTGAGTCCATGTCTTCTTAGAATTCCAACCTCAACATTGCATCCCAACAAACTCCAACCCCATGGGTTAAACATTTATTCATTTATTTAACAACATTACTTTCTATATCACCAGGTGCTCTAGGAAACCATTATAAACTCTCCAAACACAAGGGGCTCAACATAGATAAACTACCCATCGAGTCTTCTCCACCTACAACAGGAGAGTAAACTCATCCAACCACGAGGATCTAAACACGGAAAGCTTGTGGCATAACCCACGTGTTTTCAACTCCCATGGAAAGAGAGTAACCAAACACATCCATCTACCTCAAGTCACGAGGAAAGGAAAGAAGATAACAAAAAACCTGACCGCCAGCCAAACAATAGATTCAAACAACCATCTAGCTTTCATAATAATGGGTAAGCCCAACTTCAACCTGTTTTATCATCTCCAATGTCCTCCCCGACACCCAACTGCATATACCAATGCATATCACCACTCTATACATTAATTATTTCCACCACAATCGGGCCTCCCTGCCCCTCATACCATAACATCCCTGCAGGCTCAGCCATCCCAGGCTCACATCACATCTGAGCCTCCCCGGCCAACATACCACAATATCCCTCTAGGATCATCCATCCTAGGACCACATCACATCAAAAGAAGTAGTAAAAAAACATATAAATAGTCCCTTGGAACCAAATAAAGGCATCCAACCTTCACACACAACAAGATCTCATGGCTCCAAAGCACAAGTCACTTGACCTTTACAAGAAAACATATAACTCATGCCCTACAAAGGAATTATCTTTTATCACACAACCAGTTCTTATTCCATATCGAATTAAAAAATTCATTATCACAGGTTCCAACTACAGGAAACCTAATCAACAAGCTATCAACATGATTCTAGTTCACTAACCAATTCAATTAAGCATGCTCACTTGCATCAATTTGATTAACATAAAATTACAACAACAACAACCAGATTCATTAAACATGCCTCTTTAATTTCTTTATCCAATTAATTATAAATTAATCCCAAATTTATGTTCTTTACCAATTTCAATCAATAACAACATGCTAAACCAAGAAATACATAGATATCACACTATATAGAAAATCAAGAGGCAACCCATTATCATGATACAAAGTAGTAACATCGCTATGCGATCAATACCAATTCTTTAATCCGATTCAAGTATTTAATTAGGTCAATTTTATTATGTTCCAAGGGGATAAATCATGATAACTCTATGATTTCATGTAATTAAATAGAGAATAAATGAATCCCATACCTCAAAAGGTCGTTGACATTATTCATATGAGAACGGACCATGTAACAGATCTTTGATCACCTCTCCCGGAAGATCTGCATCCATCTGAGGATGCCATGGCACCACCACACCAACAAAAACCGAGAGAAACCCCATTAGAACCATGGGTAAGAAACCTCCATAGAACGACAAGAAGATACAAGAGGAAACAAGATCAAACTAGGAAAAACCTCTAGAAAAAAAGGAGAAACACACCTTGGATCAAGCCAGGTCACCATAGATTGAAGATGGAAGCCCGAGATCGATTCCTGTTGAAGGGATATCCAAAATGATAAAGAGGGGACTTCTGGGTCACATGGGATGAGAGAGAGGGAAAATGCATCCATAGGGTTTGACAACCTGAGTGGCTAGAAAAATACTTAAAACATTATAGCGTTGGTGGATTATATGACATGTAATCCCCTTTCACATCGTGTAATGCCTCAAGGTCAGTTTCTGCTGAAAAAATTTTCAACTATTAATTTTATTTATTTTTCAGACCCTGAAATATTATACGACATGAATCCTAATTTCACATTGTGAAATTATTCTACATAGTGTGAAACTAACTTTTATGCTGTGAAAGTTTCCTGCTCCCAATTCTCAACACCCGAACTCCTCCAAACTTCATCTGAGGCTCCTCCGAGCTCTGCAAGCCTCGAGAACATGCAAAGGGTTGATCCACATGAATCCGAGCCCTTACATCAGATACCTCTTAAAACATTCTCATCCTAGAGAATCCAAAACCAACCTAGAGAGGAAACATAAAATTGGTTCATCTGAACAACCACCCCCGTGAGATACCTCTCAAGGCTCTCTTCACCACAGGCTCTCACCACCTCACTAGAGGAACAAGCACAAAACCACAAAAAAACTACAATTAGCTATTAAACACTCTCTCGGGTTAGATACCTCTCAAAAGAGAGAAAACCAAAATAATTAAAAGATAAATCCATCTCAAAACTAGGAAAGGTTTACAAAAATAAAATGAACAACATTATAAGAGAAGAAATAAACATCAAACAGATCAGGGTACTGAGCGTGTATCTACGACTCATGTTCCCAAGTACTCTCCTACACATCACTGTACCACCATAAGACATGAACCAAGGGGATAACATGCCCATGTAACACCTTCTCCTGGAAACCCTGGATCTCTACAGGATGCTCCTTGAAGGTCGCATAATCGTCAACATCGATCTCTCCTCAATCGATATCATGAGAGTCGTCATAAAGATAACGAAAAAGCTGAGACATGTGAAAAACATCATGTATTTGGATCATCTATGGGGGAACACTATCCGATACACCACATTTCTAACATGATCCAACACCTCAAAAGACCCAACAAATCAGGGAGAAATCTTACTCCCACGAAAAAACCTTCACTGCCCATGATGGGGAGTCACCTTCAGAAACACAAGATCCCCAATGTCGAACTCCATAGATATCATCCTATGATCGAAATAGGATTTCTAATGATCCTATGTTGCCTTCATCCTCTCGCAAATCACTTAAACCATCTCTGTCATATTCTGTACCAGTTCTAGCATGAGAATTTCTGAATATCCAAACCCAATACAGTACAATGGAGAATGGAAATATCGATCATAAAAGTCTTCAAATGGCACCATGCTAATGGTGGAGTGAAAACTATTGTTTTAAGAGAACTCTACCAAGGGCAGATGCCTTATCCACGAACCTCCAAAATCTAGGACACAAGAGCGCAACGTGTCTTCAAGAGTTTGGATGGTCTACTCTGTCTAACCATCTGTCTGTAGATGAAAAGCAGTGTTAAGGCATAACTAAGAACCAAAAGCATAATGGAGACCTCTCCAAACCCTAGAGGTAAAACAAGGATCATAATCAGAAATGATCATCCTCAGGACTCTATGGAGTCTCACCACCTCCTCCATACACTACCTCAACAAAACCTCTATTGTGTTCAACTCCTTGATCGCTATAAAGTGGGAAGATTTCATGAAATGATCCACAACCACCCATATAGAATCATATCCTCCTTGAGATCAAGGTAAACTGGTAACAAAGTTCATCGATATGTCCTCCCATTTCCACTGAGTAACATCTAATGGTTGGAGCAAACCACTAGGAACATGGTGCTCGACCTTCACTTTCCAGTAGACCAAAAACCGAGACACAAAAATTTCAACTACATGATTCAAACCAAGCCATAAAAACTGACCTCTCAAGGCTCGGTACATCTTTGTCATGCTAGGATGTACTACCAAATGTGAAATATGGAACTATCTAAGAACCATCTCATGAATTTCCAAAGGAACAAAAAATCCTTCCCTGAAACAACACTTAGTGTTGTTCATCCTCAGAACAACCATCAGGGGTCTCACCACAAGCAACCCAATATCTACAGACCTCCACCTCAAGATCCCCCAACTGGGATTCCTCCACCTTCTTCACTAGATATGACTACATCATCATCTAAAAATGAAAACCTCTGCCCCTAATTATCCCTTATCTAGATGCAATGCTAAAAGTTACTCCATCAATCTCTATAAATCACCTGATTCCTGCACTACATCACTGTGTGACTTACTACTCAGCACATCAGCCATGAAATTTCCCCTTATAGGTGTATACGAAATCTCAAAGTCTTAATATTTTAAGAACTTCATCCATTGGTGTTGAAGCAAGTTCAAGTCATGTTAGGAGAAAACATACCTCAAGATATTATGATGGGTGAAGGCCACAAAGTGCTCACTGATGAGGTAATGTCTCCACAACTTCAGGAAAAACACCACTGCCGCCAACTTGAGATCTTGGGTGGAATAGTTATGCTCATGGTGACGTTACTACCAAGACCCATAAGAAAATACCGATCCCTGCTGCATCAGAAAACTGACCAACCCAAGACATGAAGTGTCATAGAAAACCTCAAACTGAACTACTTCTGCTGGAAGACAAAGAACCAGAGCACTGATAAACTTCTCCTTCAGAAATTCAAAATCTTTTTGGCACTGATAATTCTACAAGAATGCCTAATAATTTCTAGTAAGCACTATTATATGAGTCACAACTCAAGAGAAATAAGTTATGAACCTCCTGAAATAGCCTACAAGACCAAGAAAAATTCACACCTCAACCACTTTCTTGGGGGCTTCCCAAGACATAACTTCTTCTATATTTTATGGATCCACAACTAATCCCTGTTTGGATACAACATGCCCTAAGAAATTAACTTCTCAACCCCAAAACTCACACTTCGACAACTTCCTAAAAAACTATTCATGGTGAAGAACTCCCAAAATGGAACACCAATGCTCTGCATGCTCCTCCTCAAACGTGAAGTACACAAGGATGTCATTGATTAAAACCACCATGAAATTATACAGGAACTCATGGAACATGATGTTCATTAACCCCATGAACACATCTAGAGCATTCGTCACACTGAATGGCATAAAAACAAAATCATAATGCCCATGGCGACAAAGAAAAGTAGTCTTTGGGATATCCTAATACTTTACATGCATATAATGATATCCTAACACTAAATTGATCTTCAAGAACCAACTTTAACCCTTCAGTTGATTGAATAAATCATTAATCTGTGGAATAGGATAGCAGTTCTTCACTGTCACTTGGTTCAAGAGATGATAATCGATACACAACCACAAACTACCATCAACCTTCTTTACGAACAAAACTGGTGCACCCCACGGTGACACAATCAGTCGAACAAAACCACACTAAAATAGACCATCAAGATATATAAGTAGCTCTCAAACCTATTTGGATACATCAAGATATAAGACATACCTGAATGTAGTTCAATCCCAAATTTGATCTCTCATCGGGGGGGGGGGGGTAATGCTACAACCTCCTATGGAAAGACATCAAGGTACCCTTCTATGAACCTATGAAACACCAAATTTTGAAACTATGATGAAATCAGCACCAGATCATATATCAAGGATGATAAGGATGTAACACGCCTCTGACCCATCCAAGAGTCTCGCTTTCCAACAAACACCATTGGATCTCTATCAGCATCAAAGAACAAAACCTACCCCCTAAAGCAATCTACGATAGCCTGCACCAAATAAAACCAATCCATGTCAAGGATGATGTTATATGGTTGTATCCATAAACATAGAAAATCTCCCCAAGAGCAGTGTTTCCACAACACTAGATCGCAATTTATACATAATTCAAACAAGTCATCTTGACCTCCAACTGGTGTAGTCAACACCAAAGGCACTGAAATACTCTCTACCTCAATTCTCAAAGCATGAAAAAGGGCAGGTGATATGAAGGAGTGAATCAATCCTAGATCAAAAAAATCATGTACCCAAGTAGAAAACAAGAAAAGGGTACCTTGAACGATGTCTGGCTTGCTTGGCACTAACAACGCTAAAGCATGAAGCTGACCACAACCTTCCCCACAACCTCTATGATCATATCGATGACCACCTATATGACCACGCTCTGCTCTATAAGGACGAGGATCATCCTGGGGCTATCCTTTGCCTACCCCATCTACTCTCTATTGATCCTAAACTAGAGAAACCTACTGCTGCCGCCTCGATTGGAACTGCCTCAATGGAGGAACCTAAAGTGAAACAACTGGTGTACGCTAACTGCTCAGAAAGGTCGGGCACTCTCGCCACTGATCACCTCAGCCTCCACAAGAAAAACATGTGTATGATTCCTTGGAATAGTTTTTGAGAGCCTACACCCTAAGAGAATTAAGAAATTGAGGGCTGGGACCTACCCCTGGTTGATCAGAATCTCTTATGTCTTGACAACTAGGAACCCCAGGACACAACTCTACTGCATGAGTAATCCTGAAGACTCCCCTCTCGTGATGATCTAATTCTAGACAACATCCTCTCGATGAACTCTACTCTTTCCATCACCTCGAGATACACCTTTAGCATAAATGGGGTGACATGGAACTGGATCTCTAAATGAAAAGACTCCTCGAAATTCCTTTCCCTAACCTCCTCATCTAACAACAGGTTTGAACCATATCACAAAAGGTTCCTGAAATAGATTCAAAACCCTCACGCACTAGAGCCCCCCTGCCGAAGGGTAAGAAGCTCATGGAAACTGGCCACCTTTACGGTAAAAGAAAGAAACTCAGCTCTGAACTAGTCTTAAAACTCCTCCCATGAGACTATCAACTTCTCTCATTACCCTAGGAACAAGAACCGTCACTACCTCACTACCCCACACAACATCGTCAAAGCCAATGACACCCAGTGCTCCTTCCAAGTATGGATCGAACTGAAAGCTATCTCAACCTAATCCAACCAGTATTCTGTGACTGAATCTGAAACGAAGCCCTCATACCTCTATAGACTTCAATGTTGAAACTCTTAGAGTGTCCTCCTCCAAGTTTCATTATTTTCAACCTCTACCCTACGGTGATCTGCTAGCACAACCTGCTGAACATCTTCCATGCAAACCTGATGAGGATATAAACTTGGAACCATGACTAAAAAAGAAAAAATGGTTAGAGCACCTAAATTTAGAATATGGAAGACTTAATATTAATTAATTGTTTTATTTTATTCTTTTTAGGTTAACCTATCCCAAGGTCTACCCATTAAAACACAGGCCTAGAGAATAATGATGTATGATCCTTTCCTAGGTCTCTACCCTACAACCAATATAATATATTTTAGTAGTTTCTGTAAGATTAAAGGTCTGTGCATCAGATCATAGGGGGGCCTAAATACCTATATATAAGCTGGTCTCTTGTGTTTACATTGCTTTATAAACATAACCGACACCATTTCCCTACTATCCCATGCAACCTCATCTATGCCTATCTCCAAACTCCATCCTATCCCTCAAACTAAACTCCGATACCACTCTATCACGACCCCCTCCCCACAAAGTGTACCCCTCCTAGGCCGACAATGGGAGAAGAGAGATAACGACCCTCGAGTCCCTACTCCAGTAGGCCCCAGGTTGGGGACTAGCACCAATGGTATAATAACATGCAGATGGGAGGAATTAACCTTGAAGTGAAACACACGAAGAAGAGATGGATAAGATAGAAACCAACCAACTCCCACTCGAAATACAATATAAAAGAAAATTCAAGTACACAAATGTAATGTCATGCAATAACTACTACAACTGAAAGGGAAAACTGCAAGTACTAAGATAAAGTAAATATGACAACAACCTCAAAGCCCAAATAGATCATGTAAAACCCCCAATCTAGTAGTAACCATCCTGATCTCCAAACCACTTCAACTAACCTAAAAAATAGTTTATATATATGTAGGATGAGTATAATAGTATACTCAGTAGGATCCTCCCCGGAGTATCTCATAAAAAAGGTAAAGAAAGCATACTAAAGCACAATGAACAACAAGTAAAACTAACTCATCACCTAAACATGTATACTATGTTCACAACCTCACTATGGTTACTCTCACCAAGTATCACATACAAGAGAATATAATATAATAAATAATATCAAGGGTAACCCTCTACCACTTCCCCATTGGTTTCCCATTCTTCCCCAACATCATACATCTTAAGCATCTGTCTCCAAAAAGGCTAGCCTGTAAACACCTGGGAGAAACACCATAACATGAACCTCGTGCAACACACCACCACCTCCACATAACCAAAGGTAACTAGGTAGTTTCTTGGATCCACTATATCTCGCATAACATGTATCATACGTCGAGTATTATACCTCAAGCCATCACATCCCATACACCGAGTAAGGATCCTCAAGCCATCATATCTTATACATGTTATACCTATAGTAGTCCTTAGGAAACTATATCCAAAATATATATGTATGAAATAACCACAAGCCATTATATCCCTCAACACACATACATGGGGAAAACTAACTGTTGTGCATACCAGCATAAGTAACTACCAAGATAAGAGAGTGGGTCCAAAGGGGATAGTCAGCTATCTATCATCCCACCAGGATGTTGCGGAAAATACACCATAGGGATCAGAATCCCTAGGGTGTCAGTTTCTCTAACCAACAGGGTAGAGTAGTATATAAAAACATAAAAATTACATGATATAATATAGATCAAAACCACACTATGAGCATATCCTAGTCTCAGACTCAACTACAACTAACATCTCTCGGACTCTCGACTGTCACTGCTAATACCAAATATCCTATAGCACACACCATTTAAAGAGATACATTAAATTATCTTATTACTTTTCATTAGTTTAATTTTATGTTAATTAATTCCTAACCATTAATTAACCATTTTATTTCCACATTACATCACATAAAAATTTCAATAAAGATCCATTCCCTCCATGCATAAGAAAACTGAGTCCACGACTTCTCAGAATTCCAACCTCAACATTGCATCCCATCAAGCTCCAAACCCATGGGTTAAATATTTATTCATTTATTTAACAACATTACTTTCTATATCACTAGGCGCTCTAGGAAAACATTCTAAACTCCCAAAATACAAGGGGATCAACATGATGAGTAGATGGACTACCCACTGAGTCTTTTCCACCTACAGTAGGAGAGTAAACTCGTCCAACTATGAGGAGCTAAACATAGAAATCACATGGCATACCCCACACTTCTTTTCCTCCCATGGAAATAGAGTAACCAAAAACATCTATCTGCCTCAAGTAGTGGGGAAAGGAAAGTAGATAACAAATAACCTAGCCGCTAGCCAAACAACAAATTCAAATGAGCATCCAAATTTCATAATAATGGGGTAAGACCGACTTCAACCCATTTTGTCATCTCTGATGTCATCCCCTACACCCACCTACATATACCGATGCATATCACCACTCTAGGAATGAAATTATTCCACCACAATAAGGCCTACCTTCTCCTCATACCACAACAACCTTGTAGGCTCAGCCATCCCAGGCTCACGTCACATCCAGGCCTCTCCGCCCCACAAACCACAACAACCCTCTAGGTTAATCCATCCTAGGTTCACATCACATCACAAGAATCAGTAAACAAACATATAAATGTGATCTTGGCACTAAATCAAGGCATTAATCCTTCACACACAACGAGCTCTCATGACTCCAAAACACAAGGCACTTCACCTTTACAAGCTAATAGACTACTTAGGCCCTAAAAAGGAATTATCTTTTATCACACAACTGATTCTTATTCCATATATAATTATCCAATTCATTATCACATGTTCCATATATGTTAAACCTAATAAAAAATCTATCAACATGATTCAATTTCATTAACCAATTAAATTAAGCATTCACACTTGCATTAATTTGATTAACATCAAATTACAATAACAACAACAATCAGATTCATTAAACATGCCTCTTTAATTAATTTATCCAATTAATTATCAATTAATCCTGAATTTTACTTTATCTACCAATTTCTATCAAGAACAACATGCTAAACCAATCAAGGCATAGATATCATACTATCTAGAAAATCAAGAGGCAAACCGTTATCATGGTACAAAGCAGCAACATCGCTATGCAATCGATACAAATTCTTTAATCCAAATCAAGGATTTTAATTAGGTCAATTTAATTGTGATATAAGGGGATAAATCATGATAAATCTATGATTTTACATAATTAAATATAGAAGTAATGAATCCTCTACCTCAAAAGTTATTTGAAATTCTTCACATGAGAACAAACCACACAAAGGATCTCTGATCACCTCTCCCATAAGATCCACATCCTTCTGAGGATTCTATGACACCAACGCACCAACAAAAACTGAGAGAAACCCCATTAGAACCATGGGTAAGAAACCTCCATAGCACAATGAGAATATACAAGATAAAATGAGATCAAACTAGGAGAAATGCTAGAAAATAAAGGAAAAACACATCTTGGATCAAGCTGGGTCACCACAGATTGAAGATGGAAGCCTGAGATCGATTCACATTGAAGGGATATCCAAAACACTGAAGAGGGGAATTCCATATAACTTGGGATGAGAGATGGGGAAACTATATCTGCAGGGTCTGACTACTCAAGTAGTTAGAAAAACACTTAAAACATTATAGTGCTGAGGGTTTACACAACGTGTAATCCCCTTTCACATTGTGTAATGCCCCAAGGTCGGTTTCCAATAAAAAACCTATCGCCTCTTCATTTTATTTATTTTTAAAACCCTAAAATATTACATGATGTGAATGCCACTTTCATGTAGTGAAATTCTTCCGCATGACGTGAAACTAACTTTCACATCATAAAAGTTCCCTTCTCCCAATTCTCAGCACCCAAACTCCTCCAAACTTCATTTAAGACTCCTCTGAGCTCCACAAGCCTAAGGAACATGCAAAGGGTCTATCCATGTGGATCTAGACCCTTATAGTTTCTGGGATGATGTCTTAATGGTCTTATCCAATGAATTTAGTTGAAATTTCGTTCTGATACTTGTATCTGTCTACTTATAGTTATTTCTATCTTGGGGTGTGTTTAAAATACCAATTGTTTATTCTTTTATATCTTTTGTTTTGTATTAATGAGTTATTATTATAGATAAATCATTACCTCTTGATTGTTTTTATTCCTAGGTTCTAGTCATCATCCTCTGAGGATTGAGAATGGCCTTCAAGACATGTCAGGATTGATTTGGGTACCTTTTAAGCAGGTTATTCAGGTCGATTCATGAAAAATTAGTATCAGAGGTGTTCATTTCCTTTCACTACTACAATATTGGGCTTTAAGGCCCCTTGACATGGGTGACCACCTATGGAGGTCGCTGAGCTTTTCCAAAAAAGGGGGCTTCGACGCCCCCCCTCCCCTCGCGAGCCCTCCTCCCCTCGCCCTCGACCTCGCCACACGCCCTCCCCTATCACCGCCCTCCACCCTCCCCCACGCGCCCTCCCCCGTCGCCGCGCGCCCTCGCCTCCCTCCACCGTGCGCCGCCCTCCACCCTCCGCCCTCATCGGCCTCCGCCCTCTGCCCGCCCTCCGGCCTCTGCCCTCCGACTCCGCCCGCCCTCCGGTCATCCTTCGACCTGCCCTCCGTCCCCTCCGACATCCATCCACCCTCTGGACTCTGCCCTCCGGCCTCTGCCCCCTCTGGTCTCTGACCCCTCTGCCCTCAGGCCTCCACCCTCCTCCCCCGACCCTCCGCCCCCTCGGCCCTCCCCCTCCACCTCGGATAGCCCCCCCACCCTGAACAACCCCCCCGCACCCCAAACAACCCCCCCACTCCAGACATCCCCCCCACTCCGGAGAGCCCCCTGCACCCTAGACAACCCTCCCCGCACTCCGTACATCCATCCCCGCACCCCGGACAGCCCCCCCACCCTGGACAACCCCCCCGTTGCCCATCCCCTATCCCCTCACCGCTGTCCGCTCCGGCTCCCCGCCAGCTCCTGTTCCCTCCCTCTTCATCCCCCTACCTCGTCGCACCACCGCTTCCCGTCCCCTCCCTCATTGTCCCCTCCCTTGCTGCACCGTCGCCGCCCGGTCCCCTCCCTCCCTGCACAATCTCAACTCGTCCCCTTTCCACTACCGCCCATCCACTCCAGCTCCCTACTATCCTTGGTCCCCTCCCTCTTCATCCCACCCTTGATGCACCGTCACCACCTCACTGCATCCTCTCCTCCAGCTCCCTACCACCACCGCCGCCCTTTCCCTCCCTCACCGCACTGCCTCTGGCTCCGACTCCACTTCACTGCCTCTCCTCTCCCTCAGAGCACCGCCTTCAACTCCCCTCCCTTCCAGGTTTATAACACAATCAGGTATGACATGGGCTTTCACTTACATTATTATTTTATTAATGGTTCACAAACAATTGATTAGTATTTATTTTAAATATAGTTGATTTGAAAAATTAAAATGTAATAAGTATTGTGTAAATGTTTGTTATACAGATATTATTATGGATAAGAGTTGGATTGATCTTCTAAATCAAACATCTATAGAATATTTCAATGGCATTATGCAGTTTATTGACTTCACCAGAGGATTTGAAAGTGACTATATTAGTTTTCCATGTAGAAAATGTGCTAAAAGATATCAATTCACACGAGATACTGTGAGGGAGCATCCATTATTTAATGGATTTCTGAAAAGTTATAAGAGTTGGACTCATCATGGAGAAGAATATGTTCGTTGTCAAAATACGGATGCAGTTCAAATGGATGTTGATGTAAGGATGAATGATCCAATGCATGAAATGCTTACTGAAATGGTACATGGGTTGGATCCTGAAGGCATTGACATCCAGAATCTTAAGACCGGTGAGATAAATCTTCGCTCTGGTGCAGATCGTGATTCGAGGAGGTTTTATAAAGCACTTGATGATGAAAAAACAGAATTATATCCTGGATGTACTTCTTACAATAAACTGTCGTTTATCGTGGAGTTGTTGCATTTGAAGACTTTGAATCATTGGTCAGACACATCATTCAACATGCTTTTGGTGTTATTAAAAAAGGTTCTTCCTATCAAAGCTAAGATTCCCGAGTCGTATTACTATGCTCGTAAGTTGACAAAGAACTTAGGTTTTATATATGAGACCATATATGCACGTGCAAACAACTGTATGTTGTTTAGAAAGGAAACTGCCCATTTGGATATTTTTATGGTTTGTGGTGCTTCCAGGTGAAAAGAGAACAGGGGAAATCAGACTCATCAAAGTCAGACTACGATACAGGAGAAACCGATTTCTATAAAGAAAATGCATTACTTTCCCCTTAAACCGAGGTTGAAAAGATTTTTTATGTTATCTAAAGTTTCTAATTTAATGAGATGGCATGTAGAAAGAGTTCATGAAAGTGATATTTTAACCCACCCGGTAGACTCTCATGCATGGAATGATTTTGATAAGAGACATCCCGACTTTGCTAAAGATGTTCATAATATCCGATTGGGATTGACAGCAGATGGTTTCAATCCATTCAAGTCTATGGTTGGTGCAACTCATAGCACATGGCCCGTGGTGTTGGTTCCATATAATCTTCCTCCGTGTCTTTTTATGAAGCAATAATTTATATTACTTTCCACTCTTATTGATGGACCTAAAAGTCCAGGGGATAAGATTGATGTTTACCTTCATCCATTGATTTATGAGTTGAATAAATTTTGGGGCGGTGGTGTGATGACTTATGACTGTGAAACGAATGAAATGTTCAAACTGTAGGCTGATTTATTGTGGACAATCAATGACTTCCCAGCTTATGAAAATTTATCAGTCTAGAGTACGAAAGGGGAATTTTCTTCCCTTGTTGCAATAAAAGTAAAAAATCAGTATGGCTTAAACATTCAAAAAAATGTGCATACATGGGTCACAGATGTTTTCTCCCCCCTCAACACAGGTTCAGAAAGGACAGAGTAGCATTTGATGGTTATAGAGAGTTTAGCCCAGCACCAAAGATCATGATAGGAGTCAAAATGTTATCGTAGATTGAGGAAGAAAACATCCGCACGGTATATGAAATTTAGGATTTGGTGGCTCCTCCAGTACCTAATATTCGTGTTGCGGGTAGGCAGCGTAATCATAATTGAAAAAATAAAAGTATTTTTTATAGTCTTATGTATTGGAAAACTAACATGATGAGGCATAATTTAAATTTCATGCACATTGAATTTTTTTTGTGATAACATATTTTGGACCATTTTAGGTGTCCGTGGAAGATCAAAGGACCATGTTAATGCACGCCGTAATTTAGAAGAAATGGGTTTAAAGAAATAGTTGCATTTACAGTTAGCTGAGAGAAACAAGGCATATATACCTGCTGCATAGTATACGATGACTACAAAGAAGAAAGAGACATTTCTTTCTATTTTGAAGATGCTCAAGGTGCCTGATGGTTACTCTTCTAATATTTCAAAGTGTTTGAATCTGACGAGCAAGACATTGCAAGGGTTGAAAAGTTATGACAATCACATAATTCTTCAGTAGTTGATTCCAATCGCAATTTATGATTGTTTATCCCCCAATGTTGTTCAGCCGTTGATTGAGATGAGTAATTTTTTTAGACAGATTTGTTTAAGAAATCAATGAATGAGTGATTTAAAAAATTTTCAGGACTGAATTATACTTATGATTTTTCACTTTGAGAAACTATTTCCCCCCTCATTTTTTGATGTTATGGTCCACTTGACAGTGTACCTAACTGATAAAGTAATGGTTGCTGGTCCAGTGCAATTCAGGTGGATGTATCTTATTGAGCGGTATTTGAGTACATTGAAACGATTTGTATACAACAGAGCTCGTCTGGAGGCATCAATAGCCAATGGTTATTTGATGAATGAGTGTACTAATTTTTGTACAGAATATCTTACAGATGTTGAAACAAAATTAGATAAGCCCTCTCGGATTCATGATGGTACAGTTAGAGAAGGAACCACATTTGATATGGACAACATCGAGTGGATACAAGCATATCGATATATCTTGTTCAATACTCCATCAGTTGCACCATTAATGCAGTAAGTATCTTATCACTTTTATTGTTTAACTTTTTCATGTTTTGTTTGCATAAGTTGATCATTTAAACATCGCGTTATCATTTGCAGGAAACACATTAATGAGATAAAAGAAGATATGTATCGTGCGACTGAGTTAAAAATTCAACAATCTCATTATGCGTCATTTCATGATTGGTTCAAGGATTATGTACATATAAATTGATTTTCATTATGAGTGAATTATTATACTAATTTCTTTCTGCATATATCAGTATTGAATTTTATGAATTATGTAGGTTCATAAGCTGAGGGATTTAGGGGACCCCACGCTAACTAAAGAATTTATCCAACTGGCTCAGGGTCCATCTATAACAGCTCTTCATTATAAAGCTATAGATGCTAATGGTTTTCGATTTCGCATTAAAGATGTTGATGAAAAATGTGAAACACAAAAAGTGGCATCGGTTGTCCATTTATCGATTTTGGTTATTACTATGGTCAAATGATAGACATCATTGAAGTTGTATACACACACTAGTTGAAGTACATATTGTTAAAGTGTAATTGGGTTGATCCAGTGCGTGGATGTAAAGTCGATCAATATCAGTTTTCATTGGTGAATTTTAACTATATGTTATACAGAAATGAATGAGTTGAGGATGAATCTTTCATTTTGAAATCACAAGCGGGACAAGTATTCTTCGTTACTTTACCTTCAAATCCAAGTTGGAAAGTTGTTGTCAAAATGTCTCGGTGAGGAGTGTTTTTATTTGAAGAAGATGAACCTGAGACTATTTCGTTTGTTTCCCAACAGCTTGATCAACATACCGTAGTTCAACGTGAAGAATATATTTATTGGGTCAAAGCGAATGTTGAAGGAGAAACGGTCAATTTTCATGCTTAATGAAAGGTATAATTGTTTTCCCGCTATTTAGTATTGAATATAATAGGATATCATAAATTATCTAACCATTTTATAAATCCTTGTAAGTTTTAATCCTCACTTTTGGAAGTTTATTAAGTTATAAATATTTAGGGTGATTTAACTCTTGGTATATTGATGTTATTGTCGGTGTATCTTCCCATTGAGGTATTCTTCATCTGGTTCATGTACTTCTTGAATTTTTATTAATTCAATCTGAAATTTGGATATGCATCGATTGGTTTTGTACATAATTTGTATATATGTTTTGTTAACTTTATGATTTTTTAAAATTCATTCACAACTAATTATTCAATCCATTTTTGTTTTATTAACAACTGTACAAGTTTGATTTTTTATGAACAATCCAATTTATCTTTTGGACACTTTGGATAGTCCCCTTACTAATGTTTTCTATGACTGTAGGCATGTTAGGGGAAGAGGCAGCAGATCCACATCATTTATCTGAGGCATCTACGTCTCAGGGTCGAGGTATGTTTGAATGTCATCGTCTCTATTTTTTATGTAATTTATATATATATATATATATATATATATAACATCTGTCAAATTATATATAAAATTGTTTTCAACAGGATCAGACTCGATTGCTTCTTTCTCTCACAAGAGAGGCCCTGGTCGTGACATTTTATCATGGAATTCCGACATGACGTTTGATGTTTTCTTTGATGAAGTATTTCATCCTGTGGGACTAAATTCCCTTGCATTTATTCATTATCTAGGTCATATCATACGTGACCCACATCGATTTCCATTGACCACGCCTGACTGGGCTTCTATCCCTCAGGACACATTATATCATCTTTGCAGCGAGGTTCAGGTAAGAAGACCATTTTACTTTATTACCTATGTATAAACAATACTAATATGTGTGATTTTTTTATTTAATAGAAAAATTTGAAAGTATTCCCCGATGAGTTTCGGCCCGTGTGTATGAGAAAATGACGTAAGATGTGGAAATACTATAAAGGAAAAGTGAAGAGGGACCACTGGGTACCAAATGTGGGTGCCCCATACATTCTGGAAAAAGTCTCGAGAGGTGTTCTCCCGGCTCAGTGGTGTGACTTATTTGCATATTGGTATACTGAGGGTGTTGCGGTTTGTATATTTATTTTGGTATATATATTTTCAAGAATGTGTTATTTGTTTGAAATTTGACTGAATTGAATGTAGGAGGTGTCAGCACGCCATTTTGAGAATCGAGCGTTGCGGGGACCACCTCACAGGCTCGGGACTCGTCACGTGTCTCAGATCTGACATGAAGTATTTATTATTCATTTTTTAATTTATTAATTAATATGGTTTTGTGTTTATATTCTATTCATATACAGTTGCGGGATCAAGGTGCACCGACTGATAAAATGTCGGTGTGGATGAGGACTCGTGATCGCAATGATCCAGAGGCTGCAACATTGATAGTAAGTGATTGTACTTACCAATACTTACATAAATATGTATATTAACATATATATGTATATATATTTAAATATTTCACAGGCTCAATTTGAAGCTGAGTTAGAACATCTGCTAGAGGACCAACAATAGCTTCCCATGCGAAGGGATGATATCTTTCATCGCATTATTGGTCGGGATGGGCATGGATATAGTTTGACCTATAGAACAGGGATTCCTTGTTCTGTAGTGTCACGCGCTACGGTTGTCAGTCCTACTGTTGCTCAGATGACACAACAGTTGTTAGATTTCGAGGCACGACTGTGCGCTTCCGAGGAGGTAAATGCGCAATTGATCGTTGAGGTTAGCACTGCGGGAATATGTGCGTCCAGGTGATGGTGTAGGGGATCATACGATGTAGTTTTATAATGTATTTATTTATTTAATTTATATTATTTTTTTTATGAAAATATTCACAATGTTTATTTGTTGTAGGCCCCTGGCCCACCGGATGGAGGTAGTAGTCACGACCACGCATGACGCATCATATTCACGAGGTGTGTTTCTGTTTTTACTGGTGGGGTTGTTATTGATGTTTAGGTTGGGTTTCTAGTTATATTTTTTGTGATTTGGGGGTATCATGTGTGTTTTGTCCTGATGCAATGTTTGTGTGCATGAATTGAGAAGTAACCATGAAAATGATTAATGATTCAGATATTTTTTGTTCATTTAATTCTTTAATGTTTTAAATTGCATGTTTTGTAATAGTTTTGAAAAAACCACGTGATTACTAATATAAACCATGAAACATGCTTTTGATGACTGAGCTCAGGTTCACTATTTGTAGTCCCCGGACAGCCCCCCCCCAGACAGCCCCCCCACACCCCGGACATCCCCCCACCCCCAGACAACACCCCCCACCCCAGACAGCCCCCCACCCTGGACAGGCCCCCCGCACCTCAGACAGCCCCCCCCCCCACACCCCGAACAACCCACCCCGCCCCCTGAAATCCCCCCCCACACCCCGGACAGCCCGCCCCGCCCCCAGACATCCCCCCACCCCGGACAGCCCCCTCGCACCCCTGGACAGGCCCCCCTCCCCCCGGACAGCCCCCCCCCGCACCCCGGACAGCCCCCCCCGGACAGCCCCCCATGTAACAACCCAAAGTTTCATTAATAGAAATCCCTCTTGATCTAATTAAATGTCTCTTTATGTTTATATAAAATTTCAACTTCTTTGGTTTTATGTTAAGAATTTTGACCGTTGATAATATAGCCATTGAACAGTGATCAAATGATTTGTATAAATATAGGGATTTAACAAATCAAAATTTACTCAGACAAAGGAAGCGATGGCCTCATCTAGTAGAATTACCCCATACAAATCCCATTTGTCGGAGCTTAGAAAAGAGGTGGCATCCTTGGGCTTCGCTCTTGACCAAACCCAAGTTGAGCTTCATCATGTCAAGCTCGAACGAGACCGTCTACAGGAGAAGTGGAAGTTAATAGAAATTACCACTCGAGCGATGTTATCCGAGCTACCCCAAGAGTCTATCACCATCGCACACCTTACCCTTAGGTCTTATGCGGCTGTTTTAAGAGGTTATGTAACCAATTGATAGTACCTTGTTCAGGTACATTATTTTTTTTATATAATAATGAATATACTTTCTTGTCATTATTGATACATTGTAAATAGTTTTTAAAGTACAAATAATGTTTTTAGTTATTATTTAATTAAGAATTATATTTTATTAAATTAAGGGATTTTTGAATTAAATAATATTTTAATAAAATATTATTATTATTATTAAATTAATTTTTATTATATATAAATGATCTTATAATTTTATGAATGCAATTGTAATTTTTATTAAGGTTTGAAAGCCATTTCTGTCAAAACCCGTGAATTTTCAATAAATGTCAGTTTTTATTTTAAAAGTGAAAATTAAAATATTTAGAAAATTATTTAGATAAAATAAATTTTATTTATGGAATCAGGACGTCAAAATTATCAAACGGTGAATTTTTCATAATTTTCCGAGACAGTCAAATTTTTGGGTAAAAATTAAATACCGTTTAAATATATAATGTGTTTTATGACATCATAATGACCCAATAGTGAGGTAATAAAATACTATAATCATTATGTTCGGAAAATATATGTTTTACCATTAAAATAATGTGATTTTGGGTTTGTTTGACTTACTTTTCAAAGCATTAATGGATCCCTTAAGACTTATTAAACACCTTGTCTTTTTAAATTAATTTCCATGGGAGTGTGACTCACCTCCACATAAAAAACCCTATTATTTTAAGAATTTCGGACTTTGTGCTTATAAAATATTGTTTTCCTCTTCCATTTTCCAAAAACCATGGGCAAAAACCATGGGATGGTTTGTGGTTTGGATTAATTTAATATAAGGGGTCCCAAACCTAAATAATAAAGAATTCCCTCACCTTTCCTATATAAACCCACCCAAGATCCCACTTTTTCCTCACTAAAATACTTTGGAGTTCGTCCAACATCTGCCCTACTCTCTCTAGAATCCTCCCAAGGTTCCCCAAGCTCCCAATAATCCTCTCTCAAGCCTTTGGTAGCACACTTCCAAGTAAGGATTTTTTCTTCCTTTCTCATTTTTGTCCAATTTTCTTTAAGTTGTTTCGCCCTTTTAATTTCAATTATTAATGTTGGGGTATGGTTTAAAACCTCCCTCATACTGACCTCTTTATGTTTGAATTATGGGAGACCCCTTTCTCTCTCATTAAATGCCTTCCATGTACTCCTGTTACTATGCCGAAATTCCGAAAGGAACTTCTCTATCCTCATTTACATTCAAGAAATACTTTTGTATCATGAATCTAAATCCCATTACAATTGTTGGGACATGTATCTATATGACCTACTTACTGTACATTACATGTAAATATGATTAGGAACCCATTTCTCTCTCATCATCCATTTTTATGAATTCTAATGTCACGCTGTTACGCTGCCGAAATTGCACCGATTTTCTAAGCCAATTCCATTGTGTAGTGAATACCATGCCCATTTCTCCATCAAGGTTATTCAACTTTATGCGCATTTACTTATTGATTATAAGTTTTCATGTATGAATTCCACATTACTTTATCATGGAATAAATGATTATGTTTTATGAATCCATGTTTTATGATCCATGTGGCACACTTATGCATGAAATGAAATGTTTGAGAAGGGTGCGCCCTTATAGTGCTCCAATGCATTGGGTAAAGTATAGTATCATGATACGTCATGTGAAATGAGTGCTGAATCATGGTAATTCAAGTGTAACGAGGGTTTAATCGTGATTTATGTTCAATGAGGATTTACTCATGCTCCATGTGCAATGAGCCTTGGCTCATGCTAATTCCATGTTAAGTGTTGTTGCCACATTTCCATGTTATGATTATCATGCTTTATCATGCCTTTATGTTCATGTTTCTATTATGATCTATTGATATGCCTATTTCCTAAAATGTATTGTACTCCTCATGTAATTCCATGTGTACTCCCTTACTGGGCTTTATAGCTCACCCTTTTCTTATGCATGTCCTCAGGTTATCCCATGCAATGCTAAGTACGAGGGAATGTAGTGGTCATGTAAAGGAAGTTTTCAATAAAGATGTTGTATTTCATGTTTTAAGTTTTTATATAATGATCCTAAGCCCCAAATACACTAAACCTCTCGATCTTCTTTGTTATATCAAGTGAAGTTTTATGTAATAAATCATGTTTAAGTTTGTAATAAAATCAGTGTTGTCATAGTTGGTATCAGAGGATAGGTTTAGTTATTTTTGGGATTAGGATTAGAAAACCCTAGTAAATCCTTAGAGACAAGACTAAGTATAATAAAAACATCCCTATGTTTTGGTAAGTATTGAGTAAGTGGTTTATCAAACAAATACATCCCTTTCTGGATACGAGTAGGTAGAGGCGGCTTTGGCACAGATGTATCCTAGGGGTAAAACCCGAAAACACCGCTTTGAGCTAGACTAGAATGGAACTGGTGCACGACAACGGGCCTTGCTGTAGTCTTGGTTACGACACTCCCGGGGATATGTTCTGATAAATTCACAATCTTAGTATGAACCCTTATTAAGGGAATTAAAAAAATTCCCCTAAGAATATATGTTAGAAAGTAGATCATGAAAAGCCTATATTGAAGCCTATAGACTCATGAGTTAAGGAAATAAAAGTTTATTTATAATTCATCAAATTTTGTATTTGGATTACCCTTTATGTGTTACCCCTAACTTTCCTTTTATTCCAACCAATGTCCGGTAATAGGAGGACTTAGGCTAACAACCGTTGTGAAGATCAGTGTGATGACTATACTAATGAGATGCCCAATCCAATGGGAGTGGGAATCGCAAACTTTTTCATGCTTCTCTCTCAGCTAACTCAAGTTTTGAATAGAAACATGGGTCAAGAGAAACGTTCAACCCCCCCTTAGAAAGAACAAGTCGCTATCGAGAGCTTCATGAGACAAAGGCCTCCTACTTTTAGCGGATCATCCAATCCCACGATTGCTGAACAATGGATCAACTCCATTGAAAATATCTTCTCCATCCTTCAATGTTCTGAACAAGAGAAGGTTCTCCTAGCGGCTTATCATATGGAGGGTGAATCTGATCAATGGTGGATGTTGATCAAAATAAGAAACCTGAGGAGGAGATTGAGGCATTGGAATGGAAGGATTTCTGGAAGATGTTTTTCGATAAATATTTTTTGTGCACCCTCCGGCTTAAGATGGAAAGGGACTTCCTTTCCCTCAAGAAAAAAGACGAAGAATCTATTAGAGCATACGAAGAAAACTTCATAAGGATTGCATGATACACTTACAGCTTTGTCGTTACCCCTGAATGAAAAGTTGACCGCTTCTTTGGTGGGTTGAATCCTAGCCTACGGAAAGCATTAGTAATTCGTGACTTCGATAGTTATGAGGAAATTGTCCTATTTGCCCTCAAGGTCGAAATGGAGATCAGAGAATCACAGGGGTATCATGGGGATAAGAAGCGTAAGGTGGACTTCAATGCTGGTGGTCCGATGGATAAATACAACGGTGCTAAGAAGATCCAGCACCCCACTTGCCAAAAGTGTGGAAAGAAGCACCCTAGAAATTGCCTTAAGGGGATGAGGAAATGATTCAGGTGTGGAAGAGAAGGGCACCTAGCTGTTAAGTGTCAGCAAGAAAGACCCGCGACTACGACAGAGGAGAGGAATGCTCCGTTTGAACCTCAATGAATTTTTCAATTCTACAAATGCAAAGAACCGGGTCATTTTGAAAATCAGTGCCCTAATCCAAGGGTTTTCGGAGGCAACCAACAACCTCCAAGGCAGAATGGAAGAGTTTTTTCCATCACTTATGCCGAAGTGAACCCTAAAAATGAAGTGGTGATAGGTACGCTAATTATTCATTCAAGAATAGTGAACATACTTTTTGATTCAGGTTCTACACATTCTTTTATATCTCAAAGTTTAGTAGAACAATAATAGCACCACCAAAAATCATGGAAGTGAAGATGTCGGTGAGTACGAAAAATGGGGAAATCATTGCATCCCATGAATATAAGTCCTCCCCTGTTATAATCTATGGATTGAATTTCCCATAGAACCTCGTCATACTCCCTCTGGTGGAATTTGATGCCATTATTGGCATGGATTGGCTTTCCTTATATAGAGCCAACATAAATTGTCGGGGAGAGGGAAATCACACTCCATATGGAGAATCGAACCCCGATTCTTTACAAGTGTAAGGAGGAAGATAAATATCCTTTAGCTACATCATCTCAAGCATGTATATTACTGCCCTATGAGCATGTGTATCTGGATCATATGATTGAGTCCAAGGAAGAAACCATCCTTGAAGAAATGCCTATTTTGAGGGAATTTGCTGACGTGTTTCCCAAGGAACTGCCTGGTCTTCCTCCTAGAAGAGATGTTGAATTCTCAATTGAACTTATACTCGGGGCTTTACCAATATCCAAGAATCCATATAGAATTGCTGTTGTAGAGCTTGAAGAGCTGAATAAATAACTACCGGAGAATCTGGATAAAGGGTTTATACGCCCAAGTGCTTCACCATGGGGTGCACCAGTCCTCTTCATCAAGAAGAAGGATGGGTCAATGCGGATTTGCATCGATTATTGTGAACTTAAAAAAATCATAATAAAGAACAAGTATCCTCTCCCACTAATTGATGACTTGTTCAATCAGCTGGGTGGAACACAATACTTCTCCAAGGTGGACTTGCGATCGGGATATTATCAAGTAAGGGTGAAGAAGGAATATATCCCCAAGACTTCTTTTCACACAAGATACGGGCACTATGAATTCATAGTAATGCCTTTCGGACTCACTAATGCTCTATCAATCTTCATGGAATTAATGAATAGAGTATTTAAATATTACCTAGACAAATTTGTGGTAGTCTTTATAGATGATATTATAATATACTCAAAAACCAAGGAGGATCATGAGGAGCATTTAAGAACTATACTGGAGACTTTGCGTAAGGAGAAAATCTATGCAAAGTACAACAAGTGTAAGTTCTGGTTTAAGGAAGTCTCATTCTTGAGCCATATCATCACAACCAATGGGATATCTGTGGATCCCTCTAAAACAGATGCAATTGAGGGATGGTCGAGGCCAACATCGGTAATGGATATCCGTAGCTTCTTGGGCTTAGCTGGATATTATCGACGATTTATGAGAAATTTATCATGATTGTCCAACCCTCTTACCAAGATAACTCGAAAGGGAGTAAAGTTTTCTTGGAGTTATGAATGCAAAGAAAGCTTCAAGGAGTTGAAAAGGAGGCTTATCACTACGCCCGTGCTCACTTTACCCACAAGTGGGGAACTTTTTGTTGTTTTCAGTGATGCTTCAAAGAAGGTCTTAGGTTGTGTGCTGATGCAGAATGATAAAGTGATATCCTATGCCTCAAGGAAGTTGAAAATCCATGAGAAAAACTATCCAATGCATGATTTGGAGTTGGCGGCGGTGATCTTTGCCTTAAAAATCTAGCGGCATTATCTCTATGGAGAGAAATGTGAGATATATATTGACCACAAGAGTCTTAAATATATATTCACACAGAAAGAGATTAATATACACCAAAGAATATGGATAGAGCTCATCAAGGTTTATGACTGTTCAATCCATTACCACCCTGGGAAAGCGAACAAGGTGGCAGATTCCCTAAGTAGAAAGGATTCAACGATTCTATCAATGATGAGAATTGAGAAGGATCCAATATTTTTAGACTTGATGAAGATGGACATGGGAATCATAGATAAGAGAACATCATCAATCCTTTCACAAATGATTTCTCAACTGTCTCTTTTGGAAAGGATAAAGGATGCTCAAAAGGATGATGTTTGAATTCAAGAAAAAGTGGAAGCTATCGAAAAAGGGAAATCCTTGGAGTTTAATGTTAATGAAGAAGGAATTGTGTAGTTTGAGAAAAGACTATGTGTTCCATAAAGCCCGGAGCTGAAGAAGAAACTTTTGGATGATGCACATAGTTCAAATTTCTCTATTCACCTAGGGAGCACAAAGATGTATCGAGATCTCTGAGAAAACTTTTGGTGGGATAATATGAAGAAGGAGATCGCTGAATATACATCAAAGTGCCTGGTGTGCCAGCAAGTAAAGGAAGAGAGGCAGAAGTCTAAGAGGATGATGCAACCATTTCCCATACCAGAATGGAAATGGGAGAACATCACCATGGACTTTGTCACCGGACTTCTGAGGACATCCAAAGGCAACAATGCAATCTGGGTTGTTGTGGATCGTCTTACAAAGACTGCACACTTCATTGCTATTCGGGAGGATTTCTCATTGGATCAACTAGAACGGATATATATCATGGAAGTGGTAAGGTTTCATGGAGTACCACTATCTATTGTGTCTAACCGAGATCCAAGATTCACCTCTAAGTTTTGGAAGAGTCTTCAACATGCTCTGAATACTGAACTGAACTTCAGTACGGCCTATCATCCTCAAACTGATGGCCAATCCGAGAAGACTATCCAAACACTTGAGGATATGTTGAGAGCATGCTCAATGGAATTTAAAGGAGGATGGGATCAACATCTTCCTCTGGTTCAGTTCTCTTATAATAACAGTTTCCACTCGAGCATCCAAATGGCACCATATGAAGCCATGTATGGGAAAAGGTGCAGAACACCGGCATGTTGGGATGAGGTTGGTGAACGTAAGCTGCTTGGACCAGAAATGGTTGAGAAAATGGTGGAGAAGGTGAAAAACATTCAGCAGCATATCAAGGTAGCCCAGAGTCGACAGAAGAGTTATGCAGATAATCATCGACGAGACCTTGAGTTTAAAGTTGGAGACATGGTTTTTCTACACATATCTCTATGGAAAAAGGTCATGAGGTTTGGAAAGAAAGGGAAGATAAGTCCAAGGTACATCGGCCCCTTCGAGATTCTTGATCGTGTCGGGGCTATGGCCTATCGACTAGAACTTCCACCTACTATGGCCAAATTACATGATGTCTTTCATGTATCCCTCTTAAGGAAGTAAATACCAGACCCTTCACATGTACTCTCTTCTGAGGCGGTACAATTGTAAGATGATCTTTCTTATGAGGAGCAACCAGTGAAGATCTTAGATTGTAGAGAAAAAGTTCTATGAAATAAGACAATGCCCCTCGTCAAGGTGTTGTGGAGAAACCACAAGTTTGAAGAAGCGACTTGGGAATTGGAGGAAATGATGAAGCTGAGTTACCCACATCTTTTTTAGTGTGGGAAAAGGAAAATTTCGAGGGCAAAATTTCTTAAGGGGGGAATATTGTAACGACCCAAAGTTTCATTAATAGAAATACCTCTTGATCTAATTAAACGTCTCTTTATGTTTATATAAAATGTCAACTTATTTGGATTTATGTTAAGAATTTTGACCGTTGCTAATATAGCCGTTGAACAGTGATCACATGATTAGTATAAATATACAGCTTTAACAAATCCAAATTTACCCAGACAAAGGAAGTGATGGCCTCATCCAGTAGAATTGCCCCATACGAAGCCCATTTGTTAGAGCTCAGAAAGGAGGTGGCATCCTTGGGCTTTGCTCTTGACCAATCCCAAGCTGAGCTTCATCATGTCTAGCTCGAACGGGACCATCTGCGGGAGAAGTGGAAGTTGATAAAAATTACCACTTGAGCGATGTTATCCGAGCCACCCCAAGAGTCTGTCACCATCACACACCTTACCCTTAGGTCTTATACGGATGTTTTAAGGGGTTATGTAACTAATATATAGTACTATGTTCATGTACATTATTTTTTGTATATAATAATGAATATACTTTCTTGTCATTATTGATACATTGTAAATAGTTTTTAAAGTACAAATAATGTTTTTAGTTATTATTTAATTAAGAATTATATTTTACTAAATTAAGGGATTTTTGAATTAAATAATATTTTAATAAAATATTATTATTATTATTATTAAATTAATTTTTATTAAATATAAATGATCTTATAATTTTATGAATGCAATTGTAATTTTTATTAAGGTTTGAAAGCCATTTCTGTCAAAACCCGTGAATTTTCGATAAATGTCGGTTTTTATTTTAAAAGTGAAAATTAACATATTTATAAAATTATTTAGATAAAATAAATGTTATTTCTGGAATCAGGACGTCGAAATTATCCAACAGTGAATTTTTCATAATTTTCTGAGACAGTCAAATTTTTGGGTAAAAATTAAATACTGTTTAAATATATAATGTGTTTTATGACATCATAATGACCCAATAGTGAGGTAATAAAATACTATAATCATTATTTTCGGCCAATATATGTTTTACCATTAAAATAATGTGATTTTCGGTTTGTTTGAATTACTTTTCAAAGCATTAAAGGACCCCTTAAGACTTATTAAACACCTTGTCTTTTTAAATTAATTTCCATGAGAGTGTGACTCACCTCCACAAAAGAAACCCTATTATTTTAAGAAGTTCGGACTCTGGACTTATAAAATATTGTTTTCCTCTTCCCTTTTCCAAAAACCATGGGCAAAAACCATGGTATAGTTTGTGGTTTGGATTAATTTAATATAAGGGGTCCCAAACCTAAATAATAAAGAATTACCTCACCTTTCCTATATAAACCCACCCAAGCTCCCAATTCCTCCTCACTCAAAGCCTTTGGAGTTCGTACAACCTATGCCCTACTCTCTCTATAATCCTCCCAAGGTGCCCCAAGCTCCCAAGAAGCCTCTCTCAATCCTCTCTCAAGCCTTTGGAAGCACACTTCCAAGTAAGGTTTTTTTCTTCCTTTCTCATTTTTGTCCAATTTTATTTAAGTTGTTTCGCCCTTTTAATTTCAATTATGAATGTTGGGGTATAGTTTAGCACCTCCATCATACTGCCCTCTTTATGTTTTAATTATGGGATACCCCTTTCTCTCTCATTAAATGCCTTCCATGTACACCCGTTACTATGCCGAAATTCTGAAAGGAACTTCTCTCTCCTCATTTACATTCAAGAAATACTTTTGTATCATGAATCTAAATCCCATTAAAATTGTTGGGAAATGTATCTATATGACCTACTCACTGTACATTACATGTAAATATTATGAGGAACCCCTTTCTCTCTCATCAACCATTTTTATGAATTTTTATGTCACGCTGTTACGGTGCCGAAATCACACCGATTTTCTAAGCCAATGCCATTGTGTAGTGAATACCATGCCCATTTCTCCATCAAGGGTATTCACCTTTATGCACATTTACTTATTGATTATAAAGTTTCATGTATTAATTCCACATTCCTTTATCGTGGAATAAATTATTATGTTTTATGAATCCATGTTTTATGATCCATGTGGCACACTTATGCATGAAATGAAATGTTTAAGAAGGGTGTGCCCTTATAGCGCTCCAATGCATTGGGTAAAGTATACTATCATGATACATCATGTACAATGAGTGTCTACTCATGCTAATTCAAGTGAATTGAGGGTTTACTCGTGATTTATGTGCAATGAGGATTTACTCATGCTCCATGTGCAATGAGCCTTGGATCATGCTAATTCCATGTTAAGTGTTGTTGTCACATTTCCATGTTATGATTATCATGCTTTATCATGCCTTTATGTTCATGTTTCTATTATTCTCTATTGATATGCCTATTGCCTAACATGTATTGTACTCCTTATGTTATTCCATGTGTACTCCCTTACTGGGCTTTATAGCTCACTCTTTTCTTATGCATGTCCCCAGGTTATCCCATGCAATGCTAAGTACAATGGAATGTAGTGGTCATGTAAAGGAAGTTTTCAATAAAGATGTTGTATTTCATGTTTTAAGTTTTTATGTAATTATCCTAAGCCCCAAATACACTAAACCTCTCGATCTTCTTTGTTGTATCAAGTGAAGTTTTATGTAATAAATCATGTTTAAGTTTGTAATAAAAGAAGGGTTATCATACCCCACCCCCGGACATCACCCCCACCCCAAACACCCCCCCCCCCCCCCCGCACCCCCTGACCCCCCCCCCCCCGCACACCGGACAACCCACCCCACCCCCAGACAACACGCCCCCCCCCCACACCCCCGAACACCCCGCCCCGCCCCCAGACAACCCCCAACACCCCCGGACAACACCCCCACCCCCGGACCCCCCCCAATTGTGCAACTATACAATAGAACAATTGGTCATTAGGCTGTTAAGACATTAGGGAAATTGTCCAGTTGGCCAATTTTTCAATTGGATGTTAGAACAAATGGCCATTAGGCCATTATGCCATTATTCTAATTGTATAACTATACAATAGGCCAATTGGCCGTTAGGCCAATTAGTCATCATGTCATTAGCCCCTTCAGAGAAAATATGCTCCGAATGACCTAAAACCATATGAAAACAATAGGAATATTATTCGGGACATGTAGGAGGAGACGACACGTCCATCGGACGTGCGGTGCGCGTGATACGACCGAATGTGTCGTTTTCAGCAGTTCGACGCGCTCTAAAAGGGCGTGTTGGGTGGTCAAAACCACCCAAACGACCTTAGAATTCCATAAAATCATATGACAACAACCTTGGTGTGAATTTTGAAATGGTCGAGCAGACGACACATCAATTAGAGGTGTCTTTTGTCTGCGGTGACCGAAAACGTATTTCCGGAGTCATAAAAGACCAAAACGGCGTGTGCCGGTCGAATTCAAAGAAAAACATGCTCCGAATGACCTAAAAACACACGAAAACAATAGGAATATTATACGTTACATGTAGGAGGAGACGAGATTTCCATCGTACGTGCGGTGCGCGTGGTACGACCGAATGTGTCGTTTTCAGCAGTTCGACGCGCTCTAAAAGGGCGCATTGGGTGGTTAAAACCACCCTAACAACCTCATAATGCCATGAAATCATAGGAAAACAACAGTGGTGTGAATTGTGAAATGGTCTATTGGATGAAACTTCAATCAGAGGTGTCATTTGACCGCGGTGACCGGAAATGCGTTTCTGAAGTCATAAAAGACCAAAACGGCGTGTGATGGTCGAATTCAGAGAAAACGTGCTCCGAATGACCTGAAACCACACGAAAACAATATTAATATTATTCGTGACATGTAGGAGGAGACGGAACGTCCATCAGACGTGCGGTGCGCGCAGTACAACCGAATGTGTTGTTTTCAGCAGTTCGACGCGCTCTAAAAGGGCACATTGGGTGGTCAAAACCACTAGAACAACCTCAGAATACCATAAAATCATACGACAACAACCATGGTGTGAATTTTGAAATGGTAGGATAGAAGACACGTCAATCAGAGGTGTCGTTTGACCGCGGTGACCGGAAACACGTTTCTGGAGTCATAAAAGACCAAAACGGCGTGTGACGGTCGAATTCAGAGAAAACGTACTTCGAATGACCTAAAACCACAAAAAAAACAATAGGAATATTATTCTTGACATGTAGGAGGAGATGAAACATGAATCAAACATGCGGTGCACATGGTACGACCGAATGTGTCGTTTTCAGCAGTTCAACGCGCTCTAAAAGGGCGCGTTGTGTGGTCAAAACTGCCCGAACGACCTCAGAATGCCATGAAATCATACAAAAAAAACCATGGTGTGAATTGTGAAATGGTCAGGCAGAAGGTACGTCAATCGAAGGTGTCGTTTGACCACGGTGACCGGAAACGCGTTTCCAGAGTCATAAAAGACTAAAACGGCGTGTGACGGTCAAATTTAGAGAAAATATGCTCCAAATGACCTGAAACCACAAAAAAATAATAGGAATATTATTCATGACAGGTAAGAGGAGACGACACATCCATCAGACATGCGGTGTGCGCGGTACGACCAAATGTGTCATTTTCAGCAGTTCGGCGCGCTTTAAAAAGGCGCGTTGGGTGATAAAAACCACCCTAATGACCTCGGAATTCCATGAAATCATACGACAACAACCCTGGTATGAATTGTGAAATTTTCAGGCAGAATGCACGCCAATCATAGGTGTCTTTTGACCGCGGTGACCAAAAACGCGTTTCCAGAGTCATAAAAGACCAAAACGGCGTGTGACGGTCGAATTCAGAGAAAACATGCTCCAAATGACCTGCAACCACACGAAAACAATAGGAATATTATCCGTGATATGTAGGAGGATACTACACATCCATAGTACATGCGGTGTGCACAGTATGACCGAATGTGTTGTTTTCAGCAGTTCAGCGCGCTCTAAGAGGGCGCGTTGGGTGGTCAAAACCACCTGAATGACCTCAGAATGCCATGAAATCATACTAAAACAATAGTGGTGTGAATTGTGAAATGTTTGGGTAGATGGCATGTCAATCAAAGGTGATGTTTAACCGCGGTGACCGGAAACGCGTTTCCAGAGTCATAAAAGACCAAAACGGTGCGTGATGGTCGAATTCAGAGAAAACGTGCTCCGAATGACCTGAAACCACAAAAAACAATAGGAATATTATTCGTGACATGTAAGAGGAGACGGAACATCCATCAGACGTGCAGTGTATGCGATATGACCGAATTTGTCGTTTTCAGCAGTTCGACGCGCTCTAAAAGGGCGCATTGGGTGGGCAAAACCACCCGAACAACCTCAGAATGCCATTAAATCATACTAAAACAACCGTGGTGTGAATTGTGAAATGTTTAGGCATACATCACGTCAATCAAATGTGTCATTTGACCGCGGTGACCGGAAACACGTTTCTGGAGTCATAAAAGACCAAAATGGCGTGTGACGGTCGAATTCAGAGAAAACGTACTTCGAATGACCTGAAACCACAAAAAAACAATTGGAATATTATTCGTGACATGTAGAATGAGACAGAACGTCCATCAGACGTGCGGTGCGCGCGGTACCACCAAATGTGTCGTTTTCAGCAGTTTGGCGAGCTCTAAAAGGGCGCATTGGGTGGTCAAAACCACCCAAACAACCTCATAATGCCATGAAATCATAAGAAAAAAACCATGGTGTGAATTTCTAAATGGTCAGGTAGAATAAAATTCAATCGGAGGTGTCGTTTGGCCGCGATGACCAGAAACGCATTTTCGAAGTCATAAAAGACCAAAACGACGTGTGACGGTCTAATTTAGAGAAAACGTGCTCCGAATGACCTGAAACCACATGAAAAAAATATTAATATTATTCTTGGCATGTAGGAGGAGATGAAACATTCATCGGACATGCGGTGCGCACAGTATGACTAAACGTGTCGTTTTCAGCAGTTCGGCGCGCTCTAAAAGGGCGCATTGGGAAGTCAAAACCACACGAACGACCTTAGAATGCCATGAAATCATACTAAAACAACCGTGGTGTGAATTGTAAAATGTTCGAGCAGACTTCATGTCAATCATAGGTGTCGTTTGACTGTGGTGAACAGAAACGCGTTTCCGGAGTCATAAAAGACCAAAACGGTGTGTTTCGGTCAAATTCAAAGAAAACGTGCTCTGAATGACCTGAAACCACACGAAAACAATAGGAATATTATTCATGATATGTAGAAGGAGACGACACGTCCATTATATGTGCTGTGCTCATGAAAAATATTCCTTTTTAGATGACAAAACACTTTCAGAAACTAAAGCAAAGACTCCAAAACAAGAAAAAAGAATTCCTAAAATGATAACATTTCTTAAATTGGGGGTTTTAAATTATTATAGAACCCATGAGATGTTAGATTTCATTTTATTATATGTATATAATAACTGAATAAATATTTCAAATTTACATTTGTTTTTTTAGTTGTTTTATTTGTAGGTTTCTAAAGCAGATGGTTGTGGATCATTGAAGCACGTCTATCATTTATTGTTTATGATGATCTTGATGTTTATGGTTTTTGGATTTGTTTTCCATTTTTTATGATTTATAAGCTGTTTTTTTATTCTATACCATGAATTTAAAAAAAATATATTTCCAGTTTAGCGAGCACCGCAGGCGGTTGCTATAGGTTGCCTGCTAACCTCAACAGCGACTGCCATTGGCGGTCGCTGTATGCCAGCATTTTGGCCATCTTTAGAGACTGCCGATGGAGGTCGCTGTAGGCCATAATTTCATCCATCTTCAGTGACTGCCATTGGCGGTCACTGTAGGCCTACAACGTCGGGCCTAAAGCGACTGCCATTGGTGGTCGTTGGGCGGTCGCTATAGGCTGAATTTTTAGTAGTGTTTGTTGATGTTTTTTTATAGTTGGGGATGTCTTAGTAGATAGGAGATATGATTTTCAGGACTGAAGGGGTAGACTATAAGTGAGTGTCTGGCCATATCTCATTGTAACGATCCTTAAGTTACCATGTATTTTTGGGAAAAAGTGTCTTTTATGAGTTGTTTGATCTGATTCTAGACTTTTTCTAAATATTTAATCCGAGACTTGTCTTCCCAGTTGAATTTTTATTGATAGAGTTCATGATCTTTAATCTCATAATTTATGTTCTATTATTTTTTATTGATGTTTTGGATTACCATTCCCCCAAGAAGATGTTTGAATAGACCTCAGGAGGGAGATGCTAATGAACCACACCAAGAAAAACCTCAAGTTGATTAGAACCTTGTAGAGGTTTTTGTGCACGCGGTCTAAGATTTGGGTTATGGAGTTTCACTTGTTCCTGTTTAGGATGTATAGGTTGTACCTCAGAGGGACGATAACCAAGATCATGCCCAGAACTTTCTTTGTTTGAATCCACTATCTTTATAAGGTACCAATTATCCTCCGGATGTGGAGGATTAGTTTAAAAGGTTGATAAAATTTTTGAGTTCTTAGATATGACAAACTCAATTAAGGTGAAATGTGTCATCTTTAAACTTGAATGGCCTAGTAGAAGGTGGTGGGATTCTTTTGTCCCAGTAGGAAAAAATATGGGATTTAAGCAGAAATACTTAAAGGATATTTTCATGGATAAATTCTATCTAGAATCAATGGTGTTGGCCAAGTCTATAAAGTTCCTTAAACTTCAGCAAGATGATCAGATAATGACCTATTATGCCAACCATTTTGTTTAGATTTTTCATTTCTCACCTGAGGTGGTAGAGAAGTTGAAGTATCGAAGGTTTGATATGGGTCTTCAAGAAGATATATGATATCATGTCTTCTTGTTGAATATCACCTCATATGATGAAATTTTGGATAGTGATTTGATGGAGGAACTTGACTTTGTTGGTAATCCAATTTTGAAGGGATTTCCTCATACTCCTAGTGACAGTTTTGATGGTCCCTTTAAGGAGAAGAGGGAGTGGGAAGAGTCTCTTGGTGGAAACCGTAGTGGTGGATCTTGGTAAAAGACTTCTTTTAAGTCTTCTATAATATATGGTAAGGGACCACTAACTTATTTCTAGTGTGGAAAATTGGGCACTCAAAGTGAGTTTTCATAGATAAAACAAATATTTGTAACTCTTTTGAACACTTATAGAACTTTCAGATGTTTTTCCATGCTTTTACCACCTCACGAAGTGGTATGGGATTGAAAGTACCAGGAGGATCTGCAGAACAATCAAACTCTTCAAGAACAAAGGGTTTCCAGCCACAAGAACTAGAAATGAGGCTTCTTCATGCAGTGGATGAATCTCCAATGGAAGCTGATACGGGTCCTATGATAGTGAAAGTTACCATTACCATTGCTTCATATTTAGAGACTACTTTATTTAATACTGACTCCTCTCATTCCTCTATATCTATCCGTATTGTGGAACTATTGAATTTTCCTATAGAGATCATGCCATATGTAATGGATATTTATATTCGTCTCAAGATGAAGAAAGAGCGGTGTGTCCAATTCCCCTCTTTCAATTTTCTCTATTAATAGTTGAGCTTGTTTGGGAATTTTTGGTTTAGGATATGAAACCTTCATATGTAATTATTGGGATATATTGGTTGATCACTCATAAATCTCATATCGATTGTTACTTTCAGTGAGTCTCTTTTATTTCCCTCGATGGGGTGTGTCGTGTCTTTCTGGGAGAATGGGACCTGAGGTCGAGTCGAGCTGGACCTTCTCTTCTAGAGTTGGGTAGGATGATATCCATTTTTTCCTTTGAACTGGAGTAGGAATATTTGAGTTTTGATCTCTCTCAAGTAGCATATGATTTTCCTGATGTGTTTCTATTAGATTTTTTTGGTTTACACCAGATAGGGAGGTGGAGTTCTCTATCAACTTGGTACCAGGTACCCAACCAATTTCTATTCCTTCCTACCAAATGACACTAGATGAACTAAAGGTGTTAAATAATTAGTTTGATGACTTGATGTCTGGAGGATTTATCCAACCCAATGTGTTACCTTGGATAATGTTAGTGATTTTCACTAAGAAGGGTGAAAAAACTCTTCCCCTGTGTGTTGAGTATCAACATCTCAATTGGGTCACAATCAAGAATAAGTATTTGTTTCTCCATATTGATGATTTTTTGACCAACTGAAAGAGGTGAAGTGGTTCTCAAAGATTAATCTTCGTTTTGGTTACCACTATATTAGGATCAAGGAGTCTGATATCTCTAAGACTATTTTTAGAAGTATGTATAAGTACCTTGTTATGCCTTTTGGTTTGACCAATTCTCCTCCTATGTTTATGGAATTATTGAAAAGGATATTTCACCAATAGCTCAATTCTTTTTTAGTGGTATTTTTGGATTAAATCTTGGTTTAATCCAAGATTAAGGAGGAATTTGTGAATTGCTTGAGAGCGGTTTTGGAAATATTTATAAATCAAAAACATTATTCCAAGATTTATAAATGCATATTCTAGATTTAGGAAGTAAATTTCTTAGGACATGTGGTTTTTGAACATGGTATTTCAATTGATCCTGAGAAGGTGAAAGCTATTATTACCTAGGAGGATCCAATAAATGTCTTTGAGATTCAACGATTCTTGGGCTTGGTGGGGTATTATCATTGTTTTATGAAGGATTTCTCAAAGTTGGTTTCTTTATTGATCTCTCTTACTTAGAAGGGAGTAAAGTTATTATGGTACTCAAAATTTTAGGCTTCATTTGATGAGTTGAATCATCATTTGACTTCAAATCTTGCGTATACTCTTCCAAAAGTTGGGTGGGGCTATGTGGCCTTCTATGATGTATCAAGTTTAGTTTTGGGTTGTGTTATTATATAGGATGATCACATGGTGGCTTATGGTTCTCATCAGCTTTGGCCTCATGATAAGAAATATACCATACATTATATTAAATTTACAGATGTGATTCATGATCGAAAGAGTTATAGACATTAAATTTTCAGAGAAAGGTTTAACATCCACTCGATCAAAAAATATTGAGTTATATATTCTAAAAAAAATATTTGATCCTTCGGTAGAGGTGATGGGTGGAGTACTTATAGTCTTTTGAATTTTACATTTCCTACACCCCTTGTAAGAATAATGTTTTTACTGATTCTCTTAGTAGTAAACTTCTATCCTAGACTTTGAGGAATAAAATTTGATGGATTTCTTTACTCTCATGAATTTTGAAATTTGGGAGGATGAGACCGAGGTTGTTTTGGTGAGTGTTTGATTGATATCCTAACCTATTTATTTGATTCTATAGGAATAATAGTTTGATGATGAGTTCTAAGGAATTAAGGATTCTTTATATGGTGGGGAGACCATCAGAGAATGGTCTCTATCTTCTGAGGGTATCCTTTACTTTAGGTTATGGTTTGTTGTTATGTTACCTATGAGGAAGGCTGTGATGGGGGATTTTTATCATTCCCAGTGGGTGGTACACCCTAGAACAATGGATATGTTTTATGATATGAGGTATCATTTCTAGTGGCCAAGTATGAGATGGAACATTGCTGATTTTGTTTCTCATTTTTATACTTATTAGCAAATTAAGGCCAAGCATTAGGAACTTTAGGATTGCTTCAACCACTTACTATGATTACTTGGAAGTGGGATGATATATTTATGGACTTTTTTGTGTATTATCATGTACACCTCAAGGAAATAATTCAATTTGGGATTGACCAATTGATCAAATTAGACCACTTTATTCCCATTATTGATACCACTAAATTTGAGGACTTAGGAATTATGTATGTGTGGGAGATCATTGGATTTCATGGTGTTATATATGCCATTATTTTCAATAGGGATCCCCAGTTCACTTATCTTTTTCTGGAGAGGCCTTCAGGAGGTGATGGGATCCCAAGTTAAGTTGATCATAACATATCATCCTTAGAAAAATGGTTAGACAAAATGAGATATACAGATTCTTGAGGATATGCTCTATGCTTGTATTCTTAACTTTGGAGGAGCTTGGTATTTCTATTTGGGACTGATTGAATTTTCCTATAACAATAGTTAGCATTCATTCATCAATATGGAACCCTTTTAGGCATTGTAAGGATGACCATGTAAATATTCACTTAGTTGGTAAGATATTGGAGAATCTTCCCTAGTTAGACTTAGTTTGTCCCAAGAGATTATGATAAAGATTTAGTTGATTCATTGGAGAATGGAAATTTCACAAAGTCATTATAAATCCTACGTTGATCGTTGTTGATTCCCTTTGAAATTATCGATTGGTGACCTGGTGTTTTTGAGATTTTCACCTTGGTTGGGTCACTGGTGGCTTGGAAAACAAGGAAAGTTAGCACTGAGATGCATGCAACCATTTGGGGCTGTTGAGAAGATTGGGAAGGAGGATTACAATTTGGATTTTCCACCTCAGATGACATTGATCTATAACATGTTTCATGTTTCAAATCTTAGAAAGTATCTCTTTGACCTATCCCATGTCTGGAGCTGGGAGTACCTTGATGTGGATCTTGATTTTCCATGATCAAGTAGCTGATTAGTATTATTGATTCTCTAATAATGGTCCTCCATGGAAAATATATACCTTTGGTTTAGGTGTTTTGGAAACATGGTTCTGATTCTGTAAAGACCCAGAAATCCTGTGGATTTTTTTTAATACATGGGATTTTTATAAGTCCGCAAAAATTTACGGCGCTTGATTCCGAGGCCCGGAATCAATTTCTGAAGTTTTTTTCGGGTACATTCAGTAAACGTACGAGCGGATTTTTATAACTTTTGAACCGGTGCTCAGAATTGAAACCTGAGGGAACCGTTGAACTTGCAGCACCGGTATTCACTTAAGGAGACTTTCACCTCAACGACAGTTGGTTGAGAATAAAAGTTAGTTTTTGGGTTTTCATAAAATAATAATAAAATAAAGTGAGTTACACTTTATTTTATTTGAGCCTCCATGTGGGTGACTGATAGTTGAAAACTCCTCTTGGAAGTTGGAGGTGAGACCACCACACCTTAACCTCCCATGAGAGGTTATGGTGGTGGGGAGCTCAAGAACATAACCTCCCGCAAGAGGTTATGTCATGGGGACCACACAGGGCTAAACCCCCTATTGACGAAGGAGGATATAACCTCTCAACTCTCTCTCATTAATGAGGGAGAGCCTCTTCACCTCCCCTAATTAATACTTTGTTCCAAATCTCATGGATTAATTAAGGGGATATGTGTAATTAATTCTCCAATTTGAATTTTGTGCCAACAAAATAATAGAAAAACTCATTGTTCTATTATTTTCACTTGGCATTTGGGTGGAAGTTGGGAAGGAGGATTATTGGGAGAAGAGAGAATTCTCCCAATGAAGAACGGAGAATGAAGAACGCATTCTTCCAATGAAGAATGTCGGAAAAAATCCTTCTCCGACTTCTTCCCCGGACACCTACCGACGTGGAGAGTCTTCCACGAGACGACGCAACCCGGGATTGGAAGTGTGCGTGCCGAACGTGATGAACGACGATTATCCTTCGTCTTCTTCCCGCTAATTCACCAACAACGAACGACAATTATAGGTAGGATGTTAAATTCATTTGTTTGTCTTGTTCTTCCTTTCTATGGAATAAAGAAGGTTGTTGAGTTTAATTCTCTTGAACCATTTGCTATCACCTTAAACGCAGAGGATACGAGACAACCTAACAGGGCCCAACATCCTCTGTCGATTTTCCTTCTTATGGTGTTCTTCGGCATGGAGACGTAACAACAACGAGGCGACGAAGGCGGAAATGAAAAAGGTTGTGATTCCCGCGGCCTTCGCGAATCGCGCCACCCCCGTGGTGCATGGTGCTTCCGAACGAACACCACCGGCCCACACCGGCCCGAGCCGCGTCGAACCGGCCTGCCCGGCCGCCACCCAACCACTGGACCGCTTGCCCGCGGCCTACCCACGCCCCGCCCGCCCTGCCCGACGCACTACCGGCCTGCCCGCGCCCTGCCCGGCGCCCCGCCGGCCTACCCAGGACAACACCCGGCCTCCCGCGCAGCCTACCCGCGGCCTTCCCGGTGCCCTGCCAGCCTGCCCGAGCCCCACGCAGCCAGCCCGCGCCCCGTCCGCCCTGCTCGGCGCCCTGCCGACCTGCCCGGTGCCCCACCGGTCTGCCCGGCACCCTGCCGACCTGTCCAGGCCGCCACCCAGGCTCCCGTCCTCCCGACCGACCTTCCGGCCTACCCGGTGCCCTGCTCGGCCGCCACTCGGCCTGCCTGGATGCGCCCCGATTCCCGGCTGAACCGGCCGAGCTGCACCGGCCTCTCGATCTGGCCTACAACGTCCCTCGCGGTGTCACTGGATGAACCGGCATGACCTTCCGAGCTGAGCCGCCCAAGCCGTGCCCCACGTGGTGCCAGCCGAATCGGCCCCGGCCTCCGGACCGAGCTGCCTACGCGACAACCTCTGGGTCGAACTGTCCTTGTAGTCCGCTGGGCCAAACCCAACGGACCGAGCCAAACCTAATAGGCTGGCCCGCCCAATGGGCCGGGCCAGACCCAACAAGTCAAACCGAGTCGACCCAGACTGGGTCGGCCCAGACTGGGTTGGGTCGAGTTGGTCCGACTGGGTCGGACCAGACCTGGGCCCACTAGTTACTGTTACTTCCTTTGGCCATATCTTTGGCACCAGAAGACCGTTTGACGAACGGTCAGTGACACTGGTTTTATTGGAGCTCGAAGGTCCCTTTGATTATACCCCACTGGAGTTCGGGGTAATGTTGAGATACATTCAGGTTGGATCGTACACAAATCCAACCGGGCCCCCAAGACTAAAAAACTTATAACTCACAGACCGGGTGTCCGATTGATGCGTCGTCTGTTGCGTTGAGACCCCTATGACAAGGCAGAACTTTGAGATAATTCTACGTGGGACTTCACGATAGTTATATTATCGACATGTATCTCATGTAGCGGACCCTCCCGGAGATGAGTGAGTGGAGTACGGAGACCTAGTAGCTGGCTGAGACCTGACGACTACTTGACCGATTCGACTTGGAGTGATTCGACTAGCCCAGTGGGGAGCACCTGGTTGCGGCGGCAAACCCACAGCGGAGGAGCGCCTGGTAGTTGGTGGCAGACCCATAGTGGGGAGTGCCTCTATGTGAGCACGGTAGACCCACGATACTCGACAGGAGGAGTACCTCAGTAGTCCAAGGTTAGTGGGAAGCGCTTGGTTGTGGCGGCAGACACACTGTGCTTGACAGAGGAGGATTTCTCCAGCAGTTGTGGTTTCGACAATGTGAATAAAAATTCTGGTTGAGCCGAGTCAGTAACTTTTGTGTTTACCTCATGATTGAGATGGATTACTTGATAACTTAGGTATATGTATGGGCATATACCTAAGTGTAGTTATCTGTTGATTTCTTACTTTGTGGTTTATCCTTATTGGATTTTGTGAAACCTTGAGAGTCTTGGGGTCCCTACTGAGTATCATTATACTCACCCCTACACGGGCTTTGCCTAAACCTCATTGTATTGGTTGCAGACGACGAAGAACGTTGACTGAGGCTGAGAGTACCAGGATTGGATGGTATCTAGAGGTGGACCACATGGCGTGACAGTATACGGAGGAGACAGATGGACGTGGAGTGTTGTGGAGGCTATCTGTACCTACCCTTCAGGTAGGATCCGTGGCGAATGATCCAAGAGCTAATTTACACCTTTCAGCTAGTTTTTTCCTTTTTAGTTGTACTTGTACTTTACAGTTGGGATTGTATTTCCGGACCCTTTACTTTTCATCACTCCTTTTGTATACAGTTTTACTTAGTGTTTTTCTTCCAGCTTATACTATGTTGTGTGTGTTTATAATTTATAAAGGAAATGCCTTCCCAGTTTTAGGGATTTACGCCTTTGGTGCTAGTCTCTAGCCCCTGGCCTATGGAAGGCAGGCTTGGGGTAGTCACAACACGGGTCCCGAGGACGGGTCGTGACAAATTGGTATCAGAGGATTTAGTTCTACCGTAGAAATTATGACTCTGATATTTCTTTTATTTGAAGTAATAATGTTAAGGGTATTGAGTGTGGTTCTTAGTTTAGGGAGTCCAGTGTTAGTGCGGCAGCTGACGTATCCATACACCAGGACCCAGACTTTTGATCTCCGACTTAGTGCATGAAAACACTGATTGCGTGTGTGTTTTCAAAAGTTTTCTTTAAGTCAGCTCAACCAGGTCAGCTCACCAGGTATAACTTTTGACTGTGTCACATCTGTTTAGGATACCTCCACGCAGACAACCAGTTAGAGTTCTGAGAGAGTACCCAATGATGGCACACCGAGCATCGAGGCTTCAGTACAGGGCCCTCTTGCTATTTTGGCACCTTCAGGTGGTGTACCAGTAGCACCACCACCCATTGGGTAGCAGATTCCACCAGCCACACTAGCGGATGATGTACGCCGATTGAGCACGTTACACGAGTTCCAGCGGCAGAGGCCTCTGAGGTTACGAGGCAAGACAGATTCCCAAGCAGTAGAGGACTGGATGGAGGTGATTTCTTGAGGTATCCACTTAGTTGAGACACCCGTAGAACAGATAGTGATCTTAGCTACTAGTGTTTACTAGTGAGTGACCATGAGGTTGGTCCACATAGTGATGAGTCTTAGGTATGTGGACCATTGCCCGAGATTGTACCTCCAGGTAGTGTGTCAGCTATATCACTACCTGTTGGTCAGCAGTTACAACCGGCGGTACTAGTAGATGACACATGTAGGCTTAGTGCCTTACACGTGTTTCAACATCAGATACCCCTTAGGTTCTGAGGTGATCCCAACTCACATGCGGCTAAGGACTGGCCTGAGGAGGTGGCTGAGAGTTCTCTAGAGCTTGTACAGCTTCGTCAGGACGACATGTTGGTAGCTGAGTATTCATCAAGGCATACCGATCGTTCCCGGTACTCGATGAATACAATACGATCAGTGCTTTGGGGCTTGGAATACCAAGCGAGGTGTGTTTTAGGAAATCCGAGCCAATACCTTTTCTCTAGATGCTAGAGAGAACCTTTGTGGTTGAATTTTCTTTGGCTAAGCGGATACAACCAGTGAATGTTAGTAGTGGGAAAGCAGGAAACTGACACCAGTCTCAGAGACTTGGGCGTTCAAGAAGTTTTGGAAAGAGGATGTGACATGGACATATGAATCTGCAGGGCAGAAAACGTGGAAGTAGAGCTAGGAGAGAAGCATGAGGTGGTGTACAATTCGACATGTTACAACCACCCAACTTTTTAGTCCCCGCCAGGCTCAGGGAACTGGAGGGCAGGTGAAGAGAGTAGCTGCATGCGGTCAAGGAGTGTGACCCAAGGGCTCTAGGAATGATTCAAGGTATGGTCTGTGTCTAATATTAGCAGCCGTATCAATAGACATAGGTACCAATCATTCCTTCCTTCCAAGAATCTTGTCCTAGACCTAGAGTTTCTGGTTAAACCGTTGACTTGAATCTCACGTCTGGAGATACCTTTGGGAGGAGACTCGATAATCACACTTACACCGATGGTGTGATATGACCCTTGAGGCGAGAGTTTCGGTTGGAACCTCTCGGTGGCAGCGTCGAGTCCTTACGACGTTAGTTTGGGTATGGACTGGGCAACCACAGTTCATACACAGATTTAATGTATTAGGCAAAAAGGTTGTGGTTTATCTACAACATTGGGATGAGGTTTTCCTTAGTCGGCGAAAAAGGAACCCAGACAGCACAGGTTAAACTCATGCATAGGAGGGTGCAACCGATCACTTTTGAGTCGGCCAGCCTTACCCTCGTGGCAGCAGGAGTTTTGATTTTTCAGTTCCAAACAGAAGTGACAGAACATGGGGAAATATTTTCAAAAGATGTTTCCAGGATTACCCCCCCAAAGGGGGAGGGATGTCTTCTTTGCATGGATACTACCAGAGATTTGTTCCAGACTTCTCCAGAGTTGCAGCACCACTATCAGCCTTTAAGAAGAAGGGGTAACCCTTCGTGTGGACAGAGAGATGCCAGCAGAGCTTTTAGGAGTTGAGGCAGAGGCTGACTAGTTCCCCCATCTTGAGACTTCCGGAGGAAGGCATAGGGTATGTAGTCTACTTCGACACATTAGGGACTGGACTCGAGTGTGTCCTGATGTAGGAGCGAGCAGTGATCGCGTATGGTTCTCGGCAGCTGAGACAACACGAGCAGAACTATGCTACCCCTGACCTGGAGTTAGCAGTAGTGGTCTTCTCCTTGAAGATGTGGTGGCACTATCTGATGGACGAATGTTTTACCGTGTACTATGATCACAAGAGTATCAGGTATATATTCTCTCAGAAGGACCTGAACCTGAGATAACGACGAAGGCTTGAGTTACTCTAGGACTATGACTTTGAGATAGTCTATACTCTTGGGAATGGGAAATTTTTTGCAGATGTGCTCAGCAGGAGATCTCGTATACAGCTGCTTGGAGAGGCGACAGATTAGCTGGCTGCTTTACATATTTCTTATGTGGACCGAGATGAATCAACTTTCCTCCAATCTCTTACAGTCACTCCCCCACTTATTCAGCGAGTTAGGGAGGCATAATGTGGAGATGATAACTGCGAGACACGACGTGCTCAGACATCCATAGGGCAGACACCTGATGGATTTTCTGAAGGTGGGGAGCATATCATCCTCTTCAGAGGACGTACCTTGGTACCGGTGGCACTTCAAGAGGAAGTGTTAAGGGTTTTCCACAATTCCCCTCTAGAGGTACATTCAGGAGTGGCAAAGATGTACCAGGACCTTCGACGAAAACACTGATATTTAGGTATGAAGAAGGCGGTAGCAGAGTTTGTCTCTTGATGCCTCACTTGTCAGCAAGTGAAGGCGGAACACTAGGTACCAGCAGGCTTGGTCTAGCCTTTAGAGGTCCTAGAGTGGAAGTGGGATGGGATATCCATGGAATTCATGACGGGTCTTACACATACATCCAGGGGTCACGACTCGATTTGGGTGATTGTTGACCGACTCACCAAGTAGGCCCATGACCGTGCTGTCGTGACACGTCAAATTGATTATATTTGTAAGGTTGATTTATAGTCTAGGGAAGACCCTAGGTCGTCTCTCAAGGAGCATTGGTAGGTTTAGAGTGTTTATTTTTAATAAAAATGACTAAGAGAGGGGGTGGTTTTGAAAACAGTTTAAAACAATGACTTAGTTGAAATAGCCTAAAAAATGAGTGACCAAGTGGGTTTTGAGAAATATGAGATAAAAGGGTCGATGTGATTTCACTACAAACATATCAAGTTCATCGTTCATAGAGATTCATCTTGGGTTTAGAGTAATTCTTTGGTTGGAGTTAATTGGAATCCCGATTAATTCTTAAGCTTTTATTTCAATGCTTTAAGGACCCAACCTTGACGTAACAATCGTATTGTCAAGGTCCAGTACTTATGCATGGAATAAGATCTTCCAAATCATATTGAAATCTCAATAAGGTGGGTATGAAAAGGATTCTTGTGATGTCCAATCGTAACAACACAAGTCACGCACTCAAAACCTCACACCGATCGGTTAGAAATTAAGAGCATATCACTCACATGTATCAAATCAAGCATTCAAATCTGAAATAAAATAAGATACATGGAATGAAATGTTTAAAAACCCAAATTACTCCAAACCAGTAGCTAATGTATGCATCGGAACTCCCTTGACATGTGTGTAGCTCCCTCACAACGAACACCCAACTTTTAGCTCGACATCGGGAGGAGGTGGAAGCTCGGGTTGAACTCCTTCTTCATTGTTGATCCCCATATGAGGATAGGGGCCTCCAGAACCTCCAAGGTGATTAGAATACTCTTCTAGGACTCCAAATTGGCAGCACTTCACTCCTTGGCCGAACTTCCAAATGAGGATCCCAAGGTGTCCTTTTATAGGAAATGTGGGAGGTGGTTTTGGGCACACATATTTCATCAATCAACTTTCACGATGCGTTTCGGCCTTCATACAGTCTTATCTTGCTTTGGAGAAAATAGAAAAGTTGTATCCCTACCTCTTGAATATCTCCACCAAAAGTTTGGCATCGTTTGGACAACTAGAGCTCAAGATGTTGATAAAATACAGAACACCGCATTTGACTTGGTCCAAATTCGGTGTCTTGGACAGATCAGTTCGGATGGGCCCCATTCAAGCAGAATCATGATTAGGTTCCTTAATATGAAATGTAGAATATTGAATTTTGGACAGGCCCAAAAAATTTCAGCCCATTTACATGAACTGATTTCATGTAATATTCAAAACAGTGGACAGATGTCCATGGATCCATGCAATTTTGGCCCATTTTTCTTTCACTTCATCAAGGGCCCTCCAAATCACCTCCACCTACATTATAATTTTCAAAATACGTATTATTGACCTATTTAACAGTGATAAACACAAAATTATTGAATCATACATGAAGAAAAATTTGATAATATTTTTATAATTTTTAATACAAAATATGTTTAGCACAACGATGTAAGGGTGAAAATGAAACAGTGAATCGTGGTACGATCACACCCCCACACCTAAACATTTGCACTCCTAGGCAAGGTCACATATCCAAATGCAATGATGCATATATATATATATATATTTACAAAATCATGAAGATTTATCATTTGAGAGAATTTTATTTAAAGTAAATTGATCAATGCACGAATCACACCAAGGAGTTCTTCCTAGTGAAAATAGAAAAGGGTGTCTCATAAATCATATCATAGCGAAATTCAAAAAGGTTCATGATACCCAATTGAGAAAGTAATTCAGAAGTAAATCATGACACTAACTCTCCATGTGTGTGTGTGAAAACCATTTCATGCTATTCTTTCCACTTGCTATCCAATAAATATATGTTATTTTAACATTTTTCAGCTTAAATGATTTTGTCACCGAACCTGTCCTACATCGTTTGCAATCATATTTCAAGACCCACTCATTTAAGCATTCCCAGAAGTCAAACCATAAGCTCCCGACCTAGATATCCCCATATTTTGCACATTTCATCACTCCCCTCATTTTTTTTGAAGTTGCAATTGGAACAAATCTCACACTCATCTCTCAATCCTTGTTTGATCTCCTCACGACACTAATTGCAATAGTTATAACAAGATCAAAGGTTGAGGAGGAGTGGTTTTTGACCTGCCCAAGACACAACAAATTTTTTTTAAGGGCGTACAATAGTCTTACATTAGGTACACACGCATAGGTCAATCTGGTACAGTAATGAAACAGATCGGATAAGGAACGAACGTATGGAAATATCATTTAAAGCTGAAAAATATTAACCCAACATATATTTACCTTATATTAAGTAAGAAATAATCACACTTTGTGGTTTGGTGAAATTTTTTGGAGATATTAGCGACACAATTTTCCTAAAAACTACTCACATAATGGGCATCAATCATCTCAAAGGTTTCACATAGATACGACCATTTATATCATTGACAGAAAACCAATTCACTAAAAATCACAACCTGATGTTAAATTCATACAAATATTCTTTTTAGCCTTTGTTATGGTATTTTTACTTTCCCCACTTTATGGTCGCCACATCATGGAATTTCGAAATTGTTGATGGGGAAAAATAAAAATACCATAAAGAAGGCCAAAAAGAGAAAACAAAAGGAGAAAATGGTGAAAAATCCTAACTAACCCAGGAATGTATCCACCCCCACACCTAGAGAATGCAGTGTCCACACTGTAATAAAAGAGACTGTGGGAAGGAAGGATAAAACCTGGTGAGTGTTATTCATAGACCACTTCTTGAACATGGATTTCCTCCATTGGGGACTCCGGAATGGCTTCATGGAAGTGCTTCAGCCGCTGCCCATTGACAGTGAAGGTTTGCTTGGTGTCTTCATTTTGAACCTGGACAACACCAAATGGAGAGACATTAGTAACAATGTAAGGTCCAAACCAACGGGAACGAAGCTTACCAGGGTGCAACTTCAGCCTTGAATTGTAGAGGAGGACCTTCTGCCTGATGTGGAATTGACGATGAAGGATGAGACGGTCGTGGGCAGCCTTGGTTCACTCTTTATAAATTCGGGAGTTCTCATATGAATCTCTTCTCATTTCCTCCAACTCCTGAATCTGTAACTTCCTTTGAATACCTGCACCAGAAAGATTAGAATTGCATTGTTTAATAGCCCAGTAGGCCCGGTGCTCTACCTCAACAGGGAGGTGACAACTCTTCCCAAAAACTAGCCGATATGGTGACATGCCAATTGGAGTTTTGAATGCAGTACGGTAAGCCCATAACGAATCATCGAGTCTAAGACTCCAGTCTTTTCTGTTTGGCTGAACCGTTTTCTCAAGAATCTGTTTTACCTCTCTATTTGATACTTCGGCTTGACCATTTGTTTGTGGGTGATAAGCAGTAGACACTCGATGCCCAACCCCGTACCTGCGCAAAAGAGATTGCATTGTGCGGTTGCAGAAATGAGAACCCTGATCACTGATGATAAACCTAGGTAATCCAAACCTATAGAATATTTGGGTTCTCAAAAATTCCACAACTGTCTTGGAATCATCTGTCCTCGTGGCTCGTGCCTCTACCCACTTTGAAACATAATCCACTGTTAGAAGAATGTAAAGGTTCCCAAATGAATTGGGGAATGGTCCCATAAATTCAATGCCCCAAACATCAAAAATTTCATGGAAGAGTAAGGGTTGTTGGGGAATCTCATTTCTTTTAGAGACATTCCCCATTCTTTGACAGCGAGGACAAGATTTACAGAATTCATGGGCATCCCTAAACAATGTGGGCCAAAAGAGACCAGAATCTAAGACCTTGCGAGCAGTCCGTTGGGGACCAAAGTGGCCCCCACAAGCAAGTGTGTGGCAGAACCTAAGGACAGATCGAAACTCACTATCGGGAACACAACGCCTAATAACTTGATCACTACATGTGCGCTAGAGGTAGGGGTCATCCCAAATGTACCAACGAGACTCATGTTTTAGACGGTCGACCTGGTTTTTGGTGAAATCAGCAGGAATGCAAGACGCTACCAAATAATTTACAATTTCAGAATACCAAGGAATAACATCTTGCACTCGGTACAATTGCTCATCAGGAAACAATTCATTTATGGGAATACAGGAGGATGAGTCAATGTCCGAGGGTGGGAGAATCCTACTGATATGGTCAGCAACCACATTATCTGCTCCTTTTTTATCCCTAATTTCTAGATCAAATTCCTGAAGGAGGAGCATCCAGCGAATGAGACGTGGTTTGGCTTCTGGTTTCTTTAGGAGATATCAGAGGGCTGCATGGTCTAAGAACACAAAGACTTTGGACCCTAGAAGGTATGGCCGGAATTTATCCAAGGCAAACACAATGGAAAGAAATTCTTTTTCAGTAGTGGTGTAGTTTTCTTGGGCAGGGTCCAAAGTACGTGAGGTATAGGCAATGACATGTGGAGCTCGATCGACCCTTTGTGACAAGACTTCCCCAACTGCATAGTTAGAGGCGTCACACATGAGCTCAAATGGTAAATCCCACCGAGGTGGTTGGATTACCGGGGGTGATGTGAGACTCCATTTTAACTTATTGAAAGATTCCTCACATTTTTTATCAAAATCAAATTCTTTTTCTTTTTGGAGTAATCGGGAGAGGGGGAGTGCAATTTTACTAAAGTCACGAATGAAACGACGATAAAATCCAGCATGACCTAGGAAAGACCGCACATCCCGAACATTTTTAGGGAATGGTAGGGAGGAAATGATATCTACTTTTGATTTTTCCACTTGGATACCTTCCCCAGAAATGACATGTCCCAAAACTATGCCTTGTCGCACCATGAAATGGCATTTCTCATAATTTAATACAAGATTCTTTTCAATACAGCGACGTAGGACAAAAGCAAGACTACTCAAACATTCATCAAAAGAGGATCCATAAACAGTAAAATCATCCATAAAAACCTCCATGCAATTCTCCAGGTAATCCGAAAAAATACTAACCATACATCGTTGGAAAGTACCTAGAGCATTGCACAGACCAAATGGAATCCTTCTATAAGAAAATGTACCAAAGGGGCAAGTAAAAGTTGTCTTTTCCTGATCCTTAGGGGCAATATGGATCTGAAAGTATCCAGAATACCCATCAAGGAAACAGTAATAGGACTTACCTGCTAACCTCTCTTGCATCTGGTCAATGAATGGCAATGGGAAATGGTCCTTCCTAGTGTGTTGGTTTAGTCGGCGATAGTCTATACAGAAACGCCAACTATTCTGCACACGAGTTGGAACCAATTCATTGTTTTCATTTTTAACTACAGTAAGGCCAGTTTTTTTAGGAACTACTTGAACAGGACTGACCCATTGGCTGTCAGAGATAGGGTAAATGATTCCAGCAGCCAACAATTTTGTTACTTCTTTTTTAACAACATCAAGTAGGTTTGGGTTCAGTCGACGTTGTGACTGCCTCACTGGTTTAGCCTCATCATTTAATAAAATATGATGTGTAAAAATTGATGGGATAATGCCAGGAATGTCAGCAAGTGTCCATCCCAAAGCTTGTTTATACTTCCTCAAAATATCAAGCAGTCGCAATTCATGCTCAGGAGGGAGTGAACTAGCAATGATGACGGGCAACTTGTTTCCATTCTCAAGATATGAGTATTTTAAATCTTGAGGCAGTTGTTTCAGTTCCAATTCTGGGGGATTTTGGATTGACGAAAGTGTGTGTGAAAGTGAGAAGTCACTGATCTCATCTAACTGCTCAATGGTAACATCCTCAGATGAGGAATGAGCTTTTACAAGCTTAGTAGTATCATTGATGGTCATGTGATCCTCTATGTTCAAGAAATCATCAATTAACAAACATGCATGACATATCTCTAGACCGCTACAACAATCAATGCATGATTCATTTCCAAGAATTTCTATCAAAGAGGAAAATTCAGAAAGGGGATCAGGGGAAACAAATGAATTTATTTTAGGGGAAGGGAGTACATCAATTGAATTTACCGAGAGAGAGGAATGTTCTTCCGAGGGGTGCTTCATGGCATCAAGGATTTTGAAATGGACTATGTCACCACCAAATTCCATAGATAATGTACCATTATGGACATTAATTATGGCTTTGGCAGTTTTCAAGAAAGGTCACCCCAATATAATTGGGGCATGTCCATTCATCCTATCATCTTCCATTTTTAGCACATAAAAATCAGCAGGAAATATTAAATTTTGAACTCTCACAAGAACATCTTCTAACACACTGGAAGGGTGTGCCGTACTCCGATTTTCTAGTTGAACAAATATTCCTGTGGGCTTTAGTTCACCGACCTACAAAGAAGAGTATATGGAGTGAGGCATCACATTAATAGAAGCACCCAAATCAAGCATAGCATTGGAGAAAGAATACTCCCCTATGGTGCACAGAATCGAGAATGTTCCAGGATCATTGCACTTTGTGGGAAGTGATGACTCTATCAATGCTGAAACATTCCTCCCCAGGCTCACCTTCTCATCACTACGAAGCCTCCTTCGGTGTGTACACATCTCCTTCAGAAACTTTTCATATCTCGGAATTTTCTTGACGACATCAATCAATGGAATGTTAACCTGCACTTTTTTGAAAGTCTCCAAGATTTCTTTATCAAGTTCAGTTTCTTTTTGTTTCCTAGGTTGGGAAGCCCTTTGAGGAAATGGAAGAGGAATGGTTGGGATAGGTGGCTCATCAACAACCATAGTCTTTCCTTTGGAAGGGCTTCTCTCAGGAAAAGGGTTTTCTTCTCTTGGACCATTTTCAGCAGTTGGGATGGTGGTTTCCTTTGGATGGGAGGACTCTAATGGAGGGGTCATTTGGCTTTTGAGTTATGTCCCACTCCTAAGGGTGATGGCACTAACATTTCCTTTATCCCTAGGGTTTACTACTGGTTGAGATGGTAGTTTACCCGACCCATAACTTTGGATTTCCCCCACCGAGTTGGCAAGTTGGCCTAGTTGGGTCTTTAGGTCTTGTATGGCTGCTTGTGTGGTTTTTTGGAATTGGATATTATTGGCAGCCATTTGCTTCATCATATCTTCTAGGCTAGGCTCGGTTTTTGGAGGGGTTGGTTGGAATGGCCTTTGGGGTGGTTGAGGATTTCTGGGTGGTGGTGGATGACTACTCTGACCCTGTTGGTTCCATTGCTGTTGAGGTTGGTTTGAATACCCCCTTGCCTATAGGATTGGTTGTCCTTCCAACCTTGGTTGGATGGATAGTATGGTTCTTTCCTAAAGGGTTGGTTAAAGGGGCGTCCTGGAAATATTGCCTCACAACTCTCAGAAGTTTCTCTCAATTGAGGACATTGGTCAGAATAGTGGGTGTCAGAAGAGAAGATTCTACAATGGATGGGAGGAGGAGATTGATATTTACCTTGGGAGAGAGCTAGTTGTTGTAGAAGGGTACTTACCTCTTCGAACTTCGTGTCCACCTTCTCCTCAAACTCAATACTTTGCACCTCATGGACACCTCGAATGGGAACACTGGACCATGTACCGAATTGTTGAGTGTTCTGTGCCATGTTCTCAATGAGGTTTCTTGCAGCAATTGGGGTCTTATCTACCAATGCACCACCTATAGCAGCATCAATAATATTTCGATCAATAGGAATCAAACCTTCATAAAAATATTGAATTAAAAGTTGATCACTTATTTGGTGGTGTAGGAAACTTGAACATAACCTTTTAAAGCGTTCCCAATATTCATGTAATGTTTCCCTTTGAGATTGTCTTATACCACATATTTCTTTCCTTATAGTTGCAGTTCGAGAGGCTGGGAAGTATTTTTCAAGAAAAAGGCGTTTCATGTCTGCCCAGCCCCTAATTGGTGAATTGACATAGTATAACCAATCTTTTGCAGTGTCTTCTAATGAAAATGGGAATGCCCTAAGCTTCACTTGTTCTTAATCCACATTAGTGGGTTTTAAGGTTTAACACACAGTATGAAATTCTTTTAAATGCTTATGTGGATCTTCTCCAGGCAGTCCATGAAATCTTGGTAATAAATGAATTAAACCAGATTTTAGTTCAAAATTGGGTGCCTCACCTTGTAATTGAATGTAAGTGGGTTGGATATCAACATCAAGTGAGGTTAGTTCTTTTAGTGTTCTATTATTTTCAGCCATAATATACAAGTTATGTTCAGTTTTAACATTGGTTTCAGAATAATAAGAAGGATCAAGAAGAATTTTAAGATTTGATGTCTCCTCCTTCAAAGTGTGGTCTTGTATGTCTCGGTTTCGTTGATGTAGGATCCTCTCCGGTTTGGGTTCGAAAGTTTGTAGGTATCCTGGAGTAGAACGCGTCATACAAAGAACCTACACAATAAATAAATTATAACACAAAAACAAATTCAAAGGTAGAAGATAAAACAAACAAATATTCACAAAAATTACAAAAAATTTATCAAAAACACGCACAAAAAACCAAAGCGCTCCCCGGCAACGGTGCCAAAATTTGACCGTGCTGTCATGACACGTCAAATTGATTATATTTTTAAGGTTTATTTATAGTCTAGGGAAGACCCTAGGTCGTCTCTCAAGGAGCGTTGGTAGGTTTAGAGTGTGTATTTTTAATAAAAATGACTAAGAGAGGGGGTGGTTTTGAAAACAGTTTAAAACAATGACTTAGTTGAAATAGCCTAAAAAATGAGTGAAAAAGTGGGTTTTGAGAAATATGAGATAAAAGGGTCGATGTGATTTCACTACACACATATCAAGTTCATCGTTCATAGAGATTCATCTTGGGTTTAGAGTAATTCTTTGGTTGGAGTTAATTGGAATCCCGATTAATTCCTAAGCTTTTATTTCAATGCTTTAAGGACCCAACCTTGACGTAACAATCATATTGTCAAGGTCCAGTACTTATGCATGGAATAAGAGCTTCCAAAGAATATTGAAATCTCAATAAGGTGGGTATGAAAAGGATTCTTGTGATGTCCAATCGTAACAACACAAGTCACACACTCAAAACCTCACACCGATCGGTTAGAAATTAAGAGCATATCACTCACATGTATCAAATCAAGCATTAAAATCTGAAATAAAATAAGATACATGGAATGAAATGTTTAAACACCCAAATTAATCCAAACCAGTAGCTAATGTATGCATCAGAACTCCCTTGACATGTGTGTAGCTCCCTCACAACGAACACCCAACTTTTAGCTCGACATCGGGAGGAGGAGGAAGCTCGGGTTGAACTCCTTCTTCATTGTTGATACCCCTATGAGGATAGGGGACTCCAGAACCTCCAAGGTGATTAGAAGACTCTTATAGGACTCAAAATTGGTAGCACTTCACTCCTTGGCCGAACTTCCAAATGAGGATCCCAAGGTGTCCTTTTATAGGAAATGTGGGAGGTGGTTTTGGGCACACAGATTTCATCAATCCACTTTCACGACGCGTTTCGGCCTTCATACAGTCTTATCTCGCTTTGGAAAAAATAGAAAAGTTGTATCCATACCTCTTGACTGTATCCTAAAAATTTTTGGAACATTTTGGACAACTAGAGCTCAAGATATTGATAAAATACAGAACACCGCATTTGACTTGGTCCAAATTCGGTGTCTTGGACAGATCAGTTTGGATGGGCCCCATGAAAGCCTAATCAGGATTGGGTTCCTTAATATGAAATGTAGAATATTAAATTTTGGACAGGACCAAAAAATTTCAGACCATTTCGATGAACGGATTTCGTGTAATATTCAAAACAGTGGACAGATGTCCATGGATCCATGCAATTTTGGCCCATTTTTCTTTCACTTCATCAAGGGCCCTCCAAATCACCTCCACCTACATTGTAATTTTAAAAACATGTTTCATTGAACTATTTAACAGTGATAAACACAAAATTATTGAATCAAACATGAAGCACAATTTTATAATATTTTTATAATTTTTAATACAAAATATGTTTAGCACAGCGATGTAAGGGTGAAAATGAAACAGTGAATCGTGGTACGATCAACCCACTTCCTACCGATTAGAGATCAGGGTTCAGTAGAGAGCTTGGGATGCATCTATGTGTAGGAGATTGTGCGGCTACATGGAGTACCTTCTTCTATTGTCTCCGATCATGATGTACGGTTTACTTCCCGGATATGGAAGGGGTTGTAGGAGGATTTCGGGACATAGCTTCGTCTAAGCACCGCCTTCCATCCTCAGACAGATGGCTAGACTGAGAAGACCATTCAGACTCTCGAGGACATGCTCCGTGCTTGTGTCATCGACTTCAGTCGTAGTTGGGAGGATCAATTAGCTTTTGTGGAGTTTGGATACAACAACAAATATCACTCCACCATAGGGATGACCCCTTTTGAGGCATTGTACGAGCGACCTTGTAGATCACCCTTGTGCAGGACAGTCCCAGGGGAGTCAGCACTGGTGGGACCAGAGATGGTATGGGCTACCACAGAGAAGGTGCAGATCATCCAAGAGAGGATGAAGACTGCACAGAGCAGGCAGAAGTCGTATGCTGACAGGATATGGAGGCCTCTGGAGTTCGAGTATGGCAACCGCGTCTTTCTACGGGTCTCACCTCGACGAGGCCTACGAAGATTTGGCCGAGCCGACAAGTTATCTCCGAGATTAATTGGACCTTTTCAGGTCCTCAATAGAGTTGGTGAGGTGGCTTACCGCTTAGCTCTTCCACCTCAGTTGCACCGGGTGCACGACGTCTTTCACGTATCTCAGCTGAGGAGATACGTGCATGACCCTTATCACATCATCGACCATAGAGAGTTGGACTTCGATGATGGGGAAAATTTCACAAAGGTTCCAGTGGAGATTGAGGATCAACATGAGTGGGTCCTACGAGGATGGTCGATATCTCTGGTGCACGTTCACTAGTAGCACGAGAACCTCCAGGAGAGCACATGGGAGCGAGAGGATCAGATGCATGCTCAGTACCCCCATTTGTTCCCTTAGTTCGATTTGTAGCTTACGGGGATGTAAATTCCTGAGGTGGGGAGAACGTAATGACCCGAAAATCCCGTGGATTTTTTTTAACACATGGGATTTTTACAAGTCCGCAAAAATTTACGGTGCTTGATTCTGAGGCCCTGTGTGCCCAGAATCAATTTCTAAAGTTTTGTTCAGGTACATTCAGTAAACGTACGAGCAGGTTTTTATAACTTTTGAACCGGTTCTCGAAATTGAAATTTGAAGGCACCGTTGAACTCACAGTGCCAATATTCACTTAAGGAGACTTTCACCTCGATGACAGTTGGTCGAGAATAAAAGTTAGTTTTCGAGTTTTCATACAAAAATAATAAAATAAAGTGAGCTACACTTTATTTTATTTGAGCAGCCATGTGGGTGATTGGTAGTTGAAACCTCCTATTGGAAGTTGGAGGTGGGACCACCACACCTTAACCTCCCATGAGAGGTTATGGTGGTGGGACCCACCCGAACATAACCTCCCATAAGAGGTTACGTCGTGGGGACCACACGGGGCTAAAACCCCTATTGATGGAGGAGGATATAACCTCTCAACTCACCCTCATTAATGAGGGAGCGCCTCTTCACCTCCCCTAATTAATCCTTTGTGCCAAATCTCGTGGATTAATTAAGGGGAGTCTTGTAATTAATTCTCCAATTTGAATTTTTGTGCCAACAAAATAATAGACAACCTAATTCTTCTATTATTTTCACTTTGAATTTGGGTGAAAGTTGGGAGGGAGGATTATTGAGAGAAGAGAGAATTCTCCCAACGAAGAACGAAGAATGAAGAACGTGTTCTTCCAATGAAGAATGCTGGCGACGACCCTTCTCCGACTTCTTCCCCAGACACCTATCGAGGTGGAGCATCTTCCACAAGCCGACGCAACCCGGGATTGGAAGTGTGCGTAGAAAACGCGACGAATGACGATTCTCCTTCGTCTTCTTCCCGCGACTTCACCGACAAAAACCGATGATTAAAGGTAGGGGTTAAATTCATTTGTTTGTCTTGTTCTTCCTTTCTATGGAATAAAGAAGGTTGTTGAGTTTCATTCTCTTGAACTGTTTTCTATCACCTTAAATGCGGAGGATACGGGCCAACCTAACATGGCTCGACATCCTCCATCGATTTTCCTTCTTACAACATTCTTCGGCATGGCGACGTAACAACGATGAGGTGACGAAGGCGGCAACGACAAAGACTGCGCTTCCCATGGCCTCCACGAATCGCGCTGAGCCCGTGATGCTCCGGTGCTCTCGGCCAAACACCTTCGGCCAGAGCCGTACCGAACCGGCCTATCCAGTCGCCACCCGGCCGCCGGAACGCCTGCCCGTGGCCTACCCGCACCCCGCACGCCCTATTCGGCGCCCTACTGGCCTGCCCGCGCCCCACACGCCCTGCCTGCGGCCTACCTAGTGCCTCGCTGGCCTACCCAGCCCGCCGCCCGGCCTCCCGCACGCCCTGCCCGTAGCCTACCCAGTGCCCTGCCTGCCTGCCAGCGCCCCGCATGCCCTGCTTGGCGCCCTGCCGCCTGCCCGCGCCCCGCGCGTCCAGCCCGGCGCCCTGCCGGCCTGCCCGCGCCCCACGCGCCCTGCCCGCGGCCTGCCCGGTGCCCCGCCGGCCTGCCCAGTGCCCTGCCGGCCTGCCCATTCCACCACCCAGCCTCCCGGCCGACCTACCAGCCTACCTAGCGCCCTGATCGGCCACCATACGGCCTGCCTGGCCGCGCCTCGGTTCCCGACCGAACCCGCCGAGCCGCCCCGGCCTCCCGATCCAGCTCGCGGCGACTCTCGCGGCATCGCTGGCCTGACAGGCATGACCTTCTAGGCTGAGCTGCCCACGTGGTGCCGGCTGAACCATCCCTGGCCTCCGGACTGAGCCACCTACACGGTGACCTCCAGGCCGAACCGTCCTCGCAGTCTATTGGGCCGGGCCAAACGGATTGGGCAAAACCTAACAAGCTGGCCCACCCAATGGGTCGGGCAAGACCCAACAGGTCAAACCAGGTCAACCCAGACTGGGTCGGCCCAGACTGGGTTGGGCCGAGTCGGTCCGATCGGGTCAGACCAGACTCAGGCCCACTACTGACTGTGACTTTATTTGGCCATATCTTTGGCACCGACGACCGTTTGACGAATCGTCAGTGGCACTGGTTTCGTTGGAGATCGACGGTCCATTTGAGTATACCCCAATGGAGTTTGAGGTAATGTTTAGATACGGTCAGGTTGGATCATACACGAATCCAACCAGGCCCCCGGGACTAAAAAGATTATAACTCACAGAACGGGCATCCGATTGACACGCCATCTGTTGTGTTGAGACCCATATGATAAGGCGGACCTTTGAGATACTTCTACGTGGGACTTCGTGACAATTGGATTATCGACCTGTAGCTCGTGGAGCGGACCCTTCCGAAGACGAGTGAGCAGAGTACGAAGACCTAATAGATGGCTGAGACCTGACGACTGCTTGATTGATTCGACTCGGAGTGATTAGACTAGACCAATGGGGAGCACTTGGTTGCGACTATAGAACCACAACGAAGGAGCGCCTGGTAGTTGGTAGCAGACCCACGGTACTCGACAGGAGGAGTACCTCTGCAGGTTATTAGGCGGAGCTCCTGGTAGTTGGTGGCAGACCCATAGTGGGGAGTGCCTCTGTGTGAGCGCGGAAGACCCAAAGTACTCAATATGAGGAGTACCTCAGTAGTCCAAGGTTAGTGGGAAGTGCCTGGTTGTGGAGGAAGGACCACTGTACTCGATAGAGGATGATTTATCCAGCAGTCATGGTTTCGACAATGTGAATAAAAATACTGGTTGAGCTGAGTGAGTAACTTTTGTGTTTACCTCATGATTGAAATGGATTACTTGATAACTTAGATATATGTATGGGCATATACCTAAGTGTGGTTATCTGTTGATTTCTTACTTTGTGGTTTATACTTGTTAGATTTTGTGAGACCTTGAGGGTCTTGGGGTCCCTACTGAGTATTGTTATACTCACCCCTACACGGGCTTTGCCCGCACCTCGTTGTGTTGGTTGGAGACGGCAGACAAGGCTGACTAAGGTCGAGAGTAGCAGGATTGGATGGTACCCGGAGGTGGACCACACGACGTGACGGTACATGGAGGAGACAAACGGACGTGGAGTGCTTTGGAGGCTATCTGTACATACCCTTCATGTAGGATCCATGGCGGATGATCCAGGAGTTGCTTTACACTTTTCAACTGTTTTTGTCCCTTTTCAGTTGTACTTGTACTTTACAGTTGGGCTTGTATTTCCGGCACCTTTACTTTTCAGCACTCCTTTTCTATACAGTTTTACTTAGTGTTTTTCTTCCAGATTATTCTATGTTGTGTGTGTTTATAATTTATAAAGGAAATGACTTCCTAGTTTTAGGGATTTACGCCTTTGGTGCTAGTCGCCATCCCCTGGCCTATGGAAGACGGGCTTGGGGTAGTCACGACACAGGTCCCAAGGACGGGTCGTGACATATTCACATGAGACATTGATGATAGATTAGTAGCCACGCCTCTTCATGAATTGGTCTTCTTTATTGGCTTTTTGGGGGAATAAATCATTTATAATGGGGACATTGTAATATCACATTACTAGCTTTGAGGTAAAATCCTTGTTTTTTTCTTGGTTCTCTTTGTTTTCATGTTGACCTATATTGTTTCCATCATTTATTGGTTATATCACTTGTTTACATGGTTTTCCCCTTGTTTGAGTTTTTAGAGGGGAGTAGGAGAGTGTTTGATTCTGGTTTTAGTGGTCGATAGGTGGTCATGTATTTTAGATTGGGTTTTTTAGAGTTAGTGTCCTAAATCCAATTGATTGTACTTTGATTACATGTATATTTGAACATTTGAATATTAATAAAACATATTATTACATATTGTTCATTATTCTTCATGACTTTAATGTAATAATGTCTTATGGATTTTTTTTCACTAATAAGGCCATGAAAGTTCCCCACTATGATGAGAACCTTGAAATGAAATGATGACATTCTTAAATATATTTTTATGGTTAGATAATGTTCTATTATTGGACACATAAAATGTGACTTTTGGGTGAAAGTACTCATAATTGGGTGATGCCTCTTCGCATGAAGTTCTCACTTGGTAATCTCCAAGATGAGATATTATGAGAACAAACCCACCATTAGGAATTCCTCATGTTTTGGTATCATCAGATATTTATATATTCAAACATGTGTAATGTTCCTTAGACTTTAAGATTATTATTAAGGCATGTTAAAACTCATTCAATTAGATGTATTTTGTAAACCATGATTATATAGTTCATGGAAAAGTTAGATATGTTGGATTCATCATGAGTGATGTGTTATTAATGAATAAGTTGAGGAAATATTTTTCCCTTCCATATTTATGAAAGTTTATATCTCAACCCTTTGATTGGAATAAAACCATCACATTAAATTCCATGGTCATGGGGTAATGATGTGTTTATTTCTCATAGTCAAAGGAAGACGTATCAAGAATATAATTTGATGACATATATGTGCAACCTACTTGATGAGATATTATGATAAAGGGATTATATTACACAGTAAGTGTTTGTATGTGGTTGTCGACATTGCAACATTAAGTTTTTTTATCTTGGGTGCCTTGACCCATTTCTAGATAGTAATATTGGACTTTAGGCAATCCTGCCTAATGCCAATGAGAAAGAATCATAGAGGGTCACATACTAAGTATTTTCATTGATCTTGATTAAATTCTATTTGAATTTAATTATTGGAATATATATTATTCTCAAGACCAAGGAATAATTTTATTCAAGTTTTATTGATTACTAATATTTTCAAAGTAATAAATAATTATTTATTCATTAATAAATATTTTATTTTATTACATAAATAGTTAATAAATATTTATTCACTGGATTGTGAATAAAATATTTATTTTATTTATTGATGAATAAAATATTTAATTAAATATTTATGTATGTGTTAAATAAAGATGAGGAATTGGAGCGGACCGAGATTATATCTAGTGATGAATATTAATTTTCAAGCCAGTAAATAACATTCACCACTTCGCATGTTAGCACACACTATAAAATAATAATAATAATATTATTATATGAAATGATGTTTAATAATTATTATTATATTATTTTAGGGTTATTACAAAATTAAATAATATTATAACCTAAACCCCAACTCTGTAAATAGATGGTTATATTTTTTGAGCAAGGTTAATTGAGATTTGAGAATCGTTGCGTAAAATGGAATTATCTCCCCATTCCTCCTCCTCTCTTCCTCTTAAGAACGAGAAGTGCTAGAGAGATTCTTTCAAGATCAAAGGGATGAAAAGTGATCAACACCAACAATGCAATGAAATTGATTCGATGCGTTATCACCTGGAAATCAATTGACATCACATAGAGATCAAAAGAGCATGTGTGGATCACCACTAAAGGGATTATACACCTCGATCCTCCTAAAAAAATGAAGGTAACCTAAGAAGGGTTTTTTATAAGATCAATATCATCATTGGATAAATTTCCTAATATGAGGTAACCATTTCTCCCAATCTTAAATAAATTAATTATAAATTTAACATGAGAAGATCCTCTATTGGGTTTTGGGAAACTCTAATCCAAATTAATTTTTGATTTATCACCCACCACCAGTGCTTCTACCGAAACTAAAACCTTCAAGTGGTATCATAGTAGTCATGTTCAAGTTTATAATTATTTATTTGATTGTTAATTATTATGCATATAAAAGTTAGGATTCGTTTCATGTTTTATTTTTTTCTTGATCTATCTTCTAAATATATTCTTCCCCTTCTTCATTTCTCATATATTTTACTAATATCAGTTAATAATTAATGAATTTTACATATGAAGATCTCATCTGGAAGATATAATGATCTTAGATAGATAACACAAGACTACACAACATATACTCCTTTATTACACATTGTGTTTCTTTTTTCATTACACAAGGACACCCGTGTGGATTCTAGGTTGTTGTATAATAAGTGCACATAGTGTGCAATAAATACACTGCATGTAGACTGGCTAGGGTGGCACACAAATTTTCAAGAGTACACATCATTTAGTTTGACTACACACCATGTAGTCTACACATTTTTAATATGGAAAACTCACGGTCAAACCATGTCATCTAATTAATGCACCATGTATATTTAATACATGATGTGTACATACTGGAAAAAATATAACTATAATTACATGATGTGTGTCCTCTATACACACTGTGTAATTCATAAATGTTCGTGAGAAGTACACACTAAGTATCTAGGTGTGTTATAACGACCCGGACCCGAACAGCCACCCAAACAGTGCTCAATGGGTCGGGTGCTACTACCTTAGGTGCACCTCCCCGAATGCCAAAGGCTGACGACTACCAGTGAGGGTCTGATAGGTATAGTGGGGAGGCTATACCCTCTCGGAAGATAATAATAATGGTACTGTTCCAAGTATAACAGTAGATATGCAATGAAATAAATGACTCAACAGACTCGAACCAGATCCGCAGAGCGGAAGCACATTCAATCTCAATAAATAGTGGAAGCAATAAATATTACAACAATAGTAGAAATAAACACAACAGTATGCTGATAACACGTAACTACTACTAAACAATAAAACATGCATCCAAATTAGGTCTTATATATCTGAATATAAAAAGGCGCCAATGGATAACCAACTGTAGCTACAACAAGTAAGCATGCTGATACAGAAAACAAAACAAAACAGAGTAACTCCAGCTAGGTAAGACCTCAAGGTCCATACCATCTCCATGCAATAACTAACGCAACCCAGCTCCTAAAGATGACCTCTTTACTGCACACAAATCCATAAAGTCTGCACGCGTCCCGAAGGGTCCGTGAAGGGTGTGAGACAAATCTCAGTAGGATACCACCCAATGGTGTGTACATAATATGAGTGTTTAAGAAGGCATGAATTTATAAGGAAAGTAGTAAATAGAACAATGAACAAATAAACACAAACTCCACTGGTGCTCAGTAGCCACCATGGAGTGTCACCTACTTTGGCCAACAACGGAATCTCTGTCATGTAACCCGGCACCATGTTCCCCCCCTGACACCACGTGTATCAAGTGTCGATGTCCCGAAGGCACGCCCAACAGTAGTAACCCGGAGGAACAACGATGTATGTCCTCAAAGAAGTACCAGAGGGACATCGATGTCTGCCCTCAAATAATGTATCCGGAGGGACAATGATGTCTGACCTCATATAAAGTACCTGGAGGGACATCGATATCTTCCCTCAAATAACAGCAAGCCTTTTCCCCTAACCCGATAGCCTCAATGCTATCCCCTGAAGGCTCCTAACCTCCCACATGGATTTCTACAGCAAGCACCTCCAACCAAAGTACCCAAACCACATCTACGGGGGCCTCTACCCACATGAGTGGTCAAAACCACCTCATCATGGAGTATCTCTATGTGCATAATACTCAAAGTTTCTAGTGAGTGGTAATCACCAAAATAGTACCTAAGCCACCACAAATCTGACACCTCATGTCCCTGCGACCATGTAGCTCAAGTCTAATGGCCTCTCCATCTAAGTAACCTAGGCCATGCCCAACCTGACAGTTGTACTGCCTCATGCTGACGTCCATGATGCCCAATCTCATGGTCAAAACCACCCAAAGTAACCCAGGCCAAACCCAACCTGTGATCAGCATCACTCAAGAATATTCAAGCCATTCCCAACACCACCCAAAGGGTCCAGTAGATGCAATTCAGCAATTGTATATATAACATATTTAAACAGAAAACATAAACAGGCAAAACATTCTAAACAGTTGATTTCCACTATGCAAGGTGCTTTCCCATACCAGCACTGAGGTCTTGAATGCCTCTAACAAATTTATATCAAGTTCAATAAATTAAAATCAATAGTTTAAAGCATTTTAATTCCAATATAACCATTTTGGCATCCCCCGGCCAAAATGCCCCGATGAGCTACGACCCCTCACCTGGCCCTGCTCAGCAAAAAAGGTAACAAGGCATACCCAAAGGCATACCATAGGTCCAACAATCAATTCAATATGTAAAAGTAGATAAAATGGGTCCCGCTCAAAATACCCAAAAACACGCTGAAGGCCGCGTCACCCAAATGGCCACAAAAACACAAAAAGAGGTATGCACCACCTACCTGATACTCGTACGATGCTACTCCTCTGATAACAGCCTCCAATTAGGTCTAAAACGCGGTAGATCTACAAAAGAGTCAAAACCGATCAAACCCCTATAACTCGTTCTAGAATAGAAATCAAACAAAATCGATCAAGAGGAGTCGAGGCCTTACCGAGGGGGTTCCAACGTATCCATTGGCAATTGAAACAGGTCTCGAAAGAAGACCCGGGAGAGGAAACAAGGTCTAGATGGCTTGGTTCGTGAAACCCAGTGAAAGAAGTGAGTTCTGCCTCAAAATGAGGCTACTGACCGTTTTAACGCAAAAAAAGAAACTACACGGTGTGTACTTTAGGACTACATGCCGTGTATGTCATTTAACTGTTCATTTGGTGGATGGAATTCCGCCGACTTACTTTACAGAACCTGCAGACATAGGTACACGGCGTGTACTTGGTTTTCCTTCACCCACTTACCCACATGCCATGTATTTCTCCCATACATAGCCAGACTACATGATGTGTCCAGGAGGAACACGACGTGTACTTGGTTAAACAAATCTACCCGGCCAATAGGCCTACACGCCATGTGTGGCTTCCACATGGTCAAGTGTGCACGGTGTGTCTAAAACTACACGCCGTGTAGTAAGAAATTTCTACACGATCATCACATGACATGTACTCGGAGAGAACACGGCCGGTCACTCACTTAACATATACACGGCATGTACTTAAAGTACACGGTGTGTAGTCTGGAAATTTTCAGAAACTGCCCATTTTCTCCAGTTTCCTCAGAAACAAGTCAAAAATTCAAACAGGGTCGGGATTTTGACCCATTCTAAAAACCCGGGTTCTTACAATCTCCCCACCTTAACATAGCTCGTCCCCAAGCTATCAAATGAAACCCGGAAATGGAACCGAACATACCACCCTGATCAAAGTAACCCGGACTTCCCCTATCTCAAAGGTCCTGGCTAAATTCCTCAAGGGGGATCCCTACCTTAATAATCACCTAACCCAGTCTCAACCCAACAAAACTCAAATAAAACAAGGTTTACTAACCTATTTTTCGGACGCATAGTCCTTCCGTGACTAATCTTCACCCCTGCAACTCACTGGTGCTCCTGTGTCGTTCCCGACACCCAACATATCCTGCACCACATTAGTGTCCACCTCCATGAGGTCCTAGTGCCTAGCACCTCAAGTAACTCACATCCTCGATGCCCCAATGCCCAGGGCACCTCAAGTAACCCACATCCTCGATGCCCTGATGCCCACAACACCTCAAGTAACCCGCATCCTCGATGCCCTGATGCTCACAACACCTCAAGTAACCCTCATCCTAGATGCCCTTGATGCTACGCATCTCATATATATATATATATATATATATATATATATATATATATATCACGCACCTGATATGGTGTCAATCCTACTTAATAGCATCTAGTCAGTCCACATAGATCATGTGCACCCTGTGCACTCAAGATGGACATGCCTCTATAGGTCATGCCAAAAAGGAAACATGGAGATCACAGCCACACCGTGGTGTACCTCTAACCATTGTCGGCTCACCATCCTGCTCAGCCTTTAGCAGCTGCACAGCGCGCACCTAGCCTGAAGTACGACTGCCTGATGCCTGACCTCCCTGTGGTGGTACTCCAGCCACTGTCCACTGACCCCTCAAATGGATCCCTCTGTCTCTGTTACATCCTCCACGTGCATCTGAACCTCAGCTACCCTTTACTGGCACTGAACCCGAACCAACTCCAGATGCCACCATCTGTCCTGGTCCTTATCTGCCGGCTGTTTGAGAAGGCTGCCTGCAAAACCTCTCAAGGTGCCTGACCTATCCACATGCTCGACACTCCTTTGGAGGCCTATCGCACTGAGTCCAAAAATTCCCTGGCTGTCCACACTGGAAGCAAACCACTGCAGAACTGCTACAAGGTGGTCTAGCTGAGTCCATGGCCTGACTGACCTGCTGGAACTCATCTCATTCTTACTTCCTGCTATCCGAACCGTCACATAAAACTGTCATCCAACCAGCCTGAGGCCTATCCCTATGGTTTCCCTCCACCATGAGTGCCTGGTTCACTGCCTCTGAGAAAGAACCCAGCCTGAAAATATTCACATAGATCCGAATGGCGTGTCGTAATCCATCCTTGAAGCACCTCACCCTAGCTGCGTCATCGCTTACCATACCAGGTGCAAAGCGAGACAACTCTGTGAAGGTAGCTGTATAGTCCATGACAGACATGTCTCCCTACTGAAGACTCAAGAAATCCCAAGCTCTCTCTGCTCTCAGTGTCTCTGGGTAAAAGTGCTCAAAGAACCTATCCTTGAAGTCCTTTCATGCCAGTCCCTCATGCCTATGAGCCTGAACCTGTACATCCCACCAACACTTCACCGGTCCTCTTAGCATGTACGTCGCCAGCTTGACCCTCCGCCCTGGAGGCATCTCGAGCTTCTCGAAGATCATCTGTATGCTCTCGAACTAGTTCTCATCTACTTTTTTACCACCCTCACCTTGAAAAAGTGGCGGGCGCTGCGACTGGAACTCCTGCGTCAGATATTCCATAGATGGATTTGTACCCTACGCACCTCTGTCGATCCCCTGCAAGACACGTACCAGGCTAGCTCGGAGCTGCTCGTCGATCCATGGCCTGAACGATGCCAAACCCGACTGCTATCCTACCTGTACTGGATCCTGAACCTAATCCTTTCCTTGAGCCTGTACCTGTGGCTCCTACTCTACCTACACCAGATCCTGAACCTAATCCTACACTTGTGGCACTATACCATCTCCCGTCTGACGCTCCATCTGAGTTGCCCAAAAAGGAACCTTCCAAATACCATAAATGGTCAGACAAACCATATATATATATATAACAATATATATTCAATACAGATAAGGAAAGAAGTAAAAGGCAGTGCATAACTACTACCATTACTCTCCCCCACCGCAACCCATGCCCCACGGCATCCTGGCCACATGGACTCCTTATCCGCCCCTAAAGGATCCAAGTTCAAAAGTATCCCGGGCCATGCCCGTCCTGACAACTAATGTTGCCTCAAACCGACGACCTAGTCACCCAATCCTGGTGGTCACAATCGCCTCAACCGATAGTACCTGCTTGCTCTCATAAGATCCAGACCCAAATATCCTGCCACATGCAATTCTACAAATATAAAGCATGACATACACATTTCCACAAAAAGATATTCTATCAGGAATTTCACCTATTCACATTTCACGAATACAAAGCATGAAAATTGATTTTATTCACATGGTATTATCACTTCACAAAGCATACATGCAGTTATGAAATTGAAATACCCTAAAAATGTGCCTATCAAAATCCAAGCAACCAATCCTTGCCATACCGGGCCAAGGTCCAACTCTCCCTTACCGCACTGGTTCAAGGGTTACATATCACAATGAATAAGATCACACACCAAGTGAGCCACCAAGGTGGAAATCATATAAACTGTAATATGAGAAAAAGAAAACAGTAATTCCCACCCATGGAAACTTGGTCCATCCCTCGTACCTGGGGTTGCAGGCACCCAAGCACAAGCTAGAAACCAGTTCCCGTAACAACCTATCTCCAGTCTACCATATCCCAAATAGTAAAACCAGCAAAAATAAAAGAGAAGTATCAATCTCATTAGTATCTAGTAAAACGATGCTACTAAATCCCTGTCAAGAACTCCTCGGATACCACTTTGTAATGACTTGGACCCGAACAACCACCCAAACAGTGCTAAACAGGTCGGGTGCTACTACCTTAGGCACACCTCCCCAAACGCCAAAGGCTGCCAACTAGCAGCGAGGGTCTGATAGGTATAGTGGAGAGGCTATACCCTCTCGGAGGATAATAATAATGGTACTGGTCCAAGTATAACAGTAGAGATGCAGCAGAATAAATGACTCATCAGACTCGAACCAGACCCGTAGAGAAGAAGCACATTAAATCTCAATAAATAGCAGAAGCAATAAATATAACAACAGTAGCAGAAATAAACACAACAACATAATGATAACATGTAACTACTACTGAACAATAAAACATGCATCCAAAGCAGGTTTTAGATATCTGAATATAAAAAGGCACCAATGACTAACCAACTGTAGCTACAACAAGTAAGCATGCTGATACAGAAAACAAAACAAAACGGAGTAACTCCATCTCGGTAAGACCTCAAGGTCCATACCATCTTCATGCAACAACTAACGCAACCTAGATCCTAAAGGTGGCCTCTTTCCTGCATGCAAATCCATAAAGTCTGCACGCGTCCCGAAGGGACCATGCAGGGTGTGAGACAAATCACAGTAGGATACCACCCAATGGTGAATACCTAATATGAGTGTTTAAGAAGGAATAAATTTATAAGGAAATAAGTAAACAGAAAAATTCACAAATAAACACAAACTCCACTGGTGCTCAGTAGCCACCATGGAGTGTCACCTACTTTGGCCAACGCCAGAATCTCTGTCATGTAACTCGACACCATGTGCCCCCCTTGACACTATGTGTCTCAAGTACCGACGTCCCGAAGGCATGCCCAATAGTAGTAACCCGGAGGAACATCGATGTCTATCCTCAAAGAAGTACAGGAGGGACAAAAATGTATGCCCTCAAATAACGTAACCGGAGGAACATCGATGTCTTCCCTCAAATAAAGTACCCGAAGGGACAGAGATATCTGCCCTCAAATAACAGAGAGCCTCTGCCCCCAACCCGATAGCCTCAATTCTATCCCCTGAAGGATCCTCACCTCCCATGTGGATTTCTACAGCAAGAACCCCCAACCAAAGTACCTAACCTGCATCTATGGGGGCCTCTACCCACACGAGTGGTCAAAACCACCTCATCACGGAGTATCTCTGTGTGCACACTACTCAAAGTTTCTGGTGAGCGGTAATCACCAAAATAGTACCTAATCCACCACACATCTGACACCTCGTGTCCCTGCGACCATGCCTCTCATGTATGATGGACTTGCCATCCAAGTAACCCGGGCCATGCCCAACCTGACAGTCGTACTGTCTCATGCCAATGCCCATGACACCCAATCCCGTGGTCAAAACCACCCAAAGTAACCCTGACCAAACCCAACCTATGATCATCATCACTCAAGAATATCCAGGCCATGCCCAACACCACCCAAAGGGTCCAGCAGATGCAATTCAGAAATTGGATATATAACATATTTAAACAGAAAACATAAACAGGAAAAACATTCTAAACAGTTGATTTGCACTATGCAAGGTGTTGTCCCATACCAGCACTGAGGTCTTGAATGCCTCTAACAAATTTAATTCAAGTTCAATAAATTAAATTTAATAGTTTAAAGAATTTTAATTCCAATATAACCATTTTGGAATCCCCCGAACAAAATGCCCCGATGATCTACGACCCCTCACCCGGCCACACTCAGCAAAACAGGTAACCGGGAATACCCAAAGGCATCCCATAGTCCAACAATCAATTCAATATGTAAAAGTAGACAAAAAGAATCCCGCTCAAAATACCCAAAAACGTGCCAAAGGCCGTGTCACCCAAATGACCACAAAAACACAAAAAGAGGTATGCACCACCCACTTGATACTCGTACGATGCTACTCCTCCGGTAACAACCTCCAATTAGGTCTAAAATGCGGTAGATATATGAAAGAGTCAAAACCGCTCAAACCCCTATAACTTGTTCTAGAGCAGAAATCAATCAAAAAGGCTCAAGAGGAATCGAGGCCTTACCGAGGGGGTTTCAACGCATCCGCCGGCGATTGAAACGGGTCTCGGACGAAGACCCGTGAGAGGAAACAAGGTCTGGATGACTTGGTTCGCGAAACCCGGTGAAAGAAGTGAGTTCTGCCTCAAAACGAGGCTACTTCCCATTTTAACGCAAAAAAAGAAACTACACGGCGTGTACTTTAGGACTACATGCCATGTATGTAATTTAACTGTTCATTTGGCGGCTGGAATTCTATCGAATTACTTTCCAGAACCTGCCGACATGGGTACACGACGTGTACCTAGGGGTACACAGTGTGCACTTGGTTTTACTTCGCCGACTTACCCACACGCCATGTATTTCTCCCATACACAGCCAGACTACATGGCGTTTCCAGGAGGAACACAACGTGTAATTGGTTAAACAAATCTACTCATCCAACAGGCCAACACGCCATGTGTGACCTCCACATAGTCAAGTGTACACGGTATGTCTAAAACTACACACCTTCTAGTAAGAAATTTCTACACAGTCATCACACGACATGTAATCAGTGAGCACACGGCTGGTCACTCGCTTAACATATACACAGAGTGTACTTAAAGTACACATCATGTAGTCTGGAAATTTCCAGAAACTGCCCATTTTCTCTAATTTCCTAAAAAACAAGTCAAAAATTCAAACAAGTTCGGGATTTTGACCCGTTCTAAAAACCCGAGTTCTTACATGTGTACTGCAAATATTTGATGAAGATAAATACACACCATGTAGCTGGATTATACACACCGTGTACTTTACCTGTTTATGTGGAAATATTAAAATTAATTAATTACTACTTAAACCTTATCGAATCAAGTTATGTGGGTCATTAAGTTGACAATACACATTGGTTATTAGGTTTTATATTATATAAAACCATTAATTAATTTTGTGTAATATTTGAGATTATGAATCATGTATGGTTATTATATATTAAAGATTCAACACATTAAATTATATGGGATATATAATTTTCATGTGTTTTATGTGATATTAAATTGGCATAACATGATGTGAAATTATGAAACATTACATGTCGACAATATGTCATATGAGTGCATTGTTTACAATTAAACCACACTGAATAATTCAGACTGGTAATCCCTGGGTTTCTTCTAAGTACAAAGCTGTGTACTATTTTATTGAGTTTTTAAATAAAATAAAATAATCTATTTTATTTAAAATCAGAACGGATGAATTTTTTAGGATGATTTGATGAAATAAGATAAAATTAATTAATTGATTAATAATATAATTAATCAGATTAATTCATACTTGTTTTATCATATTAAAAAATGAATTAAAATGAATGCTAACTAATTATTTTAAGTGCGTAATTGTTTCATGTGTATGAATGTTCATGATCTTGACCCAGACCTGTGTATTTTTTGGATTTATTCAATTTAATTTAGTGTATAGGTTTGCAATTATTAATTATTAATTTAAATATGATGGTCTGTGAGTCAACCCTCCCTCCATTATTATGTAGGATCTGTGATTCCAAGGTTATTTATGTAACCCCCCTTAACCAATCCTTTGGTTCCACTCACCTGCATGTGAGTAATAAATATATGTAATAAATGGAGTATCCTAAGGTGTTTCATGGTAGTTTTAGAAGGAACCATGATGTTACCAACCCAGGTGTTACACAGGTGGACAAGTGGATAGTTAGAATGCTAAAACTCATACTAAGATCGACATAATGAGCTATTTCCTCTAGGTCAAAGGTTTATTTATTATATAATAAATAAATCAACCATTATATAAGCTCGTGATTAGGTCATTTATTTATTCTCTATCTTTTTCATTATTTATTTTATGTATGCAAGACCACAATCACATAAATAAATGAAATAATGTACAAAGATGGAATATAAATAAATAAATTAGGTTTAATTTTTTTATCCAACATGGTTAATTAAGTAATCAAAATACACTTAATATTAATAAGAAATGTAAATTATCAAATAAGATAAAATGTATGCATAACAAATTGAAATCCCTCAACTTAATATTAAGTCATACTTAGCCTTCCATTACTTCACTGAGAATGTAACCATAGAACAAAGTGTTTACATGAACAAAGTCAGGAAAATTTCTTTTATTGATGAGTTCTCATGAGAGTTTTGGGTTGAATTAACCAAAAATATATTGAATTTAACAGAAAAATTCTATTCAATACAAATTTGGATTCAAGTCTCCAGGAAATTTGAGTTAGGATTTATGGATAGAGAGTCCACTCAATGGATCAAGGAATTGTAAGCCCGTAGTTGGCAAGAACGCCTACCAAAATACCTTCTTATGGTTTTCATGGACAAATTATGGATCATCAAGAAGGTAAATATATATCCATTCCACTAGAATTTATTTAGTGATAGGACTTTACAAGTTCAATAGTGAGGGCCATTAGGACTTGATAAAATAGTGGGAGAATTAATAAAATTAAGTTATTATTATTTATCACATAATTTATAATCAAGAAAATTACTAATAATATAATATTTTAAATTTTATAATAAATGAAAATTTCATCATCCACACTACCACTATGATCAATATTAGAGAAAGACCATCTCCTCACTGACAGTAACTTCTAGGAGTGGTTCAGATGCCTTTGGGTTGTGTTGTTCCATGAATAGAAATCCTGTGTGCTAGAATCTTCATTACACGATCCACCTGTGAAGGAGGTGGATGATGAAGAGTTCCTTTTCTATGAAAAAAATTAGTGATGTGGTCAATGTTCAAGGTTTGATGATATCATCTATTTCTAGGGAGCACATGAAGTCTCATGAAAACATGGATTCTTATATCATGCTTGAGCATCTCCATGGTCTTTACCAATAGAGAGAAAAACATGAAAAATTTTATATTTACAAATCACTCTTTCAAAGTAAGTTTATCGAGGGTGTGTTAGATGGGCCTCATGTAGTCAAGCTCATTGGCTACATTGATCACCTAAAAGTTCTAGGGGTTTAAACTACCTAATGAACTATGCACCGATATCATTATTACATCAATCCCTTAGAGATTCTCCAACTTTTTTGTAAATTTTAATATGAAAAACATTGAGAAGTATCTCCCATATCTTCTCACTCTTCTTTTCCAAGTTGATAAGGAGAAAAAACACAAAAAGACTTTAGTCCTTATAGTGAACAAATGAAAAGGGAAAGAAAATATATTTAAGAACAAAGATTCTTTATTAACTTACAAGAAGATAAAGATCATGGGGAAAGTAAGGGAACATGATGCTATTTATTTTTTCATGTGGAAAGAAGGGCCACAAGAAGAAAAAATTCACCCAACCAAATAAGCAAGGGGAAGCTTCAGGTGTGTTTGTTATCAAGTGAAATTTATCTATTTTTAAAAATTGGGTATTAGATATAGCTTGTGGTCCTCAAATATATATTCAAATACCATAACCAAGTAGATTCAGAAAAATTGAACAAGGGGAGGTAAATCTATGAGGAGCTAATGAAGCTAAAATTTCTGTTGTAGCTATCAACGACTACCAACTCATGTTGCCAATGGTAATAATCTTTGTTTTTAAAGGATTTTATTATGTACCATCCATTACCAAAAATATTATATATATATCCAAACTTTATATAGATGTATTTATTTTCAATTTCGGGAATACATGTCACTTATTTTATAAAGATAACATTTTTTATGGTAATGCGTATTTAAATAAGAACCTCAATGTGTTGGATTACAGAAACCAAGTAATAGAAATTGATAATGAATCTACTTCACATGAATCATACCACACCTAAATTTGGAATTATTTTCTAGGCCATGTAAACAAAAATCATTTGACTAAATTACAAAAATATGTATATTTAGATTCTTTTGAACTAAAACCACTTGGTGTATGTCACACATTTTTTAAAAGTTAAAATTACCAATGCCCCATTTAGATAAAAAGGTGAAATGGACAAAGAAATTATTGAATTAGTTCATACTAATGTGTGTGGTCCATTTCCTATTAAAGTAAGGGGTGGGTACTCATACTTCATAACCTTTACTGATGATTTTAGTAGATATGGATATGTTTACTTAATGAGGTATAAGTCAGATTCCTTTGAAAGATTCAAGGAATACAAGAATTAAGTTGATAAATATCTTGGTAAGAATATTAAGAAACTCTGTTCAAACCATGGTATAGAATATCTTAATCAAGGATTCATTGATTATTTATGGGATTCTATATCAACTCACTCCTTCTTATACACCTTATTGGAACAGTGTAATCAAAATAAGAAAATGCACTCTATTGGACATGTTGAGATCAATGACGTGTCATGCGATTCTTGCATTATCCTTTTGGGGATACATGTTATAAACAAAATCAGACATACTAAATCAAGTTCCAACTAAAGTGGAAGCTGACATATCATACCAATTGTGGAATGGAAAGAAACCCATGTTGTCATACTTACATGTGTGGGGATGTGAAGAGTTTGTTAAGTCCACTTCAGGTAACAAAATTGCACCCCAATTCACAAAGTGTATCTTTATAGGATATCCCAAGGAGAAAAGGGGATACTAACTATAAAATACTTCAAAATAAAAAGGTGGTGGTTGAAATATTTCTTACATTCATTGAGAAGGATCGTATCTCCAAAATAGATAGTGGGAGTGAGATAGACTTTGATGAAGTCCAGACTCAAAATACATAAGATTTGGTGTAGGAATATATTCCACAAATCCATATAGAAGAAGATATTCCAAAGACACAAGCACTATGTAGGAGTACAAGAGAGGTCAGAGAACCTGAATAGTATGGTTTTCTAGTCACCGAGGATGATGACATATTATTAGTTGATAATAATGTTCCTATAACCTAAAAATAATTAGTAAGTGTCACAAATGTTACAAAGTGGTAAGAATCTATGAATTATAAATTAGATTCCATGTACCTGTTGAGTCAATAAGGTTTCCTTATGACTTTTTCATTCCTCTATGTTTTGAAAATCACAAACACTCTATCTTAAGGAAAATTATTTTTTCCCTAAGAATTATCTTAATAAGAAAAATTTTCCTTCCCCAAGGAAATTTATCCTTACCTATGTTTTCATTGTTCATTTTATAGTTTCTCTAAATATAACTCTTTTTTATTCTTAAGTCTAAAAATTGGTTTCACATCTAAAACCTCGGAATCCTATAAATTCTTAGATATCGAGTATTCTATTTTTAGGTTCCAAATTCATACTCCAAATTCACTGAAATTCAGACTCCGAATTCTCTAAAATTCAGACTCTGAATTCTCTGAAATTCAGACTCTAAATTCTATGAAATTTAGACTCTGAATTCTATGAAATTCAGTCTCCAAATTCTCTAAAATTCAGACTCTGAATTCTCTGAAATTCATACCCCGAATTCTCTGAAATTCAGACTCCAAATTCTCTGAAATTAAGACTCCGAATTCTATGAAATTTAGAATCCAAATTATCTGAAATTCAGACTCCGAATTCTCTGAAATCCAGAATCCAAATTCCTTGGAATTCAGACTCGGAATTACTCAAAATTCAGACTTTGAATTCCTCAGAATTCAGGTTTCTAATTCCTCAGAATTCAGACTCCGAATTCCTCAGAATTTAGGTTCCAAATTATTTGGAAAATAGAATCCGAATATCCATGATCTATAGTCCCCAAATGTTTATTTAGTTAGACTCTAAAATTTATTTTTTTCTATAGACTTTGAAAAATTAGATTTGGTAAGCAACCTTATTTTTTCTTACACTTGTTATAATTATGAAATGATTTCGTACATTATGTTTCTAACTAACCATTGTTTGAGTGACACGTTTACAGGTCCCTTCAAAATTCAAGAAAAAATATGACTGTTGGAGGAGGGAGATGACCGTTGGAGAAGTTCCTATAAATAGGATCTCATTTGAATGAGCTCAATATATAGTTCCATCACTCTAGAGATTGCATGCTGCTGAAGTAATTTCTAGAGAGAGAGAGAGACTCTCATGCCTTGTGCGTACTGAATATCTTGTTCAGCTTGCTTCGCATAACTCTGATGATTAATGTGTATAATTGAGGACTTTTGGGGATAGGAAGACAGAGGTTCCAACTACCTTAAAATTCAAGGACTTCTGTGGATAATAAGACATAGGTTCTAACTACTTTAAAGTTTGAGGGATTGTGGGGATAGCAAGATAGATTCTGATATTCCTATCGAGGGCTTACCCTGGTGTGGGTAAGATAGACTTTCTTGAAAGTATAAATCAAGGGACCTTTATCCGAGGTTGTTGGATACCCTTCTCTTTGGGTTAAAAGATTTCACACTTGTTACTTGTTTTGTTTCAAGTTTATTTCTGTTGTATTTTGATAAAGAAATAAAGTATAACCTTCTTATACTTTCTTGTTCTTTTTTATACTCTGATAAAAGATTCTATACGCTTTAAGGTATAATATTTTCCTTGTAAACTTTCCTTAAGTTTCATTTCCAGAACCACATTTCCAAAACCTAGAAAGTTTGTAGAACTAAAAGAGGTCCTGTGAATTTACCTTGTTTAACCTTATTAAACATAGTTTTCCTTAAAGTTAAAAAACAAAAGTTTTTAAACTTATAATTCACCCCCTCTTGTAATTGAGAATCTATATTAATATTTAGATCCTACAATTGGTATCAGAGGAGGTCTCTGAAATACTTATATTCAAATATAAGTTTTCTTGCTCTAGTTTTCATTGTTCTAAATATTTTCCTTGCTTAGGGATTTTTATCCTTGTTTACAAACTTTTACTTTTAACAAGTTTTTGTGGAAATATATTTTCTTAGAATGGAAGAAATGAATGTTGGTTTGATTGAAAATCTAAATCCCATCAGACCATATATATTTTATGGGAATGATTATGAATATTGGAGAGATCGTATGAATAATTTTGTTATTATTACTAGAGTATACAACTTTGATATGATCACTAGAGATTAGAAGATTCTTAATAAGGAAGTCAGAAATTTCACCAATCAAGAAAAGTCAGAATATCAACTAAACTACAAGGTACGTAATAATTTGTTGTGTTCTATGACTAGGAATATATATAGTCAGATTTCTTCTTGTGAAATTGCTAACTATATTTAGAATAAATTTGAGGTTACTCATTTTGGTACATCCAAAGTTATAGAAACTATAAGAGCTATGCTTAGAGCATAATATCATGGATTTATATTTCCTTATGGAGAGCCAGTAAGCAAGGTGTAACAAAGGTTTATGATAATTGTTAACAATTTACAATCTATGGGTGAGAAAGGTTTATATGATGAGTCACTTTTGGAAAAGATTATAGATATCATGTATAATGAGTGGGAATCTTAGAGAACAACTATTCATGAGAATAGGAAAGTATCTCAAATTAATCTTGATGAGCTTTTTAGAACTCTTCTTCAATATGAACCAAGAATGAAAAGAGATGATAATATGAATAAGAATAAAAATGGAAATGGAAGTGTAGCCTTTACTATTACTAAATCCAAGAATCCTGAAAGGGTTATAAGATCCAAGTCTAAGAAAGTCAATGTTTTATTTGAATCTAGTGAAAGTGAACATAGTGAGAATGAACTAGCTAATATTTCTCGAAGGATGAACAAGATAGTTGAAAAGAAAGGCTTTCTGTATAGATATAAGAAGAAATAAATCAAATACAAGAAAGACTTGGAAGTCACTTGTTATGAATGAAAAAAAGCAGGGAATATCAGGCCGGATTGTCCTATGCTTAAGAAAAATGATAGAAAGGAAAATCATTCTAAGAGGAATAGAAAGAAGTACTACAAGGATAAATCTAAGAAAGTTTTGAAAGCCAATGACACCTGGAGTGCTAGTGGTGGTTATTATTCTAATGAATCCTCAAAGTATGAATCATCTGGTCAGAATAATCTTGGTCTACTAGCCAGACTACCCATTGAAAATCATTGTCTAATGGTTAAAGTACATAATGCTGAATCTATCACAAATGTATCCTTGAATGAAAATTATACTGATGATAAATACTATAAATCTTTAGATGAAGAATATTCTTTTGATGAAGATAATATTTTACCTACTTATGAAGAAGTATCTAGGTTTGCTAAACTCCTTGAGAATGAAAATTCTAAACACAAGAAAAATCTTGATAAAGAAAATTCTACAATTTCTATTTTAACTAAATAAGTATCAGATCTTTCTAAAGATCTTGATAATAAAATTTTTTATTTTAAAATTATTTCCAAAAACCTTGAGGAAGTTAATTCTGAGAAGGATAAACTTTATAAGGATCTTGAAAAAGTAATTTATAAGAAAATTATTTTAGAGACTAACTCCAGTTCTAAAACTAATGTTTCCGAGGATAAAAACTTGGTTATAAAACTAAGGTTAGAAATATTTTCCTTGAGGAAGTGTTTGTCAAACTTTACTTCTGGTAAGGAAAATTTTGATAAGATGTATTTCTAAATTCAACCTCTAAGAAATAATTATGGATTTGGTTATAGTCATTCTAAGATAGTTTTTAGTAATAACTATTTTGTTCCTCAAAGTGCTCCATTCTGTACTAAATTTTAGTGTGGTGCACATTGGGAAAAAAAATTTCTTTAAATAAAACTCATTCTTTAGGTTTTCATAAAGCTTATTTTTCTAAGAAAATGTGGATTCCTAAAATCTTACTTTCTGAAAATTTTGAATGCAAGAAAATTTGGATTCCAAAATTATAACACTCTTATTTTCAAGAAAATAAAGAAAGTACCAACAACAATACATGGTACATGGATAGTGGATATTACCAGCATATGACTGGTAACAAAAACTTCTTTGAAAATATTATCAAGACGAAAGGTGGAAAATTAACTTTTGGAGATAATTCTTAGGGAGAAATTATCATTATAGGTAACATTGTTAAGGGTCTTAAGCACAACCTCATTAGCATAAGTCAATTATGTGATAAAGGTTACCTTGTGAATTTTAGGAATGATAAGTTTTTAGTACACAATTCCAAGGAAGAGTTTATTATTTATTCCCATAGGCAATATAATGTATACACACTAAACTTAGAAGACATTATGAGCCAAGGCCTACCTTGTCTTAGTGCAATGGAAGATCAATATTGGTTATGGCATAAAAGGTTAAGACATTGTAACCTTAGTAACCTTTGTAAACTCTTTAAGAAAAGAATTTTTAAGGATCTACCAGAGCTTAAATATAATTCTTCAAAATTTTGTGATTCTTTTCAATATAGAAAACAACATAAATAAATTTTCAAATCAATCGGTGAAGTCTCAACTAGTGATGCATTACAGTTGGTGCATATGGATCTTTTTAGTCTAAAAAAATTGGAAGCATTAGAGGAAAATATTATGTATTTTTCCTAGTCGATGATTACAGTAGATTTATGTGGGTCTATTTTCTAACAAATAAATCTGAAGCCTTTTCTTATTTCAAAAATTTTAGAGCTCAAGTTAAAAATGAGAAAAACCTTCCATTAATAATTATTCATAGTGATCATGGAGGAGAATTTCAAATTTTTGATTTTGAAAATTTTTGAAGTAAAAAGGGCATTACTCATAACTTCTCAACACCGAGAAATCCTTAACAGAATGGTGTTGTTGAAAGAAGAAATTTAATTTTTCAAGAGATAACAAGAACCATGTTGAGTGAATATTTGATAGCTAAACACTTTTGGGCTGAAGCTGTAAGTATTGCTTGTTATACTATAAATTGAGTTTTGATTAGACCATTTCTTAATAAAACCCCTTACAAATTTTGGAATGGTAGAAAACCTATACTTTCCTACTTCAAAGTATTTGGTTGAAAAGTATTAATTTTTAATACTAAAGATAATTTACATAAATTCACACCCAAATTTGATGAAGGAATTTTCCTAGGATACTCCACAACTTCTAAGGATTATAGAAATTTTAATAAAAATACTTATATTGTTGAAGAAACAGTACATATTAAATTTGATGAAACTGATCCTTTTATTTTTAAATAACCTCAACCTATATCCATGGATGTTTTTTCAAAAACTAATTATCAACCCTTGATAAAAAATAATTCTGATAAGGAAAATGCTCAAGAAAATGTTTCTGAAGCATTTACCCAAGAATATTTTCTACTATATATTGATGATCAGGTTTTAAAAAACCCAAATAAGTTGTTTCTTAAGAATCATCCTAGTGATAGTATCATTGGTGATGTAAATCAACCTCTGAGGACTAGATGTTCCTTAAGGAATGAATTAGAACATCTAGCATTACCTTCTCAATTATAACCAAAAATCACTGATGAAGCTTTAGGTGATGATGATTGGATTAAAGCTATGCAAGATGAGATAAATTAATTTGAAAAGAATAAAGTTTGGACCATGGTTGAAAGACCTAAGGAAACTTCTGTTATTGGAGTAAAATGGGTCTTCAGAAATAAGTGTGATGAAAATGGAATCATAGTAAGAAATAAGGCTAGATTAGTTGCTAAAGTCTATAATCAACAAGAAGGAATAAACTATGAATAAACCTATGCTCCAGTGGCTAGACTTGAATCTATCCGTATTCTACTTTCCTTTGCATCATTCTTCAACTTTAAATTTTTTTCAAATGGATGTTAAATGTTCTTTTCTTAATGGATATGTTCAAGAGGAAGTTTTTGTTGATCAACCTCCTGGTTTTGAAGACACAAAACATCCTGAACATATTTTCAAACTTACCAAAGCTTTATATGGACTTAAACAAGCCCCAAGATCCTGGTATGATAGACTTACAAGATTTTTGTTACAAAACAATTACGTTAAGGGAAATTATGATCCAAATATCTTTATAAAGAAATATAAGAAAAATGTTTTGTTTGTCCAAATTTATATTTATGACATTATATTTAGTCTAACTCAGCAATATTTAACCGATTTGTTTGCAAATCTAATGAAGTCTGAGTTTAAAATGAGTATGATGGGTGAGTTAACATTTTTCATAGGTTTTCAAATTTCTAAAAAACCAGAAGGAACTTATATATCTCAACAAAAGTATATTAAAGATCTTCTTAAAAAGTATGGATATAAAAACACTAAGATTATTAGTACTCCCATTGGTACCTCAAATTCACTTGATCTTGATGAAACTATAAAACCAACAGATCAAACATCATTTCGAGGTATGATGGGAAGTTTACTATACTTGATAGCTAGTCATACAGACTTAATGTTTTCAGTATGCTTATGTGCAAGATATCAATCAAATCCTAAGAAATCTCATTTAAAGGTAGTGAAAACAATTTTTCGCTATTTAAAGGGAACCATAGATTTAGGACTCATTTATACTTCTAGAAATGATTTTGTTTTAAATTTTTTTTGGATGCTGATTTTGGTGGATGTAGAATGGATAATAAAAGCACATCTGTAACTTGTCATTTCTTAGGAGATTCATTAGTTTCTTGGTCATGAAAAAAGCAACACTCAGTATCACTTTCCACTACTGAAGCTAAATATATAGCAGCTGGAAGTTGATGTGCCCAAGTGTTGTGGATGCAACACATGCTCACATACTATGGTATGAGTCTTAAAAAAACACATATATTGTGTGATAATACTAATTCCATTGCCTTAAGTAAAAACCTTGCACATTACTCTTGTGCAAAACACATAGATATTAGGCATCACTTTCTTAGGGATCACACACATAAAGGAGATATCATTCTTCAATTTATCGGAATGTAAGATCAATTTGTTGATTTTTTACAAAATATTTACCCTCTGATAGATTTGAATGCATTAAATAGAAATTAAGAATGATAACCATAAGGTAATATTCTATATTAACTTCTTATTGAAACCTATTTCCTTATAATAAGAAACTCTTTTTCATAGGGGGAGTACATTTTCTTGTTAGTCAAATAATTTTCGTAATCAAAATTTTTGTAATCAAAATTTTTGTAATCAAAATAATCTTAATAAAAATTTTCTTAATAAAAATTTTCTTAACCAAATTTCTTTTGATATATAAAGTTATTTATGAAGAATTTTTCCCATTACGGATAATTTTCCTAGAAATTCAGAAGGTATGTTTCTTATTAAATTTTTATAATTATATTTGTACTTGTTGGTATTTTTATCTTGTTGAAATATTTCGAATTCACTTTTCCTTAAATTTTAACGTTTTATCTTAAAAACCTAAAAATATCGAAACCTACCAAATTCCTTCTTCGGTTATCATCTCAACCGTCAGATCTGATCAAGAGTTTTTCAACCATTGGATCAATCAAGGAAGGTGAACCGTCACCTCAAACACCTATATAAGGACCGCCCGATGTTTGTATCACATCAATTTTTCAAAGCTTTGGTGTGCTGAAACCCTGCTGCTCTACTTAAGGTCCATTATGATTTTCTAGGTTTTCTCAATTCTGAATGTCTGTGCAAGCTTATCCTCAAAAACAAATGTTGTTTGTAAAGAAAATCTCTAAATGACAGATATACAGAGAGAGGTTAGTTGATCCTATTTTCTTTGCTAATCATGATTATATTATTTCAATGAATATCAAGGTAAATGGCTAGGAGAGCCTATGTGTATCTAAATCGAAGGCACAAGATCCAGTTTATCCGGAGTTATTGATTGAATTATATGAATAAGCAAGTTTATTCAATGAATGATGGAGAGACAATTTTTCCTTCAAGAGTTATGGAAATACCTTCTCCCTTTCCTACACTAAGGCTGCAAATTTAATTGGAATTCCATATGAAGTGGAAGCTGAATTTTGTACCCATAAATTATCAGATGTATCAGGTTCATTTGATAAGGAAAAGGATTTAGATTACCTTGGCTTGAAAGAAGTAAAGACTCCTAATATTATCCATATTTCTAAAAAATTTGGATTCTATAATTATGGGTTCAAGGTTTTATTATTTTGAGAAAAGGGGATAAGGATACTCTGATGAAAAGTGACATCTATATTTTGGATTTTCTGGTAAACCTTAGAAAGATAAATTTGGTAAATTATATCTTGATTACAATTAAGAATACCAAGAATGGAAATTTGAAGTCTCAAATCATTATGTATCCAACCATTCTTTCCAAAATTATAGTTCTTTGTCTAGAATATTTCAAAATCCCATGCAGTTCTAAGCCAAGAAATTACAAGGTAGTGTTTCTTAGCGATGATACTCTGAGAAGGATGAAGGCTGGATTCTCTAATGAATCTGGAGAATTTTATGAGCTACTTAAAGCAGAAGTTGAAGCTTTATCAAAGAAACCAGAAGCAGTTGAGACTTCCAAGAAGGGTGGAAAGAAGAGGAAGACGGAGGAACTGGAAGAGAAACAAAAAACTTCTGCGGCTAAGGAAACTCAATCCACACCTCCAAAACCAAAGAAGCAAAAGACTTATCCTGATGAAGTGGTTGCTAAGTAAAGAGAATACAAAAAGAATAAGAAGGAAGGGGAGCCTAGTTTTGGACTGGACCTTGCTGAGGACAAAGCTTTGAAGATGAAGGCTGCTGAAAATCTTGAGAAGCAAGAAAAAGAAAAGAAGCAGAGGAAGAAAATGTCTAAATCCGAGTTAGTTCGATCCCTTATTAAGGCTGCTGACAAAGCCTCTGAACAAATTCATATACCAGAATCATTTTTGAAAGAATCACTCCTAGTGACTCCGAGAAATAAGATGGTGATTCCGGAACCAGAAAAAGAAGAAGAAATAGTTCAATAGGAAGAAGTGCAAGAAGAAGAAGAATAAGAAGGAAGTGGTGATACAAATGACGTGATAAAGCAAGTAGATGAATATCATAAGAAGAAGAGTTCTTCTGAAAAAACTATCAATCCTAACTTTTGAAGAAGAATATTCAAAACTTGCTACACTAAGAAAAGAAGAAAAGGGCCAGGAAGAAGTGAATAATCTGTCTGAAGAAGAGAGTAGCAACCATGACTTTGTTCAGCCAGAGGATCTTGTGGCAGGTGCCGAAAAAGAAAATCTTGAGGAAGACAAGATTGTTCAATTATCAGATAGTGAGAATGAATCACCCAAAGCAGAAGAGATCATTCTGAGAGCCGATGAGGGAAAAAAGGTGTTGGTTCATACACCTAGGAAATATTTGGTAAAAAAGAAAGATATTGGTGGTTCGTCAAAGAGGAAAGCTGAAGAGATCGAAAATTAATCCTCACCAACCAAATAGTCTGATTCAGAATTGTCCTCTCTTGGACATGATTTTGTTTTTTATTCATATATTTTGGTTGTTCTTCATATATTTTTTTGTTCAGTACAAATTTTTCAGGTACCATATTTTTTCCCATTCTCTTCATTCCTTTTTGAAAATCACAAAGGGAGAGAAAGGGATGATAAAAATAATTCTATGTAAAGAAGATATTTCCCTAAGAAAGGGGGAGTTCATCTAAGGGGAATTTATTATCAAAGAAGATTTTTGTATGCTAGAAAATGTAAAATCTCATTTAGGAACTCAAAGAATACGATCCTTAGGGATTTCAAAACCTAAGGGGGAGTTAGTCGTATTCACTATGATTCATAAGTAAAGAGAGATAAGTTTTTATTTTCAAGTCCATGAAGAAAAACTCTAAGTCCTTATATTCTTTTTCGTAAGTATGTTTGTGATTTCTAAAAAGGGGGAGATTGTTGAGTCAATAATGTTTCCTTATGACTTTTCCATTCCTCTACATTTTTAAAATCATAAACACTCTATCTTAAGGAAAATTATTTTTTCCCTAAGAATCATCTTAATAAGGAAAATTGTCCATCCCCAAGGAAATTTATCCTTAGATATGTTTTCATTATTCATTTTATAGTTTCTATAAATTTAACTCTTTTTTATTCTTATGTCTAAAAATTGGTTTTATATCTAAAATCTCAGAATCCTATAAATTCTTAGATATCGAGTATTCTATTTTCAGGTTTAGAATTCAGACTCCGAATTCTCTGAAATTCAGACTCCAAATTCTCTAAAATTCAGACTTTGAATTCTCTAAAATTTAGACTCCAAATTCTATGAAATTCAGACTCTGAATTCTCTAAAATTCAAACTCCTAATTCTCTGAAATTTAGACTCTGAATTCTCTGAAATTCAGACTCCGAATTCTCTGAAATCCAGACACTAAATTCTCTGAAATTCAGACTCTAAATTCTCTAAAATCCAAACTCCTAATTCCTCATAATTCAGACTCCGAATTACTTAGAATTTAGACTCGGAATTCCTCAGAATTCAGGTTCTGAATTCTTTGGAAAAGAAAATCCGAATATCCATGATCTATAGTCCCTGAATGTTTATTTGGTTAGACTCTGAAATTTATTTTTTCTTTTGACTCCAAAAAATTAGATTTGGTTAAGAAACCTTATTTTTCTTACACTTTTTATAGTTATGATACAATGTCGTACATTCTTTTTCTAACTAACTATTGTTTCAGTGACACGTGTACAAGTCCCTCCAAAATTCAAGGAAAAATATGACTGTTGGAGGAGGGAGCTGACCATTGGAGAAGTGCCTATAAATAGGAGCTCATTTGAATGAGCTCAATATACAGTTCTATCACTCTAGATATTGCATGCTGCTGATGTGATTTCTAGAGAGAGCGACTCTCATTCCTTGTGTGTACTAAACATCTTGTTCAGCTTACTTCATGCGACTACGATTGTTGCTGTGTACAATTGAGGAATTCTGGGGATAGGAAGACAAAGGTGCCAATTACCTTAAAGTTAGAGGACTTATGTGGATAAGAAGACAGAGGTTCTGACTGCCTTAAAGTTCGAGGGTTTGCGGGGATAGATAGACAGATTCCGATATTCCTATCGAGGGCTTACCCTGGTGCGGGTAAGACAAAATCTCTTGAAAGTATAAATCAAGTGACCTTTATCCAAGGTTGTTGGATACCCTTTTTTTGGGTTAAAAGATTTCATACTTGTCACTTGTTTTGTTTCAATTTTATTTCTGCTATATTTTTATAAAAGAAGAAATTATAACCTTCTTATATTTTCTTGTTCTTTTGTATACTCTGATAAGTAAGATTCTATATGCTTTAAGGTAGAATATTTTCCTTTTAAAAATTTCTTAAGTTTCATTTCCAGAACCAAATTTCTGAAACCTAGAAAGTTTGTAGAACTAAAAGAGGTCCTGTGAATTTACGTTGTTTAACCTTGTTAAAAATAGTTTTCCTTAAGGTTGAAAAATGAAAGTTTTTAAACTTACAATTCTCCCCTCCTCTTGTAATTGAGCATCTACATTCATATTTCGATCCTATAGTACCAAAAACACGTCTATATTTTGGTATATCCTCTAATTTATTTAAATATTATTGGTTGTAAATGGGTATTCAAGAATAAACTAGAAATGGATAGACAAGTTAGTACCTATAATGTGCGACTAGTTTCAAAATGTTTTAAGCATATTTAAGGAATTGACTATGAAAAACCTTTCACTCATTTCTATACCGAAATCCATTAAAATTCTACTTTCTATTGCATTTTTCCCTGACTATGATATTTATAAAATGGATGTTAAAACAACCATCCTTAACAAGAAACTTTAGGAATATGTGTATATGACATAGCGTGAAACATTTGTGACTCCAAAGAATGCCAATAAAGTTTTCAAATTAAAAAGTTCCATTTATGGATTAAAGAAAGAATCCAGGTCATAGAATATTCATTTTGATGAGGCCATAATGGAATTTAGTTTCATAAAGAATGAATGTGAGCCTTGTGTCTATAAAAATTTTAGTGGGAGTGTGGTCATTTTCATTATAGCTTATGTAGATAACGTATTACTTATTGGAAACAAAATAACATTCCTACAATCTATTAAATCCTAGTTAAATAAATGCTTCTCTATGAAGGACTTAAGCAAGGTAAAATATATTCTTGGGATCAAGTTCTATCATGAAAGATACAAGATACTAATCATCCTAAGTCAAGGTATATATATTGACAAGATACTAAAGAGGTTCTGTATGAAAAAATCCAAGAGGGGATTGTTTCCAATGTCACATGGCATTCTTCTTTCTAGGAAAATTTTTCTTCAGTCACGAGGAAATATAAATAATTAAAAGGATTCCATAGATGATAGTGATTGGGTCAGTCATGTATGATATTCTATGTACTAGGATAGATGTTTCCTATGCCTCAAGTGTAGTAGAAAGATATCAAGATGACCTAGGTGACTGCCATTGGATGGTAGTCAATACTATCCTTAAGTATATGATATGAACAAAAGATATGTTCTTGGTCTATAGAGGAGATGAGAAACTGGTTATCAGATGATATGAAGATGATAGCTTCCAAAAAAATCAAAATAGAAGGATCTGGTTGTAGAAGATGATATGAAGATGATATGAAGATGATATGAAGATGATAGCTTCCATTGGATGATATATTCTTGGTGACTGCCATTGGATGATAGCTGCCATTGTAGAAGGATCTGGTTGTAGATTTTATAGAAGAGTATGAGTATATTGTGGCTTTTGAGGCAACTAAAGAAATAGTTTGGATATGTAACTTCATCCAAGAACTTTATGTGATACTTACAAGTAAAGATATTATCACACTCTATTGTGAAAATACTGTAGCAGTGACCCTTACCAAAGAGCCAAGGTCACATCATCAGATAGAGCACATACTTTATAAGTATCATTTTTGTGGGATTTTTCTCAAAGAGGTGAAGCCACAGTGATCAATATTTCCATGTAAGGCAATGTGGAAGACCCCTTGACTAAAACCTTGAATTAGTATAAACATGATTATCATGTGAGGTCTATTAGACTAAAATTCATAGGTATTTGGATCTAGTACAAGTAGAAGTTTATTAGATTTATGTCCTAGAACCAACTTATTATACTTTGATTGCATGAAGATTCAAACATTTGACTATTAATAAACTATATTATTATATAATGTTCATTATTATACATGATTTTAATTTAATAATGTCCTAGGGTATCTTTCACAGTGATAAGGTCATAACAGTTCCCCGCTATGATGAGAACCTTGAAATACCATGATGATATTCTTAAATATATTTCTATGGCCAGATAACATTCTATGATGGGACATATAGAATGTGACTGTTAGGTATGAGTACTCATAAGTGGATGAGCCTTCTTTTCATGAAGTTCATACTTGGTAATCTCTAAGATGAGAGATTATGAGAACAAACCCTCCATTATAAATTCTTCATATTTTGGAGTCATCAAATATTCCTATCTATGAGCATGTGTAATAGTCCATATAATTTATGATTATTATTAATTCATGTTAAAACTCACAAACTTAGATGTATTTCATAAACCATGATGATACTGTTCATGTAAAATTAGGATGTGTTGGGTGTTTCATGAGAGATGTGTTATTAATGAATAAGTCAAGGAAGGATTTAAACCTTTCATCTTCACGGAAATTGATATCTCAACCCTTTAATTTTAACAAAAACATCAAATTAAATTCCAAAATCATGGTGTAATGATGTGTTTATTTTAGATAATAAAAGAAATATTTATCAATCATATAGGTTGATGACACAAATGTGCAACCCGCTTGATGAGATATTATGACAAAGAGACTATATTACACAGTGAGAATTTGTATTTGGTTTTCAACATTGTGACATTAAGTTATTTCTCTTGGATTCCTTGACTCGTTATTAGATAGTAATACCAGACTTTAGGAAATCCCGCTTAATGCCAATAAGAAATAATCCCAGAGGGCTGTTGGTTTCGGGAGTAGTGGAAGTGTTTAGTAGTGGGTGATATATAAATATTTCTTTCAATATTTTGTTTCTTGAAACCTCAAGTGAGGATATTTCACATTAAATTTATAATTAATTTATTTAGATCTGAAGAAAATAAATACCTTATCTTAGGATCCTTTCTTTGATTATGTTGTTGATATTATGAAAGACCCTTTTCGGATTTCCTTCATTGTGATGTGAGGATCCAAGGGTATAATACCTCTAGTGGTGAACCACGCATTATACTTTGATCTCCAAGAAATTCCAATTGATTTTTGAGTTCTAGCGTGGAGAATAAGTTGTCTTGCATTGTTCGTGTTGATCACTCATCCTTCGATCTTGAAGGAATCTCTCTTGCATTTCTCATTCTTGAGAGGGTAAGATAAAATATGATTTCGAGAGAGAATTTGTTGTGCACAACAATTCTAAATTCATAATATAATAGATATAATCATCTATTTATTGATCTAGGGTTTAGGTTAAAATATTATTTAATTTCACACCATCCTTTAAATAATATAATAACCATCATAAACAATTTATTCCATAAAATAATAATAATAATATTTTTATTTTACAGCATGCGCTAACTTGCGTAGTGATGAATATTATTTACTAGTTTGAAAATAAATATTCATCATCGGACATGGTATTGGTCCGTTCAAACTCCTCAATATTTATTGAATACTTGAATAAAATTATTTTATTCTCTTAGATAAACATTATATTCAAAAAATAGTAAATAAATATTTATTTAATATTCAATAATATAAATAAATATATTTTATTCACAATCCAGTGAGTAAATATTTATTTAATTTATGCAATCAATAAAACTTGAATAAAATTATTCCTCGATATAGAGAATAATATTTATTCCATTAATTAAATTCAAATATAATTTAATAGAGATAAATGGAAACACTTAATGTGTGACCATCTAGGATTATTTCTTATTGGTATTAGGCAGGTATGCCTAAAGTCCATGATTACTGTCTAGTAATGAGTCAATTAACCTAAGAGAAAGAACTTAATTTCTCAATGCTAAAAACCACATATCAACACTCACTATGTAATATAATCCCTTTATCTTAATATCTCATTAAGAAGGTTGCACATCTATGTCATAAACCTATGTGCTCGATATGTATTTCTTTGACTATCATGACCATAGCATTTATGTGACAGTTATATTTCAATCAAAGGGACAGGATATCAACTTCCATAATTATGTAAGGGAAAAATACTTCCTCAAATTATCCAATAATAACATGTCATTCGTGACACACCCACATACCCTACCTCACTGCAAACATATGTTATCATGGTTTTCATTAGAAAATCTAAGTCCACAAGTCATCAAATGCATTAATGATAATATTAAAGTCTAAGGACCATTACTCATTCTCACATATATGAAAATCTGATGACACCAAAACATGCAGAATTCCTATTGGCGGGTCTATTCTCATAACCTACCATCTTGGAGATTACCAAGTGTGAACTTCATGAGATGAAGCCTCATTCTCTTACAAGAACTCGCACCTGAAAGTATATATACTATGATCCCCATAATAGTATGTTATCTAACCATAGAACTATATTTTAAGAATATCATAATGGAACTTCAAGGTTCTCATCATAATAAGTAACTTCAATGACCTTATCAATACAAAAGATACTCTAGGAAATTATCACATTAATGTTATATAAAATAACAATAAATATGTGATAATATATTTATATTAATATTCAATTCTTTGAATATACAAGCAATATAAATTGAAAAGTAGTTGGTTCTAAGGAACCAACTTTAACAAACTCCCACTTTCAATAAAGTCAACTTCTAACGATTGGTTAGTTATCACATGTAAAAAATATACTTCTACTGAGTATGGATATAGTCGCTATGCCTGCCATTTTTTATGGATAGGGTTGGTTAATCCACATGTATGTGTGGAAAATATGTTTATTGAAACATTACTATCTTGAGTAAATCCCTCAAGTAGTGATATAACCGAGTATCCACCTCTTGTTCCCATGTCATAATCCTAACATCCTAACTAAATCCACATTCAAAACTTATCATAAAATGATAAATATATTTCTTTTTGTATAACCCAAAATTGTAATAGGACGTCTCTAAACCACTTCTTAAGCTACATCAGAAGATGCAACATACTCAAATATTATAGATATGGAAACCACTGAATATAATAAGTTTTTATTACATATTAACTTATCCTTTCTTGAAATACTAGATCAAATTGAACTAAGTATAGATAAGAGTTCAATTCCCATGTTCACTAGTATTCCTATATCTATAAACACTAAGAACTCATCCAGGTCTACTTTTCAAAGTATTTTTAGATAGTTCCAACTGCAAGACTATATAGTTATGTTGGATTTTGTTTGATATTTTCCTTTTTATGAATCATACATTAGTAATATCAAACATTATTATATATCATGGAATATGAGATAAATTCATAAAACTTAAGCTTGTGAAATTATTTTAATCCCCATAACCCCTTCTAATTCCCATGCATGTTCTACTGGAAGAATTATATGCATACATCAACTCATTATTTGAGTTGTTTAAACTTCACATTGTTAATATATATACTGTGACTAGATTTAGTAAACCCATGGATCTATTTTATAGTTCCTATTCCATAGAACATAGTTTCTACTTTAAGTTATACTTGGATAAATTTCATTCCTTAGTCTTAAAAAACTAGTAAAACTATTCATTTGTTTTCCATATGTTATCAACATATTTATCTTAAAAACTAATAGTACTCCCATTAACCAGTTAGAGACACATGTCACTCATTTGTTTCCAAATGCATATTCTATGATCAATATGAATGATTTATTCATAAATGAATGTATAGAATCTGCATATCTTATTGGAATTTATTGATGACACTGACCCTTTTAGTTATGCCTAGTAGGCATATAACATATGGTCTTCTTTTTGGCCGCGTCATATAGATATCTTTCGTAAGGAATCTTATAAATGATGTGGCCTTGAAAATAAATTTCCCAATATGATGATCATAAAAATATGCTTTGACAAGTAGAAATCAAAAAGGATTTTAGTCACGATGATTAGTGAATAAGTGTTATGATAGACTAAACATTTTAATAATAAATCATGCTTTATTGGTATCGTCTTGTACCATCCATGCCCAGTTTCTATTGAATACTCACCAATGATATCAATTCTTATAAACATTCAAAATACAGAGTCCTGAAATAATACATGAATATTATTCTAAAATAATAATACATGTATTACCCACCTTAGTAAACATTAACCAATTCTTTGGTTATGAATTCCTATGCAGTATGTGTCTCTGGAACAACTCCTCCCACTAAGATCACTAGAGTCTAGTATTCTTATGCCAACTCATGTGCATCCAGATCCTTAAACCATATAAGTTATGTATGATCCCTCTATCTTTAAAAAAGACAGGTTTTGTTTATGGATATATAGTCAATATTGACAAGATGTTAATATCCTTAGTGGCGTGAGTATTATTAAATCATATGCAAATTAGTGTTTTGATGTTTTTTTCTAGATAAGGCCAGCTTTTAATAAACGATTTTCAACAAGAACTTTTTGTAGCATTCTAGTTGGTTCTTTATCATATCACATTTTGATATGATATCCATTAGACAATATAGTTGGCATATGGTTAGTGGTTTCACTTATATTTACAAAATATATCTTTAAAGGGATAATGAAATATTTCAAATATATATACAAATCATAATTGATATTCCTTTTTACTACCACCATAAAATTTATGTATATAAGGAAATGTGAGTTAGGGATAACCTTTACTCTACATATATGATTAATGATTACTTGGATAAGATATAATCTGACAATCCAGATCGAAGATTCCTTTTACTAAGTGCACTCATTTACTTTATTGATAATTTCTAAAAAAATATCATGATGTATATAAACTTACCTTTATCTTTATAATAGTTCACATGTCTATATTAAACTAACTCTAAAATATTTATGACATGCATTTATTTAAAACTTTTATTTATCTAAAACATGATAAGTTGTTTGTTTGTATATGTAGTATCTTAGTTCAATTGAGACAAAAATACTTTAATGGAAATAATCAAGTAAAATAATTTCAGTTTTATTTGAAAAATAATTATCTTTCCATAACTGGGTAAGAGTCTTATATTTTATATTTTATATCCATCATACATTACAATGGATATTTGTGATTCAAGTGTTACTTAAATCATTTGTTTGGTATTAAAGTACCATAACAACATTTATTCCAAAAAGAAATAATGGATCATTGTATCTATCCAGAAACCAAGATAAATGTTTTGTTAACACTTATTACAAACTTTAATAAATCTAAAATGGAAATGAAAAATAGCGAGCTCCTATTGGATAAAATAAGAATCACCCTTTCACATTTCCATTTGAGTTCACTCTACAACCTTTCTATTCTTGCTCATTTTCTATATTTAAATACATGTATGTTGTAAGAATATTGTATTTGATAAAAAATATATGAATAAAAACTTTATGAATATACTTTAAGTGGGTGTAACTACTTGCTTCTTCAATTCAATTCAATTTCTTTTCTAGTGTCCATTATTTACACATAAGAAGAAAATAAAAACATACTCATTCTTCTACCTTTAATTTTTTTGTCTCGTTGAAGGAAAATGTACATGATTTTTTTATTTATATTATACATGGGATATTCACACTTTTGTTTAAAATTTTTCACCACAATGGGTGGAGAAATAGGTATAAACCAATCCTTATCACATTGGTGAAGTATGGACAAAAGTTTCCTAAGTGAATTATCCATTTTGTTTATCCGGTATCGGAAAAATAAGGATAATCTTGGTGATATGAATAATGAAATAAGATTAATGGATAATTTATTATCCAATTGGAAGACTAATTTTTCTAATTGATCAATATACCCCAAAATTTTTAAAGCATGATCAATAGATATATTTCCTTCTTCCATTTTACAATGATACAGTGCATTGAAAATCTTATCTATTTCAAGTATTTCCTTCATTTTCTCAAGAAAATGGAGATGTGTTATTATGGTGTAATCATCCATGTATTTATGTTGTATCATTAACTCTCTAATAATATTTTATAATATAATACAATGAACATAAGAAGAATCCTCAACATATCTCTGGTAGGCTTGTATTTCACTTTCGGTCACCTGCTGTGGTGACATAACAAGAATAGGGGATTCCAAAACATAATAAAAACTTTATGATAATAGTGAATCTTGTTAAAGATTATAAAAAATATGAAAATTTGTATTTGTAAGGACATATCCTGAGTTAAGGAATGATTTCACTGCTTTCATAGTTTTTCTTTCCATTTTTTCTACAATAATTAAAACAGATGATTTGTACTTTACTTGATTAAAAATTATGTGAGAAATAATAATAATAATTTAATTTTATTAATTCTACCACTATTTTATCAAGTCCCAATATCCCTCACCATTGAACTTGGAATGTCTAGTTGGTTTGACATTCTAGTGTCAAGGATCCATATACCCCTTTACATAACCCTATTTCATAGTTTCTTGAAACATGTGTTCTAGTTTTAAGAATCACTATTTCCAGGTAGTTTCCATTGGCTTTATTTATGGAACCGGAAACTTCCTGTAGTTCTTTATCCAAAGGGGACCTGCTTTCCAAAGGTAGGTGTTCATTAAGTTTGAACTTTATGATACTTAGGAATGTGCATTGGTCGAGAGGATGGGAGGTTGGACTCATCACACCCTTTTGGGGGGAATAATCGTCTACTCCGAGACTCTCTTTGTAAATTTAAGATATTTTCATGAATCCTTATTAATTCACTAAGTATAACATAAGCATCCCTTAGAATTTAGAATCACTTATTAACATGTGTAAAATTTAGAATCATCAGTATGCATTCAAGGTTCTTTATTAATGGAAATACCCGTATGTATTCAAGGTTTTACATCAATGGTATCCTTTAATATACTGATTACAAATTCTTTTAATCATCATTGTGATGATACCAGTTTTTAAGCCACTCAGTGGGGTACTATGGAGTTTATTGTCATCTAGGGAGATGAAGTTTTTTTTGATCTTGGGATCGTTCCCATAAAATGCGCTACCTACGTATCCTTGTGAAAGGAATCAGAACCCTCGTAGTTCTATGTTTCTTAATAGGACACATCATACCTTTTAAGGTCATGTGATAAGGACCTCTAAGTGAAAGGTGCTTGGTCAAAACTTAGTGTGGGACTTATCCTGAAGCAGCCCAAGGAACTTGGAAACGATATGGATTTCCAAGTAAGATCATACCCTGTTGGGAATATGGCCTAAGGAGAACATGGTTTATTTGAAGTGTTGGGTTTGAACCTCAAGGAGGCTTCCTACATATCCCATATGGATGGGAATCAAAGCCCATGTAGTTCGATAAGTCTCATAGGAGAGTATAGTACTTTGAGAGAGATGAGTTTGGGATTACTTCCTGAAAAGGATGCCTTGATGATTTGGGGTTTAATTTGGGTCTTATTCCTAAGGAGGATACCCAAATTAAAGGAATTAGGATTGGGTTCCTGAAGAGGATGTCCAGTGAGCTCGGGCCTTGAGAAGACTTCCTACGTATCCCGATTATGGTGGGAATTAGACTTATTGTAGTTCCTTTGATTGTGTAAATGTTGTGACCATGACAAATCTCTAAGCCCACGTGAGTCATTCTCGGTGTGAGAAACAAGAGGATTTCAAATATTCAACAAAGATATTCACACTTTAAAATTTTTCCTCCTCTGTTGGTGGAAGACGGCGCACCTATGGTGTCCAAGGTGAATGAGGTTGAGGTGACCATGGAAGAGGGTGAGGCGACGAGACTTCCCTCTGTTCTATTTACATTGGACAAGGGTCCAATTTAAGGAGGAAGGGATGGAGGTTAGGGGCTTACACCAAGATGGCTGACCAAGGTAAAAAAGCACAGTGGGGGAGGGAAAGGATAACAAGAGTCCCTGTTCCTATCTCCCCTCTGGTCTTTGGCACCATATAAGAGAGGAGGAGCAATGATACCACCTCCTGAAAGAAAATCTAGGGGCTTACGCCAGGCTGGTTGCCCTAAAATTGATCCTGGTAGGGGAATAGAGACTTCTCCTTTATTTTTTAAAAGGAAAAGTAGGAATGAATTGTACCTTCCCTTCTAGAGACCTAAGGTTCTGGGTTATCTATTCGAGAAGGGAGAGGCCAGGACCCAACCCTCCTCCAAACTGAGAACTTCCTAACACTGTTTTTGGGAGAAAGGTCCATGTAATTGTGGATATAAAAACCCACAAACACTACATTAATCCTAACCCCATTCTGAAATAAATGTGGGAAACATCTGACTATGGAAATAAAATCTCAAATAGGAGACACACTGATGTGCCTTTCCTAAATGTTTGATAAGTCATGAGGTTTTGGTGGAGGTCTCAACAGAATCCCTTTTAGACAAGGGAGCCAATGAAGAAGAAGCATTGCCTTGAATGGATTTGAGGAAGGCTTGATGGCTTGTAAACTAAAGAGAGTGAAGAGAAGTAAGTGAACCAAGGAGGGGCTCCCAAGTAGAGAAGGGTGCACAAGTATGGGTGCACAAGTAAGCTTGGGCAACCTGATGTTCACTTAGGCGAAGAAAAACCTGTATGGTAATACTTGGGAAAGAGCTTTCTCAAGCCTTCAAGAGTATTCACAAGTGATCCGAGAAGTGGGGTGCTCAAGTTCCAGTGAGAGGAATGGGCGGCGTGCAAGTATTTCTAACTTAGGGAGGTTGGGCGCTTTAGGCGCGCAAGTGTTATGGTTTTCAAACACAAAGAGGACTTAAGTCGAATGATCCTCCCTTAAATCCTCCGCTCAAGGTGTTGAGGAATTACCTTGAATGTTTTGGAAGACTGGGGTAAAGTACTAGGGTGACCAGAGTAGCAATCAGGCTTCAAGGAAATTCTTCCATACAAATGGGGACCCCAAGGGTCTATTTATAGGCAAATAAATGACCTTGGGTGAAATAAGTTTGGGCGCACAAGTGACTTGCACACCAAATTGGGGCGTGCAAGTACCTTTCATGCCACCAGTATTTTGACTAGACTAGGGTGAGAAATTACACTTTCATTCATCTCCAACATGGTGGTGCATAAGTGGGTTGCGTGATATATGAGGGCGCGTAAGCAGGCTGCGTGACAAATGAGTTTTAGCTAAACTAAGGTGGCCAAAAACTTATTCCTTTGAAAATTATTGACTTTTCTTTATGAATTCCCTCTTTTCTTTCTAATGGATTTCCTTTTTCATGTTTTTTAGAATCTTTGATAGAATGGAGTGTCAACAAAATCCCCCCCCCCCTCATAATTGGATTCGAAAATGAAAAGAGGATCCTATACTGAGGTAAATAAATGAAGGATAGGGATAGAGGAGAAAGAAAAGAGCACTGGGGTGTGCAAGTGTTGGCGCTTAAATGGACTTGGGCACACAAGTTTGCAATGCATAAGATTTCTGGAGTGCAGGGGTACATGCGTTTCTTATATATACTAGCTTCACTTCCATGAAAATTATCACAACTTCCGAATTTTCAGCTCTCGACATGCAATTATTCTTATATTCAGACACTTCTATTTTACCTCGCTTCTTTTGTATGTTTTGAGATGTGCACCATAAGTTGGGAACCATACTTGCGCGCCTACTTATACTTGCATGCCTTAATGACTTTTTCATTTTTTTAAAACACCAAAAATGAACTTATTTTTAAAAGATGATCTCTATCTTTTTTGTAGGTTCAATGGCTCCCAAGATAATTGTAACTACTGATGAGCTCACCAGTAAGAGGATTTATGACATGATGAATGTCATTGGTCATGATTACTTTGAAGTTTATGAAACCACCCTTCCAGAATTAGAAAAATATTTGAAGAAGTATCATTTCAACTTTCCTCGAAGCATCTATCTACCTTTGTATAGATATGGCCATTTGAAAGATGCTAACATTCCATATCCAAAGAACTATGTCCCACATTCTTGGTTTCAGGATTATACCAACTTCTTGTCAGCCAATGTTTCTATTGGGGGCTCATTTGATAATGCTGGGATAGTAGAGAAAGCCCATATTATGCATCATAGACTGTGTGCTCCAGATTTGAAGGCACACACACCCGAGTTGCCACCACACTACCATTCATCCATATTTTGAGATTCTCAGACAGATCAGTCCAAGGGCTGGAAGAAAAGTTGGTATTTTTTCCCAGGAGGAAGTGTAAAACCTACATGGATGTGGGCATACTGGGTGCAAAAGACATGTGCAGATTTTTTAGAAAATTTGAGAATCATCAGGATTTATGAAGTTGTTTGGGTTGGGAAAACCTATGTGTATAGGAATGATGATTTCGTTCCAGAGTTATTAAGTCGGTGGAGTCTAGAAACCAATTCCTTCCATTTAACACATGGATAGGTAGGTATCATATTGTGGAACATTTACAAGATTTATAGAGCTCCAATTCTTGGAGACATGTATAATGAGTTTATTCCTCCCAAGGTGACATGGAATGACCCGGAGAAGACACCATATTTGGTTCGTGAGTTGATGAAAATATTTACCAAACTCAAGAATTCAATCACCATGAAAACTCACACTAGGAGGGATATTCATCTGGCGGAATGGATGGAAGTATTTTTGATAAAGAAGAAGGAAAAGGGGCCCACTTACACCTATCCAACTAGCTGTCCAAGGGCATAGAAGAGAGGCACTCCTGACACCTTTTGGCCAACATTAGAGAAGGGAGAATTTGAAAAATGGGGATATGATATCAACCCAAAAATTTCTGCAAAGACACATCTGGTAGGTTTCTTATCCATGTGGCTCAGCATGTATTTATTATTAGTCTGAGACTCCAAAGGAGGCGTGAGGAAAGGAACCTTTATTATTGCAGCAAATATGGCAGAGAAAAGGATGGTAGGGTTGGATACTCCTATTTGGCCAAGATTCATAGGATTTTGTTGCATATTTACAAAGGGAAATATCTTTTTAGAATAGCAGTACCATTACAAGTGTTGTGGGGATGGATTGCTACTCATTTTAGAACTTATGTAGTACAAAGTGGAGTACAAGTTTTTGGAAGTTCTTTCTGATCGTCTGTTCAAGACTTTTCTGGTATTTCACCCCTGTCTTTGAATGCTTATGACAACAAGGCTAGATTGAGAATGCATAAGAAATTCCATTTCTTTCCTTATGGGAATCTGCCTACAGGGAAATTTGTTGATGATGGAACTGCCAGTTTGGAACTAAGGGCATATATGCTAGCTTGTAGAGATGGTGTGTTAGCCACCAGAATTGACGGAGAAATCATATGTGAGGCCTATGCTCCTTATAGATTTTCAATTCAATTAAAATGACTATAATAGAATATTGTATCTCCTCCCGTGCATGTCATATTAGAGAAACATCTAATGGTTTCCTGACAACTATAGTTGTTGACATCTTCAGAGAAGACTGGGTTAGTATTTAATTTACCCACTGCTAATGTAGTAAGCAGATTGATCATCTGGTATGCTGAAAACTGGGTTGCATCTTACTCTGAAGGGGTATTAAATCATGTTGTCCCTCAAGTGGGAATAAAGAGAAGTAGTAGGAAGGAAAACCATTTCTTAGAAGATAAATATTCATCATCAGGGGCCGATTTGCAAGAATCAGAGAGTGGAGGTGATGATTCTTCAAATTCACTGAAGAGATCTTGCGCTAGATATAACCCGCCTGTCAGAATTAAGAGTTACACTCCATCAATACCCACTGAATTCATATCAAGGTGATCTAGTCACCATCATTCTTAAGAGCGGAGAGTTCCATTTTCCAATCCTTCATCCGTGACTGCAGGTGATGGGAAGAAACTCAAGTCCAAGGTTGTAGGATCCTCCTCACAAACCTCAGACATACATTCTGAATATATACGACCAGAGGCTATTCGAACATGGTAGAGCCTATACTGTGATACTGAGACCATGTGGATGGATCTGTGCGAAGGACTTCATATTCCAGGAGTAGGGGATTTACAGGCTTCTTCTGATATTCTTTTTAAAGATAATCCCAATGAGGTAAGGACCTAGATTCAAGAGATGGAAATGCTAATATATTCCACTAATGACTCAATTCCTATCACAAAGTGGGTGAAGGAAATGATAGATCATGGTACCACCGAATGTATTAATCCTTCATTAGATGAAGAGTGGCGTGAATTTGTAGATCCTGAGGATGTAAGTTTCCTTTATTTTGCATCTTCTTCCATTTTGCAGCTTGAATTCTAATCCAAACATTATTAATTAGGAGAAACATTATCTTAAATTATATTTGGGTAAAGGAAAGACAAATGAAGTTCCTTTACCACAATATAGACCTGGAGGAACTGATCTTGGAGCTACCAGATCACCCCGTGAATCGGGAGAAATATCTCTGGGCCAATAGACCATGGAAGAATAAATAGAGAGGGTACTGGGATCTCTGATACCTATCTTTATAGATGATGATTCAAGCCCTCCTAAAAAGAAGAAGAGTAAAAATCATCAAAGAAAGAAGACCATGGTTAAGATCTTTCTTAGCAGTGGTAAGTCTCCCTGATAATCATTAATTTTAGTCTTTATTCATGAAAAAGTGTTTAAACTTTTTAAGATTATAGGGGATTATTCTATTTCTTCTTTGAAAGAAACTACTGATAAGATTCAAGGAGCCGTAGAAGATACTTCTGACCAAAAAAAAATTCCAAATCCAATGGTTCTTGAATAGGAATTGAAGCCAAAGGAACCAACATCTATTCCTATCACTGCTGCGCTTCCTGCTATCAGAGAAGAGGAAGCTTATGGTAAATCAATAATACTTCATAAAGCATCAAAATTCTGCAATATATAACTTCCATTCTGTGATACTTTTAGGTTCATTGCATGCACTATAACATCTATCACCAACTAACGTTGACCCCAAAATTGTTGCTGAAGAATTTATTCGAGGTCAAAGGTTGTTGGGGGAAGGTTGTGAAGCACACACGCCAAGTGCTCCCACGGGTGAGACTAACCTGGGATATGAGATATCATTAGATGAAATGATGAACCTTGTCATGTATTTTGAATAACTATTAGAACATTTTAAAATATAAAATTCTTTAGAAGATTTTGGTGTTCCTTGTATAGAATCAAATGGATGTGAGTTCTCATTATTTTTCTTGTTAATCTTCTTATGATTAACCTACTAACCATGGATGATTGAAATATGCTGTTCTATCTAAAGAAACTGCTAGCGCAACGGTACTTGAAGGAAGTGTTGATATTAATGTCAACACTACCATTGTGGAGACATTGGATCAAGTGGATCTTGAGATAGAAGGTTTTCCTAAGATTCATTCTAAAAATCCTGAGCATACTAAAGATAGCACTCCTCATCCAGAGACATCAAATAAAATTGCTAAAACTGAGAACATTGGGGAGTATTCTTCTCAAGATGCTGACCTACTGCTAGGTAAGAGATACTGATATTGTGATTACATCCACTTTTGTTATCTCTTATATATAACCATAATTCTTGATTTACCATATAGGGATATCAACTTCAATGGATAGGTCTGGAGGTGAAGCCTCTGCATCAGCCCAAACAACATTGGAAGGTGGAGCAACCATTGTCCAAGAAGGAATAAAGCAGGGTACTTATTTAAGTGCATTAGTCCCAAAATATATCCCTCCTTATGGAAGTGATTTTGAATCAGACCCAGAACTGTATAAGGATCTTCATCTTGCTCATCACAAAGCATGGAAAATCATCTGGAAGATAATATCAGAGATTCCCCTTGAGGAACTACCTTCAATAATTCCATGACTTTCATCTCTATTTATCACGCTAGGATTTGGCGGTTTTGAATACCATGAAATTCACACTGCAGTGAAAAAGATTATCTGGAGAAGGGAGCAAGATCAAAAACTTAAACAAGACTTGATAAAAATCCAAAATATCAATAAATATTGAAGAGTTCCAAGAAGAAATATCCCAAGATGAGGCTAATCATAATGAAAAGTTTAAGGGAATGAATCAGACAATTAAAGAAAAGACTTTTCAACAATTTAACCTTCAATAGGAGTTAGATATCATTATAGGGGATCTTGAACAGCTTCATAGCTCATTAGGAGAATTCCATAAGGATGGTACAAAAGTCATCGCAGATGCTAGAGAAGCACTTCATCATGCTGAAGAGAACGAGGGTGGTCAAATAGACAAACTCCAACAAGCAGTTTATGGGGCTCAAGAAGATGTCAAACAAATGAGGAATTACATAGAAATCCTTTTGTAACTTCTAAGAGAGAGACTCAAATTTGTGGATGTTCCTCTATGAAAATTTTCATAAATGAAAAGTATTTTGTATTTAAACATTTATGTTTTAACTTTCATTAATTGATTTTGTTTTACCTAGGCCATTGGGCCCAGTAAGCATAGTATGATTTTTTCCCTAGGGTTATATGAACAACCCTAAAAACTTTATATCTCTTTACTTTTTATTGATCAATATTACCTAAACCAAAAAAAATGCATGTTTAGTGAGCTGAGACTCGACTTTTGTTCAGAGTTCCCTTTGCAGGTTCTCAATCTAATGAGTACCAAGTCTTTTGTTGTTTGATAGTTTAGAGTCACGTATGTTGGACTATAATGGACTAATATTTAAGGTCGAATATATTTGACCATAAATTTTGAAATTAGATTCCAAACAACACTCTATGGATAAGAATTTCTTTAATATTCTTTAAATATTTCCAAGGGGAATCTTGATCCATGATTTTCATGGTCACCAAATTTAAAACCCGGGTCAACATAAGGAGTGTATTTTCCAAGAACAAAGTTACCATTATTTGACAAACCCGTTATTGGGGCTGTATTATGTAGGGCCAACTGGGGCATATGATGCATAGCCAAATAGTGGAATCTTTTGACTGAAAAGCCTGTTATGTAGGAAACTTATGTAAGGCCACATAAGGGCACATTCTACACAGTCAGTCAAAATAGATCTTTGAAGTTTAACATTTTACCGTTGATAGATGGGGGAAAATAAGATTTGGGTGACTCCAGACCACAGTGGGTGGGTTTTCCAAGGAAAGGAATTTTAAGAATGAAAAAGGGATATTTTAGACCGACATAAGTCATGAATAGAAAAACAATTTCTATACAAATTTTATGTATGAGTAATGATTAAAATTTATCAGAAAGGGGAATTTCTGATATCATACTGTGTAGTTTTAAGTCATGCAATGAGGACATTTGGTGCTGTGCAGTTTTAAGTCATGAAGTGAGGACATTGGGCACTGTGCAATTTTAAGTCATTCAGTGAGGACATTGAGTACTGTGTAGTTTTAAGTCATGCAGTGAGGACATTGGGTACTATGCAGTTTTAAGTCATGTAGTGAGGATGTTGGGTACTGCGCAGTTTTAAGTCATGCAGTGAGGACATTGGGTACTGTGTAGTTTTAAGTCATGTAGTGAGGACATTGGGTACTGTGTAGTTTTAAGTCATGCAGTGAATACATTGGGTATTGTGTAGTTTTAATTCATGTAGTGAACACATTTGGTGGCTTTAATTTAAGGTCTTTATCTCTGACCCAAGGTATGAGAAAACTCTCCCAATTTCTTGATAATTTGTTTGGAAACATACTATCATATTTAGTTATGGAAAAGAAAATTGTAAACTGTGATTTGGGAATTTCTGGAACCAAGGAATGATATGGGAAAAGGGCTAAAATCATTAGAGTAAGTCTTTTCCAAAAACAAAGTTACCATTACTTAACAAACCTATTATGGGGGCTGTATTATGCAGGGCCAACTGGGGCATATTCTATATAGAAAAATAGTGACATCTTTTGACTGACATACCTGTTATGTAGGAAACTTATGCAAGGCCGCCTAAGGGCACGTGCTGCACAGTCAGGCAAAAGAGCTCTCAGAAGTTTTGATGTTCTATTGCTAAAAGTCGAAGAAAGTTTATGGAGATTCAGATTTTCCAAAACATAGATTTTGGTTTATGGAGAAAGGTACCTGAATATGGAAAGGGTATTTCCAACCAATATGTCCAAAGAACTGGAGGAATTAGAATTTTACAAAGGTCTGACCCAAACGTAAGAGATATGGTGTCTGTAGTTTTAGGTCATACAACTAGGACCAAAAACAGAAACAAAAATATTTAACATGTGGCCAAGTAATTTCAAAGTTATTTCATAGTGCATCGAACACATGGTGAGGGAAATGTGTAAACCATGGTCTTGAAGACTTTCATATTGTGAGAAAGATAATAGGAAAATTATACTTGAATGACTGTTTTAAAATACAGATTCTCATATATTGTCATCAAAGATTAAAGGGGACAAAGATACTATAATCAAGAACGGAGTTACCATTATTTGAAAAACCTGTTATGGGGGATGTATTATGCAGGGCCAACTGGGGCATATGCTGCATAGACAAATAGTGTCATCTTTTGATTGACAATCCTGTTATGTAGGAAACTTATGCAAGGCCACCTAAGGGCACATGCTACTTAGTCAGGCAAAAGAGCTCTCAGATATTAAAAACCCTGTTACCAAAAATTGTAAGAAAGATTATGAAGATCTAAAAAATATTCAAAATTAAGAGTTTGAAATATGGAAAGGGTTTATGTTTAATGCACATGAAAAATATTTTAACCAATATTGGTCATGAGTTTGACATCCTTTACATAGATCTAACTCATATGTAAAATGAACACTTTTTTTGTTTCTTTTGAATTAATAATATGATGTACAATTTAAAATCATACAATGAGGACATTTTCACCCCCATAAGGAATTAAAACACCTTACTTATATAAATAAGCACCTTATCCAATTCCTAAGCTCACTTGAGCTATGCTCATTGTGAGAAACAAGGAGTATTAAGGGTCTCTTTTATAATACAAAGGTGACACATATGAAGAATGGGATACACATATTGTAACTGGATTGAGGGATAAAACCCAAGTGTCACTATATGTCTTTCTAGGGAACGAATCAAGTCATACATTGTTCTTAAACCATTATTTATGAAGATTTGATTATTATACAAGAAATAAAGGTTTTTTTATCGTGGTTGGGCCCAAGATTGGAGATCTAGGTGTCTCTACGTATCTCAAAATAGATGAGAATCAAGCCGTACGTAGTTCTTTAAACAATCATTCCTCATGCTAATGGAGTTTGACATGAAGAATGGGGTATTTTGATACATTCTGAGAGAACGGTAAATATTATGACATAAAATGGTATAAGGACCAAATCATATATCTTAAGGAAACACTATTTATAGATCTGATTCATATAAATAAGGATAAAAGAAAATAAGAAAATTCTGTCATTGTGGCTGGGCCTAAAATCGGATATTTAGGCGTCTCTACGTATCTCATTAAAAAAAATGAGAATCAAGCCATAAGTAATTCTTGAAATTAGGTCTCTATGCAGATCTGACTCAGACATAGGAAAGAAAGGGACTCATATACTACTAAGGAGTAGTGATGATGTCAATGATGTTTGCTTATGGAAGCTTCTAACATCAAATAGAGAGAACGTTAATTGTACAAATGATGTCATGTAGTTTAATGTCATGCGACAAGGACGAAGACGCTACGCATTTTTACATCATGCATCATGGACGCTTATAGTTGTTATGTAGTTTAATGTATTATAACTAGGAAATGAGGGATATTCAGTTTTATGTCTTGCAATAAGGACATGATACTGTGCAGTTTAAAGTTTTGCAGTGAGGACTAATGTGGACAACTACACAAAGTATTTCTTCAAGAATCTCGCATTGGTTGGAGTTGTAATAAACTCTATATCCATTGAGATTAGGGAATAAGATCCATTTGAATAGAAATTATGTATGGTATAAGGTCCTTCACACTTTGGCTCAAGTTTTGGAGGTTTCTTTCCGAGTATCATTGGAGTTCTAAGGACCAATACCAATTCTCCTTGAAGAAATGAATGGAGGTGGAATTTCTTGTTAAAATATTGAACTATTCTGTTCTAATAGACTTATAAATAATTCAAACTATGCAATATTTTCTTGTCTAATTGTTCCAACTCATTGAACTGTTTCTGAGACCTCTCATCTGTAGAAAACTGATCACAGATTGCAACTCTAAGTGAAGGTAATTGCATTTCAATCAGCAAAACTACTTCAGTTCAATATACTAATGAATAAGGAGTTTCTTGGGTAGTAGTACAGGTAGTTGTACGATAAGACCATAAAACATTCAAAAGTTTATCAGGCCATGATTTCTTATCTTTATCCACCATTTTCTAGATTATATTTTATAAGGTCTTGTTGAAGGCCTCTATCTGTCCATTGGACACCGCATGATAGTGAGATGAATGGTTGGATTTGATATTATGTTCCTGATATAACTTTTTTACCTTAGTAGAACAAAAATTGGTTCCATTTTCCATAAAAATAGTACGAGGGACACCAAATATGGTGATAATATTAGTTTTGACAAAAATAACAATTCTTTTGGCTCTGAATTCCTTGAGAGGTATTTCCTCAGCCCATTTAGATAAGAAGTCAGTAATAGTGAGAATATACTTGAACTACTTAGCCGTGGTTGGAGGATAAGGCCCTACTACATCCATTCCCCATGTGGAAAATGTTCAAGAGTATTTAGTTATATGTAGAAACTCTGGGGGTTGATGGATGAAGTTGGCATGCACTTGGTAGGGATGAATTTTTTTAGTGAAATCTGTGCAATCCTGCGTCAATGAAGGCCAAAAGTATCCATGCCTTCAGATCTGATCAGAGAGTCTGTGCCCAGACTGGTGGGCACCACAAACTCCTAAATGTACTTCTTTCACGATAGCTTCAGTCTCTTCCCCATCAATACATATGAAGAAGATTCCATCAAATCCTTTCTTATAGAGGATCTTTTGGTGGTATAGAGCATCATAAAGAGTAAAATTAGCCGCTCGTTGCCAGATTTGTTCCTTTTCTCCCTATCTGGTGGAAGTATCCCATTTTGAAGATATTCCATTATTGATGTTCTCTATCCCATGGTATGACCATATGGTTCAAAAATAGGGAAAATTTCATTAATTTCCTCCATTCTGGTTTGAACAAAAGGTGAGACTGTAGGTTTTGAGTGCAGCGGAAGCACATTGGTGGGTCTCCCAACTTAAATTTTAGCGTTAACAACAATCAATTCGAGATTCGTCATGATGTAAAATGCTGGATCTTTAGAATAGAACAAATAATGAAAAACAAAATAGGGAGTCCCGGAACCATATAGATATAATTATCATATGTTGGTTATAATTAATTTAATTAATTGACAAGAATTACCTTGATGGAATTATTTCTTCATTGATGTCTCCAGTCACGATCTGATATGACCCATCATTACGTCATAGAATCTAAGTGTATGATTCCTCTAGAGGTGATCCACACATGGTCCACGTATCTCTGGACGTCGCCAAAGGGATATTCGGGTACTAGAGCAGAAGAACCTTCGCTTGCGATGTTCACCTTCGATCACCTTGATCCGGTGGTGGTGGATCTATCTCGGTCTTGAGAGCATTCTTAGAGGAAGGAGTTCTTTCGGCCTTGAGTGAACTCTCCAGAATTATTGTGCACAACGATTGGGAAAAAGTGTTGGTGTTTTGAGGATATTTATAATCGGGTTTGAGGTTATAGAGTTATGCAATAAATAAACACGTTACACATTTTATTTATTTCATTAACTCTTATTGAAAACCCCCATGTCGAATGATTAATTCCTTGACATGCTCCCATGCTGATTATAATAAATATCATTTAATAAAATGATATTATTTCCTAAAAATCCCGACAGGAAAAACTACACGGCGTGTAATCATTAATACACGGCGTGTACTCTTTTTTCCATGAAAACTACATGGCGTGTACATTCAATGTACAAGACGTGTTTATATTGTTTTCATTTTTCTTTATTTCCTCCACCAAATTTATTATACCTTGAGTAATGGCTATTTATTTCTCAAATAAATGTAACTACATTACTCACTAATAAATATATATTATTTCGCCCACAATATATCCTCTCGAATAACTAGTGTCGAAATAAATGCGATCATGCATACTTAAATAATTATTAAACCATAGTCAGGAATAATATTTATCTTACTTGTTAAATTAATATTTAACTGAGATACATGGACACACTTAGTGTGTGACCCTCTAGGCCTCTTTCTCAGTGGCATTAGGCGGAGCCTTCCTAAAGTCCAAGGTTAGAATCTAGAAAAATGCAAAGACACACATACAGAAAGAAGTTAATGCCACAATGACATGTCACCTCATACGAATGCTTACTGTGTAATATAATCCCCTTTTTATGATATCTCAAATCAAGCGGGTTGCATGCTAGTGCCATCAACCCATGTTCTTGATTATTATTTATTTGAATTTATGGAATTGAACTTTCCCATTCCTCACTATGGACATGGATTTATTTAGGCTATATCAATTCCCTCAAAGGGCCTGATATATCTACTTCCATTATGGAACTGAAGGGAAAAATCCTTTCTCACATTATCTATTAATGCAGCATTACTCGTGATGCACCCAACGTATCCTACCTCGATGCGAACAGTGTGTCATCACAGTTTTCGTCAATACATCTAAGTGCGCAAGTTTTAATACCCATTAATAATAATCTTAAAGTCTAAGGACCAATACACACGTCTGCAGATAGGAACATCCAATGACACTATGAAATGTGTATTTCCTACTAGTGGGTCTCATTCTCATAATATCCTCCTGGATATTACCAAGGATGAACACCATGAGAAGGTGCCTCAAAGTTTTATGAGTCCTCACCCCTAATGGACTGTATTATTTGTGTCCCTCAAATAACATCATCTAGCCATAGAACATATATTCAAGAATAGTGTTATGGCACTTCCAGGTTCTCATCATAGCAGGGATCCGCTATGACCCTTTAATGCAACAACTATCCTTAGGACATTATCATATGCATTGTCACACAAAAGAACAATCAATATGTGATAAGATATTTATTAATGAATAAAGTACAAAGTAGTTGGTTCTAGGCCACCAACTCCAATAGATACTACACGACGATGGGCTATGCTAATGACCGTCTCATCCCGATTTGGATATTCCAAGGCTGTAGCTACATTATACAATGCATATGCTTGGGCATTTTGTGATCGCGGGACATAAGATAATGTCAGATCTGAAGGAAATTAACCATTAAACCTCTGACATAATTACACAAAGGAATTAACTTTTCTTTTCTGATAGAATATTCCCCATTGATTTGTTTTATTACCAATTCTGAATCACCTTTCACCTTTAAATGACCCATTTTCACCTGAAGGGACAATTCCAAACCTGCGATGAGAGCTTGATATTTTTCCTCATTGTTGGTACCACCTTCTGATAATAAGAAGGAATAAGGTAATACTGCCTTTTCTAGGGAAATAAGGACAATTCCTAACCCAAATTTGTTGAGTTTAGGGTTTTCCATTCTTTTCCCTATTGGACTTCTGGAAGCACCATCAAAATACATTTCCCATGTTTGAGAATTATCTTGGATAGAGAATACCTCTTTATCGGGAAGTTCAGTATTAAACGATGTATCTTCCGCAGATGGATGCTCAGCAAGGAAGTCAGCTAGAGATTGGCCTTTTATTGCCTTTTGAGGCACAAATTAGATATCAAACTATTACAAAATAACTACCCACCGTGCCAGATTCCCTATGAGCATAGGACGACTGAGGATAAATTTGAACGGATTGTTTTGAGATACCAATTGGACCTCGTGATGTTGCAGGTAGTACCTCAATTTTTGAACTGCAAAGATTAATGATAGGCATCACTTTTCAATACTTGAATATCGAGTTTCCGGATCAACAATAGTTTGAATGAGATAGTAAAGGTTGTTTTCATTCCTAGCATCATTCTTTTGGGTGAGGAAGACACCTAGTGATCACTCTAAAGCTGTCACATAGAGAATAAGTGGTATTCCTTCAATAGGTGGCATTAATACTAGTGGACTCAAGAGATATTTATTTAGGGTATTGAATACTTCTTGGCAGTCTTCAGTCCATTGGTAGAAAACTCCCTTCTTCATTAATCTGGTGAAGGGAAAACACTTGTCTGCCAAATTGGAGAAAAAGCGCAGAATATAGGCTAAGTGTCCTTGGAATCCTCTTAATTCTTTCAAATTTTGAGGAGGTGAAATACCAAGGATAGATTTTGTTTTCTCAAGATCAACTTCTATACCACGACGACGTACAATGAAGCCAAGGAACTTTCCTGAGGTTACCTCGAAAGCACATTTCAAGGGGTTCATCTTCAAACTGTGTTGCCAAAGTTTATGGAATATGGTTTCCAAATCAGAAAAGTGATTGGAAAGTTGTCTGGATTTGACCACCAAATCATCCACATAACATTCAACAAATTTCCCTAATAAGGGTTTGAAGATATGGTGTATGGATCGTTGGTAAGTTGCACCTGCATTTTTAAGCCAAAGGGCATTACTTGATAGTAAAATACACCTTGAGGGGCTCTGAAGGTTGTATATTCTTCATCCTATGGGGCCATACGAATTTTATTATACCCAGAGTATCCATCCATTAAGGAAAGAGCTTCATAGCCAACTGTTTCATTAATTAGAAGCTCTGTAATCGGAACTGGAAAATCATCTTTAGGACAATGCCGATTAAGATCTCTAAAATCAATGCAGACTCTAATTTTCCCATTATTCTTTTTCACTAGGACAATATTGTCCAACCATTTGGGATACTAAAATTCCTTGAAAAAGTTATCCTTTATAATCTTATCAACCTCACCTTCAATTTTAGAGGCATGAGTTGGGTGTGTTCTTCTTGCTGCTTGCTTGAATCCACGATGTTCTTCTAGAAAACCCAAATGATGGGTGGATACATTATGATTAAGACCTAACATTTCTGTATAATTCCAAGAAAATATATCTTGATGTTGCTTTAGGAATGAATTATACACTTCTTTATCTTCAGAGGTCATGGCCGCACTAATTAGAGTGGGGCGTGGATATTCTTATATACCCAGATTTATTTCTCTGAGCTCATCCACGGTGGTAGAGACACCTTCCTCAAATGCTGGAGGAGCATCCTCAAGATCTTCCTCTTCTTTTTTATAATGTGTTATTTCTTCTTTTTCCATTTCCATAGTAGATGAAAAGGAAAAATTCCCAAAGTTATAGGGGAAATTAGTATTTGAACATCCCAAAGAAGAGGCCACCATATCTGACCCTACTGACGACAAAGGGTCTTCTTGTGGTAACAAAGAGGGATTGATGGATTGAGAATCAACATCTTTGTCTTTATCTAGAATTGCTACAATCTATTCTACTCTAGTTGATGAAGTCTTGGATTGTTGTAGTTTAGTGGATGAAATGAAAACATCTCCATTTAGGCTTTCATGTGGATCAACAGTTTCTTCCATGTTGTTAGGCTCAATTGCCGTAATTGACATTATGGAAGTTACTGGACGATTTCCTGGATTTGGGTTTACCTTTTCAATTTGATTTATGGGTAATACATAATCTGTACTCAAATTCATAAATGGATTTACTGGGATCTTTTCCAGTCCATTTGGAGCATTAACTCTGGTTATTTCCTTTGTCATGGGCTTTGTTCCCTTTGTGTGATAAAACTCTGCCTCAATGTATTGAGATTCACATGTTTTGAACGAATATTTTTCACCATACAATGTCCTGATTTGACCATTGAAATAGTAATTAATACATTGGTGGTATGACGAAGGTATAACTGCATGTTGATGCAGCCAAGGCCTTCCAAGAAGAATATTAAAGGCTGTGTCCTAACGAACAACCATGAAATCTAAATTAGACACAAGATCTCCAAATTGAGTTCTGAGTGTAATCTCGCCCAGAGGTTCTTGTTAATTCTTATCATAAGATTGAAAAATTAAAGTCTAAGGAGATAATTCATATTCAGTTAGGCCTAATCGACGACGTGTACAAATAGGAATGAGGTTGACTCCATAGCCATTATCAATAAAGGCCCGTCGATTGTTTATGTCATTGACCTTTCCAGACAAATACAAGGGTCTGATATGCCCATGCACCACATCATTTTCATCTTCATTTGTAAAAGATATGACTTCATGAAATTCTTTAGAATCATTCTCTATACGGTAGACCTTAGTAGCAGTAACTTCATTTTCAAACTCTTGAGGACTTGACAAAGCCTCAATGAGTGCTTCTCGAAGATCTTTTGACAGATTCAAAGCATCCAGAATTGACAACCTGGCCAGTAATTGGGCCAATTTTTTCAAGACATCATACTTTTGGTCCAAAGGTCTGTGTTTCCTAGCATGGAGATGTGGTTTTGTATGTTCTTTAGAAGTTCATGCTTCTGATGTAGACGTAATCTGTGTTAAAGTAGAAACCGTAAATACTCCTAGATTTGGTAAATTAGACTGAATAAGTCTATTCATTTTCTGAGAAGAATATGGTGTGACTTCTAATCGGTCTTCCAAAATAATTGTGTCAGAACCGAACCTATATTTCATGGAATAAACTCCTTATTCTTATTGATCCCGTTGAAGGTATCTTCCATGAGTTTCTTCCGCATATATGGTTTAATATGGGGTAGAGTTAAAATGGTGGTTTCTAAAATTCCCACATCTTCCCTTGTATCCTCAAACTTGGCCTCTTCCTCTTGTTCCCCAATTAGGTACAAGGAATTCTGGATCATTATAATCAGAATCACCATTGACATAATGATCTATTAAATAGATAAAATTAACAAAACCAAAGATCAATTCTTTATCTAAAAAAGATTATTTTTGACAGGTTAATTCTGGTTGTTACGTTTGGTGTGGCGGTGCTCGTGCTTTTGAAACAAATGGCATAAAATCTAATAGGTTCAATGACAAATTTGTCCTTGAAACAAGCTCATCTTGTTTTGATTGCTCTTTATCCTTATAATCACTTTGCTTCTTTGAGGAATGACCTTTTGATGAAGGTGGTTTTTCTATGGAAGGAGTGGCAGAAGACACAATCGGTTGTTTCAATTGTGTTCATAAAATGGCATGAGTCCGATTGATCATTTTCCTGATCATATAATCATCATGTTTCTGCACATTTTTACTTTTGACATCTTTCCATTCACTTTCTTATTATGGATCAGTAGCAGTAACACATGCTACTTGATCTGATGAACTTTTCAGTTTTACTTGTCCAGAGTCTGTCATCTTTTACAGAAGGTCTTTGAAAACAAAACACTCCTGAATGGGGTGTACCAACATCTGATGAAAGGGAAAATAATTCAGAAGATCTTCATCTCCATATTTATTTGGCTTCTTTGGCCTTGGAAAATAAACCAAATTGTTTTCTAAGGCTGAGATAAAGTAACCAATAACTTGTTCATTAATTAAAGAATAAAATTTATTATTTAATTCCTCAAACTATTTCTACCTTTGATCTCTTTGATCATCTTGATGAGGCGGTCATTTTTGCTGATGCTCAGGAGGCGGAGCCCTTCGGTATGATAAATGTCTTGAAGTAGAAGCAGGTACAAGTGCCTGTTTGAGTGTGATTATAGTAGCTTCTGCCTTTCCTATCCTCCTCCCCGGAGCTGATAAAATTACACGAGTTTTAGCCATAGTTTCTATTATAGAGTCTTCTATCTTTTGAGTGATTTAAGTAAGGTCTCGAAACCCTTCTATGTATTTCACAGGGATCAATGGTGTGTGTAGTTCATCACACAAATTTTCTACACAAATTGGCAGAAACTCTTCTTGAGGGAGTGCTATACTTAAGAAATATGTTAATCCTTTCCATCGTGCAATGAAATCTGAAAATCTTCCATTCTCCCTTTTTTTATAATTGGTAAGATAAAAAACTATCATCTTTTGTAGTGTTGAGCTAAATTGAAGAATGAATTTATGACAAAGATCTTCCCATCCAGTAATTGATTGAGATTGTAAACTTGTATACCAAACAAAAGCTGATACCTTTAATGACTACACAAAACACCTAAGCTTAATGGATTCTTGTTGTTGAGAAGTTACTATCATAGGATCACAACGAGAAACAAAATGTGTTAATTGTTGTTCTAGATCTCTTGAACCATTAAATATTAGGAATGTGGTATTCACAAAATTTGGTGGGGGAGGAATTACATCCACCCATTCAAGGTAAGCTCTCTTTTCTGGCTGAACTACTACACATCATTCTTTTATAGCTTCCAATCGACCCTTTAATGCCTAAATTGTGTTCATAAAAATTTGGGGAATATCCAGATGAGCTGGAACTTATGCAGGTATAGCAACTGGAGCTTGAGATGGTGAAACGACCAAAAAAACCACTAATGGTGGTGCTGATATCTACCTTGGATAACCTACGAGAACAGGCCTATTAGGATGTGTTTGATCCTGCCTTGATTGTGTACCCAGTGGAGGAAATTCATTATCCACATATTTAGTTACTACAAATCCTCTTTTCTGAGGAGCTCTTGTAGGATTTGCAAGTTGAGGACCTGTCTGGGGAGTACATCTAGCGGAAATGCTGTTTTGAAGTAACTTTGTATTGAGTCTTTTCAACTCCTTCATTTCCTCTTCTTTATGTGAAAATCTCTCTTCAAGCGAAAGAGACTGACCTTCTCCAATGGAAAAGTGAGATGCAATCTAACTTTTACCTTTCCCCTTGTTAGATTCCTTTTGGAGAGGGGGGAATTGGTTATTTGAAGCCATACCTAGATTCTGGGTAAGCCTCTGATTTCAGGTGCACACACCTTCTTCATTTTCCTCGGTGTGTACTATATTATGGAACAGAACTTCATCTTCTGATTTCCCTAAATTGGACTTATTTTCTGGGGGATCTTCTGGAGTGGTGTTAATGACATTTACTAATGTGTAATGCATCTATGGAATTCTGTCAGTATCTTTGCGAGATCATCTTCCTTTGTCTCTTTCATGAGACTTCGTTCTCCTATATTATGAATTCCTTGGAACTATTTGGTGGATAGTAACCTGAAGGGAGTCCTTAGATAGTTCATTTGTACACTTTCCTTGTGGATTATTCCCTAATTGGGAGAAAACTAACTTCCATTGAGGAGGGGATTGCAGATGTGAAAAATCCCCCAGCCCTGTGGGTTGGGGCTGTTCCTATACTTCTTTTTCAAGTCTTTGAACTTTGTTGAATGAACTTGAAGGTTGAATTAAATGATCCCCCAACCTTGAAAGCTAGGGTGATTCTTGAACTACTATGGATGAAATTTGTGCAACTGCTCTTCTAATTTTGTGGATTTTGGTTTTGGACATTAGCTAGGTGCATCATCTGACAACCATTTAAATCACCTGTTTTGGAAGATCGATGTGCTATTGTAGACATTTGCATTCTCTGATGCCTGGCATTCTCTAAGTGAGATGCCTGCTCAAGATTCTTGGATGCTTGATGTAAAATTAACTCAACAACTTCTTTTCTTTGGGCCTGATTCTGATGATAACTGATATAGGCCTATTCTTGAGTGTACTTCCAATTACATAAAAAATCCATTGATTGTGGCCGACCGTGGGAAATAACATTACATGAGACCACTTTTGGTGGACTTTTCTGATTTTGGAGTGCAGTAAAATGCAATTCTCTATATGCACCCCATTCTCTGATACGAACATTGGATGGGGAATCACAAATTAACTGGCATAGTCTCTTTAGAGCATTGAGACATGAACGCTGAAGGGTTCTCTACTATTTTTCAACCTTTGGATGTTGGGAAACTGAGAGAGATGCAAAGTCAATTTGTAATTTCAACCCTTATATTACCTTTACATGATTTTGATATTCATCGTATGATAATACTTTGGTTTTCAAATAATGAAGAGTTTTCCATAAGTTGAGGCGAATATCATGAATGTAATCTTCTTTCATCAATTCTAGAATGTTATACTGAGAATTTTCCAAAGGATAAAACATGACTGGTATTTCTCCTTTATCTAATAGTTTCCTCATGTTTAATACATCTTCATCATCTTTCACTAGAGGTTTCTCCACTTGGTCTGACCAAAGTGGATGCTCTATATTAGACTACAAATAACCCAAAGGAGGTTCGGAAAATGACCGTTTCCTTAAGATGTATTCTAGTTGATAAAGTGTTTCACCCGTTTAAAGAGTGCTATCGTGGGCACCCTCAAATGATTAGTGTGATTTTGGGGTACTTAGGTGCAGCAAAGTGGTTGAACAAGGCCGTCTCTCAAAGGAGGAATTGAATTAAAAAAACTTTTTAGAGGTACTCTAAAAATAAAAGAAAAGAGAATAAAAACACCACTTGAAAGTATGGGGTTGGTTATAGTTTATAAATCTAGAATAAGTTTGCTGGAGGAAGATTGTATTTTTTTTAGTTTTGAAATGAATTTCGATTAAAATGACACAACAAGAAGATGTTTTTTAGACAATATTTAAAATACATAATAGATCTAACTCTACCTCTTAGATCAATTATTTATCATTATCATTTAAATTAACATCCACTTAATTATGATCCCTTAACTTGTTAACCCACTAACCCTACGAGAATCAACCTTACCACAAAGATGAAGTGAATTAAACCCTAGGTTATCTTCGGAACATGTAATCGTAGCACCTTGCTTTGATTGATGTTCTAAGGATAGATTATGGTCAGTGGTAAATTAAGGCACATATCCATTCTGGAAATGAGGACTAATTGAGTTTAGGGATTATGTTTGAACTCTAAAAATTAATCCCATGTGGTTTTGAATTACCGGTTAAAGTTGCGCTCTCACAGTTCACACAATTCCCGACCTCGTGTGTTTTGTGTTAACTATTCAATTGCTTTATTAGTTTCATTTAAATTAAAAACAAAATTAATAGATCATAATATGTGAATTATAGTATCTCATTGATTCAAAATAAATTAATGAATAAGGATAGAGGTCGATCAATTACTAAAAAGAACTACTCTTCCATGGGTAGTGTAGTCATCGTAGAAACGTTTTACATGTGCAAAGGTTTAGAAAAGGTATAACCCAATCACGTTTCTACTCAAGAATTCCAGCCAAAATAGGAAGGTTAATAAAAGAATAAATTTTAATAAAATAGAAGAAAATATAAGAAATAAAATAAGTACAAAGAAATTTATTACACAAACAAAAGCATTACAACACGAAGGAGAAGAAGAAGGCTTCGTCGAAGAGATCCTTGCTTCAAGAGCTACCCTTATTGAAATGGTGGGAGAATTGGAGTGAATACACTTCTACTCTTCCCTAAACTTCCCAATGGACGTCCTAAACCTACCAAATGATAAAAACACCAATTTATAGAGTGGTGAGGAGGCTAGGTTCAAAGTGGTTTCAAGTGTGAATGGGGAATCTTGACCAAATATTTTATTCCCACTTGCACCGCCAATTTGACCACCAAAACACGTGAATCGGTTGTCCTTCCAGTATGATTATTCGTGTGAAAATGAGTCATGTATATCCTCTAAAAATTTGGGCCTTATAAAAGCAAGGATGAAGAATTTATTTCCCAAATATAGAACACATGTCCATTCTTCCGAGTCCAACCCACCATTGAATTAATGGCACATTTACTCCATCCAAATGCACTCTTTAGCTCTAGTGTCCTGAATAAAAGTTGTAGAAAATTAAGATATGAAAACTGTTAAAAAACATTAAGTTCAAATAAGTCATATTAAAATATTTAAGTGCGAAATACTACAGTGCATTTTAAAAGGGTAAAACTGGAATTTTAATCAAATTTTCAAATGAATGATCTAATCCCAAATATTTCATAAATGAAAATATTTATCATAATTTGAGGAAATCATGTCATTTATTATCAATAAAATATTCAACAAAATAGTGTTTTATCAACTCCCCCACACTTACCCTTTTGCACTCCTGGGCAAAACCTCATATCAAGTAAACATCAATATCAAATCAAAACCAATTTTAAAACACATATCCTTGAGATCAAACAATTACACACCAAGAAACTAAAGATATCATGCCTCATAAAAAACTATTATTTCAAGTTCTTCATTTATATCATTCAATATATTTCCACTTTATTTATCCTCTCATGCACAAAACACTTAACTCACTTGAATTTTCTCTTATCACACAAATGTCATTTTTTGCAATGTCTTTCTCATCCAAACTCATACAAGGGTCACCATAGTCTTGATAAATTCCTACATCACTACCTGATTGGAGTCAAGGACATATGTTTATCATGATGAATTTTCAGGGTTGTTCTGTGGATTTTGGTTGGTAGGATTTAGATGTGAAAAATACTGAGGCTGAATGAGGAGGGCTTGACTCTTTTTGAAGCAAAATTGCATTAATCTAATTTTCACTTAAATATGGTCTCCTCCTCAATCGACATAGAATTGATTCATATTCATCATCATGAAAAATAAAGGAATGTGCACACTATTCAACATTTCAGCAGTAAAAATGTCAATCTTTATGATTTTCTTAAAATCTCGAGATAGGCACAACTTTCCCCCTCTATTAGAAGCTCCAGAAAGGCACAACTTCTTTGATCATGAAAACTCCAGAAAGGAACAACTTTCAATATAATATTTTTCTTCATCAACAAACACATCTCTTCAGAATTTAATTTTTTACCCGAAGTATCACAAAATGTGGTAGCACAACACAAGATAGCTTCCCCCACACTTAAGCTCAACTAGATTATGCAATTTAACTTCAAGAGTTGGTTGGATATGGAAAATTGGCTTGTAATGTGGCTAACCTAATAGGCCGTGCATGGATTATAAGGGCTAAAAGGATTAAATATTCAATGAAGGCAATTATAAAAAAGGATTCTTTGAAATATGGTCTTTAATACGAAACAAATGCCTCAATCATTTAAACATAAGTACCTCAAACCCTCAAGTTTTGACAGGAATAAATCAAATTCTGGTTAAATCAAGCATGGTTTGGTTCTCTCAAGAAGTGATGTGAATGTAAATAATATGAAAATAATGGTTTATAAGACTCACATGAAAGTGGTTTCAAATATAAAGACAGTGAGATGTGGCATGTGATTCAAAATTCAGTGCACTTTTCATGAAATTACTAAATATTTGAACTTGAAACAAAGTCATTTAAGCTTTCATTTAAGCTTATTTTCAAGGGATAAATAGTTTCAGTTATTTATATGGATTTAAAAATGGTGATGAGAGTTATTTCAGCTCAGAAGTTTCAAAAACACACAGAAAATTGAAAAATAAACACACAAAATTTGAAAAACACACAATTTTTTTGTTTTTTTTAAACAGGAAAACAATTGAAATTACTAACCTAAAAGGTTCCCTCCCCCACACTTAAAATATTGCATTGCCCTAAATGTGAACCCATGAGATTATATATTCACATTAAATTTATAATTTTAAATAGGACAAAGAATAAAAAATTTAAAGGGTTAGGAATAGCCGGATGTGCTCAAGTGATGATGGGGTCATGCAGTGTGATAAAATCCACTATATCAGTAGGAAGTCTCTCAATGTATCTCTTCAAACATTTCTCATTTAATGTAAATCCCCTTCCTGTGTCCTCTTGTGTGATCTCCACTACACCATAAGGAAAAAAATTAGTCACAACATAAGGACCTAACCATCTGGAACGCAACTTACCAGGCATCAGCTTCAATCGTTAACTGTAGAGAAGGAATTTCTCTCCAACATGAAACTCCTTTTTTTGGATCATTCTATCCTGAGTTGATTTTGATTTTTACTTATAGAGCCTTGAGTTCTCATATGAAGACAATCCAATCTCCTCAATCTCTTGAATTTGTAGCTTCCTTTGGATTCCAGCTTGGGCCAAATCCATGTTGCATTTCTTTATAGCCCAATAAGCCCGATGCTCAACCTCCACGGGGAGTTGACATGCATTCCCAAAAACAATCTGAAATGGGGACATACCAATGGGTGTCTTGTATGCTGTCATATAAGCCCACAATGCGTCATCCAGGCACTTGCTTCAATCCTTCCTATTTGGCTGCATGATTTTCTCTAAAATCTGTTTCAACTCACGATTTGAAACCTCATCCTGGAAATTTGTTTGGGGGTGGTATGGTGTCGATGTTTTGTGTGTCACCCCATACTTACGAAGAAGGGAAGCCAAATTCTGATTGTAGAAGTGTGTCCCTTGGTCACTAATGATGGCCTTCGGTACTCCAAACCTGAAATTTTTTTGCTCTTTGACAAATTCCACAACAACATGAGAATCATCAGTCATGGTGGCCTTATCCTCCACCCATTTACTCACATAATCAAAATCAACCAAAATGTACAAAAAACCAAAGGAACCTGGAAAAGGACCTATAAAATTGATTCCCCATACATCAAAAATCTCACAGAATATTATGGGTTGTTGGGGAATCTCATGTCTCCTAGAAATGTTCCCAGTGTGTTGGCAATGAGAGCATGACTTAAAAAATACATGGGCATCATGGAATAAGCTAGGACAATATAATCCAGAGTCCAAAACTTTCATATCAGTTCATTGGGGTCCAAAGTGTCCACCACAAGCGAGTGTATGACAAAAATGTAAAATAGACTCCAACTCATGATCAGGAACACACCTCCTAATAACTTTATCACTACACATATGCCAAAGGTATGAATCATCCCAAACATAATACCGAGACTCACTTTTTAATTTTTGGACTTGTTGTTTCTTTAAATTTTCAGGGATTTCAGAGGCAACAAGGTAGTTAACTAAATCTACATACCAAGGAAGCGTACCTGAGATGGGATAAAGATGCTCATTGGGGAAAGTGTCCTGAAGTGGTACCTGGTCCAAGGTTTCATCCTCTAGTGTGTGAGTAAGACTACTCATGTGGTCCGCCACCAAGTTTTCTGAACCCTTTTTGTCCTTTATCTCAATATCAGATTCCTGAAGAAGGAGCATCCATCGGATCAGCCTGGGCTTTGCATCTGGATTCTTCAAGAGGTACCTCAGAGCTGCATGGTCAGAAAAAACAACTACTTTAGAGCCCAATAAATATAAACAGAATTTTCTAAAGAAAATATGATAGCAAGAAACTCATTTTCCATGGTTGTGTAGTTTTATTGGGATTAATCTAGTGTCCTCGATGCATAGGCGATCACATGTGAACTTCCCTCCACCCTCTGAGATAAGACAACTCCAACCGCGAATTTGGAGGCATCACACATAAGCTCAAAAGTAATCTCCCACCGTGGGGGCTGTATGATCGGTGGAGTGGTCAGAGACTTCTTTATCTCATCAAAGGAAGTCCTGAAAGAATTATCAAACACAAAATCAGAATCCTTTTGAAGTAATCATGACATAGGAAGAGCAATCTTAATAAAATATTTGATGAAGCACCGATAAAATCCTGCATGCCCTAGGAAAGATATAACATCACGAACACATTAAGGATAGGGTAAGGATGAAATAATGTCTACCTTAGATCTATCAACCTATATCCCATGTTTTGACACAACATTACCTAAGACAATTCCATGCTCTATCATGAAATGACACTTTTCAAAGTTCAGGACCAGATTATTTTCAATACAACGATTCAACACCTTTCCCAAACTACTTATAAATTAATCAAATGAAGAACCATACACTATAAAATCATCCATAAATACCTCCATGTAGGTCTCAATAAAATCAGAAAAAAAACTCACCATGCATCTCTAGAAGGTACCTGGGGCGTTGCAAAGTCCAAATGGCATCCTTCAGTAGGAAAACGTACCGAAAGGACAAGTGAATGTTGTATTATCCTGATCCTTCAGAGCAATAAGAGCCTGAAAATATCCAGAAAATCCATCCAAGAAACAATAATGTGTTTTCCCAGAAAGTCTCTCAAGCATCTGATCAATAAACGGGAGGGGGAAATGGTCCTTGCGAGTAGATTGATTTAGTTTCCTATAATCAATACACACACGCCAACTGTTGTGTACCCTCATTAGAACTAACTCATATTTCTCATTTTTAACAATAGTAACACCAATTTTCTTAGGCACAACCAGAATAGGACTTACCCACTAAGAATATGAAATGGGATAGATTATACCTGCCTCAAGAAATTTTTCAACCTCTTTTTTAACAACCTCTAGAAGGGTTGGATTGAGTCTCCTTTGTGGTTGCCTCACCGGTTTAGCCCCATCCTCCAAAAGAATCCTATGCATGCAAATGTAGAGGCTAATACCTGATATGTCAGCCAAGGTCCACCCTATTTCCCTTATGTTCTCCCTCAAAAGATTCAAAAGTTTTTCTTCATGTTCAAAAGGGAGATTGTTAGAAATGATAACAGGTAATTTCTCACCACTTAATAAGTATGAGTATTTGAGATTTGGTGGAAATGGCTTGAGTTCCAGTGTAGGGGGGAGGTGTATGGATGGAAACATAGAAGGAACTGAAATATGTGCACAAAGAGCATTAGTATCAGAATATACATCATCAAAATCAGAGAATAAAGCATCAAATCCATCAGCATAATCAACAACCATGTCATAATTAGAGTTCACATGATCAAAATTAGAATATGATTCCATTTCAAAATCAAATCTTAGAGAGTCTTGTTCATTATAAATAGGTGTGGAAGTACTCTTAGACATCAAACTAGAACTAATACTCATAATCTCCCTAAGCAAAGGACAATAAAATTATATGGGGTTTTTAATTGGTGGTTCAAAATTGGAGATAAGAAATGTAGAATGATCCTCTAAGGGGTACTTCATGGAATCTATAACATTAAATATCACAACTTCATCCCCAAATTCCATGGAAAGTGTACCCTCATTGACATTTATGATAGTTTTTGCAGTTTTGAGGAAGGTCCTACCTAAGATAATGGGAGCATGAGAACTTACCTGATCATCCTCCATGTTAAGCATGTAGAAATATGCTAGGAAGATCATGTATCTTACCTGGACAAGTACATCCTCAAGGACTCCCACTAGATATTCCGTATCTCTATTCACCAACTACACCACTACTCTTGTCGGTTTTAGCTCACCAACCTGCAAAGAAGAGAATACAAAGTGATTCATCACATTTATGGAAGCTCCTAAATCACAAAGAGCATTAGAAAAGTGTAACTCCCCTATGGTGCATGGGATTGTGAATGTCCCAGGATCCTTGCACTTTGTCGGCAGTGCTAGAGTTGGTGTAATGAGTGCTGACACATTCTTTCCAAGATTTATCCTTTCATTTCCCTTGATCCCTCTTCGATTAGTACAAATTTCTTTTAAGAATTTTTCATAGCTTGGAATTTTCTTAATGGATTCAAGTATAGGAATTTTGATCTCCACACGCTTGAATGTGTCCAAAACCTCCTTTTTCATTGCTTCTTCATCCATCTTCTTGGTTTGAAAAACCCTATTTAGAAAAGTAAGGGGTTTAAGAGGAACATCATCAATCTTTTTCTTACCTTTATCTTTCTCATTGGATTTCTCATCAGTTGGTATGAAATGTGGCTTCTCTAGATTTGAGGTGAATCCAGGTGGAACAATAAGTGCAAATGTATCATTTTTTTGCTTCCCACTTCTCAATGTGATGGAACTAACATTCCCCTTGGGATTTGGAGTAGGTTGGGATGGTAGATTTCCAGAATTCTTACTTACCAGTTCATGGAGGGCGGTGTCAATTTGGATCATTTGAGTCTTCAACTCCCTCAGCTTCAAACCTTGACTCTTCAACTCATTCTGTTGATTAAGAAAAATTTGTTTCAAAAGGTCATCAGTGTTATAATCTACCTTGGATGGGGGATTACCTTGTTTTTTGCTTTTTGATGCTTGAGATTCAAATCTCCTTTGGGGTTTTTGGAAACCCTGCTGGTAAGGTGGAGGCTGCTGGAAGTTTTGTTGAAAAGAGGGCCTTTGTTGTTTTCTAGAGACATACCTCATGTTTGATTGATCCTTCCACCCTTTTTTGTATGTTGGATCGAACTTCTTTTGGGGATATGGTTGTTGTTGTTGTTGCTGATATGGTCTCCCATGGAACACTGCTGCATAATCTTCTATTTCTTGGAGTTGTGGGCAATAGTTAGTTGGGTGGCTTGTCTCAGTGAAAATACTACAAGGCCTTGAAGGAGGGGGTTGAGATGTCTTTTGAGCCAAAGAAATCTATCTCACCATAGTTGTCAATTCTTCTAACTTGGTATCAATCAAATGACTTTCAAGAGAAGATGGACTTACCTAATGTAATCCCCTGACATGTGGTGTACCTCGATTGCCAAATTTTTGGGAGTTTTGGGCCATTTTATCGATCAACGCACATGCAGCTACTGGTGTCTTATCCACCAATGCTCCTCCAGCCGCACATCCACCATGCTTCTCTCTATAGGTGTGAGTCCTTTTTAAAAGTATTGGATGAAAAGTTGCTCACTAATTTGGTGATGTGGGTAGCTTGCACACAACTTCTTGAATCGTTCTCAGTACTCATACATTGACTACTCTTTGGTTTCTTAATCCCAGATATCTTCTTATGAATGGAATTGGTCCTTGATGCTGGAAAAAATCTCTACAAGAAAAGACATTTTAAATAGTTCAAAAAAGTTACATCTTCAGGTTGTAAATAATACATCCAATCTTTCGTAGCTCCATCAAGTGATAATGGGAATGCTCTTAGTCTAATTTGATCTTCAGAAACATTTCTAGGTTTAAGGGTTGAGAAAACCACATTAAATTATTTCAGGTGTTTATTAGGATGCTCACCAGAGAGGCTATGAAATTTTGGAAGCAGGTGAATTAATCCAGATTTTAGTTCAAAGTCTGATTCAAGATTTGGATATGCAATGAAATTTAGTTGATAGTTAATATTAAGTGCAACAAATTCTCAAATGGTTCTATTAAGTTCATTTCCATTATTTTCAGCCATTGGTTCTTGTTTTATGGTTGAATTTGAATTGCATCCAATTTCAATGTTCTGAAATTGGAGGAATTCTCCAACTGGTTGAATATTGAAACTTCCCATGGAATGAGAATGTTTGATTCGTGCCCTAAGGCTGTGTTCAATCTCAGGGTCAAGATCTAAGAGATATTCGGGATTAGTTCGTGTCATAAATCAAAAAATGAAAAGAAATAAATTAGACCATAGTAAAATAAAAATAATAAGTTTGAGTTGATGGTACAAAAAGAAGTAGAAGAAAATAAAAGAAGAAGAAAAAAAATAAGATTGGGTAAAGAAGGAAGAAAGAAGAGAGGAAGAGAATAAAATGAAAAATAAAATAAATACCTCTAATTGGTTGAAATAATTACTTGCCTCCCCGACAACGGTCCCAATTTGAAAGAGCGCTGTCATGGACGCCCTCAAATGATTAGAGTGATTTTGGGGTACTTAGATACAGTAGAGTGGCTGACCAAGGTCGTATCTCAAAGAATGAAGTGAATTAAAACAACTTTTTAGAGATCAAAATTTGAAAGAGCGATGTCATGGGCACCCTCAAATGATTAGTGTGATTTTGGGGTACTTAGGTGCAGTAGAGTGGCTGACCAAGGTCGTCTCTCAAAGGAGGAAGTGAATTAAAACAACTTTTTAGAGGTATTCTAAATAAATAAATAAAAGAGAATAAAAACACCACTTTAAATTATGGGGGTTGGTTATAGTTTATAAATCTAGAAGAAGTTTTCTGGAAGAAGATTGTATTTTTTTGTTTTTAGTTTTGAAATGAATTTTGATTAAAATGACACAACAAGAAGATGTTTTTTAGACAATATTTAAAAGACGTAATCGATATAACTCTATACCCTCAATATCATTATCATTTAAATTAACATCCACTTAATTATTATCCCTTAACTTGTTAACCCCCTAACCTTATGAGAATTAACCTTACCACAAAGATGAAGTGAATTAAACCCTAGGTTATCTTCAGAACATGTAATCGCAGCACCCTGCTTTGATTGATGTTATAAGGATAGCTTATGGTCAGTGGTAAATTAATGCATATATCCATTCTGGAAATGAAAAATAATTGAGTTTAGGGATTATTTTTGAACTCTACAAATTAATCCCATGTGGTTTTGAATTATCGGTTAAGGTTGCGCTCTCACAGTTCACACAATTCCCGACCTCGTGTGTTTTGTGTTAACTATTCAATTGCTTGATTAGTTTCATTTAAATTAAAAACTAAATTAATATATCATAATATGTTAATTATAGTAGCTCATTTATTTAAAACAAATTAATTAATAAGGATAGAGGTCGATCAATTACTAAAAAGAACTACTCTTCCATGGGCAGTGTAGTCATCGTAGAAACGTTTTCCATGTGCAAAGGTTTAGAAAGGGTATAACCCAATCACGTTTCTACTCAAGAATTCCAGACCAAAGAGGAAGGTTAAAAGAAGAATAAATTTTAATAAAACCAAATAAAATAGAAGAAATAAAATAATTACAAAGAAATTTATTACACAAACAAAAACATTACAACATGAAGGAGAAGAAGAAGGCTTCGTCGAAGAGATCCTTGCTTCAAGAGATACCCTTATTTAAATGGTTGGATAATTGGAGTGGATCCACTTCTCCTCTTCCCTAAACGTCCCAATTCACATCCCAACCCCACCAAATGAGAAAAACACCAATTTATAGAGTGGTGGGGAGGCCAGGTTCAAATTGGTTTCAAGTGTGAATGGGGAATCTCGACCAAATATTTTATTCCCAATTGCACCGCCAATTTGACCATCAAAACGCATGAATCATCTGTTCTTTCATAAGGATTATTCGCGCTAAAATCAGTCATGTATCTCCTCTCAAAATTTGGGCCTTATCCAAGAACGGATGAATAAGTTATGGCCCAAATACATAACCCATGTCCATTCTGCCGAGTCCAGCCCACCATTGACTAAATGACCCATTTACTCCATCTAAATGCACTCTTTAGATCTATTGTCCAGAATAAAAATTTTCAAAAATTAATTCATGAACACTGTTACAAAATATCAAGTTCAAATAAGTCATATTAAAATATTTAAGTGCGAAATACTATAGTGCATTTTAAAAGGGTAAAACTGGAATTTTAATCAAATTTTCAAATGAATGATCTAATCCCAAATATTTCATAAATGAACATATTTAGCACAATGTGAGGAAATTATTTCATTTATTATCAATAAAATATTCAACAAAATAGTGTTTTATCAACTCCCCCACACTTACCCTTTTGCACTCCTAGGGAAAACCTCGTATCAAGTAAACATCAATATCAAATCAAAACCAATTTTAAAACACATATCCTTGAGATCAAACAATTACACACCAAGAATCAAAATATATCATGAATCATAAAAAACATTATTTAAAGTTCTTAATTTACATCATTCAATATATTTCCACTTTATTTATCCTCCTATTCACAAAACACTTACCTCACTTGAATTTTCTCTTATCACACAAATGTCATTTTTTTGCAATGTCTTTCTCATCCAAACTCATACAAGGGTAACCATAGGTTTGATAAATTCCTACATCACTACCCAATTGGAGTAAAAAACATATGTTTATCATGAGTACTTTTCAGGGTTGTTCTATGGCTTTCGGTTGGTAGGATTTAGATGTGAAAAATTCTGAGGCCGAATGAGGAGGGCTTGACTCTTTTTGAAGCAAAACTGCCTTAATCTAATTTTCACTTAAATATGGTCTCCTCATCAATCGACATAGCATTGATTCATATTAATCATCATGAAAAATAAAGGAATGTGCACACCATTTAACATTTTAGCATTAAAAATGTCAATCTTCATGATTTTCTTAAAAGCTCCAGATAGGCACAGCTTTCCCCCTCTATTAGAAGTTCCAGAAATGCACAGCTTCTTTAATCATGAAATCTCCAGAAAGGCACAACTTTCAATATAATGTTTTTCTTCACCAGTAAACACATCTCTTTAGAATTTAATTTTTCACCCGAAGTATCACAAAATGTGGTAGCACAACACAAGACAGCTTCCCCCACACTTAAGCTCAATTAGATTATGCAATCTCACTTAAAGAGTTGGTTGGATAGGGAAAATTGGATTGTAATGTGGCTAACCTAACAGGATGTGCATGGCTTATAAGGGATAAAAGGATTAAATGTTCAAGTTAGGCCATTATAAAAAAGGATTATTTGAAATAGGGGCTTTAATACCAAACAAATTCCTCAATCATTTAAATATAAGTACCTCAAACCCTCAAGTTTTGACAGGAATAAATCAAATTCTGGTTAAATCAAGCATGTTTTGGTTCTCTCAAGAAGTGAGGTGAATGTAAAGAATATTAAAATAATGTTTTATAAGCCTTACAGGAAAGTGGTTTTAATTATAAAGACAGTGAGATGTGTCATGGGATTCAAAATTTATTATACTTTTCATGAAATTACTAAATATTTGAACTTGAAACAAAGTCATTTCAGCATTCATTTAAGCTTAGTTTCAAGGGATAAATCGTTTCACTTATTGATATGGATTTAAAAATGGTGATGAGAGTCATTTCATCTCAAAAGTTTCAAAAACACAATGAAAATTGAAAAATAAACACACAAAATTTGAAAAACACACAATTTTTTTGTTTTTTTTAAACAGGAAAACAATTGAAATTACTAACCTAAAAGGTTCCCTCCCCTACACTTAAAATATTACATTGTCCTCAATGTGAACCCATGAGATTATTTATGCACATGAAATGTATAATTTTAAATAGGAAAAAGAATAAAAAAGTTAAAGGGTTAGGAACAACCTGATGTGCTCAAGTGATGATGGGGTCATGCAGTGTGATAAAATCCACTACATCAGTAGGAATTACCTCAATGTATCTCTTCAAACGTTGCCCATTGACTGTAAAGCTCCTTCCTGTGTCCTCTTGTGTGATCTCCACTCCACCATAAGGAAAAACATTAGTCACAACATAAGGACCTAACCATATGGAATGCAACTTACCAGGCATAAGGTTCAGTCATGAACTGTAGAGAAGGACTTTCTCTCCAACATGAAACTCCTTTTGTTGGATCATTTTATCATGAGTTGCTTTTGATTTTTCCTTATAGAGCCTTGAGTTCTCATATGAAGACAATCAGATCTCCTCAAATTCTTGAATTTGTAGCTTCCTTTTGATTACAGCTTGGACTAAAGGAATTGGACCATAGTAAAATAAAAATAATAATTTTGAGTTGATGGTCCAAAAATAAGTATAAGAAAATAAAAGAAGAAGAAAAAAAATCATATTGGGTAAAGAATTAAGAAAGAAGAGAGGAAGAGAATAAAATGTAAAATAAAATAAATACCTATAATTGGTTGAATTTTCAGCTTCCTTTCGATCCCCGTCAATGAATCCAATTTGAAAGAGCGCTGTCATGGGTGCCCTCAAATGATTAGTGTGATTTTGGGGTACTTAGGTGCAGCAGAGTGGCTAACCAAGGTCGTCTCTCAAAGGAGGAAGTGAATTAAAACAAATTTTTAGAGGTATTATAAAAAGAAAATAAAAGATAATAAAAACACCACTTTAAAGTATGGGGTTTTTTTTATAGTTTATAAATCTATAAGAAGTTTGCTGGAAGAAGATTTTATTTTTTTTGTTTTTAGTTTTGAAATGAATTTCGATTAAAATGACACAATAAGAAGATGTTTTTTAGAAAATATTTAAAAGACATAATCGATCTAAGTATACCTCTTCAATAAATTATTTATCATTATCATTTAAATTAACATCCACTTAATTATGATCCCTTAACTTGTTAACCCCCAAACCCTACGAGAATGAACCTTACCACAAAGATGAAGTGAATTAAACTCTAGGTTATCTTCGGAACATGTAATCGCAACACCCTACTTTGATTGATGCTCTAAGGATTGATTATGGTAAGTGGTAAATTAAAGCACATATCCATTCTTGAAATGATGACTAATTGAGTTTATGGATTATGTTTTAATTATACAAATTAATCCCATGTGGTTTTGAATTACCAATTAAGGTTTCGCTCTCACAGTTCACACAATTCCCAACCTCAGGTGTTTTGTGTTAACTATTCAATTGCTTGGTTAGTTTCATTTAAATTAAAAACTGAATTAATAGATCATAATATGTTAATTACAGTATCTCATTTATTCAAAATAAATTAATTAAGAAGGATAGAGGTCGATCGATTACTAAAAAGAACTACTCTTCCATGGGCAGTGTAGTCATCGTAGAAACGTTTTGCATGTGCAAAGGTTTAGAAAGGGTATAACCCAATAAAATTTCTACTCAAGAATTCCAGACCAAATATTAAGGTTAATAGAATAATAAATTTGAATAAAAAAGAAGAAAATAGAAGAAATAAAATAAGTACAAATAAATTTATTACACAAACAAAAGCATTACAACACGAAGGAGAAGAAGAAGGCTTCGTTGAAGGGATCCTTGCTTCAAGAGATACCCTTATTGAAATGGTTGTATAATTGGAGTGGATATAGTTCTCCTCTGCACTCAACTTACCAATTCACGTCCCAACCCAACCAAATGAGAAAAATACCAATTTATAGAGTGGTGAGGAGGCTAGGTTGAAAGTGGTTTCAAGTGTGAATGGGGAATCTCGGAAAAATATTTTATGCCCACTTTAACTGAAAATTTGACCACAAAAAATGTGTATCAGCTGTCCTTCCATAAGGTTTATTCTCTAGAAAATGAGTCATGTAGGTAATCTCAAAATTTGGGCCTTATCCAAGCACTGATGAAGAAGTTATGTCCCAAATACATAACCCATGTCCATTCTGCCGAGTCCAAACCACCATTGACTTAATGACCCATTTACTCCATCCAAATGCACTATTTAGCTCTAGTGTCCTGAATAAAAGTTGTGGAAAATTAAGTTATGAACACTTTTAAAAAATATTAATTTCAAATAAGTCATATTAAAATATTTAAGTGCGAAATACTACAGTTCATTTTAAAAGGGTAAAACTGAAATTTTAATCAAATTTTCAAATGAATGATCTAATCCAAAATATTTCATAAATGAACATATTTAGCACAATGTGAGGAAATTATGTCATTTATTATCAATAAAATATTCAAAAAAATAGTGTTTTATCACCCATAAATGACAAGGTATCAGACATGACTGGACTTGTGTTTTCAAGTGCCTCGAGATAGGAGGGCTTTCTCATCGCTACATTATCAATTATGGAATTGCCTTGAAAATGCGAAATACTAATGCAGAGAGGACTTTTTCAGTGAATTCCATCATGGGGAGGATCCCCATGATGGATTACAGTAAGGGATAAACATTCTTTCTCCTTGGTCTTCTGGCCACATAGAGGGTTGTCGTGGCTCTCATCTGGAGATAGGCACTCTGTATTGATTAAATTTTCATGAAGCAAGCCTTAATGATGAAGTGTCCGACGAGGAACTTTATAATTACAACTACCACTCCCATAATTTTGTAATGATAGGATAGGATCTTGAGCTGCAACAAATAAATGTCTAAGGGCTTCAATAACTCCAACATTAAGAGGAGCCAAATCACAACTTGACTCTTGATTTTCTGATAGTTCTTGGTGAGACTTCTTCTTCAATTTTCTCTTATAATTAGTTGGGGCCACTTGCTGGGAAAAGTGGTTATCATGGGAAAGTGTATGTTCCTTCCTTGGAGTGGTTACCAGAACAAACTGATTACCTCCAATTGGAAAGGGTGTATGTTCCCGATCTTGTTGTTCGTATGATATGGGAGAATATGCCCCATGACCCTCCTAGACTAGAACAGAGGTATGTATCCTCTTCAGGATGGCATGCCGATGTGTCATCCCATGTGTGGGGATAGATTTATGTGTCTGTTACCCTGATACTACTAAAGAAGTTGTTAAAATATCCTGGCATGCTGGCAGAATATGGGCAGGGATATGCGTCTGCTCTTTCACCATTGATAAGATATGTTTGGTGACTTCAGCTGCCGAAACAGGAATATGGAAACACTTAGTTCATGGCCCTCTATGATTCTTTGTCATTGGCATTAAGTGGGTTTACCTCCAATATTACTTCCTAGAAATTGGTCGAGGAACCCAAGAGAAAGAAATTAATGTCACAACATTGATAACCACATACAAATCCACATTGTATAATATAATCCCTCTATCTTAATATCTCATCATGCGGGTTGTACATCTGTGTCATCAAACCATATGATTGATACGTATTTCTTTGACTTTTTGAAATAAACACGTCATTACACCATGACCATGGAATTTAATATGATGGTTCCATTTCAATCCAATGGATTACATATTTACTTCCATAAATATAGAAGGGAAAAATACTTCCTCAACTTATCCATTAATAACATGTAATTCATGACACACCCAACATACCCTACTTCTCGTGAATATATGGCATCACAATTTTGGTTAGTAAATTTAAGTGTGATTTGTGACATGAATTAATGATAATATTAAAGTCTAAGGACCAATACACATGCTCATGAATAGGAATATTCAATGAAACATAAACATAAAAAATTTCTACTAGCGAGACGGCTATCATAATCTCTCATCTTGAAGATTACCAAGTGAAAACTTAATGAGTTGAAGTCTCATCTACTTATGAGTACTCAAACCTAATAGTCAACATACTATGTTCTCCATAATATAATGTTATCTGACCATAGAACTATATTTAATAATATCATTATGGCATTTCAAGGTTCTCATCACAATAGGGAACTGCTACAACCTTATCAACACAACAGATACCCTAGGAAATTATTACATCAAAGTCATATAGAATAATGAACAATATATAATAAAATGTTTATTAATATTAAAATATGAAAATATCCATGTAATAAAAATAAAAAAAGTTGGTTATATACCACCAACTCTAACATAACACCTACAAAAATTGGAAGGTGATACTGACTGGATGACTGGTTAGGGCCCACTATAAGAAGCTTATTAGATCACCTATGCAATATATGAATGTGAATGACCAGTGATGATAAGTCCTAACCAAGGTAAAGGTGGGACAACTTGAAGTGGGCTACTTGGGTGCACTATGATTAGTGTCCAGATAGACTATGCATGGATGGACCATGATTGAAAATCCAACAAAAAAACGGAAGAACCAATTGGTGTAGACATTGGTGGAGCTCATTTTGGTAATCTGTGTAGGTTATTTATGTTTATCCTTGTAACTGTCACACACAGTTTTTTTTCTTTGTATTGATCCGGTCCATTGGAAATACCGATCCTTTTCATGGATATTTGGTGAGATGAATCCTGATTTTTGAAGTTTTATATATTTATAAACACCCTAATTTGGGATCCCTATTGTTTGTTTAGTAGTTTTTGAAGAAAGGGTGGTTACTTCATGATTTGGGTCAACCGTGAGCTCATTCCCAGTTTTAAAAACCGAATTTGTTTCTTTTATAACTCTTTTTTTTCATCCTTTTTTACCCATTCAACTTCCCAATTGTCCTATAATTATATATTAAAACTTATTTATCCTTTTGGACCCATTAGAAATTCATAAGCAGGGTGAATTTGGGTTACTTATTTAGGTATTGGGCCAGCCCATGGGCCCATTTCCTGTTTTAAAAAAATAATTCGTTTCATTTATATCTTTTTAATTTTTTAATATTTTTCGGTGATTCCACCTCCCCCTCGAATCCAATAACCCTATCCTAACCCTCATAATCGATTTTACCTCTTTGGATCTCATATGGGTCGCGGATTAGGGCGAAAATTCTCAGGAAACCTCAAATCGTCCAGAATTGACAAGGTAACTTTTATCAATCATAAATCAATAAATTAGTACTCTTTTGGACACCAATCTTCTTTAACTAGTTCTTCCAGACCTTAGGAGTGTATCCAAGAAGTTTCAAGCCATTCCATTCTCTATAGGGTTGCAGATCTAATGGAAGACGAAGAGTTTTCTAGGGTGAATGGTGAGATTCCTTCTCCTTTCTCCTTCCTCTTCCCCCTCCTTTCATTATTTCGTGTATTTATTTTATCACCTAGTATTTATAGACCTAGTGTTTTGTTATAACATGTTTTTTGATGGGGTTTATATTTGTTTAGGTCTGGTATTTATAGTTTTATGGTTTATAAACCCGCAGCGGGTGATTTCGGGTGTGCGTTTCAATTACGCCAAAGATTTGAGGTAGGATATCCCTTTCACATGCCTTTATCATTCAAGTTTCATCATTTTAATATTCTACTAAACTGATATAAATGTTTATTATTGTTTTTAAGCCTTTGGATAATTTTCTTGGTGTGAAAAGTGGTTGTTTAATCATTGTTTTGTGAAAGGTGGTGTTGTTTTGTCATGAAAGTGCTCAACAAGTCTTTGTTTAAATGTTCTGTTATATGTTGAAAATATTTTGTGAGGTTTGTAATCTGGTTTATGGTATTTTTAACATTTTATAGTATCTTTAATGAAAATATGACATTCAATTGGTGTTTTATTCCTTTTCACGTACTTAAAATAAATTATTTTTTAAAAAGGGCATGACATGTGTTCGGTAAATTGCCCGGTTGGATTTTATGTGTGATGTGTGATTTAAAAGTTATTTGTTTGGATTTATAAAGGAATTTGAAGAATAATAAATGATATTTTTGGGTCCTTATATGGGTTTCCAATTTGGATTTGTTTTTACAAACAAGTGGGTTTTTGGTTTACAACATATTTTGGCCCGAGTTTCCCAAAAAATGGACCATTTCACATCTTTATGAAAATGGTTGTTTTTTTGAATATGTAACCTGAGTATTATAAGAGATTTGTGAATGTGTTTTTTTGCAGTAAATGGTGTTTATACACATCCTTAATAAAATTAAAATGCATACCTTCGTCAAACGTTAGTTTTGAGAAAATGTTTAAAGGCCCATTTGGCATTTCCTAGAAATGCAGGAGTGTTTTACTTGTGTATACCAAGTTGTGAAATTGGGATTGTTTTATGTCCATTAAATGATTTTATTAAATGTTACTAGGGCTTCCAAATATTATTTGGTTTGGTTTTGATGTGTTTTTATAATTTAAAGAGTGTTTTTGAATGAGTTTTATGTGCAAAGCCTCAATACACTTCATGAAATTGTTTTACCAAAATATTTAGCGGTTTGTTGATTCGTGTAAGAAATGTGAAGAAAGATTATGGGATGTTTGTGTTTTTATGGTTTGGGAATGGAATGTGGATGTAAAATGTGTATTTGATAATATGTGTAACTTGATTGAGCACTAAAGGGAAACCCGAGTATCTAGGTGGGCGGATGTGTACTAGTATGCTAGTGATTCTGTGGGGGTTGGCCTCTGTTTCACAAATCAAGTTTGACGATGACAACACTAACTAAACTATGATGATGATGATGATTGGGGACCACTAGGTTATGGGTATATTCCCTACTAGTGGATCGTGCACGAGAACAGATATTTATTATGGTTACTTTCACCGAGATACGAGGTACCTGGGGCTCACAACAAACTAGTGCCTAGGGGTGTTCCATGCTATTTTCATTTTGAAGTTGCACCTCTTTGAAAAAAATTGTTACTTGAATTTTTGTTTATTAAACATGAATGTTTTTGTCTGATAATTATTATAGCATGGAACCTCATTTGAAAACCATACTTTCAAATCTTGAATTTAAAACTATAAATTGATGTTTTTTATTTTAAAGGAATGTGCATTGGGAATAGAATATCGGGCTAACCTACTGAGTTTTAATACTCACGCCTATAGTCTTCTTATTTTTTTAGCCCTTGTGCATGTTTCATCTTTAGTTCGATCACCTTGGGAGACATTTTATCATTGTGTTGGAGAGTGACCAGAAGTGTCACATGGAGTTATTTGTTCATCGATATTGTTCAGTTGAGTTGTTGGTTTTGTTCTAATTTTAGTTTCTTGTACAAATAATATTTAGTTCAATTTTTATATAAATTCATTTTTGGCTGTCCGTTTATTTCCGCTGTTTGTTTGATTGTTTATATATGGGATAAATCATTCCCTTGTGTACTCTATTGATTCCCTTGGTGCTTGTCACCATCCCGGGAGGATCGGGAACGCCTCTCGGGACTTGTCGCGGGCTGGCCTGGGTGACCGGTTCCGGGTCGACTCGGGCTGGTTCGTGACAAAATGGTATCAGAGGCAGGTTGTCTCTCAGCAGACCTTTATTTTTAGAGTGCCCTTGTTATTTTGGGGATGTAAAGGTAGATGGATTAGGATTTTTGGTACTTGAGGGATAAGTGCAAGAAGAGCGTCACGAACTCTTTCTTGTTCTAATCCTCAGGTTTCCATGGGAAGTCCGGTTTTATTAGTGTCCTTTGTTCTAGTTGATTTTTTGGTGTTGGGATATGACAAGGGGAGTCTGAATAATGGCCTCCGTGAGCTCGTAGGGCCTGTCAAGCCATGTGGAGCTGGGGAATGGTCCTAATAAGTCTCTCTGTGTTGGTGTTGTGTTTGGCATATGGCCGCCAACCATATGGTCAAGTCACCCACCGATACTAGTTCCCTTTTTTGGGTCTCTTGAACCTTTCTTGAATTATGAATTTTTGTTTTTAAAATCCTTGTGTGAGAATTGTGGAAATGAGTTTTAAAGTAATGATTAGATTTTGAAAAGTGAAAAATGGGGTTTTCAAAAATTAAATATAATAATGGTTTTGGAAGGTTGTGTTTTTGTAAAAAAAATGGATGGAAGTGGAAATGATTTAAAGGGATTGGATTATCCATAATCTAAACTTGTGGTTTGTTGAAATAAGATGTTTTGAAATTGTGAATCATTTTATGGTGATTCTGGATCTTTGTTTTAAATGGGGTATTTTGGGATGTTAAAAAGTTTTTTAATTAGATAATTTTTTTTTGGCAATTGGTTTTGATCAGTGGTGTTTTACTAGAAACGGTATTGGTCTCAATGAACCTCGGATTATGAAAATATACATTGCTGGATTTTTTTTTAAAAAAATGGGAAGGGGTTGTTTGGAGTGGCTTGGTTATTTAAAAAAAATTTAAAAATGAAAAGGGGTATGTATTTAAGAAAATGGTTCTTAATTAATTGTGGTTTTATTTTTGAAATATGAAAAAGTTTTTTTGACTTGGTGGTTGGTGTTCCTTATGATGGTAATTTTTTTAATGATGTTGTTTTGTTTTAGCCTTTGGTGTTTTCATGGGTGCTCACATGCATGGTTTTATTTATATCTAGAGGTATGGCCTATATGGTATGGTGGTTGGGTGCCTAGGGTGGCATGGAAATGTGCATGTGGGTGAGACTTGATGAAACACCATTGGTAAATGTGGAAGCCCACCAAGTTAGTTTGTTTTTTTCAAAATTATTTTGAGCTGAGAATTGTGGCTTTTTTTTAAAAACCAATGGTTATGTGGCTTGATTTTTCTATGTCTTAGAAGAGTTTTTTATTTGGTTAGCTTCCATGTGATCTAGAATTCATACTCTTGTTCTATCTAGAGATGATATCTTGTTGGTGGCTCGATTTTAGAGTAATTTTCATTGGGTTTCTAAAGATGTGTTTGATGTTGTGATGTGGCCATGGATAGTTCTCTGTTGTAAATCTTTCCTACTGATCAACCTAAGGATTCCTTTCAAATTTTAAATCCACCTCTTTTGATTATTCCTCAACCTGTTTGTTGGAATAGAGAGCTGTTTGGGATCTATTAAAAGTGATTCTAGGTCATGATAATTCTTTTGGATAGAGCAGTTGTGTTTGGTGATGTTAATGTGTTTCGTCGTATTCCTTGTCCATTCTGCCCCTCGTTTGGAGTGAGATAGAATTTTGATATGTATATATGTGTTCCTATTTAGATGAAGGTTTTTTTGGTGATCAAGTGAGGTTTTTTTGAGTGGTGTGATCCTTATCACCTGACTGCGGTGCAACAAATGCTTCAAGAATTAGGGCTCCAGCCATAGGCCTCGGAGTGAAGCTTTTCACGCAGTCAGAAAATCGACAGAGGTGTGGAGTGCTCGATTAGGATCCTTACTCCTATGTTTTGGTAAGTTATTTTCTATGTCAATGTTTTTGTTTCTCATTTCTGTGAATTTCCCTTTGTCGCAACAAGCATGGTGAACTTAACCCCTCACAAAGTGTCTATGGTTATTCCTTCATGGATGTGGGTTTTCAATCAATGTACTTGTATGGACTGCTTGTAAAAAATAAGGTGCAGTCTTGGTATTACCTACTCATAGGTGGAGATTTTTGGGTAGTTTCTTTGTTTCCTTTGTGGTTTAAGTGGCCAAATTATTGGGTCCCCTTCCCTCCCATCCCCAAGTGGCGGGGGTCCAGAACTGTGCTGAATGCGTTGGCCAAGTTCTTGTCCCCTCCGTTCGAGAGTGTGTGGTTTATATGTTCATGTTGTAACCCTATTAACTTGGTATATTAGGTTTTTGTAGGAGGGTTTTTTTGGGCTTCTGTGAGTGAGGCCCAATTTTAGCTCATGTGGAATTCTTGTCTGTTCATTGCTAGTTGGTTTCTAATGGTGGGGAGACCCACCATGGGTCTCTTGGATTTTCATCCTAAGAACATTTCTAGTGCTAGTTGATTCTTAATGGTGGGGAGTACATTCTGGACACCCCTGGAAAATTTGGTTTTTGTGAGTTCTCTTTGGTTTGGGTGATGGTTGGGTTCATTGAGAGGAGGCTCAACAATCGGGTTCTTGGCTTGGTTGTGGAGGTGGTGGCTTCATCTTTCCGTTGATTCTCCAAACGTGGTTGTGAGTTGTGTTTTGTGTGGGCAAGAGTATTAAGTTGAATTGTTGGTGATTGATATTTCATTATCTTTAGAGGCTGGATTATGTTGTTATGGAATCCTTAGGTGTTGTTTTTTTTCAGCCGGAAAGTGTTATGGCGTTTCGAGGGCGGAAAGCTTTAATGGTGGGGAGAATTGTCACACACGGTTTTTTTTCTTTGTATTGATCCGGTCCATTGGAAATCCCGATCCTTTTCATGGATATTTGGTGAGATGAATCCTGAGTTTTTAAGTTTCATATATTTCTAAACACCCTAATTTGGGATCCCCGTTGTTTGTTTAGTAGTTTTTGAAGAAAGGGTGGTTACTTCTTGATTTGGGCCAACCGTGAGCCCATTCCCAGTTTTAAAAACCGAATTTTTTTCTTTTATAACTCTTTTGTTTTTCATCCTTTTTCACCCATTCAACTTCCCCCTTGTCCTATACTGATATATTAAAACTTATTTATCCTTTTGGACCCATTATAAATTCATAAGCAGGGTGAATTTGGGTTACTTATTTAGGTATTGGGCCAGCCCATGGGCCCATTTCCTGTTTTAAAAAAATAATTCGTTTCATTTATATATTCTTAATTTTTTAATATTTTTTGGTGATTCAACCTCACCATCGAATCCAATAACCCTATCCTAACCCTCATAATCTATTTTACCTCTTTGGAGCTCATATGGGTCGCAGATTAGGGTGAAAATTCTCAGGAAACCTCAAATCGTCCAGAATTTACAAGGTAACTTTTATCAATCATAAATCAATCAATTCGTACTCTTTTGGACACCAATATTCTTTAACTGGTTCTTCCAGACCTTATGAGTGTATCCAAGAAGTTTCAAGCCATTCCATTCTCTATAGGGTTGCAGATCTAATGGAAGACGAAGAGTTTTCTAGGGTGAAAGGTGAGATTCCTTCTCCTTTCTCCTTCCTCTTCCCCCTCCTTTCATTATTTCGTGGATTTATTTTATCCCCTAGTATTGATAGACCTAGGGTTTTTTTATACCATGTTTTTTGATGGGGTTTATGTTTGTTTAGGTCTTTTATTTATAGTTTTATGGTTTATAAACCCGCAGCGGGTGATTTCGGGTGTGCGTTTCAATCATGCCAAAGATTTGGGGTAGGATATCCCTTGCACATGCCTTTATAATTCAAGTTTCATTATTTTAATATTCTCCTAAACTTATATAAATGTTTATTATTTTTTTTAAGCCTTTGGATAATTTTCTTGGTGTGAAAAGTGGTTGTTTAATCATTGTTTTGTGAAAGGTGGTGTTGTTTTTTCATGAAAGTGCTCAAAAAGTATTTGTTTAAATGTTCCGTTATCTTTTGGAAATATTTTGTGAGTTTTTTAATATTTTTATGGTATTTTTAAAATTTTATAGTATATTTAATGAAAATATGACATTCAATTGGTGGTTTATTCCTTTTCACGTACTTAAAATAAATTATTTTTTAAAAAGGGAATGACATGTGTTCGGTAAATTGCCCGGTTGGCTTTTATGTGTGATGTGTGATTTAAAAGTTATTTGTTTGGATTTATAAAGGAATTGGAAGAATAATAAATGGTATTTTTGGGTCCTTATATGGGTTTCCAACTTGGATTTGTTTTTACAAACAAGTGGGTTTTTGGTTTACAACATATTTTGGCCCGAGTTTCCCAAAAAATGGACTGTTTCACATCTTTATGAAAATGGTTGTTTTTTTTGAATATGTAACCTGAGTATTATAATAGATTTATTAATGAGTTTTTATGCAGTAAATGGTGTTTATACACATCCTTAATAAAATTAAAATGCATACCTTTGTCAAACGTTAGTTTTGAGAAAATGTTTAAAGGCCCATTTGGAATTTCCTAGAAATGAAGGAGTGTTTTACTTGTGTATACCAAGTTGTGCAATTGGGATTGTTTTATGGTCCATTAAATGATTTTATTAAATTTTAATCGGGCTTAAAAATGATTTGTTTTGGTTTTTATGTGTTTTTATAATTTAAAGAGTGTTTTTGAATGAGTTTTATGTGCAAAGCCTCAATACACTTCATGAAATTATTTTACAAAAATATTTCTCGGTTTGTTGATTCGTGTAAGAAATGTGAAGAAAGATTATGGGATGTTTGTGTTTTTATGGTTTGGGAATGGAATGTGGATGTGAAATGTTTATTTGATAATATGTGTAACTTGATTGAGCACTAAAGGGAATCCCGAGTATCTAGGTGGGCAGACGTGTACTAGTATGCTAGTGATTCCGTGGGGGTTGGCCTCTGTTTCACGTAGCAAGTTTGACGATGAAAACACTAACTAAACTATGATGATGATGATTATTGGGGACCACTAGGTTATGGGTATGTTCCCTACTAGTGGATCGTGCATGAGAACAGATATTTATTATGGTTACTTTCACCGAGATACGAGGTACCTGGGGCTCACAACAAACTAGTGCCTAGGGGTGTTCCCGTGACTAGTGCTCATTGGATATTTTGTACTCACCGTCGGCATACGGTGTGTTTGGTTGGTAAATTCAGTAGTATGTGTTATTTATTTACAAGTTAAAATTCTTTAAAGCAGCCCTCTTGAAAACTATTTTCATTTTGAAGTTGCACCTCTTTGAAAAAAATTGTTACTTGCATTTTTGTTTATTAAACATGCATGTTTTTGTCTGATAATTATTATAGCATGGAACCTCATTTGAAAACCATACTTTCAAATCTTGAATTTAAAACTATAAATTGATGTTTCTTTTATTTTAAAGGAATGTGCATTGGGAATAGAATATCGGGCTAACCTACTGAGTTTTAATACTCACGCCTATAGTCTTCTTCTTTTTTTAGCCCTTGTGCAGGTTTCATCTTTAGTTCGATCACCTTGGGAGATATTTTATCATTGTGTTGTAGAGTGACCAGAAGTGTCACATAGAGTTATTTGTTCATCAGGATTGTTCAGTTGAGTTGTTGGTTTTGTTCTAATTTTTTTTCTTGTACAAATAATATTTAGTTCAATTTTTATATAAATTCATTTTGGGCTGTTCGTTTATTTCCGCTATTTGTTTGATTGTTTATATATGGGCGAAATTGTTCCCTTGTGTACTATATTGATGACCTTGGTGCTTGTCACCATCCCGGGAGGATCGGGAACGCCTCTCGGGACTTGTCGCGGGCTGGCCTGGATGACCGGTTCAGGGTCGACTCGGGCTGGTTCGTGACAGTAACTATATATTGTTCTTATGAAATGGATAAATTGTTTCCATTATCTAATGGATATAGGATAAAAGTTCAAACCACGCTATCCCTATTGTATTTTGTGCTTGTTCTTGCATGTTTCTTTATTTTTTGCATGGATTGTTTGTTTTTTAGATAAGGAAAAATTAGGGAATGACTAGAATGTGGAATTTCATTGGCAAAAAATCATAATTCTAGTTAGGTTTCTCAGGCTAACCAGCTACTGAAGATAAAGTTGTATGGGATCTTCTAATCATTGGTTCTTTGGAAGTATGTTCTATATTGTTGATTCTAGTGGAGTCTATCTGTAGCCTTCATAGAGGAGGTATGTAAAATGGTTATATAGAACTAATTAATTTCTAATGATATTACCAAATGGATATTGCTCTGGTGGTTTTGATGGGCTGAATCCCCAAAAAATTGGTATTAGAGGGAGGTTTCTAGTGGTTTGATACGATAGTTATCATTTTAGTGAGTTTTCTAATGGGCATTATTTTTTCTAAGTTTCCAAACATTTTCAACCTGGAAGATAGAGGCGGTTCTTGAGGGTTTATTGTGATTAAAAATTCTTCTTATTTGTAGGATTCATGTGTAATTTTCCATTCATAATGGTGAAATTTTCATCTCAATGATACTAATGGGGTTTCTAGACACATTTCCTGATATCCTTTATGTTGTTCCAATTTTAGTGGAAGTTTTATTATTGGATGGAGAGCATTGTATGGGTGAGGAAATGGTTTTATGTTTTGATGGTGGAGAATTAAGACTTTAGATAATGATGATGATTCTACTTTTGGATATTTTTTAAGTTCCTTTGGATGGGGAATTAGTCAGAAGAAAACTGATGGTCATGACCGTAAGCACATGGGGATCGTCAGTTTGTTAGTTCAGAGGCATCAGAAGTTAGACTAGTGATTGGATGGTATATTCTCTAGAAATATCGCTCTGGAGGTTCCCAAAAACCTATAGCTAATGTAGATTATTGAGATGTTTCTAACATGTTTTCCAGACCAATAAAATTCAGGAGCAGTGACTCTAGGGAGCATTGATCAATGTCCATTAAATGGGAGAAGGTTAATTATTCTAGATAATCTCCTATATACGATGATTTTTTCCAAACTTACATTGGATGGATTATTGGCATGGGTTCAGTATCATCAGACATAGATCATCAAAAGTAGGAGGATTTTTGGAATGGTAGTGATTTTATTCTAAGTGGTCTTCATTGTTAGGGAGTGAATGTGGTTCAAAGTATTGTAATGTGTACTGGCATGCCAGGGATTAGATGAATGGTATGATGAAATCCGAGACATGGTTTTCATGATCACACTAAATTTAGGGAAAATTAAGGATGATAATTCTATATCATTCAAAGTTTTACTAGAACTCAGTGATATAGAGTGAAATCTTTAGTGTCCAAAACAAAATTTCAAGTTCTGTTGGATTCTATTATAGAAATCCATTGTACTTTAGAAGTACCTTCAATGAAAAGAGAGGAACCATGATGAAAATGTACTGGAATTCGGTCTAATGGATGAAAGTTTAGAATACATAGAAGTTTGGAAGTTAGAAAAATGTTATTTCTCACATATGAAAAGTCATTAGAATGACTTTGGGTTGCACTGAAGACAGAAAAGGACCACCCTGAGTCCTGGGAATGTGTTTCATTGCAATGTTTCCAAGATTTGTGGAAATAATCTTTTGGGGTATCAAAAGATAAGATAGAAGGATATCTAGAATTATATGGAATCTCAAGAGTTATAACTAGGATAAAGATGTGGGAGAAAATGGATATGTAAGCCTTGGTTTCACTGAATTAAAGTTTTAGTAGGAGTTTTTCATGTTGATGACATCATATTTATTTTAGATGGCGTTTTTCTAAATGGAGGTTAGTTCGATGATGTCACTGATGTCCTTTGTACTGGAATGAGTTTTCAGGTCATGTAGAAACCTGGTGATAGAGTATTCGAGCACAATAGAATCTTACTGAACAAATCCATGGACATGATGCACAATGCATTTTTGTTGATGAATATTCAACAAAGTAGGAAGTTTTTAAACTCAGTTATTGTTTGCTTTGAAGTATATTTATGGTGGTATTCATATGAATTTCATGGTTCCAATTGAATAAAAGATCATGGTTTTGGAAGGACCAAGAAGGAATTTCTTCAGTGGGATTTTAGATGATCAGAATGATCATGGGGAGGAGAACCATGTAAGCACTGCACTGAAATGAATATTGGATGGAAGTTGGGATAGTAGGGATTTTTTATGAGAATGAGCATCGTATTTGAGTGGTATATTATTAAGAACAACCTATGAAAATGATTCTTAAGTGATATATTGTTGATTTTGGTGTGAGAAATGTTTTCCTAGTAAAGTGTTGAAAATTTTCAGAATGAAAATTTATGAAAGTAACACTTGAGATCTTGGATGGAGATCTTGCACCAACACTATGTATGGGTTGTGGATGGATGAATATACTTCACCATATAGAGATGAAAATATAGATTCTAGTGGAGATGATTGGATAGAGATCATTGGATGGTATCCATTGTCTAAATTCCAACGGATTGGGTCTAATGGATGGGGTATAGTAGATCGGGTCCAGCAGACAGAGTCCAATAGACATAGTCTATTAGGTAGTGTTTTAGTAGGTGTTTCAGTATAGGTGAAATGTTCCCATGTTCACTAGGAGAGGCCTTAGGTTAGGATTAGTGTGATGGGAAGATTTGTGTCTAAGGTCAAAGGTAATGGGCATTATCTAGAGAAAAGAGATGAGGCTACTGGATAGAGATATATATGATAGCCGAATGAAGTTTCAAATTTTGTTGATATATTATGAAGAAGTCACTATAAGGAGGAAGAATTGAGGGTGAAACTTCAAATCATTCTTCCCAGAAACCTAGAAGGAAATGTTGGTTGAATATTTAATGAGAATCAGAAGGTTACATGCACTATTAATCTGGAGTTAGTTGGTGAGTTAGTGGGAGATACTAGTGATCGATTATGGATCACATCAATGGATGAACACTCGTGAAAGTTGTAATGTGATGATGACTCGATGAATAGATGGGGGCCTCTATAAGAAGTCCATTAGACTACCTATGAAATATATGAATATGCCTGACCAGTACTGATGATGCCTAAAGAAAATGTGCCCCTACTTGAAGGGGGGTACCTGGGTGCACTATGGTTAGTGTCCGGGAAGATTGTGATCGGACATACAACATATGGATGAAAGATTCAATGGGTGTAGACAATGTTAGAGATCATTCTATTAATCTGTGTAGGGTATGTATGTTTATCCTTGTAACCAGATGTTGTTTCAATTAAATGGATGAAGTTCCATGATTCTCCCATGGATGTAGGAAACAAGACCAAATAGTGTTATCCATGTAGTCTTTTGTGCTTTTTATTTCATGTTTATTACTTGTATGTTTGTCCAATAAGGAAAAATCAGGGAAGGAATGAAACATGGAGTTCCATTGGCATGAAATTGGTATAATGGTTGGGGTGTTTAAGACAACCAAATTCTAAAGCCAGAGTTTGAGGGGATCTTCTAATAATTATTACTTCAGAAGCATGATCTACATTAGTACTTCTGGTGGAGTTTGTTAGGTGGTCATCATGAAGGAGGTGCACCTAATGGTTCTATTGTATGGAGTCATGTCTGATGATGTTTCCAGATGTTATCTCTATTGTATTTTGTTCTAATTTTTGCATGTTTCTTTCTTATTTCCATGGATTTTTTGTTTTTATGGTATGGAAAAATCAGGTAAGGATTGGAACATGGTGTTGCATTAGCGTAGACTTGGTATGGTGGTTGGGTTCTTAGGATAACCAACTATTGAATATAAATTATGAGGGGATCTAACAATCAATGTTGCTCTAAAAGCATGTTCCACATTATTTATTCTAGTGGAGTTTGTCCGATGATCATCATAGAGGAGGTTCGTTTGATTGTTCTATCAAACGGATGCATATTTGATGATATTACTAGACAAAGTTTGTTTTAGTGGTTTGGATGAGTTGAATCCCGTAAAAATGTGTTAAACCCATTAGCATATTTGGTATCCTTTGGCAGAGGCCAAAATCATTAAGTACTTTAATGCCTTTGCATTTGGGTAAAAGACAAAGACGTTGAGCCCTAAACGCATTTGTACTCAACTAAAAAAATAGTTTTAAAGTTTTTTGGTTATATATATATATATAATTAGCCGTATTTAGCTACTATTAAATATCCAGAATTACTAAAATTAATGCATGATAAAATTATGATAGAAACTTACACTTAGTACTACTACAAATCGCGATTTTAAAAGCTCTCTAAATATACTTTTTCATCGCTAAAAAATCACTGAAATGTTAAGTTCCCTTAAAAGTACCAGCCTTTATCGGTGCTAAAAAAAGTACTGATAAAGGTTTCCTTTATCATTGTTTTTTTAACACGGATAAAGGTGGTCGTTATCAGTACTTTTATTTTTCTCTAATAAAAATCTAAAAAAAATAATTCAACCCAGCACTTTTATCAGTGCCCTGACCCCCCCATCAACATTATGTTCCCCTTGTGCACCCAACCATACTTGCTCAAGACCACCCACTTTATCAACTCTTTTCATGCCCTTTAGCCTTGCTCGTGTCTGTAATTGAACCCATGACCTTTTCCTTTAAGTCGTAATGTCTTTCCACTACACCACCAGGATTTGTATAATATTTTACGATATGTCTATTTATATATATGTATATGTATCATTTTTATTTATATAACTATTCATATAATCATATAATTTTATATAATTTTTTTAAATTCATTTTAAAAATATGTCTATATACTGTATATTTAGATATAAATTATATATATATTTATATATATATTTACATGTCTATATATTTACATATATATTTATATATATTTACATATAACTATATATTTATATATACATTTTTTATAATGTAATTATAAATATTTATTGCAAATATTTTTATATATTATATTTAATGATAATGATATATTTATAAAAATACATTTATATATGATGTGTCTACAAAATATTGACACCTATATAGACACACATACACAATTATATTTCACACATACATACATAAATATTTAAATATATATATATATATATTTATATATATTAGATTATAAATATAAATATAAATTTTTTTATTGACACACACATGTTTATATATAAACATTTCTTGTATAAGTATATACATATATTAATGCATCTTTATAAGGTAAATAAAATGGATAATGTTTTACTTAAAATAAAATTAATAATAAATATTTATTTCCATATGGTTTATATATAAAAAAATTATATTTTTACATAAATATGTTTAAATATTTATTTGTACATTGGATTTATTATATGTAAATACATGAAAATATGTATATATTTAATTATAAACAACACTATAATATGAAAAACGGTAAAATTTAAATACTATAATATCCATATTACTATAATACCTAAGAATATATTTATTCTTTGATGACACTACTAGTAAGAATAGCTATACCCACAGGTCTATACCCAAAGTTTTCTAAAACCATTAAGATAACATGATTTCCTAAGCCTATACCAATAGTTTTAACTAACTATTGGTATAACCTCCTAAATTATGGAACTATCCCAATGATTTTAAAAAACCATTGGTATAGGATTTCCCTAAATAACACACGAGATAATGCTCCCCTCACCCCTCACGTTTCAATCTAGAGCCCGAGCCTTAGTAGTTGGTGTTCGGTTTCTTACCCACCAGTGGTGATATCTTCTATCTTCTTGTTTTACTTCCTTTCTTCATCATTATTAAATCTATGACTTCCAAATAATTCAGGTATTCTATCAACCAACAATTTTATTTAAATTCTAGGTCTAAAACACCTAGGTAGATTCATTTTTTTTGTTTGCATTTAATTTATTTTGATATGTTTAAATCGGCTTGTGGGTGTTGAAACAATAGTTGTCCAAACTTATATTGAATTATAATTTGTTAATTTTATGGATTTTCATTATTTATTTTTCTTGTTTTATACATGGTAATATGGGGGTTAAATAAATATTTGTTTTTTTATTTTCATAATTCATGGATCATTTATAATACATATATTTTTTATAAGCTTGGTTTATCTTCGATGATTATATTAATGAAGGGAGCATAAAAATCCATCTATAATGGGGGAAAATGTGGTTTTCTTTATGTGTTGGATCAAGATAAATGAATTATTATTCATTTTAAAAAAAATATGGAAATTTTGCGATTATATCATGAAATTGAATTTATATTTAAGAGTGTATTGACATGATGATCACTAGGGGTGTTTATTGGATTATTTTGGTATTAAAATTTAATTATATTATCTTAAATGGATTTTGGTTCAATAATGAGTTTGGTGTAATGATAAATATTAAATAATTTTATTTTATACTTCAATGTGGTGACATAATATATAATCTGGTTGATGATCAAGCCATAATTTTTGAATTGTTTTTAGGATTTTATTAAATTTTCACATCTATTTACCTTTAATTTATAATAAATATAATACATTTAGTCCTTTTTATTCTTTATAGTTTAAAAAAAAGATTTTTATATATTGGATTTTGTTATGATTTAAACATTTTGATATTTTTTTGAATCAATCTTACAATAAATAATTTCAAAAAAATCCAATAACAATAAAAATCTAGGATAAAGGACTAGATATAAGTATGAGTGATAGATATTTTATATTCCATAAGCTTTAAACTAATAAAAATAGAAAAGAAACAACACTAGAGGGAATTTGTAAGAGTCATTTAGAAGTGAATAGTTGAAGTTAGACTAATTTATCAATTCTGTTAGAGTAACATTTCATTTAATAAGGGATGCACAAAGTGAAAAAATGTAAATTGAAAAGGATCTATGGAACCCTTAAAATTATATGGGAAATTATATACAAAATTAGGGTGATCATTCCATAAGGAATTGATATCCTATAAAAATATAAGAGTCATTATTCGATGAATTATGGTCAATTTTACTCTATAAAAGAGAATTTTGAAAATGATGGATATGAATGAGTCATTTTCTAAAATCCAAATGTAACTTCTGGGTAAACAATGAGATGTTAAAAAATATCGAATCCTAGTAATGAGATTTAAAATTATCTTTCTTGGATGTGGTTGAACATAATATTAATTTCCCTTTTCTTATTCAGAAATTCACATAACATAAAAATAAAATTTTACAAAATTGATTTTGGGCTAAACATAAAAATCATTTTATTTATATGGTCTGACCAAATATGTATGTGCTCCCCCAAATATTCCATATCAAAACCATTTAATAATTTTATGTTGATGAAGATCATGGAAATGGATTAAAGTAAGGATAATAGTTGATATATTCCCATTTGAAGAATCTTCACCCTTTAACCAAGACACATGTAAACTAATAAGAAAGTGATTAAAAGAATGGGAACATTGAAATTAATTTTAAGAAGTAAAAGATGGTATTATATACATCAAGGTAACATGAAATTCATTTGATAATTTATAAGTATTTTATACCATCAAAGTTAGAATATCAATTATATTGACATGAAAGAATACCGTCCCACATGCTGAGATTCATAAACATTCATATTTCTAATATTAATGGGGATGGAACACATTGTAGGTATATTTATACTACTATTGAATAATATTTTTCTTCTTCATTACTTTATTTTATTTCTCTATTGATTGTCCACTAGATCCCTTATGGTTAAACCAAGGAGATGTCTCCCACCCATCACCTATTTTATTATTTTATTTAATTGAATTTAATATCATGGTTTTATATTTATAGTATTATATATATATAGTAGTTTGTTTTATTTTATATTATGATTCTTATATATACTAGTGTGTCAGTTATGGTTTAATATAAAGTAAAAAATTCTAATTTCCTTAAATATAAATTCGATTTAACTTTAAACTAATTTCATTAGTTTTAGGATATAACAGATTTTTTTACAAAATAGATAGAAGTTATATATATGAAACTGATTGGATCTCAAGAAAATTTTAAAAAAAGTTGGAGATCTTTTTAGATTTTTCATCTAACAATGCTTAAGATGGTGGTTATATACACTACCCATGTTATAATTGTGTTATAAGACCTTGGTTAATTCATGAAGAAGTTATCTAACATATAACCAAATATGGGTTTGAAACAAACTGCTATATGTGTTATCACAATAGGGAGAAAATGAAATCTCAAAATGTTCATGATCTGAATGAGAGGACTGGATTGGATAATTTATTAGATGACCCAATTCTATTTAGTCAATATTATGAGAAGGAAAGGATTTCAACCCAATAATCCTTTGATAATAGAATAGATGATGCATGTAATGAAAATGATGATGTTGACAGGGTGAAAAAATTGAATGATGTTTCCACGAATCCAGTATATCAGCAATGTGGTAAAATGAAAAATCTGAAATTTTTAATCAAAATGTTTCATGGGAAAACCATTTATGGGATTTCTAATACCACCATCAATTATATTATAACATTTTTAAAGGAATTACTTACAAATGATGAAAATATTACCTCAGACCATTATATGGCATGGAAGTTAGTTGAATAACTTAGATATTCTAAAAAATCATGATTTTATAAAATATTGTAGCTTATTCTAGGAGGAATCTGCTAAATGAAATGATTGTATAAAATGCAGCACATCTCAATGGAATCCAAATGCTGATGAAACACTATCCCGTGTTCCACAAAAAGTAATTTGGAACTTTCCATTGATTCCAAAACTCTATAATCTTTTCATGTCTGATAAAATATCAATAAAAATTTAATGGCATGATACCAAGAGAAACAAGGATAATGATGAGTTTTTTTATCCTACAGATGGATTTTCATGGCATAAATTTGATGCTCGATATCCTGATTTTGTAGTTGAAGTGTGTAATGTAAGGTTGGTTTTATCATGTGATGGTTTTAACCCATTTGGTAATATTCTTACTTCACACAACACATGGCTGGTTTTCATACACATTTATAACCATCCTCCCTGTATGTGTATGAAAAAACCATTCACTTTCATGAGTATACTCATATCTAGACCTTCTAATCCTAGAAATGATATAAATGTATACATTAAACCTTTAATAAAAGAGTTGAAACATATTTTTAATGTGGGTGTGCACACATAATATTCATTTTCTAAAGACATATTTCATATGTGTCTTGCGCTTATATTGATGATAAATGATTTTCTTGATTATGAAATGATTTCTGGATGTATCCCTAAGAAAAAACTGTCATGTACTATTTGTGTGAAGAATACACGATCTATAAGAATTAAATATCACTATAGTTTCAATCTTATGGGACATTGATGATTCTTGGAAATGGATCATCCATATAGGAATAACCGTCAAATATTTGACAATACCATGGAGAATGATAGTCCACCTCAACATATGTATGGAACTGATGTGTTTAATGAATTTTAAGTTGTCATTTTTTCATTTAGTAAGGGCCGGATGAAATCTAGAAATATGAAGAATTTTTCCACTAAAACCAGTTACAATTGGAAGAAGAAAAGTATCTTCTTTGAGTTTATTTATTGGTCAACCAATTTGTTATGTCATTTATTATATGTAATACACATTGAAAAAATATGTTCAATGTTTCTTTCAATTCTAATAAATGTCAAGGGAAAGAAAAAAAGAAAATTTATGATCTTGGTGTGACTTGGTGGATTGGTGAATTAGACCAGAATTGCATCTTGTATGTATCAGTGAAAATAAATGAAATGTTCCATGTGCTTCTTATGTGATGACACCATAAAAAAACAAATTTTTGGAAGTACTAGAGACTATTAAAGTACCATATGGATATTCAAGAAACATATCAAAATCGTTCATCCGAAGAGAGTTGAAGTTGAAACCTTTGAAGACTTGTGATTATCACATCCTTCTACATGAGTTGATTCCAATAGCAATCCTTTATCTTTCGTCAAATAATGTAAGGGTGTTAGTTATTTGATTGTGCCATTTTTATTGTGATAAGAATTTTTCCAAGTCTTTATTGAAAAAAATGTTGGCAGAGGCACCATTAATTTTTTGTGAGTTAGAGAAAATATTTCCTCTATCATTTTTCACATTCATGCTAAATATAACTATCTATCTTCCAACCAAAATACTTCTTAGAGTACCTATTTCTTTTCATTGGATGTATCTGTAATGACCTGAACCGTTATAAATAAAATTCCCCTTACAATATAATTAAATGCTTTATTATGTATTAAGGATATAGAAAACACATTCACTTCTTTGATTTTATTATATCTTATCAGATTTAAAAGACCGTTAAGCATCTTTACCATTGATAATATATTCTTTTAACAATGATCTTATGATTAGTATAAATATAGGGTTTTAACAAATCCAATTAACACAGAAAAAGGAAGTGATAGCCTCAACCAGTAAGATTGTACCCTATGAATCCCATTTATCTAAGATTCTAAGGAAGATAGCATCTTTAAGATTTTCCCTTGACTAATCCCAAGATTAGATCCAACAACTTAAGCATGAGAGAAACCACCTTTGGGAGAATTTCCAGCTCATCAAGATCATGTCCCAATCCAAGTACACCGAACCACCCCATGAAAGTCTCACTGTCACGCACCTTACCATTAGGGAATTTGCTGGTGTATTAAAGGGATATGTATCAAGAGCATAATAACATGAATATTTATATTTTATTTTCAATATAATAATGTTCATATTTTCTTCTTATCGTTACTTTATAAATGATTTTGAATTTTATACAATAAAACACAAATTATATTTTTAATCAGTATTCAATTTCAATTAAGGAATTTATTTTAATGAATTAATGGATTTTTGAAATAAATAATATTTTAATAAAATATTATTATTAAATTATGTTTATTAAATATAAATGAACATATATTTTTAATAAAATATAATTTTTATAAGGGTTCGAAAACAGATATTGTAAAAAAACTCATCATTTCTCAATAAATATTGATTCTTATTTTAAAAGTGAAAATACACATATTTAGAAAATTATTTTGATAAAATAAATATTATTTTGGAATAATAATGTATAAATTATCCAATGGTGAATTTTTCATAATTTTCTAAGACAGTCAAATTTTCATGTAAAAATTAAATACCATATAAATATACAGTGAGTATTATGACATCATAATGACCCAAAATGTTTTAATAAATACTATAAAGGGTATCCAAGACCAAATATATGTTTTTCCTTTAAAATATTCTGATTTTATTTTATTTCATTAATTTTATAAATCCTTTATGAATCCTCTAAAATCATTAATATATTTTAAGGTTTTAAAATCATTTCTCTAAGAGTATGACTCGTTTCTACATCAGAAAGGGTATTATTTTATTAATTTTGGACATTAACCTTATAAAATAATTAAAACCAATCCCCTTTGGTAGAAACCATGGTAAAAAACCATGGAAATGTTTTTGGTTTTGGTTATTTTATTATATAGAGTCCAAAACCTATGTTTGAGAAATGATAAATAATTCCTCACTCGTTTCCTATATAAAACCACAAATGATCCCATTTATATTCACTCAAAATCCTTAGATAATGTTTTTAATCTTCCCTAACTTTTCTATATTCTGTCCAAGGTTCCCTAAAACTCTCAAGAAGCTCCACCCAAGCATTTGGACTCACACTCTCAAGGTAAGGGATCATTTCCTTCTCCTCTTTATTCAAGTTTCTTAATTATCTTATGCATTCTATTTACAAATCCTATTATTGGGATATGTTTTTCAATGTACTTATTAATTTAAATATTAGAGACCCCTTTATCTCTCATCAACCTATTTTATGAATTTTTATGTGACGTATTTATGATACCAAAATTTCACCACGATTTTCCATGACAAATAATTGTATATGGAATACCCATACCCATTTCCTATCAAGGGTGTTCACCTTTATGAACTTTAAATTTTTTTATTGGGGAATTATATGTATGTATTCCACACTCCATAATCATGTAATAAAATATTATGATGAATTAATCCATGTTGTACGATCTATGTGGCACACTTAAGCATGAGAATGAAATGAAATTGATAGGTGTACCCATAATTTTATAGCACTCTAATGCATTAGGTAATGTTTTAGTCTCATGAGACATAATTAAAGGGATTAAGGAGTGAACCTAATCTATCATAGAAATTTTTCCATCATGATGTATTGGTAGTTATCCTTGACCTAGGTTTTTGATGGAATGTTTTAAGTTATTTCCACATTTCCCAAGTTGCCTTTATATTATCATGTTATATCATGCCTTATTGTTCATGTTTATGATTATCACCCCTTTTATGTCCCATTGAAATGAATATTGCCTAACATGTATTAATTTCTTCATTTTGTTCCATTTTTATTCCTTTACTGGGATTTATAGCTCACCCCTTTCTTATGTATGTCCCCAAGTTATCCCATACAGTTTTAAGTATGAGCATGTTAAGGAAGTTTTCAATAAAGATGACGTTTTTTATATTTTAAGTTATTATATAATGTATCTAATTCCTAAATAAACTATACTTATCAATATTTTGGGTTTTATTAATTGTAATATTATGTAATAAATCAAGAATTAATGTTTAATAAAGAGAAGGGTTGTCATAATTGATATCAAAGGAAAAGTTTCGTTATTTTTGGGATTGGGATTAGAAAAAATATAGAGAAAGACTTAGGGATAATAATAAGTATAAGAAAACATACCTAATTTTTGGAATCTATAGATTAATTGGTTTATAAAGAAAATAAATATCTTCCTGGATACTATAATTGGATGTGGATCTAGCATATATGTACATAGGGGTGAAACCCTAAAACACTGCATTGAGCTTGACTCGATCAGGAACTGGTGCACGAAAATGGGTCTTGCTGCACATATAGTTTGAAACTCCTAGGGCATATGATTTGGTAAATTCATAATATCATTATGAAATATTACTAAGGGAACAAAAAATACCCATAATAATATATGTTAGGAAGTAGATCATGGATAACATAAATTTAAGCCTAGAAATTAATAAGTTAAGTAAATACATGTAATTTATAAGTTATCTCTTTAATGTCATTAGATTCTTTTTTATATTTTAATAGTTTAAAAATAATCATCCCCAATTTTCCCTTTATTCTACCAATAAAATGAAATTGAAGGAATCAGGTAAACAACCAATGTAATGAGAAATTTGATGACTTCCCCAATAATATTTCTAACCTGATGGGAGAAGTAATCATGAAATTTACAATGATACTCTATCAGATGACTCAATTTCTGAATAGAAACCTGGATTAGGAGGAGCACCCAAATCCTCCAAATAAAGAACAATCTGCAATTGAGACCTTTATGAGATAAAATCCTCTGACTTTCAATGGATCATTTAATCCCTTAATCACTGAACAATATATCAAATCTATTGATAAGATATTCCCCATAATTTAATGTTATGAAAAAGTGAAGGTTCTGTTGGCTATTTATCATATGGATGGAGAAGTTGATCAATGGTGAAAATTGATCAAGGATATAAAGCCTGAGGAAGAGATGAAGTAATGGGGTGGAAGGAATTCTATAAAATATTTTCTAATAAATATTTACCTCTCACTCTATGACTTAAAATGGAAATTTATTTCCTTTACCTTAAGCAGAAAAGATGAAAAATCTATCAGGGTGTATGATGAAAACTTCAAAAGAATTTCACAATATGCCTCTGACTTTTTTTTACTTCCAAATACAAGGTTGACCACTTATTTATTGGGATAAAACCTAGTCTATGAAAACCCTTAGAGATCTGAGACTTTAATAGCTATGAGGAAATTTTTTGATGTAACCTCAAAGTTAAAATGAAGATCAGTGAATCTCAAGGGTATCATGAAGATAAGAAGTGGAAATTGGATTTTAATTTTAATTATCTGATGGAGAAAGATAATGGTGATAATAAATTTCAATATCCCACTTGTCAAAGTTACGGAAAGAAGTACCCTGGAAATTACCTAAGGTGAACAAGAAAATGCTTTAGGTGTGGGAATAAAGGAGACTTAGATAGCGATTTCCAATAAGAGAAACCCACTAATGTGATGGAGGAAAGGAATTCTCTAGTTAACCATTAGTGCATTATTCATTTCTTTAACTTCAAGGAACTAAGGCACTTTTCAAACCAATGCATTAAACTAAGGTTTTTCAGAGACAACCAACAACCTCCAAGCCAGCAAGGGTGAGATTTTTCATTAGTTATTCATTAAATAATAGTGAATCTAATTTTTTATTCTTGTTCTAGACATTACTTCAAATCATGAAATTTTAGTAAAACTATTTAAACACCACCAAAAATCATGGAAGTAAAGCTATCAATGAAAATGGAAAATGGTGAAATTATTTCATCCCAAGTATATAACTCCTCCCCTATACAAATTTGTGGGCTTAATTTTATATATAACCTTTGGATAATATCTTTATTGGAATTTGATGCAATTTTGGGTATGGATTGGCTTACCCTATATAGATCCAACATAAATTTCCACGACATGGAAATCATTATCTTTATCATGAATCATCCTATGATTTTGTACAAAAGAAAGGAGGAGGATGAATCTTATTTAGAACAAACATCTCAAGAATGGATATTATTTCCCTATGATAAAGTATATATAGATTAAATGATTGAGTCTAAGGAAATAATCATTCTTTAAGACATGCCCATTATGATGTAATATACAGATGTGTTTCCCAAAGAATTGCCTAGTCTTACTTCTAACTGAGAGGTTAAATTTTCAATTGAGCTTATACCTGGGGCATTTCAATTATCCAAGAATTTGTATAGAATAGATGTTATAGAAGTCAAGGAGTTGAAGAAACAAATATAGGATAATCTAGATAATGATTTCATATGAATAAGTGTTTCCCCATGGGGTGCACCAATCTTATTCATCAAGAAAAAGGATGGTTCAATTCCATATTTTCATTTATTATCATGAATTCTACAAGATAAAAATATAGAACAAGTATCATATGCCAAGGATTGATGAATTGTATGATCAGCTATGTGGAGCACAATACTTCTCCAAGGTGGATCTGTGGTTGGGATATTTCTAAGTTAGGTTGAAGAAGGAGGATATCCCCAAGATTGTTTTTCATATAAGGTATGGGCACTATGAGTTCATATTAATTCCATTATAACTCACTAGTTACCTATAAATATTCATGGAATTGATGAATAGAATATTTATGGATTACCTTGAAATTTTTTTGGTATTATTTATAGATGATATTATAATATAATTCAAAAACAAGGAGAAGTATGAGAGGTATTTTGAGAACATAGTTTTTTCTAAAAAAAGACTTTGGAATATTCTTGATGTTATTCTAGAGCAGCGCCTTCAGACAGCGTGCGATTCCGAGCCCCGGTGTGGCCGGAATTAAATTTTCAGTGCGTTCACACTGGGCATGCCAAATAAATGGGATAACTCCTAAACAGTGATTCGGATACTAAATTTGAGTGTATGGATGGGTCCGAAATGGGGTTTTTACCCTAGGAACAACATAAAAAATGTTGTCACGGGACGTTGGGACCCCTCGCCCGTTAATGAAACGTTAAACGGATAATTAAAACAATTATTTTATTCATTTAATGGTTAAAATCAGGCATCTCTTAAATGGTGGCTCAGATTGGAAATCTGAGGGCACTGTTGAGTTCGGAGCGTTCCGTTTACCCTAGGGGGTATATGTTTCACGGGCACGGGCCGTCAGTGGAAAATGGCCCCGAGGGTGTTTCGTAATTTAGTGGCCTCAGTCGTTGAGTTATATAACTTTTTAATGGAGCCTCAAATTGAAATTCTGAGACCGCCGTTATGCTTGGGAGGTGGTGTTTACCATAGGGGAAGCTTAATCTTGACCGCGTCGGGGGTTTTGGATGTGGGTGTTTTCAGGGGTCGAGTTTTAATTAAAAAGAGTTTAATTATTTAACTCTTCTCTCCCTCTCCCCCATCCTCATTCCCCCTGGCGAAACCCACTCACCCTCAACCCTTCCCGCTAAACCTCCCTCCTCCGATCAAGGTGGCGTCGAGCAGCGGGAGTGGTAGCGGCACGTGCGGCGAAGCTCTGGGGTACACCCTCGCAGGTAGGCAGTCGTTGTTTTCAGTTTTTAATTTCCGAACCCCTCTTTGAATCCCAATTATAGTGTTGTTATGCTGTTGGATTGTTGAGAAAAGGATGTGGTTGCAAAGAGGCTGATCCAAGATCCCCAATGCACCTTTCAGATTTAAAATCCGAGTCCTGATGTGTTCGCAAACGTCCGGCGAAGTTCGCGGGTTTTTGAAGTTTCTGGTGGTTTTTTTTTCCGGCGAGCTCAGGCGGCGACAGTGGGCTCCCAGCGCGGCGGCGCTACCGGTCTTCAGGGGAGGTGGCCGAGGCTCGCGGTCAAGCGGTGGTGCTGGCGAGCGGAGGCGGCGCACATTGGGTCTTCGCCAGCAGGCGGCGACTCCAGGCGGGGCGAGGCGGCACTCGCCGGGGCGCAAGGGAGCATCGGGGTCGCGGAACGCGAACCCAGCGGGGGAGTACAACCCGCGTCTCGCGGGTCTTTACGCGGCGAGATGACCGACCCCACGAGGGTCGTTATGCGGTAGACCGCGAGTCAACGTTGGGCTGCTCGGCTGAGCCGCGGGCCGGCACTGCGAGTCGGGCCGGCCGGCGCGGGCCAGCCCAGGTCGGGCGGACCGGCCGGTCCAGCCCAAGGGGATTCGTCCCCTCTTCGGACGCCCGTAATTTACATTATGGGTGTCCATTTTGTGTGATGTCTATGGCTGTGGAACCGTATCGACGAGGCAAACATTTTGATATGGTCTCGGAAATTTTTAATTCTCGAGACGAGGGGCTTGGTGCCACAATGCGTACGTTAAGTGGATTGACGTTTTTTCAGGGGTTCGTGTTTTGAGTGGCGCAGACACATCCGACGTCCGATTTGAGCACCGTCAGTAGTGTTGGGAGCCTGGTGCTGAGGCGGAGTTTTCCAGTGTGGTTTTGGGCGTTAAAACCGGAGTTGAGGCGTGAGCCCCACGGACCGTCTTTTAAGTTGTGAGCAACGCTTTACAACTTTTTCATCAGACGTCTGTTCGGGGCGTGCGAGTAGTCGATCTGGGGTGTTTTTCCGAGGGCATTGCAATGGTGCAATCCGCCCACTTTAATTCAGCATGCTGGTGCGGGCCCCGCAAGGGCCGTTTTGGGAGTTGGCGGTGATTTCCAGCTTTATCACGTGGTGCTCTTTTTGTACAAGTGATTAGCCCATCTTGTGTAATTTTTTGAGAGGATCGCAATGGTGCGATCCGTTCGTTGTGCTTCAGGACCGGGATGCGGGTCCCACGTAGAACTGCTCGTGAGCGGTTTGACGAAATGTATCTTTTTATTCAGATATCCATCCCACTCAAGTGAGTAGTCCTTTTAACATGTTTTCTCGAGGGGATCGCAATGGTGCGATGCGTCCGACTGTTTTTGGGGCCGAGGCTTGGGACCACGGGACGCCATTCAGGCGTAAAGCATTGTTGGATGACTTTAACGTCAGATATCTGTTGGAGACGAGTAAGTAGTCGATCTCGCATGTTTTTCTGGGAGGATTACAACGGTGTAATCTGTTTAGGCATATGAAGCCTCTTACATAATATTATTAAATGTGTAAATATGAAGGGTGATCCGGTGGCGGTTCTTCTTGCCGTGTTCAGAAGCAAACACTTGGTGTGTGATCGCGTGCACTCCTGTGTGAGTGATGTAAATTCTTGAAGAGATGTAGTTGGTCGTGCCTGGGCTGATGAGGTGTCAAGTTGGAGTTGTTACATTTACGCCTTCACGTTGACGTTGGGTGCCGTGTACACGTTATCCTTTAGGCTGGAAACATAGTATACTCTTGGAGTATATGGGAACTCTTGGAGGTGCATGTGGTTGTTTGTACCTGAGAACATTTGTGAGCTTGGTTGGAGTTGACTTGGGGCCACACGTCGCGTGGGCCCCATGTGCGTGTTGTGTTTTTCTTTGCGTACCTTTGACCTCTCATGATGTAGAGGGTCCCTCTGTTCTCGATTGTTGACCAACAGGGTTGTGTTTTCCCCTGGTTCTGTTCTCGTTTGTTGACCAGCAGTGTTGAGTTTTCCCCTGGTTCTGTTCTCGTTTGTTGACCTGCAGGGTTGAGTTTCCCCCCTAGTCCTGTTCACGATGGTTTCGACCAACAGGGTTGAGTGGGTTTCCCCCTAGTCCTGTTCACGATGGTTTCGACCAGTAGGGTGAGTGGTTTTCCCCAGGTTTTATTCTCGATGGTTTGGATGACAGAGTTTCTTTGTGTTCCCTGGTAGAGTTCTTGTGGATTCGGCGTGACCAACACATTACGAGGTCACCGATCCTCTACCCAGAAGATTGTTTCCAGCAGGGCTGGCCAGGAGGTTGTTTCCAGCAGGGCTGGCCAGGAGGTTGTTTCCAGCAGGGCTGGCCAGTGTGGTACCACCCAGCAGGGGTAGCCAGAGTGGTACCATCCAACAGGGATGACCAGTGGGTTACCATCCAGCAGGGATGGCCAGTACAGCGGTGTTCACCGAGTAGTACCATCCAGCAGGGATGGCCAGAGCGGTTCTGATTTTACCTCCAGTGGGGCTGGGAAGTGGTCCCCGATGCCGGGTTTACCTCCAGCTGGGCTGGGAAGTGGTCTCCGATGCTGGGTTTACCTCCAACTGGGCTGGGAAGTGGTCCCCGATAACAGTTCCGAGCCTCCCTTCAGTAGAGTACCCTTTTATGGGACTGGGCATTGGGACTCATCGATGACTTTATCCAGGTCTCCCTCCAGTATATTACCCTTTTACGAGACTGGGCAGTGTGGCACTCGTCGACTCTTGCTGGGTCTCCCTCCAGTGGGAACCCATCGACTTCCAGGGATTACCCTCCAAGGGGGCCGGGTAGGGGGTCGCCTGTCGACTTTGAGGAGACCTCTCGACTCCAGGGCAGTGACGAGGTGTGGCTTGACGTTCCCCTAGAACTCTCAAGTATGAGGGGCGCTTTCCCCATCGAGACTCGTCCTTGTGATGCGACCTAAAATCGTGCGGGTGAGTCAGTACTGCCCAAAGCGGATAGTGTCAAGGTGCAGTGATTTGAGCCCCTTGACTTGCAGCTCGGGGTAGACGTGTGGGATGCTGGGCATCGATGGTGTTTACTTCTAGGACTGTTGGCTACTCACTTTCTTGGGCTGAGCTACAGGATGGAGATCCCCTTAAGATCTTGTTCGAGCTTCTTGATTGAGCATATGAATATGTATATACCTTGTTCCAGTACCCACTTCTTGGGCTTGGTTACTCTCGCTCCAAGAGAGGAGAAGACGTGCGCGGTAGGCCACATGCTTTTCGTGTCTAGCTTCTCATGGTTGGACAAGTCTAATCTCCTACTATAGGTAGCGAAGACTCTATGAGAAGTTCATCTTCTCACCGTTTCCAGCTCCTTATGTCTGGACGAGTCTACCTCCTTTCTCTTGTTGGGTTGAGCTGGACTCTCTACTGTTACTCTACTACACTCCTTGTTGTAATCTTACTGCTCTCTCAGTTGTACTTTTTTACTTTTCCCTGTTCAATCTACTGCTCACCCTTTGGTACCTCCTTTGTTTCTCCCTCGAGCCTTCGGGGTATCCTATTGAGTATTTTTATACTCACCCCTGCTTGGGCTTTGCTCAAACTTGGTGTGACCTTGCAGATGAAAGATAGGTTGGTCGTGACTTCAGTGGAGCTTAGAAGTTTAGGAGCTTGGACCGCATGCAGTGGTCAGATTCGGGTTCCAAGTGGGGGACCCTTCCATTTGTTTTTCTTTTGTTTACCTATTTTTGGGTTGTGGCACTTTTCTGGTTGGGCGCGTGTTTGCCCCTTTTTTCAGTTTACCTCCAGCACATGCTTTGTACTGTTAGAGGTCTATGCACTTTTGTGGTTTATTTATACCAGTTTCACTTTTCTTTACTTTTATTTTTCTTTTACTCTGAACTTTTGCATTGAGTGTGCTGCGTGTGTGTGTATAGGTACTTAGGCAAAGGCCTCCCCGAGTTGTTTATACTTCGGCGCTTATCGCCAGCCCCTGGACTATGGAGGCAGGCTTGGGGTAGTTGCAGCTTGATCCCGGTTAGGGTCAGGTCATGAAAAAGTGTTATCAGATGTGGTTCATTCCTTGGGACGTTGTTCGGACGTCCCTAAAAAGGAATTGGTTGGGATTTAGGGAAACAATGTTAACGTGTCTCGAGAGTGGCTCTCAGGCCAGGGAGTCCAGTGATGGTGTGACAACCGACGTATCCATTCACCAGGACCTTGATAACCTGCTTGTCGACTCGGAATGCTAAGACACTTGTTGCAGGTAAAATTGGTTTGTGCATCACATAGGATTGAGTCTTGACTTTCCTTCTTGAGTTAGCTCCCCATTGTTGTTACGGTTGTATTCATATATGCTCATCTGATCACGACACTCCTTGATAACATTCAGGATGTCTCTCTGAAGACAGCCATCTAGGATACCAGCTTTGGTTCATAAAGACAACCCTGTGAGCTACGAGACCTCAGTCCAGGACCCATCATGTGAGCCCCTTTCTCTGGGTCGTCCAGTAGCAGCACCTCCACCTGTTGAGCAGCAGAAAGCTCCAGTAGAGCAGACTGAGCTTGAGCGCAGGTTGAGCGCGCTCCGTGAGTTCCAGCGGCATAGACCACTAAGGTTCAGTGGTGATCCAGACCCTCAAGCAGTAGAGGTTTGTCTCGAGATAGTGGTTTTCCTCTTCAGGCTTGTGTAGACGTCGGCGGATCTTATAGTGGCTTTGGACACCAGCCTTTTCCGCAGAGCAGCTTAGAGTTGGTGGAGTCTGGTGACTCAGTTTCTTGACGAGTCGTCACTTTCATGGGGAGAAGTTCAGTTGTTTCTTGAGGAGTTTTTCCCCTCCTTCTTACACTCTGTTCAGATTCAGGAGCTCCTGTAGTTTCAGCAGGGAGGGATGACGGTGGCTGAGTACGCAACTAGTTTCGCAGACCGTGCATGCTTTTACCCGGACTTGGTCTATGTCGATAACTTCCGAGCACGGAAGTTCGAGCCAGGTCTCCACAGAGAGATTCATGTTGTCATAGTACCCTTGGGAATTCCCACATATTCTGGGGTGCTAGAGCAGACACTGTTGATAGAGAGCTTCATGTCACGCTCTAAAGTTGGTGATGGTGGCAGGCTCGACAGAGCCGAGACTTTTGCCGTAGCTAGCGGGCATTGGCTGACAGAACCTTGACGCAAGTGGATTAATGATAACCAGACTCATGGGCATGGTCATACACCAAAGTGGAACCGAAGGACACCAGTGAAAACTAGGGAGCGCTGGTGCTATGCTTGCGATGGGTGAGGTCACCTGGCGCGAGGCTACCCGACCAGGCATGCAGAGAGCTTCGGGCAGGCAGCAGGTGCACCACCACGATAGAGGCAGTGCCATGATCAGAGTAGCGCCTAGAGAGGTGGTGCTAGTAGAGGAGCGGTATGAGCTGGTAGTGGGGGACAACTTTACGAGGTCTTCCCATCACCACTAGGTGGTCCACGTCAGGATCTGGGAGCTGACAGTTGGGACCACAGACAACTGCGAGCTTTGGAAGTCTACGATCCTGTAGAGCATGAGGTGATAAGAGGTACACTCTACAACTCTTCTAATTTTTGCAGTATAATTGCTAGACTCTGTGTGTGGAATTATTTTCTCCCTGCTCCTTGTTTGAGTTGTTACCAGGGTGGCGCGTGGCATCGGTGTAACCCTGTGTTGGTAAGGTAAAAGGCATGGGAACTTTTTCTTTAGTCGATGGTGTCGACTCCTTCGATCTTCGAGCATGTAAGAGAGTCTTGGTTGTGAGACATCTACTGTGAAATCTTGCGTGACCAGATATCCTTGGGTGTTTCACCATATGGATATTCTGAAGAAGGGAATCACCAGGCTTTGTCCTAGGTCCAAACAGTGATTCCAGTTGCAGCGTGCGATGTAGTGGTTTGATCGGGGAAGTTAGCTACCCCCGAGGTCCTTCAGACCGTTTGAGAACGTGCGAAGGGATGGCGAGGTTCCCTACCGCCTTTCCCTAACACCAAAGTCTGGAGTGGGTGCACGACGTCTCCCACATAACTTACCCGAGAAGATGTGTGCATGCCCCTATGCACGTCATCAGTAAGGGTAGACCTCGCTTGAACAGATCAAATCCTTTGGTTTGTGTGTGGTGGTGCAAGACTGCGCAAGAGTTCTTCTGGGTATGAGAGATCCAGGTGTGGGCTTAGTACCCTAAGTTGTTCCCTGGTTTTGCTTTTTGGGGATGAAAATATTGAAGGAGGGAATGATGTAAGAACCTAGTTTTTTTTATAAAAGACTTTGGAATATTCTTGATGTTATTCCAGAGCAGCACCTTCATACGACGTGCGATTCCGAGGCCCAATGTGGCCGGAATTAAATTTTCAGTGCGTTCACACTTAGCACACCAAATAAATGGGATAACTCCTAAACGGTGCTTCAGATCCTAAATCTGAGTGTATGGATGGGTCCAAAATGGGGTGTTTACCCCAAGAACAACATAAAACTTGTCGGCGCGGGACGTTGGGACCCCTCGTCCGTTAACGAAACGTTAAACGGATAATTAAAATAATTATTTTATTTATTTAATGGTTAAACTTAGGTATCTCTTAAATGGTGGATCGGATTGGAAATCCGAGGGCACCGTTGAGTTCAAAGCATGCCTTTTACCCTAGGGGGTATAAGTGTCGCGGGCGTGGGCCGTCAGTGAAAATGGCCCCGGGGGCGTTTTCGTAATTTAGCGGCCTCGGTCGTTGAGTTCTATAACTTTTGAACAGGGCCTCAGATTGAAATTACGAGACCACCGTTGTGCTTGGGAGGTGGGGTTTACCCTAGGGGAATCTTAATCTTGACCGCGTCGGGGGTTTTGGATGCAGGTGTTTTCGGGGGTCGAGTTTTAATTAAAAAGAGTTTAATTATTTAACTCTTCCCTTCCTCTCCCCCATCCTCATTCCCCCTCGTGAAACCCCCTCTCCCTCAACCCTTCACTCTCAACCTCCCTCCTCCGATCAAGGTGGCGTCGAGCAGCGAGAGCGGTAGTGTCACATGCGGCGAAGCTCCGGGCTACGCCCTCGCAGGTAGGCGGTCGTTGTTTTCAGTTTTTAATTTCCGAACCCCTCTTTGAATCCCAATTATAGTGTCGTTATGCTGTCGGATTGTTGAGAGAAGTATGTGGTTGCGAAGAGGCTGATCCGATCTCCCCAACTCACTTTTCGGATTTAAAATCCAAGTCCCGACGTGTTCGCAAACATCCGACGAAGTTCGCGGGTTTCTTGAAGTTTTTGGTGGTTTTCTTTTTTTTTTTCCGGTGAGCTCAAGCGGCGGCGGTGGGCTCCCAGCGCGGCGGTGCAGCCAGTCTTCAGCGGAGGTGGCCAGTGCTCACAGTCGAGCGGTGGCTCTGGCGATCAGAGGTGGCACGTGGCGGATCTTTGGCAGTAGGCGGCGGCTCCAGGCAGGGCGAGGCAGCGCTCACCGGGGCGCAGGGGAGCACCGGGGTCGCGGCGCGCGACCCTAGTGGGGGAGCACGACCCGCGTCTCGCGGGTCTTCACGTGACGGGACGAATGAACCCACGAGGGTCGATCAGCGGTGGACCGTGGGTTAGCGCCAGGCCGTGCGGCTGAGCCGCGGGCCGGCGCTGCGAGTCGGGCTGGCCGGCCCAGGCCGGGCGGACTGGCCGGTCCAGGCCGGTCCAGCCCAAGGGGATTTGTCCCCTCTTCGGATGCCCGTAATTTACATTACAGGTGTCCGTTTTGTGTGATATCTGTGGATGTGGAACCGTATCTAAGAGGCGAACATTTTGAGATGGTCTCAGGAATTTTTAATTCCCGAGATGAGGGTCTCGGTGCCACGATGCGTACGTTAAGTGGATTGACGTTTTTTTGGGGGTTCGTGTTTTGAGCGGCGCAGACACATCTGACGTCCGATTTGAGCACCGTCAGCGGCGTTGGGACCCTAGTGCTGAGGAAGTGTTTTCCAGTGTGGTTTTGAGTGTTGAAACCTGAGTTGAGGCGTGGGCCCCACGGCCCGTCTTTTAAGCTCTGAGCAGCGCTTTACATATTTTTCATCGGACGTCCGTTCGGGGCGTGAGAGTAGTCGATCTTGGGTGTTTTTCTGAGGGCATTTCAATGGTGCAATACGTACTCTTTAATTCAGCATGCTGGTGCGGGCCCAGCGAGGGCCGTTTTGGGAGTTGGCAGTGATTTCCAGCTTTATCACCGGGTGTCTATTTTGGACAAATGATTAGTCCATCTTGTGTACTTTTTCGAGAGGATCGCAACGGTGTGATCCATTCGTTGTGCTTCAGGACTGAGATGCGGGTCCCACATAGAACCGCTCATGCGCGGTTTGATGAAATGCATCTTTTTCTCAGGATATTCATCCCACTCAAGTGAGTAGTCCTTTTGACGTGTTTTCCTGAGGGGATCGCAATGGTGCGATGCGCCTGACTGTTTTTGGGGCCAAGGTTTAGGACCACGGGATGTCGTTCGGGCATAAAGCGGTGTTGGACGACTTTTACATTGGATATCCATTGGAGATGTGTAAGTAGTCAATCTCGCATGTTTTTTCGAGAGGATTACAACGGTGTAAACTGTTCAGGAGAGCAGAGCCTCTTATGAGATCTTATAAAATGTGGAAATATGAAGGGTGCTCCGGCGGCAGTTCTTCTTGGTGTGTTCGGAAGCAAACCCTTGGCATGTGATCGCGTGCACTCCCATGTGAGTGATGTAAATTCTTGAAGAGATGTAGTTGGTCATGCCTTGTCCGATGAGGTGGCAAGTTGGAGTTGTTATGTTTACTCCTTCACGTTGACGTTGGGTGTTGTGTGCACGTTAGCCTTTGGGCTAGAAACGTGGTATACTCTGGGAGTATACGGGAATGCTTGGAGGTACATGTGGTTGTTTGTACCTGAGAACATTTGAGCGCTTGGTTAGAGTTGACTTGGGGCCACACGTCATGTGGGCCCCATGTGCGTGCCATGTTCTGCTTTGCGTACCTTTGACCTCTCGTGATGTAGAGGGTCCCTCTGTTCTTGATTGTTGGCCAGCAGGGTTGAGTTTTCCCCTAGTTATGTTCTCGTTTGTTGACCAGCAGGGTTGAGTTTTCCCCTAGTTCTGTTCTTGTTTTTTGACCAGTAGGGTTGAGTTTTCCCCCCGGTCCTGTTCACGATGGTTTCAACCATCAGGGTTGAGTGGGTTTCCCCCTGGTCCTATTCACGATGGTTTTGACCAGCAGGGTGAGTGGGTTTCCCCTAGTTCTGTTCTCGATGGTTTGGCTGACAGAGTTTCTTCATGTTCCCTGGTAGAGTTCTTGTGGATTCGGTGTGACCAACACATTACGTGGGGACCGATCCTCTACCCAGGAGGTTGTTTCCAGCAGGGCTGGCCAGGAGGTTGTTTCCAGGAGGGCTGGCCAGAAGGTTGTTTCCAGTAGGGTTGTCCAGTGCAGTACCACTCAGCAGGGGTGGACAGAGCGGTACCATCCAGCAGGGATGTCCAGTGGGTTACCATCCAGCAGGGATGGCCAGTACAACGGTGTTCACCGAGCAGTACCATCCAGTAGGGATGACCAGAGCGGTTCTGGGTTTACCTCTAGTGTGGCTGGGAAGTGGTCCCCGATGCCGGGTTTACCTCTAGCTGGGCTGAGAAGTGGTCCCTAATGCCGGGTTTACCTCCAGCTGGGCTGGGAAGTGGTCCCCGATGACGGTTCTGAGCCTCCCTCCAGTGGAGTACCCTTTTATGGGACTGGGCATTGGGACTCATCGACGACTTTAGTTGGGTCTCCCTCCAGTGGATTACCCTTTTACAGGACTGGACAGTGTGGCACCCGTCGACTCTTGCCGGGTCTCCCTCTAGTGGGAACCCGTCGACTTCCAGGGATTACCCTCCAGTGGGGCTGGGCAGGGGGTCGCCTGTCGACTTTGAGGAGACCTCTCGACTACGAGGCAATGACAAGGTGTGGCTTGACATTCAGCCAGAACTCTCAAGTACGAGGAGCGCTTTCCCCACCGAGACGCGTCCTTATGACGCAACCTAAAACCATGCAGGCGAGTCAGTGCCGCCCAAAGCGGATAGTGTCAAGGTGTGGTGATTTGAGCCCCTTGACTTGCAGTTCGGAGAAGACATGTGGGATGCTGGGAATTGATGGTGTTTACTTCTGGGACTGTTGGCTACTCACTTTCTTGGGCTGAGCTACGGGATAGAGATCCCCTTATGATCTTGTTCGAGCTTCTTGATTGAGCATATGAATATGTATATACCTTGTTCCAGTACCCACTTCTTGGTCTTGGTTACTCTCCCTCTAGAAGAGGTGAAGACGCACATGGTATTCCACGTGCTTTCCGTGTCTAGATTCTCATGGTTGGACGAGTCTACTCTCTTGCTATAGGTAGCGAAGACTCGACGAGAAGTTCATCTTCTCACAGTTTCCATCTCCTTGTGTCTGGACCAGTCTACCTCCTTTCTCTTTTTGGGTTGAGTTGGACTCTCTATTGTTACTCTACTACACTCCTTGTTGTACTCTTACTATTCTCTCGGTTGTACTCCTTTACTTTTCCCTGTTCGATCTACTTCTCACCCTTCGGTACCTCCTTTGTTGCTCCCTCGAGCCTTTGGGGTATCCTAATGAGTATTTTTATACTCACCCCTGCTTGATCTTTTCCCACACTTGGTGTGACCTTGCAGATGACAGACAAGTTGGTCGTGACTTCAGTGGAGCTTAAGAGTTCAGGAGCCTGGACTGCATGCGGTGGTCAGAGTCGAGTTCCAGGTGGGGGACCCTTCCAGCTGTTTTTCTTTTGTTTACATGTTGCCGGGTTGTGGCACTTTTTTAGTTGGGTGCGTGTTTGCCCCTTTTTTTCAGTTTACCTTTAACACTTACTTTGTACTGTTAGAGGTTTATGCACTTTTGTTGTTTATTTATAGCAGTTTCACTTTGCTTTACTTTTCTTTTTCTTTTACTCTGCACTTTTGCATTGAGTGTGTTGTGTGTGTGTGTACAGGTACTTAGGCAAAGGTCTCCCTGAGTTTTTTAGCCTTCGACGCTTGTCGCCAGCCCCTGGCCTATGAAGGCGAGCTTGGGGTAGTTGCAGCTCGAGCCCGGGTAGGGTCGGGTCATGACAAGTATCTAAGAACTATGATAAATACATTAATAAAGGAGAAGCTTTCCAACTAAAAAATGTGAGTTATGGATGTAGAAAGTCTCATTCTTGGGACATATTATCATAATAAGTGGGATATTTTTGGACCCCCCAAAGATAGAATAAATTAAAGGAAGGTCGAGGCCAACATTTGTGATAGATATCCATATTTTCCTTGGATTAACTAGGTACTATCATCGTATTGTGATAAATTTATCATGACTTTCAAACCCTCTAACCAAGATAACGTGAAAGCGTGTCATTTTTTCCTAGAATGATGAATGTGAAGATAGATTTAAGGAGTTAAAGAAGTGTCTTTTCATTGTACCTTTACTCACACTACCCACAAGTGGAGAACTTTTCGTGGTATTCAACGGAGCTTCAAATAAGGGATTGGGTTTTGTGTTAATGTAAAATGAAAAAGTGATAGACTATGATTCAAGGCAATTGAAATTTCATGAATAGAACTATCCAATGCATAATCTAGAGTTAGATGCAGTGATTTTTGTGTTCAAAATCTATTAGCATTATTTCTTTAGGGAGAAGTGTGAAATATATACAGATCACAAAATCCTCAAGTATATATTCACACAAAAAGAGATGAATATGCACCATCGATGATGGTTAGATCTGATCAAGGACTATTACTACTCAATACACTATCATCCTAGAAAAGAAAATAAAGAAGAAGATGTTCTAAGTAGAAAGGATCCAACAATTTTATCATTGATGAGAATTGAGAAGGATCTGATCTTTTTAGATTTGAAAAGGATGTACATGAGAATCATAAAGAAGGGAACATCATCAATACTTTCACAAATTATTTCTCAACTATCCCTTCTGGAGAGGATGGAGGATGCTCAAAGAGATGATGTGGGAATTTAGAATAAAGTGGAAACTATAAGAAAATGGAAATCCTCAAAGTTAAATGTTAATGAAGAAGGAGTTGTAAGATTTGGGTCATGACTGTGTGTACCATCAAATCCTGAGTTAAATTAGTTTTTGGATGATGCCTATAGTTCGACTTTCTCCATCCATCTAAGAAGCGAAAAGATGCATCAAGATATCTGAGAGCACTATTGGTGGGAAAATATGAAGAAAGATATTTCAGAATATAAAAAAATATGTCTTGTATGTCATCAAGTGAAGGTAGAAAGGAAAAAATTCAAGGGGATAATGAAACCATTACCCATACCTACCTAGAAATGGGAAAACAACACCATGGAATTTTTCACTAGTCTTATAAAGACATAAAGATGAAATAATTATATATGGGTTGTGTTGGATAATCTTACAAAGACTTCACACTTCATTGTGATTTGAGAGGACTTCTCACTCGATAAAATTGCAAGGATATACATTAAAGAAGTGGTGAGGCTACATGGAACACCACAATCAACTGTATCTGACCGGGACCAAAGATTTATCTCTAAGTTCTAGAAGAGTCTCTAATGCTCTCTAAATATAGAGTTTAACGTTATCATGTATTATCACCCATTAAATTATTTCCAATCTAATAATACTATCCAAAAACTCAAGGACATTTTTAGAGCATACTCAATTGACTTAAAATGAGGATGGGGCCAACATCTTCCACTGATCGAGTTCTCATACAATAATAGTTTCCACTCAAGAATAAATATGGATCCCTATGAATCCCTTTATGGGAAGAGGTGTAGAACACCTGTATAATGGGATGAAGTTGGGGAATGAAAACTACTAGGTTTTGAAATGGTTGAGGAAATGGTAGAAAAGGTCAAGACCATTCAGTAGTGCATCAAGGATGCTCATATTCGATAAAAGATCTATTCTGAAAATTATTGATGAGACCTAGATTTTGATATTAGATACATGTTACTCCTTCACATATCTCCATGGAAGAAAGTAATGAGATTTGGGAATAAGTTAAAGCTTAGTCCAAGATACATCGACCCCTTTGATATCCTTGATCGCATTGGAGTGGTGGCCTTTCCACTAGCACTCCCACCTGAACTATCTCAAGAACATGATGTATTACACGTATCCCACTTGAGGAAGTACATACCAGACCCATCACATGTACTCAATCCAAAGGTGGTACCATTAGAGAATGATCTCTCATATGAGGAGCTGCCGGTGTAGATCTTAAATTATGGAGACAAAGTTCTAAAAAATAAGAAAATTCACCTGGTAAAAGTGTTATGGATAAACCACAAGTTTTAAGAAGTGATGTGGTAACTAAAGTAAGTGATGAAATAGAATTACAATCATCAATTTTAGTGTGGGAAAAGAAAATTTTGAGGGTGAAATCTCTAAAGGGGGACGATTGTGATGAATCAGACTATTATAAATAAAATTCCCCATTCAATTGAATTAAATGTATTATTATGTATTAAGGATATAAAAAATACGTGAAATTATTTGGTTTTATTATATATTATCATATTTAAAATACCATTAATAATATTTACCATTGATAATATATCTATAAAGCAGTGATCTTATGATTAGTATAAATATAGGGTTTTAAAAAATCCAATTGAGACAGACTAAGGAAGTGATGGACTCAACCAGTAGGATCGTACCCTATGAAGCCCATTTATCAGAGCTTTTGATATAGATAACATCTCTAGTATTTTTACATGACCAAGACCAAACTAATATCCAATAATATAAGAATGAGTGAAACCACCTATGGAAGAAGTTCAAGCTCATCAAGATCACATCCCAAACCATGTTTATCAAACCACCCCATGAAATTATCACCTTCGCGCACCTTACCCTTAGGGAATTTTCTAGTTTATTAAAGGGATATGTATCAATATCATAATAATATGAATATGTATATTGTATCTTAAATAGAATAATTTTTATTTTTTCTTCTTATCATTACTTTATAAATGATTTTGATTTTTATACAATAAAACACAAATTATATTTTTAATTAGTATTTAATTTCAATTAAGGAATTTATTTTAATTAATTAATGGATTTTTGAAATAAACAATAGTTTAATAAAATATTATTATTAAATAATTTTTATTAAATATAAATGAACATGTAATTTTTATGAAGTCAAGTGTGATTTTTATAGGGGTTCAAAAACTGTTATTGTTAAAAAAAACCACTATTTCTCAATAAATGTAGATTCTTATTTTAAAAATTAAAATACACATAATTATAAAATTATTTTTATAAAATAAATATTATTTTTTTAATTATAAAATCAAAATTATCCAATAGTGATTTTTTCATAATTTTATGAGATAATTGAATTTTGAGGTGAATTTTAAATACTGTATAAATATACAACGTGTATTATGACATCATAATGACCCAAAAGTGATGTAATAAATACTATAAATTCTATCCAAGACCAAATATATATTTTAAATTTAAAATAATATGATTTTATGTTTATTTTATTAATTTTATAAGGCCTTTATGAATCCTTCAAAACCATTAATATATTATAACGTTTTATAATCATTTATTTAAGAGTATGAATCACTTCCACATCAGAAAGGATGTTATTTTGTTAAGTTAATTCATTTTACTTATAAAATAATTAAAACCACTCCATTTTGGAAGAAAACATGCACAAAACCATGGTAAGGTTTGTGGTTTTTGTTATTTTATTATATAGAGTCCAAAACCTATGTTTGAGAAATGATGAAGAATTCCCCACTCATTACCTATATAAACCCACCCATTATCCCATTAATCATAAATAAAAATCCTTGTATAACATCCTTAATCTTCCATAACGTCTCTAGAGTCCTCCCAAGGTTCCTTAAAACTCTCAAGAAGCTCTTCCCAAGCATTTGGAGTCACACTCTCAAGGTAAGGGATCCTTTCTTTCTCCTCTTTTTTCAAGTTTCTTCATTATCTTATGCCTTTTATTTACAATTCCTATTATTGAGATATGTTTTTATATGTCCATATTGATATACATTTTATATATAAATTATTAGACACACCTTTCACTCTCATCAAACCATTTTATGAATTTTTAAGTGATATTGTTATGCTGCCGAAATTTTACCATGATTTCTCATGCCAAACAATTGTGTAGTGAATACCCATACCCATTTCCTATCAAGGTTGTTCACATTTATGAAATTAAAACTTTTTTATTGGGGAATTACATGTATGTATTCCACACTCCATGATCATGGAATAAAATATTATTATTAATGGATCTATGTTTTATGATCTATGTGGAACAATTAAGCATGAGAATGAAATGAAAGTGATGGGTGAACCTAGAATTATATAGCACTCCAATGAATTGGGTAATGTTTTAGTCTCATAATACGAAATGAATGGGATTAGAGAGTGAAAATAATCCATCACAAGACTTTTTACATCAGTATTTCTTGGTATTTAGCCTTGACTTATGTTTATGATGTAGTGTTTTAAGTTATTGTCACATTTCCCATGTTGCCTTTATGTTATCATGTTATATCATGCCTTATTGTTCATGTTTATGATTCTTACCCATTTTATGGCCCATTTATATTCCTATTATCTAACATGTATTGCTTTATTAATGTTATTCCACGTTTATTCCCTTACTGGGGTTTATAGCTCACCCCTTTCTTATGTATGCCCTCAGGTTATCTCATGTAGTTTTAAGTATAAGAATGTTAAGAAAGTTTTCAATAAAGATGATGTTTTCTTATTTTAAGTTGTTATTTAATGTTCCTAATTCCCAAATAGACTATACTTATTGATCTTCCAAGTTGTATGAATTTTAATCTTATGTAATAAAATATGAATTAATGTGTAATAAATAAAAGGGTTGTTGTAGTATCTAACTGAAATAAATATGTACACATTGAAGTAATATGTCCGAAATAGGAATCATCCCAAAGATTATATCATGAAAGGTTACTTGGATCAAGAATGTATATATTTTTTGTTCAATGTATTTTTATGATGTGACAATGATATGGAATAGAACAATGAGAAATAAATAAGAACGGTATGAGAAAATTGAACCCAGTTTTCCATCACTTCCCCAAATAAGGGGAATTCTTGGATCATATACATTGACCACATTAAGCCTTGAAGAGTGAAGATGGAACATCACACAGTTTTGTTTAATTGTGATTTGTTTGATTAATACATCAAGTATTTAAATTGAACATTTATATATTATCTCATCTCATGTAATTGTACATATATGTTAAACTATTTCTATTTTTTCAGTAGAGAACATAAAAAAATGATAAATAGAAATCACCATTCTTTATCTTTGAGAATGAGAGAGACTTTTCATAGAAAAGAGTTTTCTTCTTGGTTGAAATTGAAGGTGAAATTATTAATTTAATAAATTAATAAAAATAATATTTAATTAATTTTAATATTCATTTATATTTTAGGTATTGAGTTTGTATGTTGACTCTTTCTCCAATGAAATAAGAGTTTTTGGATTTTAGTCTTAATTATATGGTTCATGAGTGAAAATCAATTATAATAAATGGGTATAGATTTATTATCACTGAACGAGAAATGGAAATGAGAACATAACAATATGGTGTTATGGTAATTTCCACAACAGACTATTATTCCAGTGTATCAGATAGTAGACCTTGATTTCAAAATTTATCTTATTATGGAGTCATTAAGAAAATACTAACATTGGATTATTAATCTCATGGTCTAGTCATTATAATTAAATGAAAGTGGTTTGATTTGATAACAAGTAATGGATAATTTATTTATGATTTTGGATTTTGAGTTATTAACATGACTCACACTCTTTTTACTGATGAACCATATATATTGGCATCATTGGTGAAACAATTTTTTTATATGAAAGATCATATATTATCGGAATTTTGTGTCATTATTAAAGTAATCCCAATAAATATTTTTAATGATGATGGTCATGTAATTAACACCATACTTGATCTAATTGGACCCAATCAATTTATTACTTATGATGACTCTAATAGTTCAATTGTAAAATTTGATTATGAACCTAAAGTTTTGGTGGGAAATATATAGAATCATCCATTTGTGTTCTCAGTTCTTTTGGTTTAGCTCGAATTAGTTTGATAAGGTTGGTACTATTTAAATTGATTTACTATTGATCATTACTAAACATGGGGTAGATCCTAATATATCAAGGCTGGTAGAGTTGTATCATGAAAAATATGGATCTATCATAGTGGCTAATGAACCCTTATCTCACTAAGTGGATTGAAACATTATTTGAAAATAACATATCATTAATGAAATAATTGAGAGGGGTGATGTCAATATACATAGAGTTTTTATAAAGTAAAATGAATCAAATATATTGAAAAAAAATCATAAATTTAACAAAAACATGATTCATACGTAATGTACTTGGGTATTTGATATATCGAGGATCAGGTCAAATCTATTTGATTTTTTTCTTAATCCAAAAGTTAATTCATTTTTATATAAAGATTTGGATTTTAAAATTTATTATGGTTTTACTGATAATAGATTTTTCCATATTATCATTCATTCATATTTGATGTATTTATTATAGGAGAGTAAAATATAAATTAAACCCTTTAGATAAATCATTGAGTTTTAAATAATTACTGATAGTCATTGAAATTAATGGGTTGTGATAAAATTTTATTTTTATACTGACTAAAGGATTATATAGATATAAAAAGTTCACTCATAATCAAGGGGGTACTCCAGGGTTATTATTTATCTTACAGGATGTTTGGTTGCTTCCAAGGAATCACAAAATCATATGAGAAAATTATCTTTCTTAAAAATAAAGGGTAAACCAACATGTGGTGGTTTATAACCAAGAAACCATTACCTCCATAATTTATATATATATATATATATTTGTTTATTACATGAAAAAAGCCTCACTTATCTCATGTTTTTCTCACTATGAATCAAACTGTAGGTTAGTGTGGTGATTAAAAAGTGGCATCACCATTCTCCTTTAAATTGGTTTTTATTTTATGAAGTTTCAATACTGTTCATCAATGTTTAAATTGGGATTTTTCTGGAGCTTCTTAGAAATAACCTCAATGTTTTTTTATGGTGAAGAAGGGGATGCCACATTATTTTCCACTTGTAATTACATCAATTATCCACCTTTCTTTTTAAAAAATAATTATAAATCTATTAATTATGGAGCACTACAACATAATTTTAATAGCTTAAAGAGGCCTCCATACATTCCTTATTCATGTTTGAGTTTAATTTTTTTATTTAATATTAGACAATTATGAATTTTTTTTTCTTATCTGGAGGAAAAAAAATTGATAATCATCTTGTAAAAGAAGTTGTTCTACCTGATTCTACCTGCTATGATGTGATAGCCACAACATTTTATAAGTTCTTGCACTAATTCAAGGAAGGGATTCTAGTTCTTTTTAATCCTATTACTAATCTTTCTTAATGAGATTTTAATTTCATCCAATCATTTTCATTATAATTTTTGTTAATTAATCCATGTATCATATTCCTTTATTTGTTTTGACAATTGGTATTCCTTAATTAATTCATATATCATATTATTTCTTGTTTGGATTAAACATTAGTTTTGTATTACTAGTTAATTACATATTTGTTTTCAAATGCAGGAAATGAAAAACATTGAAGATATATAAAGGAAAAGATTATATAAAATAATCACTGAATGAGAGAGATGGTAATCCCTCCTTTGGTTCCTATTGTGAGTATTTAATTTCAAATATATATATATCAATAACATATGATGTAATGTGATTAATTTTGTTTTTAACTTTTAATCAAGATCCACCACCTAGGTGATAGTTATTCTCTGACCACCCTAATGGTACTAGTGCTCAGCTAGACGATACGAGGGGTGGTAATAGAGCTACGCACACCACTCGGTGTACCTAATCACACCTCATCCCTTCCTTTGAAATACCATCTAACACACCTTCTAATCCCACAGTGTCGTTAGAGGTTCCCAGGATATTTAGGCCTCCTTTGTTTTCACCACCATTTGTATATGATCCTCCTCATCTATCTTTCCTTTATTTTATGATGTATTATACTTTCCATCCATATTATACATTTCTAAAAACTTCTATACCATATTTTTTTCCTTATACTTCCCTCTCCCAGAGCTTCTACATTCATACTCCTCCATCTACTCCAACACATTTTGTGCCTCTAGAGTAGACATTGGGTCCCACTCCATCTGTACAGGTTAAAATTCCTTCATAGCTTAGGTATCCGACAACTCCCACTGATTCAAATACCTCAGGTATATTTATAAAACCCTAGTAATTTTTTTGACCATAATTTATTTTCATTATAAGATGTATTGATATAATATTTGTTTTTTTCTTTAAAATTTAGATCTTTTTCTAGGCATCTTGGGCCTATATGCATGTGTGTAGTGTGTAACCACAAAACACAACTGATGTTGGAGTACAAAGAGGGTATTCAAATGATTGGAAAAACTAAGAGAGAATGTAGAAGTTTTATAGTGATGATTTAAAAATACTTTGACATCATTCCTATCAGGCCACTCTACTAGATACACCTTCCAAATGAAGTTAAGGATAATTCTTGGGTGCAAATATGGGTAATAAAATTCATTGGATTTATTGTTATATTATTATTTTATTTATATAAATTAATATTTTGGTACCAGCTATGTTATAATTTTACTGATGGTGAGGCTCTGAGGATAGTATGGATCATGGAATTAGGTGAGATGTGAAGATCATATAATAATGACTTGTATAGTGGCTGGTGTTCTAGAGTTGGTACGGATTTAGAGGCCACACCTATCATGAATGAGTTTCCAGTAGCATATTATCGATAAATAATGGCTTATTGGAAGAGTACCGAGTTCAAGGCATTAATCAAATTTAAGGTTTTTGAATGAAAATTACCATGATTTTTATTAATAATTAGTTTTTTATTATTTTAAATTCCTTTTTAGGAAGTGTTAGGAAGAAATAAAAAAACAAGGATGCTACAAAATACCTCCACGCTTTGGAGCAGACAACGATGACAGACCATGAGAGGAAGAAGGTATGACACTTGTCTATTTAAATAAATTATAGAAATTAAATTTCTTCAATTATACATACATTTAATACTTGATAGATTAAATAATAGTTATTTATAACATAGGAATAATATTTTACATAGGTTACTAATTGAAAAAAAATTAAATCTGTGAACAACTTGCCCCCCCCCCCCGCGCCCCTTCAACACACACACACAAACACCTCATAGTTTCATCGTATACATAGAATATGTTTTGGGAATGTGTTACCAGTTTATGATATCAAATCCTAATGTTTATTACTTATATTAAAATCTATCAAATCTATTTATGAATATTATGGTATGTATGGATTTTTATTTTAAGCCTCCTATTTTTTATGGTGGTAACTTTTAAGATTGTAAATTTGAGATTCTTTATTATCTAAAAACTTTTATATATGGTTTTATAGAGTGTATTAATCATTATTTTGATATAAAAAATCATATACAGGGGGTTTATGATGAAAATTCTATGAATATTTTGGTTGGTGTTTTAACTGATAAAGTATTTAAGAATGCTCTTTATTTTTCTATAACTATAAATACATAGGAAGAATTTAACATAGATATATAGAGATCCCATGTTAAAGTAAAATGACATGAATACTTATATAATTATTGAATAAGATCATGTGATTACTTTAATAAGTGTTGAAATTAAATCTATCAATGAAAAATACCTTTTTTCTATAGGAAAAATGAAGAAAAAGAATAAGAATAAGGTGTTCAATGAAAAGGGTAATCCAAAAGTGTTGAATAAATTTTATATTCTTGATACATTTAAAACAAAAAATAATTTGGTAATTTATTTCAAATTTAAGATTTCATATTCTCCCTCAGTTATTAAAATAGATGATGATATTTTTGAAGAATAATAAGTAACAAAAACATCAAGTTTTCAATCTAGAGAATGTTCTTGAAATAATCAGGTGGAGCTTCAATCCTTAAGAAAAAATGTTCAGAATCAAAAAAAATGAAAGAAGGTTTTTTATATTATAATTATCTCAATATAATAAAAGTCTAGATAAATAAGATTTTACTTTGAAATAATTCATTGAAATGATAAATTTCAAGATGAAGGATAAAAGTAATTTGTTAAGAGAAATTTCTCATAAAATGGAAAAAAATGGATAAGGAAAAGGTACTTAAAGTTAATGTGATTTCTATCAATAAATAACATGAAGATTAAATGAAATATAGAAAATGATAGAATCTAGAAATATAGAAAAGTAGAAAATGTAGAAATGTAGAAAAGTAGAGAATCTGGTAAATATAATGTAAGGAATGATGAATTTGGAAATTCTTATTGAAATAAAGACTGATAACATAGCTTAATATGTAAAATAAAGTGGTAGTATCCAAGTATAGAAAATAAAAAAAGTAATTTCAAGAAGATAAATTTCATACTCATAAGAAGATTTCATTATTTCAAAGTAGTACCAATATTTTCTGAAAATAATATCTAATAGGATTAAATATAAGTGATATCATACCTTGAAAAGGGAGGAGGATAAATCCAATATGATAGATTAGTATTATCATGAAAATAGGAATTTATTAATTGTTTTTTATTACTTTTGGAACCATTTTTTTCCTAGGATACTTCGTGATACTAAAGGTAACCATCTTTGTATAAAAATTTCTAGTTTATTTTTGAATTGTTCCAAAAAATGATATTATGATTTAAAATTGTATATAAATCATGGGAAAGTGAATGTATTTCTACGAAATGGTATCCCTTCACCCCTACATGTTGGGTGGGTTGTAGGTTGATGAAATTCATGAAATTGAATTATTAAATTAATTTTTCATTTACCTCCATTTTTATTTCTACATTCCTCTTGAAGTTTGGATGGTTATATAAACATTATGAGTGCCTTTGAGTAGTTTAAACCCTTAACCTAAATAGTTATGATCTGTTTAAACACCTATCTATCTATCTATCTCACTATACTTATACATCACATCACAGTTAGTTAGTGGATTCATCCAGTGGTATGTGAATGTGATTCTTCCATTTAAATTCAATACTGTATCTTTTAATCATGTATTTTTTTAGTTCATTCCTTCTTCTTTGAAATAACTATATATATTAGGTTAATTAATAATATGTATTTTTATATTGTTAATTGGGTGGTTTTGAATCTCTACTATTATAATATGTGGTTCTCTATGAGAAAGGGGGAAACTTTAATGGAAATGGAAAATAGAAGATAAGCATAGTTTCCTTATAATGAAATGGAAGATTAAATATTGAATATGTGTTTCCAAAATTATATAAATTCCTAGGGGAAGTGGAAAATAGTCTAGAAATGGATATGAGGAAGGTAATATAGAATTATGGTTATGGATATGGAAAGGTTAACATGTTCAGATAAACCCTTATTATCCCATTACATATTGTTTATGCACGATTATATTTTATTATCTTAAATTGATTCCATGATACTATTTTATATTTTCATGTATTGATGCCCATTATTGAAAAAGTTGTGTTGAAATTATGCATGAAAATAAGAAATAAGGTAGGGATGGTAAATATGTATAAATCTGGAATGGTAATGAAAATATTAAAGATTGTTTTTGATTCTTAATCATAGGGAATTTTATTAAATGTATTTTATTGTGTTAAATTGATATTTTTATGTTGAATTTAATGATCATGTGCTACCATATTGAGTTGATTATATCAATTTGATTTTATTTATAAAATTCATTATTAATAACATAATTAAAATTATGGTTTTCTGCATTAAATTTCATTGTAGAGGGAGGTTTTGAATATTGAAGGATGTGTTCCTTAAGAAAAATTGTTTTGATCGAGTACAAAGAAGAAAAATGGAAGTACGGTAAAAGAACCAACAAAGTAGCATATTGTAAGTTTTACTTTATTGATTTCAAATTTTAATATCTATTTTGTAACTAAATAGTCCATTTATATTTATAATAGTGTTATTTGGAGGCCCTTGATGTGAAGAAATCTGACAAATTTGGTCCAAACCATCACTTACATCAGGTTTTGGGAGATGAGAACCATAGAAGAGTATGTTGTCATCCATGGAAGAGTATTTTCCCAAATAGATATTGGCCCAATTAAGGTTCCAGTTTTGGTAGCACTGAGTTAGAAAAAACTATTGCACGAGCAACACAGACTTAGACCCAGGCAGAAGTGGCCCAACAAATAGTCATACAAGAGCATGAATGGAGTCAAAGGTCCAATGATGAATTTATGAAATTTATGGCAGTCTTATTTCCATTACTTCCACTAGATACCACCACGTATAGTGATGCATATATGAAGATGATGTGTACATTGTATAGTGCACTGGGCATTGAAACTAGTGGTGGTCAGGACGATAATGTTTCTAGTGATGGTGGTGGCAAGGATGATAGTGAGGATGAGGGAGAGGATGACAGTGAGGATGATGTAGACGATGAAGATGAGGATGATAGTGAGTATGACAGTGTAAATAGTGATGGTGATGAGGGACATATTGATCCTTTACATTTTTGACTGATATTTATGACATTTTATGTTTGATTATTAGTTTTGAATGAATATATGTGAGGTTTTGAATATTTTTTGTCACTGGTTGAATGCATTAATTGGTTTCTTGTTTTATCGTTATTTATATATTGGTAAGTGATGTTTCTTTGTAGTTAATTGACCATGGTGGGGTGATGGTGTGGATTTTGGTGGATACTGTGGGTTATGTGGGCAGGGTGGGGGTGCTGCAGACCTGTGAACTAGGGGGTTTATACCAATGGTTTCAAAAATGTTGGTATAGAGCTATACCAATGGTTTAGTTGGAACTGTTGGTATAGATCTATATAAATGGTTCAAACCATTGGTATAGGTATATACCAATGGTTAAAAACTTTTGGTATAGTTCTATACCAATGGTTCTAAGTAAAATATTGGTTAAACCAAAATTTTATTAACCTTATACCAATGGTTCACTAAAAACCATTGGTATAGCTCTTTCCCACTAACCATATACCCAACGGTTTGGAGAAACATTAGTATAGGATGCAAAAAAATTATCTAGCCTATAAAAATGGTTTTGAACCATTGGTATAGGAAATAATTCCAACAGTGTAAAAAAAGACAAGAAAAATCCCTCAAAAGAGGCTGAAATTCCATCAAATGTTCTAAAATTAAGGTACCCTGAAAAAAACTCAGTTTTGGAGGCCTTTCAGATATTTTTTGACCGCTAAGAAATATTGACTGGGCTTCTCCTAGGTTACCATGTCATACATTGTTTTTTAAGATTAGACTTGATATGTGGTAGAACCCAAGCGGACATTCAGATCAAAAGTTTTTTTTGTTTGAAGTTAAATCCATGTTTTCAACTTATCTTAGATCGTTCATTAATTTATTAAATTTTTTTGTCATCCAACTGTTATTAAATGACTATTACTCATTAATAATTAGAAAAATGTTAATTAATATTAATTATTAATTATTTTATAATCCTTTTTTCACTAAATATCTTAGATCTTAAGTGTAAATACATATTTAGTCTTATATAAATCATATTTAATAAAATATACTATATTTAAAACAATATAAATATATTTATATATTTATATATTATTTTTAAGGTTTTTTATTTTTTTTATAAAATATACATTTTATCACTGCTAAAATAACACCAATAAAGGTTTCCTTTTACCAGCACTAACAAAAAGTGTTGATAAAGAGTACTTTTATCGGTGCTAATAGAGAAACTTTTATCATCATTTTTTAGTATTGATAAAGGCACCCCCTTTGTCAACGTGTTTAGCTAGCACTGATAAAGGGTAGTGCTTAATATTGCACAATCTATAGTAGTGCATGACTCCCTTTTATAAGGGACCTTGCCCTGAAAATCCTTATGGATTTTCAAAGTGGGATTTAGGTTCCCTCTTTCCCACACAGAATTAATAATATATTATTATTAATAATTAGTAATTAATTAGTAATAAATATTAATTACTAATAAATAATAATAAGAACAACTAAATAATAATTAACTATTAACATTTACTATTAAATATTTATAATATTAATAAAAATATTAATAAATAAATAATTAATGACTAATTATTTATTAATGTTTAATAGTTATTAATTAATTAGTAATTAAATAATATTTAATTACTTATTAATAATATTAATTATTAATTAACTAATTAATTATTAATTAATTAATATTAATTTTAATTATTAAACAATTACTAATAAATGTTTTAAAATATTATTTAGTTATTAAATATTCATAATAATGATTAAATTATTAAATTTATAATTATTATTTAATTATTATTAAATTATTATTATTAATTAATTAATTGTTTCTAATTAATGTTAATTACTAATTAACACTAATTAAATAATGTTATTAACTATTTAATAATATTAATTTCTAATAAATATTAACTACTAATTAATATTAATTTCTAATAAATATTAACTACTATTTAATATTAATTACTATAAATATTTAAAATTATTATTTAGTAAATAATTATTAATAATATTATAATTATTAGTTATTAATTAATTAGTAATTAAAAAATATTTAATTATTTATTAATAATATTACTAATTAACTATTTTTTAATAGGTAGGGGGCAACACCAGTGTTTTTATTAAGGAAAGAAGTTTTCTTTTTTAACTGGGTTGAGGGGTAACCCTTAATATGACTCGAAGGTCCAGTGACTCAAAGGTTTGTTAAAATTTTTGATGGCTCAAAGGCCCAACAGCCCGAAGGCCAATATGTAACACCCTGATATTTTTTAATATATTTCTCTTTAAATAATTTGATTTCTACAATATCTTGTATTGCATGAAAAACCAAGTTTAAATGAACCGTGATATACAATTAAAATATTATTATTTAATGAGAAAGTTATCACCTAGCCCTTGGATTGGTGGGTGTGAATAAGACTAACTATATTATGAAAAATTTATGGTTTACACATGTATAACATAAATACATTGGTTATCAATTTATTAGAAATAAAAATAAAAAACATTTGAAAGAAAAAGGGATATTTTTATGAAAATCTATTTTTATACGCACAATGTATTTTATCTTAATAAATAAAATTAATCACTATTGGTGAATAATTTTAATTAAATTAATATATTATATATTAAATGAAATATTTTAACATTAATTTAATATTTTTCTAGGCATGGGATAAGAATAAACCAAGTTTTATGCTTAAAAATATATTTTTCTAAAAAGCGATTTTTGTCATGTGTTAAACATTTATTTTAAAATTAATTTCTTACACTTTTAGAAATTAAATTTGATAAAATTGATTCCATATGTTTTAATTTGGTAAATAGGTCCCTTTTATTTTTGGTCAATGTGAATTTTAACCGTGGTAAAATTTATCACCTCAGTAAAGGGTAAATCGGGTTAATCTAAGTTAAAAATAAGTGATAAGGCCATAATTTTTCATCATAATTCTTATTAAATGAATTTAATTTTACCCTTATCACCTTAGTCTTGAAATTTAATTTTTTAAGGGACATTTTTCCATGAAAATGACCTATATAATATTAAAATCAAAGAAAGTTACTCTCTTAGTTTTAAATATCTCTTATGTGTCCACATAGAGACAAAATCATGTTATCAATGAATATAAATGTCTATTTTGGGATTGATAAATTTTTTTTAATGATATAAGTTTATTTCTAATTTTTAGTAATTATATAATGACCTTAAATGATTATGAAACCCCGATGCAGTATTTCTCTGATTAATAGATAAAATATAATAAAGGAACTTAAAAATATTAAAATAATATGATTTGAGTGATTTAATGTGTTATAGAAATTTTTTAGATGAATATGAAATATTATTTTCATTTTAAATAATTATATTTGATTTCCAACTTTACCTTTATGTATTTTAATTCAAATTAAATGAATAGTTTCTAAACTTACAATAATGATATTTTATAAAAATAACATTATATTAAATTACTTAAAAATCATAAAAAAATTTAGAATAGGACGATAGAGATAATATATAGTCTAAAATTTCATCCATTTCCCATTTATAGTCCATTTGGTATCATTTTTCTTGAGAATGATATTAATATATTTTAATATTTTAAGAGATTCCAAGAGTGCCCCTCCCCTCAATTATGAAAGTGAACTTCTCATTTATATTATTCTCACTACTTTGAGCCTTCTATATCAACCAAACTATACCAAGTTCTCTTTTACACTCCTCTAGACACATTCTGAAGGTTTTTTTCTTTCTATAAGACCAAACCTAGATCCCTTAAGAGGATATCTAAAGAAGTTATTTCAAAGAAGATGCAATCGCCTTAACCTGTCACTTTATTTTTAATTATTATTTTACCTCCTATAATTTTTTTATATTATTCATAAAATATTAAATTCAATATCCTAAATATACTAAAATTTTATTATGATTATGAAAGCATACTTATTCACCATCTTTCCATCAAATGGTAAGTGAAAGTATTGCTTGTGTGTACGTATGACTTACCATCTCCACGCAACAATACAATTCATTTCTCATCGCCATATTTTATGGATATGTATTATTATTGGATTAATTTTTATATATTATATCTATGAAATATTTATGCTTTTGTAATGATAATATCATATCTGCATTCTTACCATCCAACCCATTGTAAAACGATAACGTCATTCGTGCGTACATGTGGACTACTGCCTCCAGAGAGCAATGTGATTCATTTTCCATTTCCATTTTAATTTTATGGTAATAATGATGGATTTAATAAATATATATATTATATATATGTGTGTATGATATAATAATTATTCTTTTTAAATATTTTTTTTTAATTTTAAAAAATCCACTTTTAAGGGTAAAAGTGAGAACCCACACATAGATTCACCAAAACATGATAGGAAACCACCAAAAACAACAAACCAAGCCACAAATTTCAAATTAAAAATTCAAATTAAAGGAAAAACCAAAATATCCACACCAACCAATATGCCCTTGATCCTAGCGCTATCACCCAACCTCGAGTCGTGCTCCTCTGAGCATGTGAAATCGTTGGTCACCATCTAGATGGAGAACCACTAATGATAAGCACTGATGTCATCATCACCACATTCCCAGAACCACTAACACCAGCTTGAAAGATTTCTTTGAAGGAAGAACACCAGCCAAATCATGCCCAAAAAACCATCACAGAGTATAAAAAATAAACCTTTGGTCGGGACCCGAACATTACCATAGGGACCACCCATAACCTCCTTCATCTGAAGTAGATGATAACGGGAAAACCCCAAGAAACACCACTATCAGGAACATGATACCTTTAAAAGCATCAACAAAACTGCATAGATTAAAAGGTAAAACTAGAGAACGAACATTTTCCTTCATATCTGCCACTAACTCGATACCATCTATAGTAGAGTAGGCCTCCAATGAACAACCACATAGCCTAAAAAAACCAGTGAAGAACAAATCCAAACAAAAGGGTGATGACCCAAAAATAGAACCCACAAATGATAAACCTTTAAATAAAGACTAAAACTCCATCAATCTGAAGAATACATCTGATGATCCAGACATCAAATGGATCTGAAGTCGAGTCGATACCACTTAGGGATGGAAGACCCGAAAATAAAATACAAGATATGATTCTAGAATTAGGGACCCAGGTTAATTAGAGCCTTAAATTATACTATGGGTTGGGATACAGACCGACCGATACCTAGGAAGAACTGGCATCGAGGACCGACACTAGTAATCAAAGCCAGAAGATGGTGAGGGAGAAGGAAATGATAAAGAAGAGAACTAATGGAGGCCTGAGGAGCTGAGAGGCTTGTGGGTAGGGTAGGAGTTGGAGAATAAACCCATATTATTCATAAGGAGACAAGAAATAAATTAACCTTGATGAAATAAGAGACAAATTAGGATTCAAGGAAAAGTGGTGCCCTTTGAGTAGTAGTGAGGAAGCAACAGAGCCAAGAGGTAGGAGGGAAACCATAGAACCCTCAGGGAGGAATCATGTGGGACATAGATAATTGGACAGGAGATAAGGTATCCATCCTCATCCCCCATAATGATTCTGTAAATATTAGTTATTATTTACCTTTCTTTCATTCCATCCATCAAAAAATGAAAATAGCGTTCATGCGTGCATACAACATATCATCTCCATGAATGATGTAATTCATTTTTCTATATCAAATTTTATGAATGAATATAAACATGTATATAATGAATATATATGATATTTATATCATGATTAAAATTTTGGAGATGATGAAGCCATTATCAAAGTACAAGTACCAAAACTACTAAAACAAAACATACGTGAAAATAAAGCAGATATAACCAGGAACAATGATTTTAATAAAAAATTATTAACAAATAGGTGATAAAATTTTATAAGTAAACCATATGTGGTATGATATATATGATTATGGTTCTTTATTATATTTATAATAAATATATATTTATTATGCATGAGGTTCCAATGCATATGAAGTATGTTAGACCTACGGTAAGGGATTTTCATCTCACTTTTATTTTCACAGGACACATTCCATATTCACCACTTCTTTATTTTATATGGTGTATATACTACACACAAATTTATTTTATTAATATTATCATAAAATTTATATATATTTTCATATCCATATAATTTTATTTTCTTCATGGGTATTATGATTCAAAAATTACCAAAGTGGTAAGGGTTTTATGTTACAATAGCATTATTTATCGGGATTGTTTATAATTATGTTTCTGATGAAGTAATATTATGATATAGCTCTCAATAAACTCATGGTTTTTCTTATCATATGGTTATTTATTTAGAATATTAATTTTACTTTCATTTTCATCATCTTAAGTACACAAGATACCGAAAATGTGTTTTTAAGGAAAATCGAATTTATTTCTTTCTTTGGTCAAAAAACTTTTTTCTTCCAAATCCAAATTTTTTAAAAATGTTTTATAAAAGGTTTTTAATATTATAATATGATTTTTTAAATCCATTTTTACCCATGTTTGACTTTTTATAAAAAAATTTAAAAGGAATCTTCTTTTCATTTTCTAAAGTATGTATTTTTTGACTTTTCTATAAAGGTTTGAAAGGAATGTTTTATTTTAAAATATACGACATGGATAGAATTTCCCACCACCATGAACAATAAATGTTTTTAAGATTCCATTACAAGTTCCCAAGGTTATGTTCAAATAAAATGTTTCCTTAATAATTGGTAAATCTTTATGTTCTAAAAAATATTTCAAAGAGAAAAGGATATTTTCCACAATAAATGTTCCAAGAAATCTTTCAAAATAATTTTCCATCTAAAATGACATATTTGGTGTTAATTATGATTTATTGTGGATATAATACAATGATACCATTCTTATTCTTTCTTTGGATGGTTAATGTTTATATTAATGATACGTTTATGAAACCCATTTATTTTCCATGGTTTATGTTATAGGGAATTGATGAAATGTTTATGGAACCCGTTTTCTTTGAACAGGTTATGATATGATGGTATGATGTTATGATATTGTGAAACACATTTTTATGATTTTCATTATGTGACAATGGTTAAATTATAAACAAGGAATGTGGTTACGTTATAACCAAGGATGGTGGTTACGTTATAACTGAGGATGGTGGTTACATTATAACTATGGAAAATGGTCACATTATAACTAAGGATGTGTGGGAACTATATCTCCCTCTAATGAATTAGGTAAATATTGATATATCATGAGATAAATAGGACTATAATGGGGATTGAACCTAGTTAAGTAAGGGACCCTATCCACTATGATAGTCTTGAGAGTGAACCTTGACTACTATGATGGTTTGGGGAGTGAACCCAATCCACTATGATAGTCTTCATAGTGAACCTTGACCACTATGATGGATTTGGGAGTGAAATTAATCCACTATGATAGTCTTGGAAGTGATCCATGACTACTAAGGAAAATATTTTCTATGTTTATGTGTATGATTCCTTTATGATTAATGTCTTATAAACTACCAAGATTTATTCCATGACTCGAGATTTTGATTTATAATATATAGGGTATGGTTTTTCAAATTTTATTATCACGTTATCATACCCTTATGCTCATGTTATGTTGATATCTCCCTTTTTTACCCTTACAGATCATCTCAGCTCACCCTTTCTTATGTTTCTTTTCCACATTTTATAAATAAAAGTATTAAGTATGATATATCTAATAAGGGTGCTAGTTATGAGGAACTAAGTGGGAGATGATGTAGATCTCTTATGAACCATCTATTTATGTATAAAAGTTTTCAAAGGTGCTATAACTATAAAATTATGGCATGGATAATTATGTTATGTAATGAATATTCATCTAAAAAGATAAAATATCTATGTATGAAAATTATGGGTCACTATAGTAGGTATCAGAGTAAGGTTTAGTTAACCTTTGGAAACTAGGATGAGAAAACTGCAGTAAGAACATTGGGGATAAGTCTAAGTATAGGATACCATCCTAATGATTTGATAATGATAATATATGACTTATTTTAAATTTAAGGTGTTATATATTTAAAAAATATATCTTGATTTAGACATCATATAAATGATTTTTCATGATTATGTGGTTTTCCACCATGATTATTATCACTCAGACTATGATTTTTGGTTTTATTCAATGGTTAGAACCTAAAGGAATCGTGTAAATGATGAATGTGATGGAAAATGTATTTATTTTACTCTTAATAAATCAAATTTTATGGGATTTGGGATGAAAAAACTCATTTTTATTCTCACACAACTTTCTCAAGCAATGAATCATGCTGAACTTCCAAACAAGCAATGGAAGGAATAACATTCTGTGGATTTTTTCATGAGGAAAAATCCATCTTATTTTAGTAGTTTCACTGATAAACTAGTTACTAAGAAATGTATTAGTACCATTTAATAGATTTTTTCTATTATCCGGTGCTCATAGCATGAAAAGCTCATTTTGGTCATCTATCATTTTGAAGTCAAAGAAGATCAGTTATGGACTCTTATCAAGAATATGAGGCAGTAGGAAGTAATTGAATCTATAAAGTGGGATGAGTTTAATATCTTGTTTTTTAATAAGTAATTTCCTCTTATTATTCATAAAAAATGGAGAAATAATTCCTTGATCTAATGTAGAAGAATGATGAATCTGTTGGTACCTATGAGGAAACTTTTATGAGACTCATGTGGTATGCTTCTGGTATTATCATCCAACCTAAAAGTATGGTTGATAGATTATTTAGTGGCTTAAAACCAAGTATCTAAAGGTCATTATACATAATAAATTGTATTATCAATGAAGAAATAATTTGATGTGCTATCAAGGTGGAAATTGAGATTGGAGTTATGCATCAATGTCACGGTTTTGATAAGAAAAGATTGAAGGAATTCAAAGGAAATCCTAAAACCATGGAGAGAAGAAATTGATCTTTCCTTTATGCTTGTACTGTGGAAGGAAACATGGTAGAAGTTTTCTTTAAGGGAGTGTTAAATGTTTTAAGTGTGTAAAGTAAGGTCATCAGGAAATTGAATTCCCAAGTGATGTGAAGAAACCGGTCAATGAAAGGAACAACGAAAAAGTACCAATAAATATACCACCCACACTTTAGTGTTTCAAATGCAATGAGTATGGGAAATATGATAAGCAATGTTCAAACACAAATTTCAATGATTATTGTCTATTTTGACAACCTCTTAATCCTAGAGACATAGGTAAATCTCATACGATCACTATTAGCTATGTGTAATGTGATAATGAAGTGGTTAAAGGTACACATACCATCCACTCTAGAATAGTTAATTTATTATTTGATTCTGGATCTACCCACTTTTTATATCTGAATAATTTTATAAAAGTATCAAAATTCCACCCCAATTATTTTATATGGAATTAGAAGTAAAAAACCCCTAATGGTGTGATGATTGCATCTCAAGTCTATGATTTTTCCCTGGTTGAGGTTTATTAGAAAGTGTATCCTGCAAATCTTTTTATTCTCACTTTAGTTTAATTTGATGTTATTTTAGGCATGGATTGGATTTATTTACAAAAATTCAACATCAATTGTTGGGGAATAGAAGTCACATTTGATATTTTGAACTATCCTATGATTTGCTATTGATGCGATGATAAATATAAAATTCTGATGGAAATCGAATCCATTACATGGGACTTGATTCCTATTCAAAAGGGATGTTTATCTTAGATGGTTGGGATAAAATAAAAATCAAAGATATGACTATTGTATGATAAATTTTTAATTTATTTATGGAATAATATCTTGGTCTTCTTATGAATTGTGAAGTTTAGTTATAAATAAAAATCATACCTAGTTCTACACCTATTCAAAATAATACTTATAGAATGGACCATATTGAATTGTGGGAATTGAAGAAGCAACTCCAAGAGAATATTGACAAGGGATTCATTCATCCAAGTGTGTCACATTGGGTTGAACCTGTTATTTGTGTTAAAAATAAATATGGATCAATGCAAATCTGTATTGATTATCAGGAACTTAAAAAGATCACAATCAAGAATAAGTATCCTCTACCCCATAAGATTGAACTTTATTCTATATATCATCAATTGAGGATCAATAAGGAGGATATACCCATGAAAATATTCCATACAAGGCATGGACACTATGGATTTATAGTGATTCCATTTGGTATTACTAATTATCCTATTATCTTCATGGATTTAATGAATAGAGTCTTTAGATATTACCTTGAGCAGTTTATGATAGTATTTATAGATGATATTATTATATATTAAAAAGGAAAGTAAGAACATGGAGATAATATTGTAATTGTGATCAAGACCTTAAGGAAGGATAGGCTTTATGAAAAATATACCAAGTGTGCATTTTAGATTTGGAAAGTTTCATTTTTGGGTTATATAATCTCAAGTGAGGGTATATCAGTGGATCCATAAAAGAAGGATGTTATTGAATGTTGGCCCAAACCAACCACTACAAATGAGATATTTAGTTTTATTGGATTTTCTAGATATTATTGATGCTTTTTAGAGAATTTATCTCGAATGTATAATCCACTCACCAAGTTAACTCCAAAGGAAGATAAGCTCCTTTGGAAAGATGAATGTGAAGAAAATTTTAAGGAACTGAAGAAAAGGTTAGTCAGTGAACCTATGATTACTTTATCCTATAGTGAATAAGGGTTTTTAATATATAGTGATGCATCAAAGAAGTTATTGGGATATGTTCTTATGCATAATGATATGGTGATTGCTTATGCCTTGTGCCAATTTAAGTTTTATGATAAAATTTTCCCAACTCATGATTTGGAGTTAGTTGTAGTAATTTTCACATTAAATATATGGAGGAATTGTCTTTACAAATAAATACATGATATATATATTGGTCATAAAATTTTAAAATTTATTTTTACACAGAAAGAGTTGAATATGAACTAGAGAAGATGGTTATAGATAAGTAAAGATTATGAATTCTCAATACATTACCATCCTGGGAAAGCGAATAAAGTGGAAGATATACTAATTAAAAAGTATCATTATATATTATCTATGATGAGGATAAAAAAAGAATCAATATTTCTAGATTTGTAAAGGATGGATCTTGAAATCTTTAAGGAATGAGAGAAATCTTATCTTTCTAAAATGAGTGTTCAATCATCTATCCAAGTGAATATTAAAGAGGCTCAGAAGAAAGAAATAGATCTATAGAATAAGGTGATAAATGTTCCTAAATTTTACCTTAATTGTGATATAATGATAAGGTTCAGAAACCATGTATATGTCTTGTTTATATCATATTTGAAAAAGGAGCTATTGGATGAGGCTCACAGTTCATTATTCTCTATTCATAATGAAAGTACAAATATGTATAGAGATTTGAAAGATTATTTCTGGTGGGATAATATAAAGAGATATAATTATGAATATGTATCTTAGTGTTTAGTATGTCAGCAAGTTAAGTTTGGGAGACAAAATTCTAAGGAGATGCTACAACCGTTACCCATATTCGAATGGAAATAGAAAAATTTCACCATGAACATTTTCTTTATACTCCCCAAAAATTATAAGGGACATAATTCCATTTGGTTTATAGTCGATCACCTTATGAAGTCATAACACTTCATTTTCATTATATAAGATTTATCTTTAGATCATATTTCTAGAATTTATATTAAGGAAGTGTTAAGGTTTTATGGAATACAAAATTGTATTATATCTGATTAGGATATGAGGTTTTCCACACAGATTTAGAGAAGTCTTCAACAGGCTATGAATATATATTTGGGTTTCAACACTACGTATCATCCTTAGAAAGATGTTCAATATGAGATAATAATTCAAACATTATAGGATATTCTGAGATCTTGTTGTGTGGGTTTCAAAGGTGGATGAGATCAATACCTTCCTCTAGTTTAGTTTTCTGAAAAAAATAACTTTCACTAGAGCATTGATATGGATCCTTATGAATCCCTCTATAGAAAGAAGTATAGAAATCCAAAATTTTGGGATGATATTGGAGAAATAAATCTATTGGGACCTGAGACAGATAAGGAAATGATAGAGAAATTTAGATCCATTCATTATCACATCAAGGAAACTCAAATTCTATAGAAAAGTTATGCTTACAATCATTAACATGACCTAGAATTTGAAGTTGGTGAGAAGGTTTTTCTATGAATTTATTCATGGAATATGGTTATGAGATTTGGAAATAATAGAAAACTAAACCCTAGGTATATTTTTCCTTTCTATATTATTGATCAAGTAGGGATGATATCTTAATGCTTGGAACTTCCACCTATCCTCTCTCAAGTTCATGATGTGTTCCTTATATCTCTTATGATGAAGTATATAACTGATCCATCACATGTACTAAACTCAGAGGTCATACCATTTTAAAATGATATTTCTTATGAAGAACAAATATTAGAAATCTTGGATTGTATAGATAAAGTGATACAGAACAAAAATACTCATCTGGTGAAAGTTCTCTGGAGAAATCACAAATTCGAAGAAGCTACATGGGAACCCGAGGATGTAATGAAATAGAAATATCCTAATTTTTTTTATATCAGAGTGATAAATTTCAAGAGATAAATTCATTTTAAGGGGGTTATAATGTAACACACATATATTTTATAATATATTTCTCCTTAAATAATTTTATTTCTTTGATATCTTTTGTTACATGCAACGTCGAGTTTAAACAAACCGCAATATACTATTAATATATTATAATTTAATTTAAAAATTATTGCTTATCCATTGACTTAGAGGGTATGAATAAGAATAAATAAATTATGAAAATTTTATGCTTTAAACATGTATAAAATAAATTCATTGGTTATCAATTTATTATAAATAATAATAAAAATCATTTGAAAGAAAAAGAGATATTTTTCTGAAAAACTATTTTTATGTGGAAAATGTTTTTTTAATCTTAATAAATTAAATTAAGCACTATTGGTGATTAATTTTAATGAAATAAATATATATATTATATATTAAATAAAATATTTTAACATTCACTTGATATTTTTCTAGGCATGTGATATGAATAATCTAAGTTTTATACTTAAAATGTATTTTTATAAACAGTGGTTTTCATCGCATGCTGCATGCTTATTTTATTATTAATTTTTTCCAAAAATAGAAATTGAATTTGTTAAAATGAATTCTGTATTTGGAATCATGATATTTGTATTTTTTAAATATGTACCTTTTATTTTTTTGTCAATATGAAGGTTAAAGCTAAGTGATAAGGCCAAAATGTTTCAGCCCAATTATTATTGTATGAATTTAATTTTACCCTTAACTTATTAGTCTTGAAATTTAATTGTTTAAGGGACACCTTTCCATGAAAATAACCTATACAATATTTAAATCAAAGAAATTTACTCTCCTAGTTTTAAATATATCTTATGTGTCCGCATAGGGAAAAAAGCATGTTATGAATGAATATAAGTTTATATTTTGAGTTTAATAAAATTATAATAATTATAGAAATTTATTTCTAATTTTTAGTAATTATATAATGACCTTTAATGATTATGCAACACCAATGCAGTATTTCTCCAATTAATAAAAAAATATAATAAATAATTTTAAAAATATTAAAAGTAATATAATTTGAGTGATTTAATGTGTTACATGAATTTTTTATACTAATATGATATTTTAGTTTCATTTTAAAAAAATTATATTTTATTTCCAACTTTATCTTAATGTATTTTAAGTCAAATCAAATGAATAGTGTCTAAATTGGAAATAATGATATTTTATGAAAATAATATTTTATTAAATTACTTAAAAATCATAAAAATATTAAAAGAAGAAAATGGGGATAATATATGATCTAAAATTTCATCTATTTTCCATTTATATCCCATTTTTAACCATTTTTCTTGAGAATGACATTAATATATTTTAATCTTTTAAGAGATTCCAAGAGTGTCTCTCCCCTCAATTATAAAAGAAACCTCTCCAATCTATTATTCACACAACTTTGGGTCTTTTATATTAACCAAATTCTACTAATTTCTGTTATAAAATCCCCTAGAAACATTCTAGATGTTCTTTTATTCCCAAAAGACCAACCCTTTACCCCTTAATAGGAGATCTAAAGCAGTTATTTTAAATAAGAGGTAATGGTCATACCCAATCAATTTCTTTTTAATTATTATTTTACCTCCTATAAATCTATTATATTATTAATAAAATAATAAATTTAGTATCCTAAATATATTAAAATGTTATTGTTATTATGAAACCATCTTTATTCATCCTCTTTCCATCAAATGGGAAGTGAAAGTATCGCTCGTGCGTACGTACAACTTATCGTCTCCATATAGCAATACAATTCATCTCTCATCACCATATTTTGTAGATGGGTATTTTGATGGGTTTAATGTTTATATACAATATTTATGAAATAATTATGTTTTTTTAATGATAATATAATTTCTAAATTCTTACCTTCCAAACCGTTGGAAAACGATAACGTCATTCTTGTGTATGTGTGGACTACCACCTCCACGAAGCGATGTGATTTGATTTTCATTTTTGTTTTACTTTGATGAAAATAATGATGAATTTAATGAATATATATGATATATATATATTATATAATAATTATTATTTAAAGTTTAGTTATTATTTACCATTATTCTGTTCCATTCATTGAAAAATGAAAACATTATTCATGTGCACGTACGACCAACCGTCTCCATGAACGGTGTAATTCATTTTTCTATATATACTTTTATGAATGACTCTAAACATGTATATAATTAATATATATGATATTTATATCATTATTAACATTATATAGATTATTTAACCATGATAAAAGTACAAGGGTCAAAACCACCGAACCAAAACATATGTGAAAAATGAAGCTGATATAACCTAGAATAGTGATTTTAATAAAGAATTGTTAGAAAATGGGTGATAAAAGGTTATAAGTAAATAATATATGGTATGATGTATATGATTATTTTTATTTAAGAGATTTATAATAAATCTATATTTATTATATAGGATGTTCCAATGCGTATGAAGGATGTTGGGCCTAAGGTAAGGGATTTTATTCTCACTTTTATTTCCATGGGAAACATTCCATATTCACTACTTATTTATTTTATGTGGTGTATATAATACCCATGAATGTATTTTTCTATTATTATCATGAAAATTATGAGGATTTTAATATTTATATAAGGTAATTTTCTTTATGGGTCTTATGATTCAAAAGTTATCAAAGTGGTAAGGGTTTTATGTTATAATCTCACTGTTTATCAGGATTATTTATGATTATATTTATAATGATGAAATATTATGTTCTAATTATCAAGAAACTCATGAATTTTATTATACTATGGTTCTTTCTTTAGAATATTTTTTTTCCTTTCATTTTACTCATCTTAAGTACTTAAGATACCGACAATGTGTTTTTAAGGAAAATCTACTTTATTTCCCTCATTGATCAAAAAACCTTTTTCTTAAATATCCATGTTTTCTAAAAAAATTATATAAGGTTTTTAATATTATCCTATTATTTTTTAAATTAATTCATACACATGTTTTAATTTTTATATAATGGTTTAAAATGAATCTTCTTTTCATTTTCCCAAAGTGGTATTTTTTTATTTTTCTATAAAATTAGAAAATGAATATTTTATTTTAACATATATGGAATGAATGGAATTTCCCAACATTATGACTGATCAATGTTTTGAAGCTTCCATTAAAATTTTCCAAGATTATTTTCAAATAAAATGTTTCGTTAATAATTGGGAAATCATTATGTTCTAAAAAAATTATTTCAAAGCGAAAAGGATATTTTCCTCAAGAAATGTTCCAAATGATCTTTCAAAATCATTTTCTATCTAATATGAAATATTTGATGTTAATTATTCTTTACTAGGGATATGATCTAATGATACCATTCTTAATATTTCTAAAAATGGTTAATATAACGACCCATACTTTTCATACATGTATATTAAATATTTTTAGTTGAATATTCATTACATTACACAAACACATGCATGAAGACCGTAATAGTTTAGTGACTTTGGAAACTTGGAACACAATCATATAGTATGGTGAAAAATCTTCAATGCCTCTGATAAATATATTCCCATTTATTAATCATACTTAAAACCTTTCTTCATTACCTAGGGAAAGGAAACGTAATAAAGGGTGAGCTCAAATGCTCGGCAAGGGTAAACATTAGAGATACATAATCATAATATGAATATAGGAGCATGCTAACATGAGCATAACATTTGAAAACCATAACCTACATAGAAAAGATCATAATCATGATTCATGGAATAAAGATAGGTAGTTAATAAGACATGAATCATAATATAATCAAATAACATGATCGATAATAGTATAACATTAGAATAAGAAATGTAATTGTGGAAAACAAATAAAATTATAACTTTGTGAAAATGTATAAAACAAAATAGGTTCACTCATTATGTTAATGACATGAAATTAGGCCCTTTAATAAACATATAAACATGAAATCAGGTCCATTCGTAATCTTATGAACATGAAATTTCGGTTCACACATAAAATTCTAGACATGAAATATAGTCCCATGCATAAACTTATAGAAATGAAATCTAGGTCCATCCATAAACCTATGGACATGAAAACCATGTCCATGTATAGAATTTTGAACATGAATTCAGGTTCACACATAACATTTTTACCTCATGAGTTATCCATAATTATCCAATGAATTGGAGGTATATATAGGTACCACTCATCACATAAAAAATCATACATATTTGTTCCACAAGAACATAAATCATTCATCACATCAGAAATCATGAAAATAAATAGTTTCCATAAACATTTCATCACAGCATATATCATCGAAAAGTAACGAGATTCATAAACATCATACCATCATAAACATAAATAAACCATATAAAGAATAAGGATAGTGTCATTGAATCATAACCCTAGTAAATCATAAGTAACATCAAATAATTTTATCTTTGATGGAAAATGGTTTTGAAATATCACTTGAAATAATTCTTGAAAAAAATATCCTTTCCATTTTTGAAATCATTATTTATTTTAAAACTCATGAAATTATAAAAGGAAAAATTTTCTTTGAAAATAACCTTGTAAAATTTTAAATTATTCCTCAATAAATTAATGTGTCATGAAAGTGGAAAAATAATCTCATTTTGTATAAGTAAAAAATATTCCTCTCATATTTTTGTTAAAAAATCACAGAGCCTTATTTAGAAAACAACAAAAATATTATTTTCAAACCGTTTTGTAAAAAGTAAAAAAATAGGTAAAAATAACTTTAAAAATTAATAGGATAATAGTAAAAAACTTTTTGAAAACATTTTTTTTATAAAAAAATGGACATGGAAGAGAAATATTCCCCAATGAAGACTTAAATAGAAACAATCCTGAATAATGATGAGGTTGTGAAATAAACTCTTACCACTTTGAAATCATTAGAATTGTATGACCTATAAAATAAATAAAATTATATGGATATTTAAATACCATAATATTAAAGATAATACTCTTAAAATATTTTCATTGGAATTATATACACCGTAAAAAATAAAGTAGTATATAAGGCATGTGTCTCATAGAAATAAAAGTGAGAAAAAAATATCTTACCTTAAGTATTGAACTTTTTCGTTCACGTTAAAACCTCATGTATAATAAATATAAATTTATTATAAATTTATTCAATAACCATATATCTATAATATCATGTGTTATTTTTTTATTACTTCTTAACACCAATTTATTAATAATGTTTTATTAAAACCACTGTTTTGGGTGATAACTGCTTCATTTTCCAAGCATGTTTAGGTTTGATAGTCTCGGTCCTTATACTTTGATCATGGTAAAACAATTTATAGAATTTTAATAGTGGTTTAAACATAATATATATTCATTATATATATATTTATAATCATTCATAAAAAATTTGAGATATAAAAATGAATTACGCCATTCATGGAGACGGTCGCCTGCACGTATGCATGAATGCCATTTCCATTTTTTATCTAATGGAATTAAAGAAAGGTAAATAATAATACAACTTTAAAGAATAATTATTATGTTATTTGTATCATATATTTTCATTAAAATTATCCTTATTACCATCCATTTAAAATATAAGTGAAAATAAATTGCATCACATCATGGAGATAGTAGTACATACGTACGCACGAATGACATTATCATTTCTCAAAAGATTGTATGATGGTAAGGTGGACATAATATTATCATTATAGAGGTATAATTATGTTATAAATATCATATTTAACAACTAATAACATCATAATACCCATCCATATAATCTGGTGAGGAAAAATGAATTGTATCACTTCGTGGAGACGGTAAGTCGTACGTACGCACAAGCGGTACTTTAACTTCTTGTGTTGATGGGAAATGTGATGTATAATGGTGTTTTAATTATAATAATAAAATTTAAGAATATTTAGGATACTTAATCTGTTATTTTATGATAAAAATAATATACTTATAGGAGGTAAGGAAGAGTATAAAAAGAAAGTGATCGGTTAGAGCGATTACCTCTTCTTCAAAACGTCTCCTTTGGATCACCTATAAAGGGACTTAGGGTTGGTCTTTTGAGAATACCATCACCTCTATAATGTATCTAGGGAAATTTAGAAAATAAATTGGCAGAGTATGGTCAATCTATAAGGCTCAATGTAATGTAAATAATTGAGGGAGGAGGTACCCTTTTATAATTGAGGTGAGGGTCACTTTTGGAATTTCTCAAAAGATTAATTTATAATAAATCCAATTTCAAACCAAAAACATCCAAAAGGATGTAAATTAGAGGATAAGATAATATAAGGTTGTAATAATTTCAAAAAATATATTTTATACAAGTTTTGGTGTTATTTTAAACCTTATCATTTTGATTAACCCTTAGTTAACCTATTTTAACTACGGTAACAACTTTTTCAATATTAAAAGTAATTTTTACTTATAAAGTGTAAATTGGACCATAAATGGTATAATTATAATATTTTAAACCATATATCATCCCCTTTATACTTATTTAATATTTTTATTATTTTTAAATAATTTAATAAAATATTATTTTCATAAAATATTATTAGTGTCAATTTCAACTCTATTCATTACTTTGACTTTAAGAAAATAAATACCACAAGATAAATTCAAAAAAAATTAATATAACCCTGATATGTCATAATAATATATAAAATTATTATAACACCTTAATTAATTAAAATTATATTTATTTTAATATTTCTAATATCATTTATTTGATTGTTTCATTAATTGAATAATTACGGCACCATCATTGTGTAACTATTTAAGATACTTATTTTTTCACTAAAATTTAAAAATAAAATACCATGATATAGATAAATAGTTTATATTTCAAAATAATATTTATAGTCAAAGATATATTCTACATAACACCATATTAAAAATGATGTAGTTATTAATAAAATGAATGTGACATCATTGACTTTTCATTAAATAAAATATTATAAATATTATAATCTCATCCAAGTGACCCCAAAAGTCATAAATAAATTTATATCATTAAAATAAGTTTATTAAGTTAAAAAATTACACTTATATTCATTCATATCCTACCTCGTTTCCCATGTGAACACATAATAGATATTTAAGATAAAGAAAGTGACATTTTGTGACTTTATTTGGTTTAAATAATATATAATGTAGGATCAAAATAGTATATGTAGATACTCAAATACAAGAGGGGGTTAATTTTAAGTTTAAATACTTTCATTTTTAACATTAAGGAAAACTATGTTTAACAAAGTTAAACAAGGTAAATTCACAAACCCTAAAATAGTTCTATGAGACAAACTTGCTTAGGTTCTGAAAATATGGTTCCAGAAATGAAACTTAAGAAAAGTTTACTTAGGAAAAGATTTTTTCTTAAAGGGTATATAATATTATTTATTAGAGTAATTAAAGTATAAGAAAGTATAAAAAAATTATACTTTCTTCCTTTATCAAAATACAATAGAAATAAAACTTGAAACAAAACAAGTAACAAGAAGGAAATATTTTCACCCAAAGAGTAGGGTATCCAACAACCTTGGATAAAGGTCCCTTGATTTATACTTTCAAGAAAGATGTCTTACCCACACCTGGGTAAGACCTTGATAGGAATATCAGAATCTGTCTAGCTATCCCCACAAGCCCTTAATCTTTAAGGTAGTCGGCACCTTTGTCTTTCTATCCTCGGAAGTCCTTGAACTTTAAGGTAGTCGGAACCTCTGTCTTCATATCCCCATAAGTCCTCAAAATTTAAGGTAGTTTAAAACTCTTTCTTTTTATCCCTAGAAGTCCTAGATTGTACTTAGCAACAATCGAAGTCGCACAAAGCAACCTGAACAAGGTGTTCAGAACGCACAAAGAATGAGAGTCTCTCACTCTAAAAATCACTTCACAGCATGTAATATCTAGATTGATCAATGGTTAATGAGTTTGTTCAAATGAGCTTCTATTTATAGGAAAAACTCTAACGCTCATCACCCTCCTCCAATGGTCATATTTTTCCTTGAATTTCAGACAGAACTATACACATGTCACTTGACCAATGGTTAGATATAAACAGATTGCACGATATCATTTCATAATAATAACATGTGTAAGGAAAATGAAGTAGCTTAACCAAATCTGAATTTCTAAAGTCTAAGGAAAAATAAAATTTGGAATCTATGGAAAAAAATAATTCAGAGTCTAATCATATAATCAAACTGATTCTATAGAAAATTGATATTTAGATTCCTTTTTACAAATAATTTGGAATTTTAATTATATAGATTCCAGAGTCCGAATTACAATGAATTCAGAGTCTGAATTTTAGAGAATTAGGAATCTGAATTCTGAGGAATTCTAAGTCTAAATTCTGAGGAATTTGGAGTCTGAATTTTGAGAAATTCAAAGTCTAAATTATGATGAATTCAGAGTCTAAATTATGAGGAATTCAGAATCTAAATTCTGAGCAATTCAGAGTCTAAATTATAAGGAATTTGGAATCTAAATTATAAGGAATTTAGAGTCTGAATTATGAAGAATTCGGAACCTGAATTTGGAAAAATTCAGAGTCTAAATTTTGAGGAATTTGGAATATGAATTTTAGAAAATTCAGAGTCTGAATTTCAGAAAATTCAAAATCTTAATTTCAGAGAATTCGGAATCTGAATTTCAGAAAATTTGGGATCTGAATTTTAGAGAATTCAGAATCTAAATTTCAGAGAATTCAGAATCCGAGTTTCAGAGAATTCGGAAACTGAATTTCAGAGAATTTGGAATCTGAATTTCAGAGAATTCGGAGTTTGATTTTTAGAGAATTTGTAGTCTGAAAACAGAACACTCTATATCTAAGGAATTTATAGGATTCCAAGGTTTTAGATACAAATCTAAATTTTTGACTTAGAAATAAAACGAGTTTGATTTAGAGAGACTATAAAATGATACAATGAAAATAAAGGTAAGGATAAAACTTTCCTTAGAGAAGGGAAACTTTCCTTAAGAAAATAATCCTTTGGGAAAAAATAATTTTCCTTAAGATAAAGTGTTTTTAATTTTCAAAACATAGAGGAATATAAAAGTCATAAGGAAACCTTATTGAATCAACAATCTCCACTTTTTTGGAAAGAACAAACAACCTTACGAAAAAGAATATCAGGACTAAGAATTTGCTTTATGAGATTTAAAAATAAAAACTTATCTCCCTTTACTTATGAATCATGATGAATACAACTAACTTCCCCTTAGGTTTTTAAATCCCTAAGGATTGTATTCTTTATTTCCTTAGAGAAATTTTACTTCTTCTTGCATACGAAAGACTTATTTAAGTAAACTCCCCCTTTCTTAAAATCCCCATTACTTAAGGCATTCTATTATTTACTTAGTATTATTTTTATCATTCCTTTCTCCCCCTTTGTGATTTTCAAAAATTAATAGAGATAATGAAAAAAAATATAGTGCCTAGAAGATTAGAACTATACAGCAAAACTAATAAAGCACAACAAGATTTTCATTAATATTGGAAAAATTGGTACAGTAAAAGGAATAGAAGAAAAGATTGGAATTATAAGAAAAAAATATTCATCCTTATTTTTCCTTTGGGATGATGTTCTTCACGATAGTTTTCATCTTCTTAATCTCCTTATGATCTTCTTCAAATCGCTTAAGCAACAGTTCCTGATCCTGAGTTTTCTTTTCTAGAGCCTTGATCTTTTCATCCTAAGACTTAAGGATTTCTACTTGAGACTTAAAAATCTCTTCTTTCTAACTAAAAATTTCATCAAACTCTATTATTATATCTATTTACCTCTTCAAATTCAAAGCAACTGAATTTAGTTTCCCATTGAGATCTTTTTCTTCCTGCTTCCCGGCTACTTGTTCTAGATTCAACTTCTCAGTAAAACTTTTTGTAAGATATTTCATCCTATAATCTACTCTATAAAAATAATCCTTTACTAAATCCTGAAATTCATCAATAATTATCATATATTCAATCATTTTCTTGGACCACTTTGTAATCCCCTTACAAGACCCTCTATGTGCATCATACCCGATATAGAAAGTTTTGAAATCAACCTCAAGCTTGATGAATTTTTCCATGATCATGCTTATGGATTATATCTTCTGATTAAAGGAGTGTTGGAGTAGCTGACACCTTGATTCATTACACAGAAATAGGGGAATGTTGTCTACTAATTTCTTTAGAGACTGCACAACAAAGTCCTGACCCATGGAAGATGATTCAGAATCTAATTTCCTTGTAGGTGAGGATTATTTTTCTACATCAACATACTTTCTTTTGGATGATCTACTAACATCCTTCTTAGATACCACAAAATATTTCTTAGGGGTCTCAACAATCACCTATTTTCATTTTTCTACTTTGGAAATAGTCTCCGCAACCTTTGGAGATTCATGCTCACTATCTGAGACTTGAATGATTTTATCTTCAACAACCTTTTCCTTATCATCATATACCTTAAGATAATCAGGTTGAATGAATTAGTGATTGTTTCTTTCATCATCATAATTTTTATTAACCTCTTCCTGACCCTCATCCTATTTTCCTTGAGAAACAATTTTAGCTGATTTAGCCTAGGAAGTCTGGATCAATAGTTTTTCAGAAGGGCTTTCCTTCTCATGATATTCTTAAACTTTCCTTATCACATCATCACTCCCATATCTTTCTTCCTATTATTCTTCTTCTACTTCCTCTAACTAGACTATCTCTTATTCTACTTTTGGTTTTGTAATTATGAATTTATTTTCCGAAGTCACTGGTACTGATTCTTATAGAAAAGACTCTGGTACCTGAATTTGTTCAGAAGCTTTCTCAGTATCCTTGAGAAGAGTTTGAACAATTTCTGTCTCAGACATTTTTTTTATTTTTCTTATTTTGTTTTTATTTCCTTTAATATTCCTCAGCAACCTTAATTTTCAATGCCTTTACCTTAGAAGGATCTAGGCCAAAGCTAGTATCTTCTTTCTTTTTATTCTTCTTTTCCTACCTCCACTTAGCTACAACTTCATCAGGAAAATATTTTTGCTTCTTTGTTTTTGGGGGTGCTGACTGGGTTTCCAGAATTAAAGGTTTTTCTATGACTTCTGGTTCTTTATGCTTTCTATTCTTCAGTGATTTCACTCCTTTGAGTCCAAGGCACTCTATATCTTTCTCCTTCTCAAAGCTTCATGATTCATCTAGTTGCTTGTGGGTGCAGAAAATGGCTTCCCCTTCATATGGAATTCCAATAATACTTGCAGCCATATTGAAGGATAGGGAATAGTTTTTCCCATAACTCTTGAATGAAAAATTATCTCTTCCATGTTAATTAAAAAAACTAATGTCTCATAGAACTCAACAAGTAACTGAGGGTAAACCGGATCCTGAGATTTCGTTTTGGCTACGCAAAGACTCCCCCATCTACTGAGCTTGATATTTTTCATAATCAGGGAATTATACTTATAGAAAAATATCTGATCAACTAACTTTTATATTAATATTTTCCACTATGTGATTTCCTTGGTAAAAGACATTTATTTCTAAGGAGAGTCTTCAAAAGAAATCTATAGTCTAAGAAAACTCTGAAAAGAGAAACGACCCTTTTGAAGAGAGTAAGAGCTTCAGGGCTGAAAACCTTGAAAACCAATGTGGGAAAAGAAATAGGGGGCCTTTATATAGATGTTTAAGTGACGATTAGAATTCCAGATATTATCCAATGGTTAAAAAAACACAATATGATCTGACGGTTGAGATGAAAACCTAATAAGGATTTGGTATGTTATGATCTTTTGAGGTTTTTATGGTAAAAAGTTGGATTTAAGTAAAGTGAATTCAAAAAAATTTCTTAAAACAAGATAAAAATACTAAAAATTAAAATATTCGATTACAAAAATTTAAGTAAGGAAACATACAATCCAAATTTCTAGGAAAATATTTAGTAAAGGTGAAAATTCTTATTGAAGAACTTTAGATTCTAGATAATTTTATTAAGGAAGGAAAATTTTGGAAAACAAAAAAATTTAGAAAGGAAAAAAAATGAGTTTCATAATTTTGAGTTCTAGAAAATTTTGATTAAAACTAAAATTTGGTTACCAAAAAAAATTATTAGAAAAAATTAGATTAATAAAATTTTGATTACAAAAAAATTGATTAAAGAAAAAAAAATTGGTAATCAAGAAAATGTACTCCCCCTATGAAAAGGAGTTTCTTAACGTAAGGAGATAGGTTTCAAAAAAAATTAATATGGAAGATTACCTTAAGGTTATCATTACTAAATTTTGTTTAATGTATTCAAATATATCAGAGGTTAAAGTTTTTTTGAAAATATTATCAAGTTGATCTTGCTCTCGGATAAATTGAAGAATGATATCTCCTTTCAGTGTGTGATCCCTAAGAAAGTGATGCCTAATATCTATGAGTTTTTCATGAGATTGATGTGTATGGTTTTTTCTTAGGGAAATGGAACTAGTGTTATCACAAAATATATATGTTTTGTTAAAACTCATGCCATAGTCTGTGAGTGTGTGTTTTATCCACAACACTTGAGCGCAACAACTTCCAGCTACTACATATTCAGCTTCAGCAGTGGAAAGTTCTATTGAGTGTTTCTTCTTGCATGATCAAGAAACTAATGAATCTACTAAGAAATTAAAAGTTCCATGTGTACTTTTCCTATCCATTCTACATCCACCAAAATCAGCATCCGAAAAACTTTTTAAAACAATATAATTTCCAGAAGTATAAAAAAGTCTTAAATCCATGGTTCCCTTTAAATAGCGAAAAATTATTTTCACTACTTTTAATGTGATTCATTTGGATTAGATTGATATCTTGCACATAATTATACTGAAAACATTAAGTCTGGACGACTACCTGTCAAGTATAGTAAACTTCCTATCATACCTCTAAATGTTGTTTAATCTATTAGTTTCTTAGCTTCATCAAGATCAAGAGAATTTGAGGTACCGATTGGAGTGCTTATACTTTTAGTTTTGTCATATAAATACTTTTTAAGAAGACCTTTAATATACTTATGTTGATATATATAAGTTACTTCTGGTTTTTGAGACATTTTAAAACCTAAGAAAAATGGTAACTTACCCATCATACTCATTTCAAACTTAGATTTCATTAGATTCACGAACGAATCAGTTAAATATTACTGAGTTAAACCAAATATAATGTCATCAATATAAATTTGAACAATCAATTTTTTTTATTATCTGTCTTTATAAAAAGAGTTGGATCAACAGTTCCCTTAACATAATTGTTTTGTAACAAAAATCATGTAAGTATATCATACCAAGCTATAGGGGCTTGTTTAACACTACTACCAAAACGAGCTTTATCAACACTCAAAACAGGCTTTATCAGCGCTAAAAAAGCGTTGTAAAGATCAGTGATGATAAAGGGGGGGGGGGGGGGTCCCCTTTATCAGTGCTAAAAAAGCGCTGATAAAGGGAGACTTTATCAGCCCTAAAAAGGTGCTGATAAAGGAACCCTTTATCAGTGCTAAAAAAGCACTGATAAATGTTTTTTTATCAGTGCTCTTTTAGCGCAGATAAAAGGCACCTTTATTATCACCTTTTTAGTGCTGATAAAGGTAGATTGTATCAATGCTTTTTTAGCGCTGATAAAGGCTTCCTTTATCAGTGCTAAAAAAGGGATGATAAATGCCCTTTCTTCTACAACAAAAAATTCTGCAGCAGCACACCCAAACAATACCTGCAAAAAATTCAGCATCTCAACAAGTAAGTATACACATACAAAATTAATACATAAATCATAAGCTAATTACACAAAGTATACCCATACAAAAAGTATACCCATACACCATTAACACATAATTCATAAGTTAATTAAATACATAAAGAATTCAATTCAGAATTCAGGGGGTTGGGGGAGCTATTCAGGGGTTTGGGGTGGCTATCCAAGGGGGGGTAGGGGTGTCTGGGGGGATGGGGGTGTCCGGGGGGATAGGGGTGTCCAGGGGGGGAGGTCCAGGAGGTTGGGGGGATGTCCAAGGAGGGTGGGGGTGTCCAGGGGGTGGGGGTGTCTAGGTGGTGGGGTAGTGTCTATGTAACACCCCAAGATTCCATGGTACGCTTCTCTTTGAATAATACAATAGCGTGTGTTGTACACAACTTCGAGTTCTAACACACACCACAACCAATCAAACTAGCCGTTATGAATAGTAATACCCACTTTTTGAAATTTTATAAATTTTATCTTTCAAATTTGACTTCATTTTTGGATTTGGAATATCAAAAATTAGCTTAGGGTGAATTTTTGATATTTTTCTGAAAACATTCAATTTTTGATGAATAGTGAGAAAAACACTGAGTTATAGTTTAAAACCGAATTTTTATTTAAATAATTATTTATTTTAATTAAATTTAATTAAGGTCAAAATAGATACATAATATCTATACAAGTTCAATGTAATTCATTGGAGTTAGTTTAGAATAATTTTAGATATATAAAAATTTTATTGAACTTTTCACCGTCTTTTACCCACCTCCTAGGAGAATTTGGAAATTCAAATAAAACTTAATTTTACCACTTCTGTGAGTGGAATTTATAAAAATACAAGAGACATGGTTAATATCAAGGAGTAAAATGTGGTTTAATAGGATAAAAATAATTTTTGGTGAATAGTAACTTTTTACTTTTATTTACCACTGTTAAAAGTAAATAGGGTAATTAAGGGTAAAAATGATATTAATATTACCATAACACATGTCCTAATTATATTGGAAAAGTTTATCTAGACCAAAAAAAACCTTAGGAATAAAATATTATCATTTAGGTCCACTTGGATTAGATTAGGACATTTATTATTATTTAATTCAAAGAAGAGATAAAATAGATAAAATCAAAATTTAATAACTAAAATATTTTTAATATAGGGTTATACATAAGATAAATTATATTATAAATATTAATTATAAAAATAAAAAGATTTCATAAATAATGGTATTTTATTTATAATTTTTAGACATTAAATAATTTAATTTATTTATGACACAATGGTGATGCAGTAATTACCTAATTAGTGAAATATTAAAATAATTGATATTATAAATACCCAAATAAATATAATTTGAGACTTTTAATGAATTACATGAATTTTATAGCTTAATATGACATGTTAGTATTGATTTAATTATGTTTGTTTGAAGTAATCATGCTGTTATAATTTTCAAAAAAATCAAATACCAAATAGTGTCAAAATTGAAATAAAAGAGTTTTTGAAACAAATTTTATATTATTAATTGATATTAAATTCCTAAAAATCTAAGTTTCGGCCAAAGGACTTATATCAGGATATTTTTATCATTAATGGACCACTTGGGGGTCTCTTGGATGTATATAGTAAGTTTATTAACTATATAATATAAAAATACAAAGTGACATGGTAAATGTCAAACTAATTAACTAAGAGTTAAAACTAAAAGATAAGGTTAGTATAGTGACCCATACCTGTCTAAAATATATTGGTTGAAAATATTTCGACCCATACCCACCTTAGACTTTGAATAATCCACTTTTGATCCTTTATAAACTGAATATGAATTTATTATAAATTAATACTTTAAGTTTTTCCTAAAGAGCCCCTCCTCCCCCTTATAAAAGGACACCACTTCTAACCAATTATTCACACCTTAAAAGCCTTTTGGTTCATCCAAACCCTTAAAAAATATTCTTTAAAATTCCCTCACTTCAACCTAGAGGCATTATTTTGATCATAAAGCCAACCTAATGATCCCTTTTGATCAAATCAAAAGGAAGAACCCGAAGAAGAGGTAATGTTTTTACCACCCTCTTTCAAGTTCCTTTCTTCTTCAACTTATTCTTTCTTTGTTATTTCCATTATAAAATAATAACTCCAGAATCTTAAATATATTGTGATTTTATTATAAATATGTTACAACCATATTCAGTATTCTATCCATCCTTTGAATGACATGTCACCATACGTGCGTACGTACGATTTACCATCTCCACGTTGTGGTGTAATTGTTGTTCAATACACTATTATTTGGATGGGTATAATAATGATGTGTAATTAATGTAAATAATAAATATAACATGATAATTATTCTGTATATATTATATACCATCCAATTATATATTATTTTAATATCAAAAGATTGATATTGTCGCTCGTGCGTACGTACGGACTACCGTCTCCACGAACGCGATGAGATCCATTCCACATCGTATCCATGGAAGTCTAATTCTCATTTTATGATTAAAAATAATGTTTAAGGACTTGATATCATTCAGGATATGAATAATATACAACCTATCCATAACAAACACGACTTATGTAACAAAACATATAAAAGAAAATGAGTAAGTTAACACCCGAAACGATGATAATACTAAGATATTATTAACAATGCAATGTTAAAAGATCATATATGATATCATAGTAATGTATATGATTCTTTTATAATTTGATAACAATTATCTCACCATTATACAAGAGGTTAACCTACCCTAAACCAAGGAAAAGTACAAGTTAAGGGTTTATTTCACAATCTCTTCATTATCCGAGGTTGTTTATACGTAATTATCTACTGGGACCTCTTTATCATCCACGTCTATGTTTCTTAAAAATTTATTTAAAATCAATATTAATATTTTATAGACTATGGGTTAAAGTCATTTTTACCCTTGTTTGATTTTTTATAATATGTTTATAAGGGAATCTTTTCATCGTTTTCCAAACAAGGTCCTTTTTAACCTTTTCGACAGAATTAAGGTAAGAATGTCTTTTCTAACATATACGGTGTGTGCGGATATTTTACGCCGTTATAAAATTGTCAAAGTTTCCCTTAAAATATTATAATAATATTTTTAAATTAAATGTTTTATTTTATAATTATGTGACTTTTAAATGATTTCAAAAAAAGAGATATTTCTCTCAAATAGTTTTGATTTCATCTATGTCAACATCCTTTGATGGATTTTAAGCTTATTTGAAGTTGATTTATTATGATACAAAACTTTCATATTGTATTGAAAGTTTTGTGATATGTTTGACTATGGCTGTGTTATTTTTATACCATTCATGGTTTACGGAGAAATTATTGACATTTCGTATGCTAGTTTTAATACGAATGTTTATGTTATGTTTAAACCTGTTCATATGAGGAATGAATTGGACTTAATAAGTGACGGGTGGATCCCGCTATAGCTCCTAGATGCATCATTAGGTCTCATGAGACAAACTAGTGTCTTGGAATGAGGCCTTGACAAAATCTTATTTGTAGTCTTGGCACGAGGCCTTGGCTACGTGGTTATGATAGTCTGACATTATGCATTCCATCATTATGAAAGTGGTTATTGATATTTTATGTGATAATTCGACTAGTAGAATATCCATGTGAATAATTAAAAGGAATTATTTCATTTTATTTTTTCCATATTATGCTAAAGTTCAAGTTTAAAAGGATTTTGTTTTATTTATACATTGCCTTAAATGTTTATGCTTATTTATTAAATTTTTCTCTATATTGTTATCCTTACTGTGCATCTGAGCTCACTCCTTTCTATGTTTTATTTTTCCCAGAATGTGAAGAAGTAATTTATTAATGACCTGCAGGGATAGTATGAGGGGATATGAGTGTGGACTATGGAGACTATGCTGTTGTAGTTTTCATTTTTATGATGTAATGTAAGACTTAAGAATATATCTAGTGTTTCCAAGGATACTAAACTAATCGGTCTTTTGAGATTTGATCTTTCTTGTGATCATGTTAATGTTATGTAATAATGCACCGACTCTGAGTAACTTGGGTTGGGGCGTTACAATTGGTATTAGAGGAAGTTTATTACAAACCTTGGAAGCTAGATTTAGATAAACTCTGATTAGAGCACATAGACCTAAAATGGACTTTGAGGATTAATATAGAAGAACTTCCTAGAATTTTGGTATTGTAGATATTTTGAGAGTTTTCTGAGCAATACATCCCTGTCTGGATACGAGCAGGTAGAGGTGGCTCTGGCACAGATGTACCTAGGGGTAAAACCAAAAAACACCGCTTTGAGCTAGACTTGAACGGGAACTGGTGCATGACAACGTGCCTTGCTGCACTCTTGGTTACGACACCACTAGGGGATATGATTAGGATAATTCTCATTTTCTTTACAAATCATTATGAAGGGTTTATGAGTATATACTTCCTCAAAGAAAACATTTTTTATGATTATGGATTATATCCATAAATAGTTCAATTTATGTTAAGTGTTTTACAAGTATGGAATTATGTATTTTGATTCATAAACTGATCTAGTGTATGCCACTATTTAGAAATGGCACCTAGTGGAAGAAATGGAAACTGTATCAATGCACTCACTCCATATAGGGATTGTCCTCTTTCTCAAGATAATTATAGTGGAGCTGTTTATGCAACTGGTGTTGATCAACTAATCACCATACTGGGAAAACTCACTCAGGTTATTAATAATAACCTTACCCATATAGAGCACCCTGATCTGCAGCGTGGAGGATCAATGTTATATCGCTTCATGAGGAAACAAACACCAACATTCAATGGGAGTAAAAATCCCTTATTAGCTGAGAAATAGATAAATTCCTTAGAGAAAATATTCCATGCCTTGGGGAGTAGTGAAAGGGAAAAAGTTATCATGGTAGTTTACCGCCTCACTGGAGATGCTGATCAGTGGTGGTCATTGATTCAAAACACAAAGGAAGATGATGAAGTATCAAATATCAAATGGAGGGAGTTCAAAGAGATTTTATTAGAAAAATACTTTCCTCGTGACCATCGAACAGATATGGAAAGGCAATTTCTGAGTCTGAGACAAAAGGAGGATGAGAATATCGCAAAGTATGAGGCTAACTTTACAAGGTTAGAGAGGCATGTAGCAGATTATATACATAACCCAAGGAGTAATATTGATCATTTCTTTGATGGGTTAAAACCATTTCTCCATCGAGAATTGGTCTCACAATCCTTCTCTTCATACGAAGATATTGTCTCGTGTGCTATCAAGACGGAAAAGGAATTCTCTAAGTCTTATGAATTTAAAGTAAAGAAAGAGAATAAGAGATCTTCTGATCAATCTGGGAATGGAAATAAGGGGAAGAAGGGAAAAGTTGAATATCAATCATGCATTAAATGTGGGAAGAAATACCCCGATATTTGCTTGAAGGGAATGGGTGTCTGTTACAAGTGTGGTGAAAAAGGCTACCAAGATCGTGATTGAAAAGGGAAGAATAAAGCTACTGATCTTCAGTGCTACAATTGTAGGGAGATGGAACATTATGAAAATGAATGTCCTAAGCATCAGGGGAACTTACCTCATAAAAGGACAAGGGATCAAGGCCAATCTTATACTATCACTACTGCTGAGGTAGAAGCTCTGAAAGATGTGGTGGAAGGTAATTTAATGGTTTCCTCAAGTTTAGCAAATGCTTTATTTGATTCTGGATCATCGAATTGTTTCATATCTTCCCAGTTTGCTAAGAAAATTAAATATTTCCAATTTGATTTAACAAGGAAGTTGTCAGTTAAAACTTCTAAGGGAAGTATCATTGCTACAAAGTTCTGTGGATCCATTCCCATTAGGTCATATAAATGTTCTTTATCTGCTGATCTCATCATCATACCCATGAATGAATTTGATATAATCCTCAGTATGGATTGGCTTTCAGACCATGATGTGAAAATTTATTGTAAGAATAATGAGGTTACAATTTTTGATGATGATGATAATGAACACCTTATCTTTAGAGCAGAATCATCACCACCTAATTCTTATCTATATCCACCCCCAGTAGCTCAAATAAATTCAATTATTGGGGAGGAAGAGAATGAAATGAATGTGGTTGAGGAAAGGAATGTTCAAATATAGGATGTACCTATTGTGAAAGAATATGTAGATGTTTTTCCGGAAGATTTACCTGGACATCCGCCAGAACGAGAAATTGAGTTTTCCATTGATTTAATGCCTGGTTCAAGGCCTATATCGAAGAACCCTTATTGAATGGACACTGTGGAATTAGTTTAACTAAAGAAACAACTAGAAGAATTCAGTAATAAGGGATTTATTCACCCTCGTGTTTCTCTATGGGGAGCCCCTGTCCTTTTTGTTAAGAAGAAAGATGGATCTATGAGGTTATGTATAGACTACAGGGAGATCAATGCTATAACAATAAAGAAAAAGTATCACATACCTCGCATTGATTATTTATTTGACCAACTGCATGGAGATAAATACTTTTCAAAGATTGAACTTAGATCTAGATACCATCAGTTGTGTGTGAAGAAGGAATACATTCTGAAGACAACATTTCGAACCAGGTACGAGCATTACGAGTTTACAGTAATGCCTTTTAGGATGACTAATGCACCCTCTATTTTCATGGATCTAATGAACAGAGTTTTCAAGGAATATCTTGATGATTTTTGGTGGTATTTATTGATGATATCTTGGTATATTCCAAATTCTACGAAGATCATGAAAATCACTTGTGCATTATCTTGAAGACTCTTAGAAGACATGAATTATATGGGAAGTTTAGCAAGTGTGAATTCTGGCTTGAGGAGATTTCTTTTCTTGGCCATATTGTCTCCAAATATGGAATCTATGTTTATCCCTCTAAGACCAAGGCAATCCAAGAATGGACAACACCAATGAGTATAACTAAGGTATGCAGTTTTATTGGTTTAGTAGGTTATTATCGACGTTTCGTCCAGAATTTTGCTCAGCTGGCTAACCCATTAACAAAGCTCACATGTAAAGGGGTTAAATTTGTTTGGAAAAAAGAGTGTGAAGAATTTTTTGAAGAACTTAAGAGAAGATTAGTCAATGCCCCTATATTGAATCTACCATCGGGGAATGATGGGTTCATTATTTATAGTGATGTATCGAAAAAAGGACTTGGTTGTGTCCTTATGCTGAATGATAGAGTTATTGACTATGAAACATGACAACTGAAAATTCATGAGCCAAACTATCCTACTCATTATCTTGAGTTAGATGCTATAATATTTTCTTTGAAGATATAGAGACACTATCTTTATGGTGAAAATTTGAGATTTATACTGATCACAAGAGTTTGAAGTATATTTTCTCACAGAAAGAACTCAACATGAGGCAAAGGAGATGACTTAAACTACTCAAGGATTATGATTGCATGATACACTACCACCTGGGGAAGGAAAATAATGTGGAAGATGCTTTGAGTAGAAAAGATCAGGGAGTTTTGAACAAGATGAGAATTGAGAGGGATCCTATTTTCATGGATCTAGTAAAGTTGGATATGGGAATAACCATGGAAGGTGAAACATCATTGATTTTTCAAATGGTTGCCAAACCATCTTTACTAGAAATGATAAAGAGTTCTCAGACTGATGATGAAGAATTTCAAAAGAATATTAAGGCTGTGAATGATGGGAGATTGAGTGACTTTGTGTGTGAAGATGGAATTTTGAAATTTGGGAGGATACTTTGTGTTCCCAATATAGCTGATCTAAAAAGGGAATTGTTGGAAGATGCTCATAGTTCCAATTTCTCTATACACCTTGGGAGCACCAAAATGTATATGGATTTGAAGGAACATTTTTGGTGGGACAACATGAAGAGGGAAATTGAAGATTTTGTGTCAAGATGTATGGTTTGTCAACAAGTTAAAGTTGTAAGGCAACAACCTGGAGGAGTCATGCAACCTCTTCCCATACCAGAGTGGAAATGGGATAATATCACAATGGACTTTGTCATGGGACTACCAAATACTCCTAAAAGGAATGATGCAATATGGGTCATTGCTGATCGTCTTACCAAATCAGCACATTTTATTTCTATAAGAGAATATCTACCACTTGAATGTCTAGCAAGGCTATATATTAATGAAGTTGTGAGACTTCATGGAGTACCCCTATCGATTGTTTCTGATCGTGATCCCCATTTTACTTCAAGATTCTGGAAGAGTCTTCAGAAGACCTTGGATACTGAACTTCGTTTGATCACTGCCTACCACCCTCAAACAGATGGACAATCAGAACGGACTATTAAAACCTTAGAATACATGTTGATATTATGCTCACTTGACTTTCAGGGTATGTGGGATCAATATTTACCTCTGGTAGAATTTTCCTATAACAATAGCTTTTATTCGAGTATTCAGATGGCACCATATGAAGCGTTATACGGAAAGAGATGTCACACACCAACCTATTGGGATGATGTTGGGGAAAGAAAACTCATAGGCCCAGAACTGGTAGAGGAAACGATGGAAAAGGTAAAGGTAATCCAAAACCACATCAAAGCAGCTCAAAGTAGGCAGAAGAGCTATGTTGACAACCGAAGGAAGGATTTGAAATTTCAGGTGGGAGATCATGTTTTCCTGAAGGTATCTCTATGGAAGGGAGTTATACGTTTCGGTAAGAAGGGTAAATTGAGTCCCAGGTACATCAGACCTTTCGAAATTCTAGAACAAATTGGGGTTGTAGCTTACCGTTTGGCAATGCCGCCAAGTATCTACAAAGTTCATGATGTGTTCCACGTATCACTGTTGAGAAAATACATGTCTGACCCAATGCATGTACTCACTTATGAGGAATTAGAACTGGAACCTGATATGTCTTATTATGAAGAGACCGTCAGGATTCTTGATACCAGAGAACAAGTGCTGAGAAACCAGACGACTCGTCTGGTAAAAGTTCTATGGAGAAACCATAAGATGAAAGAGGCAACATGGGAACCCAAGGAACTTATGATGAAGAACCAACCGAGTGTTTTTATGCAGTAATATTCTAGAAATTTCTAGGATGAAATTATTTTAAGGAGGGGAGAATGTAACACCCCAAGCTTCCATGATACACTTCTCTTTGAATAATATAGTAGCGTGTGTTGTATGCAACTTCGAGTTCTAACACACACCACAACCAATCAAACTAGCTGTTATGAATAGTAATACCCACTTTTTGAAATTTTATAAATTTTATCTTTAAAAATAGACTTCATTTTTGGATTCAGAATATCGAAATTATCTTAGGGTGATTTTTTGGTATTTTTCTGAAAACATTCAAGTTTTGATGAATAGTGAGAAAAACAATGAGTTATAGTTTAAAACCGAATTTTTATTTAAATAATTATTTATTTTATTTAAATTTAATTAAGGTCAAAATAGATAAATAATACTTATATAAGTTCAATGTAATTCATTGGAGTTATTTTAGAATAATTTTAGATATATAAGAATTTTATTGAACTTTTCACCGTCTTTTACCCACCTTCTAGGAGAATTTGGAAATTCACATAAAACTTAATTTTACCGCTTATGTGAGTGGAATTTCAAAAATACTAGAGACACGGTTAATATAAAGGAGTAAAATGTGGTTCAATAAGATAAAAATAATTTTCGGTGAATAGTAACTTTTTACTTTTATTTACCACGGTTAAAAGTAAATAGGGTAATTAAGGGTAAAAAGATATTAATATTACCCTAACACATGTCCTAATTCTATTTTACAAGTGTATATCGACCAAAAACAACCTTAGGAATAAAATATTATCATTTAGGTCCACTTGGATTAGATTAGGACATTTATTATTATTTAATTCAAAGAAGAGTTAAAAGAGATAAAATCAAAGTTTAATAACTAAAACATTTTTAAGATAGGGTTATACATAAGATAAATTAGATTATAAATATTCAATAGAAATATAAAAATATTTCCTACATAATGGTATTTTATTTATAATTTTTAGACATTAAATAATTTAATTTATTTATGACACAATGGTGATGCAGTAATTACCTAATTAGTGAAATATTAAAATAATTGATATTATAAATACCCAAATAAATATAATTTGAGACTTTTAATGAATTAAAATAATTTTATAGCTTAATATGACATGTTAGTATTGATTTAATTATGTTTTTTTGAAGTAATAATTCTGTTATTATTTTCACAAAAATCAAATACCAAATAGTGTCAAAAGTGACATAAAAGAGTTTTTAAAACAAATATTATATTATTAATTGATATTAAATTCCTAAAAATATAAGGTTAGGAAAAATGACTTATATAATGATATTTTTATCATTAATATACCACTTGGGGGTCTCTTGGATGTATATATTAAGTTTATTAACTATATAATATAAAAATACAAAGTGACATGGTAAATGTCAAACTAATTAACTAAGAGTTAAAACTAAAAGATAAGGTTAATATAGCGACCCATACCTATCTAAAATCTATTGGTTGAAAGTATTTAGACCCATACCCACCTTATACTTTTAATAATCCACTTTTGTGCCTGTAGAAACCGAATATGAATTTATTATAAATTAATACTTTAAGTTTTTCATAAAGAGCCCCTCCTCCCCCTTATAAAAGGACACCACTTCTAACCAATTCTTCACACCTTCAAATCCTTTTGTTTAGGACAAACCCTGAAAAAATATTCTCTCAACTTACCTCACTTCAACCTAGAGGCCTTATTTTGATCGTAAAGCTAACCTAAGGATCCCTTTTGATCAAATCAAAAGGAAGAACCCAAAGAAGAGGTAATGTTTTCACCACCCTCTTTCAAGTTCCTTTTTTCTTCAAATTCTTATTTATTTGTTATTTCAATTATAAAATAATAACTCCAGTATATTATATATATTCTTATGTTATTATAAATATGGTACAACCATATTCAGTATTCTATCCATCCTTTGAATGACATGTCACCATACGTGTGTACGTACGGCTTACCATCTCCACGCCGTGGTGTAATTGTTATTCAATACAATATTATTTGGATGGGTATAATAATGATGTGTAATTAATGTAAATAATAAATATAACATGATAATTATTCGGTATATATGATTTTCCATCCAATTATATATTATTTTAATATCAAAAGAATGATATTGTCGCTCGTGCCTACGTACGGACTACCTTCTCCACGAACGCAATGAGATCCATTCCACATCGTATCCATGCAAGTCTAATTCTCATTTGATGATTAAAAATAATTTTTAAGGACTTGATATCATTCTGGATATGAATAATATACAACCTATCCATAAAAAACACGGATTATGTAACAAAACATATAAAAGAAAACGAGTAAGTTAACACCAGAAACGACGATAATACTAAGATATTATTAACAATGTAATGTTAAAAGATCATATATGTTATCATATTAATGTATATGATTAGTTTATAATTTAATAACAATTATCTCAACATTATACAGAAGGTTAACCTACCCTCAACCAAGGAAAAGTACAAGGTAAGGGTTTATTTCACAATTTCTTCATTATCTGAGGTTGTTTATACGTAATTATCTACTGGGACCTCTTTATCATCCACATCCATGTTTCTTAAAAATGTATTTAAAATCATTATTACTATTTTATAGACATTGGGTTAAAGTCATTTTTACCCTTGTTTGAATTTTTATAATATGTTTATAATGGAATATTTCCATCATTTTCCAAACAAGGTCCTTTTTAACCTTTTCGACAGAATTAAGGTAAGAATGTTTTTTTTAACTTATACGGCGTGTGCGGATATTTTATGCCGTTATAAAATCGTTGAAGTTTCCCTTACAATCTTATAAGAATATTTTCAAAGTAAATGTTTTATTTTATAATTATGTGACTTTTAAATGATTTCAAAAAAAGAGATATTTCTCTCAAATAGTTTTGATTCCATCTATGTCAACATCCTTTGATGGATTTTAAGCTTATTTAAAGTTGATTTATTATGATACAAAACTTAAATATTGTATTGAAAGTTTTGTGACATGTTGGACTATGGATGTGTTATTTTTATACCATTCATGGTTTATGGAGAAAGTATTGACATTTCATATGCTAGTTTTAATACGAATGTTTATGTTATGTTTAAACCTGTTCATATGAGGAATGCATTGGACTTAATAAGTGATGGGTGGAACCCTCTATAGATCCTCGATACATCGGTAGGTCTCATGAGACAAACTAGTTTCTTGGCACGAGGCCTTGAAAAAATATTATTTATATTCTTGGCACGAGGCCTTAGCTATGTGGTTATGATAGTCTGGCATTATGCATTCCATCATTATGAAAGTGGTTATTGATATTGCATGTGATAATTCAACTAGTATAATATCTATGTGAATAAGTAAATGGAATTATTTCATTTTATTTTTTCCATATTATGCTGAAGTTCAAGTTTAAAAGGCTTTTGTTTTAGTTATACATTGCCTTAAATGTTTATGCTTATTTATGAAAGTTTCCTCTATATTGTTATCCTTACTGGGCATCTGAGTTCACCCCTTTCTATGTTTTATTTTTCCCAGGATGTGAAGAAGTAATTTATGAATGACCTGCAGGGATAGTATGAGGGGATATGGGTGTGGAATATGGAGACTATGTTGTTTTATTTTTCATTTTTATGATGTAATGTAAGACTTATGAATATATCTAGTGTTTCCAAGGCTACAAAACTAATTGGTCTTTCGATATTTGATCTTTCTTGTGATCATGCCAATGTTATGTAATAATGCACCGACTCTGGGTAACTGAGGTCGGGGAATTATAGTCTAGGAGGGGGGTGTCCAGGTGGGGGGGGGGGCTTTCCAGGGGGTTGTGGTGTCCGGGGGGTGGGGGCGATCCATGGGGTTGGTGGGGCTGTCCAAGGGGGATGGGATGGTGTTCGGGAGGGTAGGATGGGGGTGTCCAGGGGGATATGGGTTTCAAGGGGGTGGGGTGTATAGGGGGGTGGGGGCGGTCTAGGAGGTTGTGGGGATGTCCAAGGTGGGTGGGGTGGTGTCCAAGGAGGGGGTGTCTAGGTGGGGGGGGATGTCTATGGGGTGTCCAGGGGGTGGGCTGGTGTTTAGGGTGTCGGGGGGGGGGGGGGATTTCTAGGGGGTGGGGGTGTCCGGGGGGTGGGGGTGGTCTAGGGGGTTGGTGGGGCTGTCCAAGGGAGGTGGGGTGGTGTCCAGGAGGGTGGGATGGGGGTGTCTGGAGGGATAGGGGTTTCCAGGGGGTGGGGGTGTCTAGGGGGTGGGGGGAATTCCAAGAGGTTGGGGGTTTTCCAAGGGGGGTGGGGTGGTGTCCAAGGAGGTGGGGGGTATATAGGTGGGAAGGGTATCTATCTGGTGTCCAGGGGGGTGGGATGGTGTCTAGGGTGTCGGGGGGGGGGGGGGGGGGGGGGCTTTCTAGGGGGTGGGGGTGTCCGGGGGGCGGGGGCGGTCTAGGGGGTTGGTGGGGATGTCTAAGGGGGGTGGGGTGGTGTCCAGAAGGGTGGGATGGGGTATCTGGGGGGATAGGGGTGTCCAGGGGTGGGGTGTCCAGGGGGTGGGGGGCATTCCAAGAGGTTGGGGGCTGTGCATGGGGGTGGGGTAGTGTCCAAGGGGGGGTCCAGGTGGTGGAGGGGGGGGGGGGGCTGTCTATGGGGTGTCCAGGGGGGTGGGATGGTGTCCAGGGTGTCAGGGGGAGGGGGGGGGGCTTTCCAGTGGGTGGGGGTGTCCGGGGGGTGGGGGCGGTCCAGGGGGTTGGTGGGGTTGTCCAAGGGGGGTGGGATGGTGTCCTGGAGGGTGGGGTGGCCGTCCATGGGTGGGGGTATCCAGGTGGTGGGGTGGTGTCTAGTAGGGGTGGAGGTGCCATCCAGGGGGGGTGTTGGTTGTCCAGGGGGTGTCCAGGGGGGAGGGGGGGGGGGGCTGTATGAGACGGGGGAGGTGGGGGTTGTCCATGGGAGTGTCTAGGGGGTGGGGGTGTCTAGGGGGTTGAGGGGGATTTCTAGGGGGTGGGGGTGTACAGGGGGTGGGTTGGTGTTCAGGGGGGGTGGTGGCGGTCCAGGGGGTTGGTGGGACTGTCCAAGGGGGGTGGAGTGGTATCCAGGGGGTGGGGGTGGCTGTCCATGGGGGTGGGGGTGTCCAGGTGGTGGGGTGGTGTCTAGGGGGTGCGGGCATCCAGGGGTTGGGGGGGCCACACCATGACTCAGATTGAGATGGGGTTGACTCATACATATCTCAAAGGACCCATGGATCATTCTCCTAAAGGATCAATACAATCCGATTGCGTTTGGTCAGATTTGCGTACGTCAATTGTTGTTTTCACTTAAAAATTGTGTCCATTTTAAACAAAAGAGAGACTCTTTGAGTGATACCATTCACACCATGCCTCATATTGAGGAAGGTTTGACTCTCAAATGTCACAAAGGAACCATGTATCATTCTCCTAAAGTATCAACACAATCCAAATGCGTCTGGTCATATTTTCGTAAGTCAGTTGTTGTTTTCACTTAAAATTGTATTAATTTTAAACAAAAGAGAGATACTTTGAGTGATACCGGCCACACCGTACCTTGGATTGAGATGGATTTGAATTTTACACATCAAAAAAGACCCATGTATCATTATCCTAAAGTATCAACACAATCCGAATGCATTTGGTCAGATTTTCATAGGTCAGTTGTTGTTTTCACTTAAAATTGTGTCCATTTTAAACAGAAGATAGACACTTTGAGTGATACCGGCCACATTGTGCCTTGTATTGAGGCGGGGTTTACTCATACATGTCCCCAACGCACCCATGGATAGTTAAACTAAAGGATAAACACAATAAAAATGCGTTTGGTCAGATTTCCGTACGCCAGTTGTTGTTTTCACTTAAAAATCTGTCCATTTTAAACAAAAGAGTGACCCTTTGAGTGATACCGGCCACAACGCACCTCAGATTTAGGTGGGGTTGAATCTTAAATGTCACAAAGGACCCATGGATCATTCTCCTAAAGTATAAACACAATCCAAATGATTTTTTTGGATTTTCGTAGGTCAGTTGTTGTTTTCACTTAAAATTGTGTCCATTTTAAATAAAAGAGAGACACTTTGAGTGATAACGGCCACACTGTACCTCATATTGAGGCGGGGTTGACTGATACACATCACAAAACACCCATGTATTGTTCTCATAAAGTATAAACATAGTCCGAATTCATTTTTTCAGATTTCCGTAGGTCAGTTGTTGTTTTCACTTAAAATTATGTCCATTTTAAACAAAAGACAGACACTTTGAGTGATACCGGCCACACCGTGCCTCATATTGAGGCGGGGTTAACTTGTAAAAATCAAAAAGGATCCATGGATCATTCTAATAAAGTATCAACACAATCTGAATGTGTTTGTTCATATTTGTGTACATCAGTTGTTGTTTTCACTTAAAATTGTGTCCATTTTAAACAAAAGAGAGACCCTTTGAGTGATACCAGTCACACCATGCCTTGGATTGAGGTAGGGTTGACTCATAGACGTCAAAAATGACCTATGGATCATTCTAATAAAGTATCAACACAATCTGAATGCGTTTGGTAGGATTTTCGTAGGTTAGTTATTGTTTTCACTTAAAATTGTGTCCATCTTAAACAAAAGAGCGACACTTTGAGTGATACCGGCCACATTGTGCCTCGTATTGAGGCGGGTTTGACTCATACATGTCACAAAAGACCCATGGATTGTTATACTAATGTATCAACACAATACTAATGCATTTGGTTGGATTTTCTTAGGTCAGTTATTGTTTTCACTTAAAATTGTGTCCATTTTAAACAAAAGACAGACACTTTGAGTGATACTGACCACACCGTGACTCGGATTGAGGCGGGGTTTACTCATACATGTCCCCAACGCACCCATGGATTGTTATCCAAAAGTATAAACACAATCCAAATGAATTTGGTCAGATTTACGTAGGTCAGTTGTTGTTTTCACTTAAAAATTTGTCCATTTTAAACAAAAGAGAGACCCTTTGAGTGATACCGGCCACACCGTGCCTCAGATTGAGGCAGGGTTGATTCTTAAATGTCAAAATGGATCCATGTATTGTTCTACAAAAATATTAACACAATAAGAATGCGTTTGGTTGGATTTTCGTAGGTCATTTGTTGTTTTCACTTAAAATTGTGTCCATTTTAAACAAAAGAGAGACATTTTGAGTGATACCGGACACACCACGTCTCAGATTAAAGAAGGGTTTACTCTTACACGTCACAAAAAACCTAGGGATATTTCTCCTAAAGGATCAACACAATCCGAATGCATTTGGTTAGATTTCCGTAGGTCATTTGTTGTTTTCACTTAAAATTATGTCCATTTTAAACAAAAGACAGACACTTTGAGTGATACTGGCCACACCATGCCTCATAATGAGGAGGGGTTAACTCTTACACATCAAAAAGGATCCATGAATCATTATACTAAAGGATCAACATAATGGTAATGTGTTTGGTTGGATTTGTGTACGTCAGTTTCTGTTTTCATTTAAAATTGTGTCCATTTTAAACAAAACACAGACCCTTTGAGTGATACCGGCCACACTGTGCCTCGGATTGAGTCAGGGTCGACTCGTACATGTCAAAAATGACCCATGTATCATTATACCAAATAATCAACACAATAAGAATGTGTTTGGTTAGCTTTTCGTAGGTCAGTTGTTGTTTTCACTTAAAATTATGTCTATTTTAAACAAAAGAGAGATGCTTTGAGTGATATCGGCCACACCGTGCCTCGGATTGAGGCAGGGTTGACTCGTATATGTCCCCAACTCACCCATGAATCGTTATCCTAAATTATCAACATAATATGAATGTGTTTTGTTGGATTTTCATACGTCAATTGTTGTTTTCACTTAAAAATCTGTCCATTTCAAACAAAAGAGAGACCCTTTGAGTGATACCGGCCACACCGTGCCTCATATTGAGGAGGGGTTGACTCTTACACATCAAAAAGGACCAATGGATCGTTATACTAAAGGATAAACACAATACAAATGTGTTTGGTCATATTTCCGTACGTCACTTGTTGTTTTCACTTAAAAATCTGTCCATTTTAAACAAAAGAGAGACCCTTTGAGTGATACCAGCCACACCGTGCCTCAGATTGAGGCGGGGTTGACTCCTACATGTCAAAAAGGACCCATGTATTATTATCTTAAAGGATCAACACAATCCTAATGTGTTTGGTCGTATTTTCATAGGTCAGTTGTTGTTTTCACTTAAAATTGTTTCTATTTTAAACTAAAGAGAGACACTTTTGAGTGATACCAACCACTTAGTGCCTCGGATTGAAGCGGGGTTGAATCGTACACGTCAAAAAGGACTCATGGATCATTCTCCTAAAGGATCAACACAATCCTAATGCGTTTGGTCAGATTTCCGTAGGTCAGTTGTTGTTTTCACTTAAAATTGTGTCCATTTTAAACAAAAGAGAGACACTTTGAGTGATACCGGCCAAACTGTGCCTCTAATTGAGGTGGGGTTAACTCGTACACATCCCCAACGCACCCATGGATCATTATTATAAATGATCAACACAATCCGAATGCATTAGGTCAGATTTCCGTACATCATTTGTTGTTTTCACTTAAAAATATGTTCATTTTAAACAAACGAGAAACACTTTGAGTGGTTCATCATTATTTCATGTTACTAGTGCATATAATCTGTTAAAATGGGAAAATGAATCATTGGAGAAAGGATGTTTTATTTAATAACAATTAAAATTTTCCTATGAACATTTACATACAACAATGTTTCATCTTTTGATCCCCTTAACCCCTCTCAAAAATGACCTCCAATTATACACATCCCCAAGTCAGATCTTTATGCTATTTGTGTACAATCTGCCATCAGTTGTGTGTCCCACTCATTTCTGAACAAATCTATATCATCTTGTGAGTATGAGTATTTTTAGCAGTCAGAGTAGTACTAAAAAATATAAAAATAAATAATTAATAAATAAATTAAATGAAATAGTAGTTGTTTTTAAAAATACCTCTTTAGGGATGCTAGTTTGTTGATAAAAAATGATCTATTTCATAAATTTACAAATATAATAGTCGCAATCATTATCATTTGTTTGTTTTGGACACTGCAAAAAAATTGATCATTAGGAGAATAAGTAACTTGTGTTGAGATGTGTTTGGATAGTGAAATTTTATTATATATACCCTAATATTTGTCCAGATGTAGTACTTGCTCGCCTCCTTATGCTTATCCCTTGTCCTCATTCCTTTTTTTAGAAGATAATGATACACCGCCCTATCATAATATAATCCTCAGTAAAATATAATATAAATTATATTACTTGATGTTTAGACCTAAAATGTTGGATGTAGTGTCTTACAGATTCATAAACTCCATCATGTGTGGTCGGTTTGATGTATATCCTTGCTTTGAATCCAAAAAGTAAATCTTTGGAGTATCACTACTATAAAAATAACCTATAGCCATGGACCTATAGCCATGGTTTAGTTGGTCCGTGGCTATAGGTTAAGATATAGCCACAATTATTAGAAAACCGTAGTTTTAGAATAGATAAAGCCACGGTAAAATAGATCCCGTAGAAACAGTGATTCCTCCCTCATCGCAACTCATCTCCCTCATCATGACTCATCTCCCACCTGAAATCCCCTCCCTCATTCGACTCATCTCATCTCCCACCCATAATCCCCTCCCTCACCGCGACTCATCTCCCACCCTCGAAACCATCCTCCCTCATCATCGAACGATCGATTCTCCCTCGGCCGATCCTCGCTGGATTCTCCATTTGGTTCCTCCATCCCTCGCGCAATCCCTCCCATCCCCTTCATCGCGCGTCCTTCTCCTCCACTACCTTCATCTAGAGTTCCTCCTCCAATCGGTGCATCGGCCGAACCGACACCTTCTATGAGTGGGATCCATGTGAGTTGACCCCTACACTTTATGTGAAGATTACTGCAGTTACTCCTTCACGAAAGCTGCTTTCCAAAGAAATTCATACTATATCCAGTGATCGTTCGGCCATACCACTATAGTCGATGGTGATTTTCAAGGTTATTCCCCCTACTACGAATGTTTCAATTGCTAAAAATACATTTATTTCAGATTAATAACTGTGTTCAGGTTTTTCTGTATAGGTATTTCTTTTCCAGTATTACTCACACTACTATTCAATTCCTAGGGTTTGAATGAGTAAGTATTCTGAATTAAACCTTATTGTATTTTGTTTACACATAGTTCAATAATTCTCTTACTGTTTTGTGTATACATATTAAGGAGAAAAAATTATTGCATTTTTTGTTTAGATTTGTTATTGATCATATTACTATATTTATATACTGAGTGTATTTTTCGCCAACAACAACCACTTATGTTGGTGATTTCCACTGTTTTCTAGTATTACTGATCATAGATATCAATACCTTTTTGTTGCAGTAGCTCATCATAACAAATATTTCTATGATATATTCTAATTTTATACCCATGAAAGTGATTCATTATTCATTAATTAATCAATTTGAAATGTACTCACTGATTCTGATTATCATGGGTCCAAATTTTTCTCTCATGAAAACGATCTACAGTTCCATTTATTTTCTTATTGTGAATGGTATTTATGGAAACATTAATTTATGTCCCGATGAACATATAATTTCATTCCCATTGTCTTCTAAATTTCCTAGTCTCTTAATGCTAAAGGATTTAAGGAGTTGGCCTTCAATTGCGCCATTAGCATCATATGGAAGATGGAGAGAGCATCCCAAAGATAGGTTCATGAGCTTTATCCATGCAAGCAAAGTTGAGGACGTGATAATTACTGGTGAGTACACACAGAATCCCTGAACTTGAAATTGCCTTAAGATCAAATAATGTTAGGAAAGCATTTTATTCTCATCTTTGATCTGTATTTGGACAAGATATCTTCACTACACCATAAAGGAATAAATCCAACCCAATGTATGATTCTTTGGGGTGGGGTTTAGGGTAAATAAATATATTCAAGTATCACTTAACCCTAACCTTGAATTTTAGTCAACTTTTTGGTGGGTATCATCATCACCCCTTCTATATGGTGTGTTATTCATGAAGAAGGGTGCATCTTGTACACTTAGTTAAGGCTGAGTGATAGAGTGAAAAAAATAAGCGATGTTTGTTCAATTTCTCAAACTGTTAATCACAAGAAATAAGTGTTGTAAAAAGTTTCAGATTTGTTCTCAAACAGAGCCTTAAATAAGCGACACAGAAATATTTTTCAGTAAGTAATCTAGAAATACTTATAAAAAAGCATGTATCATAGGTGATAAGTGATGGAAGTTCATTTAAATAAGTTTTAACAAACTCAATTTAAATGGGATGTCATATATTTGATTTGAACACATGATGATGCATGAAAAATGTGTTCTTGTCATATCTTTCACCTCCCCCCTCTCCTCCCAGATTTAGGTTAATTACCTTTTTGAGTTTTAGGTGAGAATGGGACAATTGATGGATAGGAAGATGATGTTTGGTGGAAAATATGGAGGCAAAGAACATTGCAATTCACTAGACCTCATCTTATTGAATTCATGCATTCTCAAGACATCGTCATTTCATATGTGACATTTCGGAAATAAATGATGAAAATCATCTTGGGGATTCATATAGATCAAGAAAATTGAGGTAATATGAATATCAAATAAATAAATTTGATCATCCATAGGAATAATGTTTTTCCATATCGTCCATATTAAAATAAATTTTGATGACATGATGAAATTCTTTCTAAACTTTTTAAGCTAGCTAGGTGAAAGGAATTTTTCCAGCTATAACTCCAAAGAATTTAGCAATTTTATTCCTCCTGGAAACATGCATGTCCTTGCTACAATAAAGCTTAGATTTCCTCTAACTAATGGATTGTCTTGAGATAGATTCATAATGCTCAAAAATCCCCTTGATGAAATAAAGTGATCGGTCATTATTTTGACAAAAAATGAGAATTTCATCAACATAAATTAAGTGGGTGGGTGCTCTTATCTTTCTAGTGGCCTTAACTGGTGATAGATCCCCATAATCTGTAGCTTTTAGGAGGCATTTTATATGTTAATCCCTAATAATTCCAAATAAAAAAGTTGAGGGAGGATCCCCCTATCTCACCCATTGGGTATGACAGAAGTATCTTTTGTGAGACCCACTAATAATGAAAGAGAGTCTTAATTTGTAGATAAGGTCTTGAATAAGCTTAATAAATATGGTTGAGAAACCAAAAGTGTCTAGGAACTTAAAAAGTGAAATCCTTGCTAAGAGTGTCAAAATATTTAGAGATGTCAATATTTAAATCAATATTTATAGGCTTGTATCTCCTCTATAATATATTCACACATTCAGAGTTAGTATATAAATAATACTTCACTTCCATGTATAAGAACCAACTAATTTAGAGAAACAATGGAACTTACAATATCCCCCAAACTTATAATAGTCACCTTACTGATGAGCTTATGAAGATTATTTTTCACAATGATAGGCTTATAGTCTCCAACATCAAGGTAATGTTCAACATTTGGAATGATGGTTATTAATTGAGAGTTGTTACCTAAAGGAAGAAATTCTAGTCTAAAAAATTATTGAACAACCTGTACAAGTTCCAAACGAGACACATCCCAAAATTGAATTAAGAAGTGATTAGAGAATCTATCCAGTTTAGCTGCACTATCCTTATTATGAGATAAAAGTACCTATTTAATTTCATCCTTAGTAGGTAAGGTAGTGAGAAAGGAATTCTTACTCAAGACTTGAAATATTAAATAGAGGTTCAAAGTGACTGAACAAGGCATTGGATATACTCCCCTAATTATTAAGAGTCTCTCTATTCACCTTAATGATGGTGAACTTTTTTATATTCCTTATTTTCTTATTCATGATGTGAAAAAATTGAGTGTTTCTGTCACCCTATTTGAACCATATTAAATGAATATACTTTATAAGAATCCTCTTATGTGTAATAATGAGCTCGTTAATCTCAAATTTCAGCATAAATTCCTCAGATGAGGGGGTATCAAGGTTAGAAGAACTATTTTGACATTTCAAAATATCATCCACAAACTACTTGATTTACTCATTAAATTTGGTGAATTTATCCCTGGTCTATCCTTTTATAGAATATTTAGTATCTTTAAGATTTAACATGAGCCTTTAGAAAGAATTTCCTTCAAATCTCCTCATCCATTTCTATTGTAAAATTTTACTGCATTCCTTAAAATGGATCCAAGCATTACTGAATTTAAAAGGGATAGCATGTATAATTTCATTAGTGGATAAACACAGTAGAAGTGGGTGGTGATCTGAGTAAACATTGTGAAGATCTATAAAGGATAAGATAGAATCCATATCAAGGCCATTAAGGTAAATAAAGGCCTTATCAATCCTACTAGACTGCCTTTTATTAACAGTGTATCTGGTCCAGGTGAACTCAGCTCCTTAAGAATAAATTTCAAAAAAGAGTCCATGATTAATTAATCTATAAAAGTTTATGGCTATGACATGAAAAAAATTATATAGCTTTATTTCATCAAGACTAATAATTGAATTAAATTCCCCTAACAGTAACTAATTACAAGATGGAGGCACTACTGCAGAGAATACTTTTGGGAAGACTGTCATTACTAATTTTTTATCGGATTGATTGTTCATTTTTGTCACCCCCTTTTTTAAAATTATTTATTATGCCTCTAGATTCCATGCATTATTTCTTTTTTCACCATTGGTGTTGCAACTTTTTTTATGATGGTTTGGTTCTATGCATACAACATTAGCGGCAATCCATGCTATCATTTTTGGAAATTGTTTCTCAAGATGGTCGAATTGATTGTAGTCTAACAATATAGAACTTTATTATTTTTTGGTTGCTCTAAATTCCAAAATATATATCCTATATTATACCCTTCTCCTTTTCTCTAGGTAAGTTTCTTTGATCATTAGTACATTCTGAGAAAGTTTTATAGCACTTCTTATTTTGTTTTTCAAATTTTTCTCATGTGGATCGCTCTTTGGTTCTTCCAATTTTGGCATCTGGCTTCCATATGGATCTTGAGTTGGTTAGTAATACTTCTTCCATATTCAATTATCAAAGAGTTAAATGAGTTTTTCATGTTATTTTAAAACCATACGTTTGAAATCGTAGCCATGTAGCTTCTCACATATTACAACCACTCACTAGTTGAAAACTCATGTAACATCAGTGGCCTTTTCTGGGAGATCATATTTCTTCTCTTCATTGTCTAATTCTTATGCAAAGTTAGATTATTCTGTTGTTTCTGATGCATACATTGATCTCTTGACAATTTAATTATCAAATTCCTTACTTGGTATAGATGCCAATGATCCTCCTAAAACATTGGAAACCATGAAATTTATTGGTTCCATATTTTTCAATGTAAGAACTATCTTTCATAAAAAAATGATATATGTGCTTTTACATGGAGAAGAAAACTTCTGTTTCATTTGAGCATTGTTACAGATAGATGCCTTGGAAGATGACAATGATGGTTTATCATTCATTCCAATGATCCAATTTTTTGAATTGATGGATGAGTTCTCGTGTCATCTATTTTATTTACTTCTACACTTGGAACCAAACAGTGTTATGTAAGTGTTTATGCCTCTTTTTTTCTGTCCCTTTCTTCAATCATTCATGTATTATTCTAATATTTAGTTATGAATTGTCTAGTTATTAAGTATTTTATGGTATTGCATAAGTTAAGGGCTACACTCTTCATCAGTTTTAGGAACGTTCCTGATTGAGGATGGTCCCTATTATTTTTTCATGCTGAAAATCCTGCTTGGGAAGCTCTCTCAAAGTCTCTATAGTCAGGTATGTCCTGTAATTGAAGGTTGTTCAATCTAGTAGCTTCAAGAATCCATTTTTCTTCATTTTTTAAGATGATTTAATCTTTGGAAAATCTGTATAATTACCTAAAGCATGTAAAATGTTTCCTTTTTTCTGTCTATAGTTGACACACTGATCACATATATATAAGAAGTTGTTATATCTCATTTCTTTTCCCACTATTTTCTTATAGGTGGTTTATTATGATATGACTGGTTCTATCCACCACCATCGAAGATAATGAGTTCAAGATTTGGGTAAGGTTTATTCCATTTTTATTCTTTGGCCCAATTAAATTAGGGATTTTTTGATTTTTGGGTTCCTTATATTTTTGTTGTGTGTTTTGGATTTCATTGAGGTGGATTTGAGTCGCCGTTGACGAAGGATTACATGTGTATGCATAGGTAGGCATATGCATATATAAGTCCCACCTTTATATATATTCACTCATGGCAGTATGAATATATATATTGGTTCTATGTGCGTTTGTATATAGATATGAAAAATGCATACGCGTGTAAGTGTAAAGGGGTATATGCAAGTATAAACATATATCTTAGGACCCCCTTGTGCATATTTGGCCATGACAATATGTACACAGGGGCTAGGTGTCCTTATATATATGTTCATTTGCATATGCATGCAAGCGGAAAAAGGAAGATTCGAGTTGTCGTCGTCAAAAGCAAACACGCCTTGAGGTTGAGGTCGGGTCCCTCTCCTAGCCTATTTAATTCCAGAATGTTTTAAATTGCATTTAGTTGCCTTCTTAATTTTTCATGTTTATATTAAATTTCAATTCTTGAATAAGTGTTAGTTAAGATAATTGTTTCGTTTGATAAATAAGTCATGTTTTTGTAATAAAACCCCTCCAACGGAGGTGCGCTGTCTGTGAAAACTCACAGTGGTAATGCCGTGATTTGGCCCTGCTCCAGCCATATCCAGCCCACACCAGCCCCCTTCCACCTTCATTTCAACCCGCTACCACCAGCATTCCATCCTACAATAGCCCCCCTTCCACCTTCGAATCAGCCCACACCATCCCCCCAGCACCTGCAACCAGCCCCCTTCCACCTGCATTCGAGCCCTCACCGAATTAGGTATATTATGGGTCATCCAATCCTCTAGTCATCACAGATTAGCATTAATTTATTTAAATATTCTGAGAAAACATCCTCCCATGCCATCTATATCATCCTATTTGAAACTAAGTGGAAGATGCTGCCCCGCGGATGTCGCTGGATTAGGCCAACACGCTGCGGTCATGCCGCAGTCACGCCGCGGTCACGCCACAGTAATGCCATGATTTGGCCCTGCTCCAGCCACATCCAGCCCACACCAGCTCCCTTCCACCTTCATTTCAGCCCACTTCCACCAGCATTCCAGCCCGCAACAGCCCCCCTGACACCTTCGAATCAGCCCGCACCATCCCCGCAGCACCTGCAACCAGCCCCCTTCCACCAGCATTCGAGCCCTCAACAAATTAGGTATATCAGGGGTCATACAATCCTCTAGTCATCACAGATTAGCATTCATTTCTTTAAATATTCTGAGAAAACATCCTCTCATGCCATCCATATCATCCTATTTGAAGCTAAGTGGAAGATGTTGCCCCACGGATGTCGCTGGACCGGGCCAACACGCTGCGGTCACACCGTGGTCACGCCGCTGTCACGCCGCGGTCACACCGCGGTCACGCCGCGGTCACACCGCGGTCACACCGCCATCACGCCGCGGTCACGCCGCGGTCACACCACCATCACGCCGTGGTCACGCTGCTGTCACGCCGTGGTTTGGCCCTGCTCCAGCCACATCCAGCCCACACCAGCCCCCTTCCACCTTCATTTCAGCCCACTGCCACCAGTATTCCAGCCCGCAATAGCCCCCCTGCCACCTTCGAATCAGCCCGCACCATCCCCCCCAGCACCTGTAACCAGCCCCTTTCCACCAGCATTCGATCCCTCATCGAATTAGGTATATCAGGGGTCATCCAAACCTCTAGTCATCACAGATTAACATTCATTTCTTTAAATATTATGAGAAAACATCCTCTCATGCCATCCATATCATCCTATTTGAAACTAAGTGGAAGATGTTGCCCTGCGGATGTCGCTGGACCGGGCCAACACGCTGCGGTCATGCCGCTGTCATGTCACGGTCACGCCGCGGTCACGTCGCAGTCACGCCGCAGTCACGCCGCGGTCACGCCATGGTAATTCCGTGATTTGGCCCTGCTCCAGCCACATCCAGCCCACATCAGCCCCCTTTCACCTTCATTTCATCCCACTACCACCAGCATTCCAGCCCGCAACAGCCCCCCTGCCACCTTTGAATCAGCCCACACCATCCCCCCAGCACCAGCAACCAGACCCCTTCCACCAGCATTCCAGCCCCCTTCCACCTGCATTCGAGCCCGCACCAGCCCCCATCCACCTGTAATCCAGCTCTCACCATTTAGGTCATGCTTTTTGGATTAAATAATGATGACACTATATACCAACACTACACACATTATATTATTAATACCTTCTTAGAAAGAATAGATGAATGATTTTGTTAATGACATGATTATCAAATCTCAATAGAGATGTGATTATTTCAAAGATCTTGAAACAATATTTAACAAGTTGCAGTAGCACAACCTAAACATGAATATGGTAAAATGCATTTTCAGGGTAACACTAGGGAAATTCGATAGTTTTGTGGTGTGATACCATGAAATTGAGTTTGAATCTAAAAAAAGTTCAGTTTTATCAATTTCACTCCCTCAGATTCTTAAAGAATTGAGGGGTCTTTAGGGGAACCTTTCTTACATTTATAACTTCATATCTGACCTGGATGACATGTCTCTACGCTTCACCATGTTAATGAAGAAGGGAGTCACCTTCTATTTCGATAAGGAATTCCATGAAGCCTTTGAGATTATAAATAAATACTTACTGCACTGACCAGTATTGATTCCATTGGTGAAAGATACATCCCTAATAAGTTCAGAGAATGTGTGTCTTTCACTAATCACCAGCTCTAACAATTGTTCATTCGAAGAATCCAAAATCAGATTTTATCATTAAAAATTTGGGAGTTATTTCTATCTTTTCTAGCTAGATCAACATAAAATTTCCATAAATTCTCATAACTGTGAAGGGACATTGGGATGTCATTATATATAAAACCAACCTATTTTTACATGTATATTACAGAATTTTTAAGATAAATAACATAATAATACATTCAAGGACCTAAATGTTTAGTATCATAGGAAAATTAGGTTCATAAAACACTTGTACATAATACAAAAACATTATTTAGAAACTGGGAATGGATGGCGAGGGGGTGCAGGGGGGCTATGCAGGATAGGGGGCTGTGGGGCTGGGTGGAGGGGGGCAGGGTGGAGGGGGGCAGGAGGCAGGGGCAGGGGGCAGGGGGCAGGGGGCAGGGGGCAGGGTGCAAGGTGCAGGGGGGTGCAGGGGAGGTTGTGCAGGCTAGGGGGCTAGGAGGAGGGGGGAAGTGGGCAGGGGGCAGGGGCAGGGTGGAGGGGTGCAGGGGGGCAGGGTGTGGGGGGGAAGGGGGGGTGCAGGGGGGCTGTTCAGGATAGGGGGCTGGGTGGAGGGGGGCATGGGGCAGGGTGCAGGATTGAGGGGGGCAGGGGGCAGGGGGTAGGGGGCAGGGGGCAGGGGGCAGGGGGTAGGGGGGAGGGTGGACAGACACAGATTTCAAATGTCATGTTATAACTCAAAACTAGAATGTGGGATAAATTAATCTTCCTATTAAATGAATGAAAAAAATGTTAAATTAATCTTCGCTCATGGCCGAAAGATTCTACCCCGCGGATGTCGTTGGACCGGGCCAACATGTCACGGTCACGCCGCAGTCACGCCGCGGTCACGCCACGGTCACGTCGTGGTCATGTCGTTGTCACGCCATGGTCACGCCGCGGTTTGGCCCTGCTCCAGCCGCATCCAGCCCACACCATCCCCCCAGCACCTACAACCAGCCCCCTTCCACCAGCATTCCAGCCCCCTTCCACCTGCATTTGAGCCCGCACCAGCCCCCAGCCACCTGCAATTTAGCCCGCACCAGCCACCACACCAGCCACCACCCCCCAGCCTCCTGCAAAACACTCATGCCAGCCCTCTTCTACCGGAAAAGGCGGGTAATTACAACCACCCATCAATAAAACTCATCCTCGAGTTGATCTTATGAAGGTCAAAAGGCATTTTTAGTGAATATTTCTACCTGCTAAACTCATATATCATCTTCCCTTTTCTGGGTCTCTTCCTGTACCCGACTATGTTGTTATAGCACCTGTACCAGGGGAACTGATTTAACTTGGAGTGTCTTCATGCACTAATCAACAATATGAATGAGATACTCCTCTAATGAAGCATCTACATCCTACTAATCCCCATCAGGACAAAAAACATGTGTTGTGTCTAGAGAGTATTAGTGCATCCAAGACACTTGAAATACATCATGCTTTGACTGGTACTTTTGAGGGAGTGCTAACTTGTAGTCCACTATTGGGTGATAATAGGTCCGTGAAATGAGATAATAGGAAAGAACCACCATCTTCATTTTATCTCACTTTATTTAGAAATCAAATCACTAAGTCTCCAATCAAAGCTACACCTAAACACATGATATATGGAATGAAATTACTATGAATTTGCTTAAGATTGAGATGCATAACAAGAATTGAACCAAATCACAGTTACATAAGTGTGGTTCAGTATAGAACCAAAATCCCTGACAAATGCATGGTAATCAGAACCGGACTGTACTGCCGAGTCAAACTGGGTGTAACACCCCAAGCTTCCACGGTACGTTTCCCTTTGAATAATGCAATGGCGTGCATTGTACGCAACTTAGAGATTTTAACACACCACAACCAATCAAACTAGCCGTTTTGAATAGTAATACCTACTTTTTAAAATTTTATAAATTTTTTATTTCGAAATGGACTTCATTTTTGGATTCGTAATATCGAACTTAGCTTAGGGTGAAATTTTGGTACTTTTCGGATAACTTTCATATTTTGATGAATAGTAAAAATTACTAAATTTTAATTAAAAACAACTTTTTTAATCGAAATAATTAATAGTGATAAATTATTAATTTGAGTGGTTTTAAAGTATATTTAGAATATATTTTTACCATTCAATACAATTTTAGTCATTGTATGTAATTTTACATTTAAAACAGACATAAACAAGTGTCAATCTTTTGATAGTTATTATCTTTTAAAAACACGCTATTTGTTTTGACGACGAGAATTAATTTTTAAATTAATTAATGCAACAGTTATGTTTTGAATTTGGTAAAATATACATCATTTTTGAATTCATAATATCAAATATAGCTTAGGCCTAATTTTTTGTATTCTTCTGGAAACTTTCATTTTTTGATGAATAGTGAAACCATTAAGTGGTAGTTAAAAAACTGAATTTTTCATAAAACTTAATTTTACCGCTTCTGTGAGTGGAATTTCAAAAATCCGAGAGACACGGTTAATATCAAGGAGTAAAATGTGGTTCAATGAGATGAAAATAATTTTTGGTGAATAGTAACCTTTTACTTTTATTTACCACGGTTAAAAGTAAATAGGGTAATTAAGGGTAAAAATGATATTAATATTACCCTAACACATGTCATAATTCTATTGGACAAGTGTATCTCGACCAAAAACAACCTTAGGAATAAAATATTATCATTTAGGTCCACTTTGATTAGATTAGGACATTTATTATTATTTAATTCAAAGAAGAGTTAAAAGAGTTAAAATCAATGTTTATTTACTAAAACATTTTTAATATAGGGTTACACATAAGATAAATTCGATTATAAATATTCATTAGCAAGATAAAAAGATTTCCTACATAATGGTATTTTATTTATAATTTTTAGACATTAAATAATTTAATTTATTTATGACACAATGGTGATGCAGTAATTACCTAATTAATGAAATATTAAAATAATTGATATTATAAATATCAAAATAAATGTAATTTGAGACTTTTTAAAAATTACACTAATTTTCTAGGTTAATATGACATATTTTTATTGATTTTATAAATTGTTTTCGAAGTAATAATGTTGTTATGAATTTATCAAAAACAAAATACCCAATAGTATAAAAATTGACATAAAAGAGTTTTTAAAACAAATATTATATTATTAATTTATATTCAATTCCTAAAAATCTAAGGTTCGGACAAGAGACTTATATCATGATATTTGTATCATTAATGGACCACTTGGGGGTCTCCTAGATGTATATAGTAAGTTTATTAACCATATAATATAAAAATACAAAGAGACATTGTAAAAGTGAAACTAATTAACTAAGAGTTAATACTTAAAGATAAGGTTAATATAATGACCCAAACCTGTCTAAATTATATTGGTTGAGTGGTTTTCGACCTATCACCACCTTAAACTTTAAATAATCCACTTTGGAGCCATTATAAACCGAATATGAATTTATTATAAAATAATATTTTTAGTTTTTCCAAAGGTGCCCCTCACCCCTCTTATAAAATGGCACTCCCCCTTCTCACTAATTAACACATTCAAAGCCTTTTGGCTCGGTCAAACCCTACCCAAATACTCTCTAAACTTCCCTCAATACAACCTAGAGGACTTATTTTGATCAGAAATCCAACCTAAGGATCCCTTTTGATCAAATCAAAAAGAAGAACCCGAAGAAGATGTAATGTTTTCACCACCCTCTTTCAAGTTCCTTTCTTCTTCAACTTCTTATTTATTTGTTATTTATATTATAAAATAATAAATCCAGTATATTATATATACTGTGATGTTATTATAAATATGGTACAACCATATTCAGTATTCTATCCATCCTTTGAATGGCATGTCACCATACATGCGTACGTACGACTTACCGTCTCCACGTCGTGGTGTAATTTTCATTCAATAAATTATTATTTGGATGGGTATAATAATGATTTTTAATTCATGTAAATAATAAATATAACATGATAATTATTCTGTCTATATGATATACCATCCAATTATATATTATTTTAATATCAAAATAATGATATTGTCTCTCGTGCGTACGTACGGACTATCGTCTCCACGAACGCGATGAGATTCATTTTCCATCGTATCCATTCAAGTATAATTATCATTTTATGATTAAAAATAATGTTTAAATACTTGATATAATTCTGTATATGAATAAGATACAACCTATCCATAACAAACATGGCTTACATAACAAAGAATATAAAGGAAAACGAGTAAGTTAACACCCAAAATGACGATAATACTAAGATATTATTAACAAATCAATGTTAAAAGATCATATATGATATCATATTAATGTAAATGATTATTTTATAATTCAATAAAAATTATTTCACCACTATACTGGAGGTTAATCTACCGTCTACTAAGGAAAAAGTACAAAGCAAGGGGTTTCTTATCTCACTCTTAATTCCGTGAGAATTCCATTGTTCACCACTTATTTATTACATGTGGTGTGTATACTGCCCATGTTTGTATTCATTGTGAAATATACTTTAATTCATGTATATTTACATCATCATTTTATGATCCTTCTTTCATGGGTGTATGTTTTGTATGTTACCTAATCGATAAGGGAATTTGAAATCTAAATTTTCACTCATTCGGCTTTAGGCATACTTCATTGATTATTTTACTCCAAGATTATGTGTGGAATCACTATTCATTTGATTATGTCATAATTTCCACTCCACTTTCTATGGATATAATTTTTATACACATAATCACTCCATTGATAAATTCTCAAGTCATCGGTATGAACTTGATAAGAGTAATTTTAACTCAATCTCCATTTGTTGAGTTAAATATCCAATTCATTGGTGTTGTTTTTACAAGAATATGTGTGAATGTCATCTGATTGATTACACTAAATATCCAATCATATTGAGTGTATTTATATTTTTCACACATAATTATGTCGTTGATTTATCCTTAACCTAAGGATATGGTCTTTATAAGAGAATTCATCTCAATTTACATTCCATTGAGACTTCTTTGTTTTTATACACCAAATCACTTTTATATGGTGTATATAATGTACTTTGACATAGTTTATCATGAATCTATTTATTCTCATGATATTATAAAGTTTTTATTACCTCAATTATTTGTATTCAAGTGTCTCTCTTTTGGTTAGAAACTCTAACTAAAATACATTTTTAACTGTTTTAAAGATTTATTCTTTTAAATATTTCTCATTAATGTCCATGTTTTAAAAATGGTTTTAAGAATTTATTTATATGGACATTAAAGTTTTAAAACTAAAATTACTTTTAAAAGTTTCAAATTGGTATGGGACACTTTGATTCAAAAATATATTTTTAAATGGATTCTTGACAAATAGTGTGACTTTTAAATGATTTCAAGAAAAAGGGGGATATTTATCTCTAATAGTTTTGACGATTATTTTAATCTATGTCAATATCCTTCATTATTCTCGATTGAGGGTTAATCTGATACAATACAATCTTCCATATTTTATAAAATGAGTTGTGTTTTATTGTGGATGTTCTATTTTTATACCATTCATGGTTTGTGGTTAATTATTGATATTTCGTATGCTAATTTAATACAAATGTCTATGTCATATTTCAAACTTTTCATATGAGGAATGCATTGGACTTAGTAAGTGACGGGTGGAGCCTGCTATAGCTCCTCGATGCATCGGTAGGTCTCATGAGACAAACTAGTGTCTTGGCACGAGGCCTTGACAAAATCTTATTTGTAGTCTTGGCATGAGGCCTTGTCTACGTGGTTATGATAGTCTGGCATTATGAATTCCCTCATTATGAAAGTGGTTATTAATATTTTCATGTGATTATTCGACTAGTAAAATATCCATGTGAATAAGTAAATGGAATTATTTCATTTTATCCTTTCCATGTTATGCTGAAGTTCAAGTTTAAAAAGCTTTTGTTTTAGTTATACGTTGACTTAAATTTTTATGTTTATTTATGAAAGTTTTCGCTATATTGTTATCCTTACTGAGCATCTGAGCTCACCCCTTTAAATGTTTTATTTTTCCCAGGATGTGAAGAAGTAATTTATGAATGACCTGCAGGGATATTATGAGGGGATATGAATACAAGATTTTGTTTTAGTCTTTTTTACTTTATGATGTAATGTAAGACTTATGAATATATCTAGTGTTTCTAAGACTACTAAACTAACCGGTCTTTCAAGTCTTGATATTTTTTGTGATCATGCCAATGTTATGTAATAATGCACCTACTCTGGGTAACTGGGGTTGGGGCGTTACAGTTGGTATCAGAGGAAGTTTAGTACAAACCTTGGAATCTAGATTTAGATAAACTCTGATTAGAGCACGTAGACCTAAGATGAACTTTGAGGATTAGTATAGAAGAAATTCCTAGAATTTTGGTATTGTAGAGATTTTGTGAGTTTTCCAAGAAATACATCCCTATCTGGATACGAGCAGGTAGAGGCGGCTCTGGCACAGATGTACCTAGAGGTAAAACCAGAAAACACCGCTTTGAGCTAGACTCGAACGGTAACTGGTGCACGATAATGGGCCTTGCTGCATTCTTGGTTATGACACTCCCAGGGGATATGCTTAGGATAATTTACATTTTATTTACAAACCGATTTGAAGTATTATATATATAAGATGAGACTAAATAACCTTGGTTAATCCTAATGTGTTTCAAATTCAGAATATGGTGACATGTTAATCTCTAAATGATTTTATGACTACTGTTACTCACACAATGCTTTCTGGTTTTAGTCAATGGCTGGATTCCAAGGAAGTCATAGTGACTTTGAGAATGATGTACAAGGTGGGAACGGTGGTGGAAATGGGCAACAAAATGGAATGTTGATAGGTGTAAAAGATATCGTCTTTATGCCAAATCAATTTTCCAAAAATATTATCAACAATATATATATTAACCAATTCCCGGACTCCACAAAGAAGAGAAAGGCGATGAATGATAAGAGCTCCAGTAGTGGAGACCATGGAGAAAGGAATCCTCAATTTCCATCATGCATGAAATGTGGAAGGAGACACCCAGGAAAGTGTCTCAATGGGACAAATAAATGGTTTACGTGCGGTAAGGAAGGACATAAAGTGAAGAATTGCCGAAGAAAAATGAAGAGTACTATGGAAGAAGATAAAAATGGTCCCAAGAATCCATTTACAGTCATTTTCCGTAAATGTAGGGGACCTAGCCATTACCCGAGTGAATTCCCTATTCTATAGGATATTTTCTTGGACAAAGAAGAAGCTATGTGGAAATAAATGGTTGGAGAAATGTTTAAAAAGTATTAGTGCTCCTTGTTGATGGATTTACTTTGGAATAATTTTCTCTTGTATTTTAACCCTACAGTTTTCCATGTGAGAATTATATTTGAGGAAGAATTATCTTTTCTCTTGTGGATATAGTTATAAATAACCATTTGGTTTTATATGATCGTTGGGTTTGAGGAAATTATAAGTTATTATAATTTGGGATGAAAATGCACGGTATGAGATAAGATTTGTGGTTAAATTATGTTATGGTTATTTTGAGGAATTTATCTCATTTTGGTAATGTTATAAAATATAGTTTTTGAAAAAGGACAACACACAGACCGTGTGACAACCCGTCGTGTCGGACAAAGCTATGGGAATCGAACCCACCACCAAAGTGCGATTGGGATTTATCGCCTACCACGGGACTACGTGAAGTCCCTGGTTAGTGTGACTATTATTTTTTAGTTAAATGATTTTATTGATCAATAATAATTTAATTTGGGATCTTATGTCTTATCAAATGAATACCCTTAGTATAGGAAAATGATTTGGTGATTAAGTGATAAATGTTATTTTGGAAGTTGTTCTCTTTGTTGTGAACACTATATGCCCAAGAAAAATTGAATAGTATGGGATTTCATTTGAGTATTAATGGTGTATTTTTATCTATGTTTTTATTTTGGATTTATAGTGATTTGGGTTATTTATGGAAATGATTAGGTTAATTACTTTTAAGTATGTAACTTTAAGAGTAATTAATGTCATTTGAAGATACAATTTAACGTGGAAGACTACATTCTTATAAGTTTTGGGTTTCAATATTAGTTTGGATTATATTGAAGGATTTTAAGGACAATTTATTATTTAATGGTATTTATTTAACTTTGGGGTATTGATGGTTTAATTTTAGAAATTAAGATTAGTGTTTTTTTTCTCTAATGGAATATCCATTTGGGGGATCATCAGATATTATACTAACCATTTTGGTTTTGATTAATATCTAAAGACAAGGTAAACATATAGTTTATCCTACGTGGATCATTTATTTCTATAGAAGTTTATTCTAGCTCTTCCATTGTGACCAAGTCTTCTTGAATACTCATTGTTCAAAAAAATGAGTTAGTGGTAAAAATTTATTAAAGAATGAAACTCTACTTAAAAAGTAAGTATATCTCTTTATGTTCTTATTCAATATCATAAATGAATTACTCATCCTTATGTAATGTAATTTAAAACAAAAAATGTTGTCCGTTTACTTTTCCTACTGGGAGACTAATGACCGTTTTTCCCAACACAAGTTTGTGATTTTATTATTGTTAACTTTCTACTGATCATGTTTTTTATCCCTATCCATCAGAACTTAACACTTAGTTTATTTTCCATATCCATGTTTTCCTACATGGAATCCTAGTATGGGTTATCTTGGGTGACCTTTGTACCTCTCTTTCTTTCTTTTAAAGTGATAGTTTTATTGACTCTTTTTCCGATGTGGAACTTTCCATTATATTCCCAAGCCCAATTTTAAAAATTGCAAGGATGCAATTTATTGAAGTAGGGGAGAATGTAACACCCCAAGCTTCCACGGTATGTTTCTCTTTGAATAATTCAATGACGTGCATTGTACGCAACTTCGAGATTCTAACACACCACAACCAATCAAACTAGCCGTTATGAATACTAATACCTACTTTTTAAAATTTTATAAATTTTTTATTTCGAAATGGACTTCATTTTTGGATTCTTAATATCGAAATTATCTTAGGGTGAAATTTTGGTACTTTTCGGATAACTTTCACATTTTGATGAATAGTGAAAATTACTAAATTTTAATTAAAAACAACTTTTTTAATTGAAATAATTAATAGTGATAAATTATTAATTTGAGTGGTTTTAAAGTATATTTAGAATATATTTTTACCATTTAATACAATTTTGGTCATTGTATGTAATTTCACATTTAAACCAGACATAAACAAGTGTTAATCTTTTGATAGTTATTATCTCTTAAAAACACGCTATTTGCTTTGATGACGGGAATTAATTTTTAAATTAATTAATGCAACTGATATATTTTGAATTTGGTAAAATAGACATCATTTTTGAATTCATAATATCAAATATATCTTAGGCCTAATTTTTGGTATTTTTCTGGAAACTTTCATTTAATGATGAATAGTGAAACCACTAAGTGGTAGTTAAAAAACTGAATTTTTCATAAAAATTAATTTTACCGCTTCTGTGAGTGGAATTTCAAAAATCTGAGAGACACGGTTAATATCAAAGAGTAAAATGTGGTTCAATGAGATGAAAATAATTTTTGGTGAATAGTAATTTTTTTCTTTTATTTACTACAGTTAAAAGTAAATAGGGTAATTAAGGGTAAAAATGATATTAATATTACCCTAACACATGTCCTAATTCTATTGGACAAGTATATCTCGACCAAAAACAACCTTAGGAATAAAATATTATCATTTAGTTCCACTTGGATTAGATTAGGACATTTATTATTATTTAATTCAAATAAGAGTTAAAAGAGTTAAAATCAAAATTTAATTACTAAAACATTTTTAATATAGGGTTACACATAAGATAAATTAGATTATAAATATTCATTAGAAATCTAAAAAGATTTCCTACATAATGGTATTTTATTTATAATTTTTAGACATTAAATAATTTAATTTATTTATGACACAATGGTGATGTAGTAATTACCTAATTAATGAAATATTAAAATAATTGATATTATAAATATCAAAATAAATGTAATTTGAGACTTTTTATGAATTCCACTAATTTTCTAGGTTAATAGGACATATTAGGATTGATTATATAAATTTTTTTCGAAGTAATAATGTTGTTATGAATTTATCAAAAACAAAAAACCCAATAGTTTAAAAATTGACATAAAAGAGTTTTTAAAACAAATATTATATTATTAATTTATATTCAATTCCTAAAAATCTAAGGTTCGGGCAAGAGACTTATATCATTATAGGTGTATCATTAATGAACCACTTGGAGATCTCTTGGATGTATATAGTAAGTTTATTAACCATATAATATAAAAATACAAAGAGACATTGTAAAAGTGAAACTAATTAACTAAGAGTTAATACTTAAAGATAAGGTTAATATAATGACCCAAACCTGTCTAAATTCTATTGTTTGAGTGGTCTTCGAGCCATCACCACCTTAACCTTTAAATAATCCACTTTGGATCCATTAGAAACAGAATATGAATTTATTATAAAATAATATTTTTAGCTTTTCCAAAGGTGCCCCTCACCCCTCTTATAAAAGGGCACTCCCCCTTCTCACTAATTCACACATTAAAAGCCTTTTGGCTCGGACAAACCCTGCCCAAATACTCTTTAAACTTCCCTCAATACAACCTAGAGGCCTTAGTTTGATCAGAAATACAACCTAAGAATCCCTTTTGATCAAATCAAAAGAAAGAACCCGAAGAAGAGGTAATGTTTTCACCACCCTCTTTCAAGTTCCTTTCTTCTTCAACTTCTTCTATATTTGTTATTTATATTCTAAAATAATAACTCCAGTATATTATATATACTGTGATGTTATTATAAATATGGTACAACCATATTCAGTATTCTATCCATCCTTTGAATGGCATGTCACCATACGTGCGCACATACGGCTTACCGTCTCCACGTCGTGGTGTAATTGTCATTAAATAAATTATTACATGGATGGGTATAATAATGATTTTTAATTCATGTAAATAATAAATATAACATGATAGTTATTCTTTCTATATGATATACCATCCAATTATATATTATTTTAACATCAAAAGAATGATATTGTCGCTCGTGCGTACGTACGGACTACCGTCTCCACAAATGCGATGAGATTCATTGTCCATCGTATCCATTCAAGTATAATTCTCATTTGATGATTAAAAATAATGTTTAAGGACTTGATATAATTCTGGATATGAATAATATACAACCTATCCATAACAAACACGTCTTATGTAACAAAGAATATAAAGGAAAACGAGTAAGTTAACACAAAAAATGACGATAATACTAAGATATTATTAACAAATAAATGTTAAAAGATCATATATGATATCATATTAATGTAAATGATTCTTGTATAATTCAATAACAATTATTTAACCATTATAAAGGATGTTAACCTACCTTCAACCAAGGAAAAAGTACAAAGTAAGGGGTTTCTTATCTCACTTTTAATTCCGTGAGAATTCCATTGTTCACCACTTATTTATTACCTATGGTGTGTGTACTGACCATGTTTGTATTAATTGTTTAATATAATTTAATTCATGTATATTTACATCATCATTGTATGATCCTTATTTCATGGGTGTATGTTTTATATGTTACCTAATCGATAAGGGAATTTGAAATCTCAATTTTCACTCATTTGGCTTTAGGCATACTTTATTGATTATTTTACTCCAAGATTATGTGTGGAATCACTATTCATTTGATTATGTCATAATTTCCACTCCTCTTTCTGTGGATATAATTTTTATACACATAATCACTCCATTGATAAATTCTCAAGTCATCGGTATGAACTTAATAAGAGTAATTTTAACTCAATCTCCATTTGTTGAGTTAAATATCCAATTCATTGGTGTTGTTTTTACAAGAATATGTGTGAATGTCATCTGATTGATTTACACTAAATATCCAATCATATTGAGTGTATTTATATTTTTCACACATAATTATGTCGTCGATTTATCCTTAACCTAAGGATATGGTCTTTATAAGAGAATTCATCTCAATTTACATTCCATTGAGACTTCTTTGTTGTTATACACCAAATCACTTTTATATGGTGTATATAATGTACTTTGACATAGTATATCATGAATCTCTTTATTCTCATGATATTATAAAGTTTTGATTACCTCAATTATTTTTATTCAAGTGTCTCTCTTTTGGTTAGAAACTCTAACTAAAATACATTTTTAAGTGTTTTAAAGATTTATTCTTTTAAATATTTCTCATTAATGTCCATATTTTAAATATGGTTTTATAAATTTATTTATATGGACATTAAAGTTTTAAAACTAAAATTACTTTTAAAAGTTTCAAAGTTTTATGGGACACTTTGATTCAAAAATATATTTTCAAATGGCTTCTTGACAAATAGTGTGACTTTTAAATATTTTCAAGAAAAAGGGGGATATTTATCTCTAATAGTTTTGACGATTATTTTAATCTATGTCAATATCCTTCATTATTCTCGATTGAGGTTAATCTGATACAATACAATCTTCCATATTGTATTGAATGAGTTATGTTTGACTTTGGATGTGCTATTTTTATACAATTCATGGTTTGTGGTTAAGTATTGATATTTCGTATGCTAGTTTAATACGAATGTTTATGTCATATTTCAAACTTTTCATATGAGGAATGCATTGGACTTAGTAAGTGACGGGTGGAGCCTACTATAGATCCTCGATGCATCGGTAGGTATCATGAGACAAACTAGTGTCTTGGAACAAGGCCTTGACAAAATCTTATTTGTAGTCTTGGCATGAGGCCTTGGCTACATGGTTATGATAGTCTGGCATTATGCATTCTGTCATTATGAAAGTGGTTATTAATATTTTCATGTGATTATTCGACTAGTAGAATATCCATGTGAATAAGTAAATGGAATTATTTCATTTTATCCTTGCCATATTATGATTAAGTTCAAGTTTAAAAAGCTTTTGTTTTAGTTATAAATTGCCTTAAATTTTTATGTTTATTTATGAAAGTTTCCGCTATATTGTTATCCTTACTGAGAATCTGAGCTCACCCCTTTCAATGTTTTATTTTTCCCAGTATGTGAAGAAGTAATTTATGAATGACCTGTAGGGATAGTATGAGGGGATATGAATACAAGATGTTGTTGTAGTTTTTTTACCTTATGATGTAATGTAAGACTTATGAATATATCTAGTGTTTCCAAGGCTACTAAAATAATCGGTCTTTCGAGACTTGATATTTTTTGTGATCATGCCAATGTTATGTAATAATGCACCTACTCTAGGTAACTGGGGTCAGGGCGTTACACTGGAAAATCAGTCAAGTGGCCAGTAGTTCGGTTCCAGCACTTCTAGAAATGGGGAAAATGAAAAAATGGTTCAAAACTAGCCAAAACCTTTCAAAACTAGAAAATTTGTTCCCCCAGTTCCATATTTTTTTTAAAGGAAAAAGAAGCTGAAATGGGTGCACCTCCCAAAGATTTGAAGACTTGACCAAAGAAGATTTCCTTTCTCTGGCATACCACTAGTCTGTGGATTAAGCTTTTAATTTTTTAATTTTTTTAATTTCTATTGAAATTTTAAATCTAAAATAATTTATGATTTGAAACGTTGAATTCCCAATGACACGCCCCTCTCCCACCCGTTTTCCTATACAATGGCACACACCGTTTTTCAATACATTGTAACCTACCATTTTCAATAAATCCCTTCAAATTACAATAAAAATAATTATTAATTTATTAAATAATTTATTAATTTTAATAAGAATAAATAAATCATTATATAAGTCTCCACTTCACTCTATACCATGGATCAATAGGTGTGTGATTTGGATATCGTTTTTTGTTATTTCATAGATTGTAATTGAATTTTCATTGCCTCTTAGTAAAAATGAATTTTTTTACATCCATCTAGTTAATAAAATATGGTTGATGATTGTAGAATGATAAGAGAGGTGAACCAATACCCATGATACCTCTTAAGAGAGGTCTTAGAGTTTATATATAGGGAAATATAAAGATGACAAAACACTCACGTCCGATGTGGGACACAGACTCCAACACTCCCTCTCAATCAAGGTGTACCTAGCTTGAATACATAATTAAAGAAAAAAAAGTAAAGAAAAACAAAGAAAATCCACTTTAGTACTCCCCCTCAAGCTGGACATATCCAGCTTGGTTATAAAACAAGACAAAAAAAAAAAGAAATCATCAGCGATCATAGCTCCCCCTCGAGATGAAAATGATGGATGATAGAAGATGTCACTAAAATAACTGGATTATATCAGTGGTGTAGAAATTCGTTGAGGCGCAGCAGAGGAACTGCATAGGCAGGTCCAGTCAATGGGGCGTTGGGAAAGCCGCACAAGCATGTTCGGTTGATAGATTGCTGGGAAAGCCACACAAGTGAGGCCAGTCGACGAAGCACCGGGAAATCCACCTAGGCGGGGCCGGTAGTCGGGGTGCTGAGAAAGTCACACAGGTGGGGCTAGTCAACGGGACACCAGGAAATCCGCACAGGCAAGGCACCGGGAAAGCCGCACTAGGAGAAGTCGGTGATGGGAGGTCGAGTGAAAGGGTGTAGGGGAGTAGGCACACAAGGAGGTGTCGCGATCGACATAGGAGTGGCCTAGAGGCACCGTCTTCCTGGAGGGAGGGAGAGGAGGGAGGCGACGTCTTCCTGGAGGGAGGAGGTGGCTAGAGATTCCTTTATGATGGGGTTTTTCCCATAGGAGAAGGGTGTGCATGAGGTAAATGTGCAAGGAGGAGTGGCCACTGGCTGGAGGGGTGGTGCATAGGAGGCCCGTCACGCAGGGGAAGAGGACGCTCACGATGGGAGGAGGGCCTCTAGGGGCGTTGGTCTCACTCACGATGGTAGGAGGGTGCCGATGGGAGTATATGCCTCTCATGATGGTAGGAGGGCCACTATGGGCAGAGGTCACACTCATGAAGGGAGGAGGGATCTACTGGGGGCGGAGTCTGCTCGCAATGGTGGCCAAGGGATTACGACCACCACCCCCCTTGGGGGGGGGGGAATTAACCCTAGATCAATTTAGAGAAACAAGACTAAGGTTTATTTTATCAAAACCCATTTGATACCATGTAGAATGATAAGAGAGGTGAACCAGTACCCAAGATACCTCTTAAGAGAGGCCTTGGAGCTTATTTATAGGGAAATATAAAGATGACAAAACACTCATGTCTGATGTGGAACACCGACTCCAATAATGAAAATAAATTGTTTAAATTTTAATGATATATATTTTTCAATATATATTTTTTTAATAATAATCGGTATAACCATGGTTTGATAATTGAATCTTTAAAGAGTGCTTTAGCTAGTTCGATGTTTAGTCCACTTCTGAATACATTGGACAAATGAGCGAACTAAACTATCCTTAGCTACACTTCACAACACTTAATGAAAAGTACATTCTGATTCTAAAAAAATAGTTACATATATCTTTCTAGAGAATATTACTTAAATTAGTGATAAAAATACACCTTTTGAATAGTGTTAGGACTCTTGCCTAACAATGGTACTGATTAGGTAGGAAGAAGAGAACAAAAATATGGAAGAAGTTGTTATATCAAGTAGAAGTAATTGGAACAGAGTTAACAACAAACTAAGAAGAAAAAAATGAAAAAGAAAATGAAGAGTGAAGAGAAGAACTTCTCCTAGAAAGACCACTTCTCAAAGGGCCTCCCAAACCTCCCAAGGATCGGCTCCTAGCCACGCCGTTATTTAATACCCCAACCCAACAACCATCCACCCCTACCTACTATTACCAACCCCTAGTAACTAATAAAAGTAAAAGACAATGTTTCCCTTAGGACATCCCACCAGCCACACCCACATAAGGACATCCCTACCAAGCACAACTAACAGCCACACATCCACACTCCTAGCATTTCCACCCTTACAAAAACCCACCTTGTCCTCAAGGTGAATATCCAGAAACCGCTAACAGAAATCGTTGCCTGGTTGATTGAACATGCTTCAAAGAGTCTCAAATCATGAGAAAACTTCATCTTCATCAAGTAAACCATTGTTTCTGCCATCACCAGCATTGTCTTCACCACCACCATTGAATTAATTTCCTGACTAGGAGAGCATGTTTGACATGTTTCTTTGCTATTACAGTCAACGTATTTGAAGTACTAGTGGCACTAGAAACCAATTATTATTTGTTATTTGCCTCTAAAAGTAATAAATAGAAAAGGTTAGGTTTTCCATCGTCGTTGATACCAAGATCAGTGATAACTCCAAAACCTATAACCATGGGAAACATTGGTTTTCACTCTTCATTCCAAACATCATATTGTCTCATTTCATCTTTAAGACGGTTGTTGGATATAACTGCAATATCCTTCTCTCCCTCCATAATATCATTATCTGGAACATGTAGGAGATCCTTCCGGTGTAGTGCTTCTTGAACCTTTATGTCCTTTCATCCACCAACATCCCGTGTAAAACCAAACAGTTTCAGCATAGATAGACTAGTTGTAATGGCATCCCAACTATAGCCTTTATTCACCATTCCAAAAACCTAGTGTTGCTCATCCATAGTCTATTTGTCCCACCTAAGAAAACCTTCCAGTACTCTAACAAGATTATGATGTTTTTCTACTTTGAAAAACTCCAACATATGTACAACAGGGGGTGTCCAGGTAGGGGGACTAGCGGGGGCAAGGGGACTAGTAGGGGGCAGGGGGGACTGGCAGGGGGTAGGGGGGACTGGCAGGGGGATGCGCAGGGGACTGTAATGGGGCCTAGTAGGGTGTAGGGGGGGACTAGCAGGAGCAGTGGGACTAGTAGGGGCAGTGGGGACTGGCAGGGGCAGGGGGGACTGGCAGGGGGTGGCAGGGGGACTAGCAGAGGCAGGGGGGACGGGCAGGGGGTGGGGGGGGGGGGAATAGCAGGGGCAAGGGGGACTGGAAGGGGGGGTGGCATGGGGCAGGGGGACTAGAAGGGGACTGGCAGGGGGGATGGAAGGGTGTAGGGGGGGACTGGCAGGGGGGACTAGCAGGGGCAGGGGGACTGGCAGGGGGTGGCATGGGGCAGGGGGGCTGGCAGGGGGACTAGCAGGGGCAGGGGGGACTGGCAGGGGAGTGCCAGGGGGGACTAGCAGGGGGCAGGGGGACTAGAAGGGGGGTGGCAGGGGGTAGGGGGACTGGCAGGGGTACTAGCAAGGGGAAGGGGGGACTGGCAGGGGGTGGTAGGGGGGACTAGCAGGGCGTAGGGGGGACTGGTAGGGGGGTGGCAGGGGACAGGGGGGACTGGCAGGGGGACTAGTAGGGGGCAGGGGGGACTGGAAGGCCTGCAGGCCTGCTGTGTTTTTTTATTGAACTTTGATCTATAGCCACGGTTTCTAACCATGTCTATAAGGATTGTTTGTGTTTTACCTTTTGCCACGGTTTGAACCCGTGACTATAATGCTTTAGCCACGATTTGAAACCGTGGCTATAGGAGTTGGCCTATAGCCACGCCAATACCAGCCACGATTCATTGAACTGTGGCTATAACCTATAGCCATGGTTTTTGGGCTTATAGCCACGGTTTCAAACTGTGGATATAGCCTAAATTTCCAGTAGTGTATCCAAGTTCACCGCAATTAGAATCCAATGTTGCCTAAAAACACAAAAAGGAATAAGTAATAAAATAAGTGAAAATATAATTGAAATGCTTAATCGTAGAGTTTTACCCCTACATAGTTGGTATTAGGAAGAGTCTGTCATCTATAATCTTTCTTTCAAATGTTTTCAACAAGCCATTCACCATTTCATTATTTTTTGATGGCTCTAATTTCGTTAGACATGTTGATGTGGTATGAGGACTAACGAGTCCGAATTTTGGCTCATGGGAAAATTCATTCAACTGTTTTTCATATATACGTATGTCAACAATATAAAATGCATTTAGTCATAATTTTCACATTAGATCAGCTTTTAGAAAATTAATTCATGAAAACATACCTCATATATATATTTACAACTGTGATTCCTAGCCAACCGTTTTCAAGGATCTCATTTACATTTTTAGTAACAATGAAATATTGACTTTCCTCTCCATATATATTCTTTTCGACAACCACTATATGACTACTACCACCTCTTAGATTTGTATCCACATGAGTCTTCAATGATAGTAAATGTGGATAGATAATAGTTGGTGTTATTGTGCTTTCAATAGCTCCTTGGGATTGGTTGTTCAATCCTTTAGATGGTTTTGAGCCTACGTTTGTCACCCCCTTATCTTTCTCCATCTATAATAACATTCATTGGTTTAAACCCTTTTTAGATTAATTGTTAAAGGTTTATCTTGAAAAAAAAAGGAAATAAATACCTCTTTGTCTACATGTACTCTTACAAGTTGTGATGGCCATGTAATGAATGTACCAATAGCCTTTTTGACCGTATGAATATCATCATCATCAAGTGGAATAGTTAGCTTTGCATTTTTCTCATGAGATACAGTAATCATCACTTTCAGATGATCTTTCAGAAGTGGTATATTATGAAGCGTTTCATCTGGGATGTTGAAAACTATAGCCCTTGCTACAAGGTGATAGGTGAGTGTTGATAGATATAAATCACAATCATTATAAACCTATAGAATATCAGTACAGAAAAAGTATCAGTTTTTGTCTGATTCACATTTCATAGGAAAAATTATTAGAATATTGATTACCACGACTAAGATAGCTCTTTGAGGGGAATGGATCACCTCAAAGATGATGGGGGGTGGGGCGGGATCTTCACACACTGGTTATTCTTGAGTTGTCTTCTCCTTGCTTCCCACCCATAAAAGTTGCTAGCAACTCTCCCTTCCATTGCAATCATTCTTCAAGGGTTGCTAGTCTTTCACTCATTTGTTTCAATTTTTCATCTCTATCATCCATTTTTTTCTTCCTCTCAAAATATACTCGGGGTGTCACAACAAACCCTGCACCTCTAACATGACTGTATTGTTCTGGATGCTTCAAAGTCGTCGATAATAGGTCTGCATTTGCTATAGGAGTAGTTGATTCCTATGACTATCAGATATAAGAAAATAACTAATTATTTTTATATAATAGAAATTTAAAACAAATCTTTTTATCGTCATGTCATACTTACACATATTTCCCACACTTTTTGTGTGTTATCATCTACCAGCTTTCCTTCCTTATTCACACGTGCCTCCTTCCATAGCGCATGACGTGGGATGGAAGTGTCTTTGGTTGTAGACTCATCATTATACATATAAACATAGAAAGATAATTATGATGTTGTTTTATATGCACCTAACAATATTACTATAAATTTAAAATACGTACCATTTTTTTCTAGTGAATCATACCCCATCCTTGCTTTATGATAGGGGTATGTTGGTTTTGATGCACGTTCCTTATTTTCAGTACAGTGTTGCTATTTCATAAATGAAATATTGACAATCAAAGTGATGAATACACATATCCTCAAACAAATTATTATCACCCACAATGTACCTAAAACTTCTCATCCCCACGGCGGCCAATAAATGCATCTCATGCTTCTTGGGATATCAGGTGAGCATAGACAATGTGTGGGTTCAGGTTTATTTTACCTTTGGAATCTTTCAGGTGACATCTTGTTAAAATAGTGTGAAAACCTCGATGAATCCTTCATGCAAGCCTTAATACTTAATCCTTGTGTGAATCGTCTACTATAAATGTAATATTCAAGAGATTGAGAAGAGTAAGACATTGTTTCGTTATTTTATTTTCTAGTAAATTAAAGAAATAATATCATAATGTTACCATAATTTCTTCTCAAATCACAGCCTTCATCCTGAACACAACATGGTGCCATGAATCTATTTCGATTGGCACGCGTTTCCAAGTGAAAACTCCAATGTAACTACTAAACATAGCCTTGTTGGGATTCACATTTTGGCCTCGTGCATTCCATCCGACATCAAATTTTATGCCTTTTCTTTTCGCCTTAAGAACTTTAGATAACACCGTCAAACTACGTTTTACTTGTGTTTTCTGTGACGTCGGTCCTTCATTCCCGACCATTTCATCGATATCAACATCATCTATATGTTCATATAAAATGGTAGAAACAACATGTGCTGATGGTTGTTGGACCTCAACACTAGGAGCAACAACAGGTTCATAAAATTGTTGTTGCTCTGCACTATGAGCAGCCGCAGCAGGAGTAGCAGCAACCTTAGCAGCAACAGCCTGAGAGACTTGTTCAGCCTCAAGGTTAGGAGCACCAGAATGTGCAGAAGTCATTATCTGCAAAAGTGGTTGAACAATTAATTTAGATTACATAAATTCATTAATGATAAGATAATAACATGAGATAACAAGATCTATATTACAAACAAAATATAACCTATTTATTGAAATATCTTTATTTTTTCAAATGTTGAAGGGATTTGATACCTCTATAGATTATCCAAATCCCTTCATTGTGGTCTCCTCTAACATAAAAAACATCATCTACATTGGGACCGCTGTGAAATGATTGCAATGTACCACTGAAAGGATCGTCCTCAACTGAATTTTCTTCGGACCCTTCAGTAGTTTTGGATGATAACAGAATAATCGACCACTTTTGGTTTGCAGGATCTGGAACATAAAAAACTTGTACCGCTTGTGATGCCATTATAAACGGTTCGTCTTTATACCCTTCTTTACTAAAATCAACTTTCATAAATCCCCATTCATCTATTTTAACACCACTATTGTTATCAACCCATTTTCATTGAAAAATAAGCAATTGGAATGTCATATAATCCAACTCCCATATTTGTTTGATAATGCCAAAGTATGACATATTTGCATAAATTGGATTTCTATCCTTACTACTAGAAACATGCATCACTTCATCCACTAGTGTAACTCCACTATTTTGCATGGTATTATCTTCATCATGTTCATCTATATAGAATGTATAACCATTGTAAGATAATACATACACACTTGGTCTGGCGGCTAGCCATCGAAGTCGTTATGAAATTGAATTTGGATTTTCATCCAACTACTTAAAAATATGGTCCTAAAACCATCCTATAAACTGGTGATTATGTATCTTTGATAACCATTTTTCATCCCTTGATGGATTCAACTGCCTAAGAATTTCTTTGTGAGTTTCAATATATGGAGCAACCTCCCAACTGTTATGCAAAACATGAAGTTGGGCCTGCTTCTGATCTATAATATTGATTGTCACAACATCTCTTCTAGAAATTCCCTCACCCTCAATGCGTCCAGTGTGACGAGATTTCGGGAGACCAATGCTTTCCACATCAGATTGGTATTCGGTACAAAATTCAATGGCTTCCTCAACAATATATCTCTTCACTATAAAACCCTCTGGCCGACTTCAATTTTTGACATACCCTTTCAAAATCTTCATATACCATTCAATGAGGTACATCCATCTATAGTACACAGGACCACAAAGTCGAATCTCTCTCACTAAGTGAATCATCAAATGAACCATCATATTAAAGAATGTTGGTGGGAAGAACATTTCTAATTCACATAATATGATGACAATTTCTTTTTCCATAGCTGGAAATTTCACAAGGTCTAAAACTTTGCTACATATAACTTTGAAAAAGAAACAAATTTTGGTTAATGTATGATGAACATTCTTGGGTAAAATGCAACGTAAATCTATAGGAATTAGATCTTGCATCAAAAAATGGCAGTCGTGTGATTTCAAACCTTTTAACTTCAAATCATTCTTTGACACAATGTTCTTGATATTTTATGAATACCCCTCTGGAACCTTTACATCATTGAATAAGTTGCAAAACTGATATCTCTCCTCCCTAGAAAGAGTATAAGAAACTGGAGGAAGAAACATTCGATTTTAACCCTTCAAGGAATCCAACTCTTCTCTTATTCCTATGTTAACCATGTCCAACCTTGTCTTAATTCCATAATTCGTTTTTACAGGGGAATTTAGCAACGTTCCGATAACACTATCACATACATTTTTTTTCAACATGCATCACATCAAGAAAATGTCTGATGTACAAACAATTTCAGTATGGTAATTAAAAAAACTTATCTCTTCTTCCAACCTATTTTCATAAGGTTTTTTGAAAATGGTTTACCAAAAACAGTGTTCACATCTTTTACTTTCTCAAACAGCTGATAAACTGTTAGTGGAGACGGTGCTGCACATTGTTCTGAACTTCCATTGAATGATGTCGTCCAAGATCGGTATTTATGCCAATGAGGTAGAAATCTACGATGTCCTAGAAACACAGATTTCGATGAATGTTTCAACCTAATTGATTATGTATCTTCTTCGCACATGAGACACCCTTGAGTTCCTTTAATTCTATAGCCTGAAAAATTTCCATAAGCAGGGAAATCATTTATTGTCTCATACAACATTTCTCTCAATGTGAAGTATTCACTTTTATAAGCATCATACAACATAACACCTAAATCCCATAATAACTTCAAATCCTCGATCAAAGGAGCCAGATAAACATCAATATCGCTACCTGGTTGTTTTGGTCCTGATATAAGAATAGATAACATGATGAATTTATGCTTCATGCATAACCAGGGTGGAAATTTATAATTTACCAACATAACAATCCATGTACTATGAGTGCTGGTTTGAAAACCAAAAGGATTCACTCCATATGTAGATAACGCAAGACAAAGGTTTCTCGACTCTTTTCCAAATTCAGGATACTCATGATCAATTTTCTTCCATTGAGGAGAGTCGTCCGGATGACGTAATTTTCCTTCTTTATTTCTTTTATCTTCATGTCACGACAATTGTCTTGCAGTTTCTTCACTTCCATATAGACGCCTAAACCTTGGAATGATTGGAAAGTACCATACAACTTTCCTAGGATTGGATTCATCTTTCTTTTATCTAGAAGCACCACACTTTGGGCATTCTGTAAGTGATTTATTCTCCTTGAGAAACAATATACAGTCTTTAGGTAAAGCATGTATTCTTTCAGAAATCATACCCATCGAGCGTAGCATTCGTTTAGATTCATATGTCCGGATTGGGAGCTCATTATCTTCCAAGATCATGTAATTCAAGAGAGAAAGTAGTTCTGTAAAACTGAAATCACTCCATCTGTTGCCTGCTTTCAATTAATACAACTCCAGTATAGCTAACAATGATGTATATTTAGGGCAACCAGCATACAATGACATCTTTTCACAACTCTTTAACTTCTCAAACAATTTTGGGCAATCACAGAATTCATCTTCAATTATCTTTGTCATTTCCTCAATACGATCTTCATCATCATTGACATTTGTAATCACATCCTCCATACGGTCTTCTTCATTATCCATATTTGTATTTATATCTGATGATCCATAAAATGCAGTTTTATCCCAGCCAGTATCTATATTCTATTTTTCTCCATGTTTATTCCAACATTTATAACTCTGATCTATTCTATGAAATATCAAATATTCTTCCAACTCCTCTAGATTAAGAAGTCTAGAATAACAACGTAAACATGGAAAAAGGATTTGGGAAGGATCCTTTGCGTGATCCTTTTCAAACTTGATGAACTCTTTCACTCCGTTCTCATACTCTATTGTCAAACGATTAGCATCCATCCAATCTTTATTCATCTCCATCTTATTTGAATCTAAAATATTAGTATTTATGGTTCAAGTACACAAAAAAAGACTTCCTAATATAGTAGAAGAGAAACACTTCCTTATAAAAATAGATATTAATAGATCCTAACCATTTCTAATAAAGATTTGGAAATCAAAAGAACCAGGATAGACCCCCCATCAAAATCAACATGGTTTCCAAATACAAAGGGGTTCGCGGGGATAATCACTTGCATCATAGATGTTAAAACTCACATGACATCATCCTCTATGGCTCATCCTCCTCTATTGGGTCAACCCTTATATGGTAAACTAGTCCATCCTTTTATACCTCACCAACCTAAATTACATATGGATGAAAACTAGTAGCCAGCTCTATAAGTAAAGAAAGGATTCTCATAATCTCTACAATATGGAATTCATTAAATATAATTACTTTAGATTCATTATAGTTTCCTCAAATAACCCCAGTCCAAACACAAGAATAATCAAGAATGATACATCTACCACTCCTAGGTCTATGCCCTACATTCAATATCATCATGCCTAAATACCCATATATCCACACATACACATGTCACAAACACATAAAAAACCATATCCACATCAGAACCAAAGTACCCATATGGATTTTAATCAGGTTACTCAACTCAAGTGGTGGCGTGTAATAAATAATAAGAAAATATAATAAGTATATAGTCACACATAAATCTCAAACTGGTGATAATAATCCAATAAACCCAAGAAGTACTAAATCTCAAAGACATTCTATGGTTCCTCCCATGACATGATAGATTTAACCTTTTCAAATAAACAGAGATACCATGTTCCAAGACCACATGAACAAAGAAATTCACCTCCCGAATCTAGAATTGGCACTTTGACAAATTGGAATAAAATTTTTGATTCCTCAAGATGTCCAAAACTGTTATCAAATTAGGTATATGATCATCCACAGTTTTAGAATAAACCATGATGTCATCCATAAATACCTTAAAAAATAATTGAGATACTAGTGGAAAATCCTATTCATCATCACCATAAATATATATGGAGTGTTGGTTCAGCTGAATGGCATAAGAAAATACTCATAGTGGCTATACTTACTCCTAAATGAGGTCTTTGGAATATCAAACTCCTTGATCTTGAGTTGGTGTTAACAAAACTAAAGACCGATCTTAGAGAACCACTCCCCCCACCTTTAGAAGATCTAATAAATCATAAATATAGGTCAACATATACTTTTTATTAATCATAACCCGATTGAGATTCTGGTAATCAACACACAAGTGAAGGGTTCCAATGACCTTCTTGGTGAAAAGCACCAGTTCTTCCCAAGGCAACACACTAGGTTAAATAAAGAATTTGGAAACCAATTCATCCCACTGATTATTTAGTTCCTTCAATTTAACTAGTTCTATATAGTAAGATAGAATAGATATTGGTTTTGTACCCATCACCAGGTTGATAGAGAACCCCACCTCCCTCTCTAGTGGTAGACCAAAAAAGACTAAAGGAAACACTTTTGGAAATTCAATAGCTGCTAGGGGAAGTTCACTATAATAGGCTTCCTACTCCAGTTCAATATAATAAAAGGATATCATCCCACTCAACTCTGGAAGAAGAGGTCTAGCTCGACTAGACCTCAGGTCTGATTCTCTATGGAAAACATGGAATTCCCCATCGGGGGCAGTGAAAGACACCCACCAATGATAATAGTAAATCCAAGATTTATTAGAAACTAACCAGTCCATTCTGAGAATAAAATATAGGGGAATCATTTTAAGAACAAAAAAATATCATATGATCTAAATCTCTGAAAAAGTGAAAGCATGAGAGGGGAATCAGAGAACTTACTCCCTCTTTATCCAGAGAGATGTTACAATCTCTATCACATAATCCATGAGCTCTATTATAAGTTTAAATAGTTATATATTGAGGTTTGATATGAAATAATGATGGGAACCAATATCAAATAAAACATACACTAATGAAAAAGAAATAGAAATGGTTCCTCTCACTATCGCATGATCCGCATCAGTTCCTACTGGAGATTAATCCACTACATGAATTTGTTTTATTCCTAATACCTGTTTCTAGGATCCCATTGTTATTAAATAATATTACTATGATTTGGTACCTCTCAATATTTATGATTCCATTCCACTACACAGGGTAGTAAAAACATGTAAAACCCTGTTCAAGTTGGTTTAATGTCTGTACGAGATGTAAATCTTCAATACTTTAATGTAATAATGCTTGGAGTGATCAATATTTCCACATTGGAAAAAGTCATTTGGCCTTTACTAGACACTGCAGATGATCTGGATGAATTTTTCTATAAAATACCACTACCACTATTTTCACTATGAGGATCATTCTACTTTTTATTCCACTTATAGGAACCACTAAAACTACCACTAGGAATATAAGTAACTCTAGTTAACCCTGACATAATAGTCATGCCAATTTCTTCCATCACATCCCTATCTAGAACATCAAATTTTTAGGTAAACTTTAGCATAAATACTTGATATTGGATATCTGATCGAAGACCCATATAAAACCTATGGGACTTAAGATTCTTGTTTGAAACCACTTCAAGTGAAAACTAAGAAAGTTTATCAAAATTATTAGTATATTTATTCAATGTCTAATAACCTTAGATGAGGTAGAGAAACTCCATGGACTTACCCGATACCATCGAATCTAGATATAATTGCTCCATAAAAAATTTCTTGAAGTATTTGCAATCTAAGACCCCATTTAGCTTAACTATAACTATATAATCCCATCACATCATTCTAGACCCCCCAAGATTGAATATGGCACCCTTTACATTAGTGGAATATGATATCTCCAAAAACTCAAATAGCCTTTAAATATTTCACAACCAATACGCTTCCTCCTAAGGATCATTTGTTCCTTAGAAGGATAGTTATTTTAGATGAATAAAATCCTAGACCTGATCTCCAATATTTTCTCTTTGAGGTTCCACCACTCTAGCTTAAATAAGGGTAGGTGAGGCTCTCTAGACCATAGCTCAGACTATGTGAACTACTTCCTCTATGAGGTTCTAGTTGATAAGAAGATTCTCTTTTTTTGGTTCATTAGTAGATCCCTCATAAAGCTTGATTATAAGTCTTATTAGGGGCATGGTACTATACAATATTAACAGAAAACAAGGAAACATTAGTCAAGTGACACAAAAACATCAACTATATCAATTAGAACTTAACCGGGGAACACAAACCTCATATTAGGATTTGGGAAAATTCTATAATTAGATTAATTAATTCCTCAAAGACACCTTTTTCAACCACCCATGGTAACTTAAGGATCAATACAATAATATCTATTCAGACAATCACTCATAACCTACTAGTTAAGTCCCAAAAATCATATCTCTTACCTACCATTTCATATCCAACCACATCAATCAACCATCACCCTTATAATCATAGTGATAAATTCCCCATACATAGTATCATGAAAGGGAAAACATATAATAAATTCACACTAAAATTCCTATGTATGACCATTAAACATTAAAACTATAACAGAAAAACAAAAAAACTGAATCGGCATTGTTGTCACATCCTTCCTAAGAATAAAGTGCAAGAAGAGAATCAAGAATAATAGAAAAGAAATTCACCTTAGATGAGGATAAGTAGGGAACCTTCTGCTCTACGTCTAGAGGGGAAGGCGTGACGGTTAGAGGTGGAGGTGCATGGAAGGATCCGCCAACCGAAGAGAAATGGAGGAGTAGGGTTCGCGGGGAATAGGGTCGAGCGAAGAGGAGGAGAAGTAGGGTTTGTGGGGAGCAGGATCCGCTGAAGGGGTTCAAGGGGGAGGATTAGGAGAAGGGCTACCAGCGGAGTTCTGACAACGTAAAGATCGGGGGCGGTGGAGGTCTGACAACGCGAAGATCAGGGGGTGGTGGAGGGGAGTCACAGGGTTACAGTATCGTGAGAGCTTTAGGTCGTGATAAACTGAGGAAACTGTGTGATCAATTTTATAAAATATGGGACTACAGTTTTATCAGTTCTTTTTTAGCGCTGATAAAGAGGCCCTTTATCATCGCTAAAAAACTCTAATAAATCCTTCCTGTATCAGCACTAAAATTTTAGCGCTGATATAGGGCATCCTTATCTATGATTTTCTAGAGCTGATAAAGGGTCTCTTTATCAGCGCTTTTTTAGTGCTGATAAAGGTTACCCTGTATCAGTGCTAAAATTTTAGCGCTGATACAATGTTTCTTTATCAGTGGTTTTTTCTTATCACTGATATAAGGTGGTACTTCCCTTGACCATTTTTTTTATTAGTGTTTAATTCCATAAAATGATTTGGTAAGTTTGAAAACATATTCATGATGTTTTGTGTCTTCAAAACCAATAGGTTGTTTCAAACTTTTTCAAATGGATGTGAAGTGTGATTTTCTTAATGGATATGTTTTGTGTCTTCAAAACCAGAAGGTAGTTAAACATAAACTTCCACTTGAATGTATCTGTTAAGGAAAGTTCACTTCACATCCATTTGAAAAAGTTTGAAATTAAAGAATGCTGCAAAGGTAAGTAAAATGTGAATAGATTCAAGTCTAGATACAAGGGAAAAGGTTTCTTCATAGTCTATTCCTTCTTGTTGATTATAGAATTTAGAAAATAATCTAGCTTTATTTCTAACTATGATTCCATTTTCATCACACTTATTTCTGAAGACCCATTTTACTCCAATTACGGAAGTTTCTTTAGTTATTTCAACTAAGGTCCAGACTTTCTTACTTTCGAATTCATTTAGATCATCTTGTATGGATTTAATCTAATCATCATCACATAAAGCTTCATCAGTACTTTATGGTTATAATTGGGAAAGAAATCCTAGATGTTCTATTTCATTTCTTGAGGAACCTCTCATCCTTACAGGTTTATTTACATCACAAATGATACTATCATTGGGATGATTCTTAATAAACAACTGATTTCTGTTTTGTAAAACCTGTTCATCAACATATTGTAGGAAATATTTTGGGATAAATGCTTCAGAAATATTTTCTCGAGAATTTTCCTTAATAGAAGAATATTCTATCAAAGGTTGATAATCAGTTTTCGAAAACATGTATGAAGATGTAGGTTGGGGTTGTTTAAAAATAAAAGGATCAGATTCATCGATTTTAACATGTATTGTTTCTTCAATAGTATAAGTATTTTTATTAAAAATCATATAAGCCTTAGAAGGAGTGGAGTAGCCTAGAAAAATTTCTTCATCAGATTTGGGTGCAAATTTATGTAAGTTATCTTTAGTATTCAGGATGAATACTTTGCAACCAAAAACTTTGAAGTAAGAAAGTCTATGTTTTCTACCAGTGCACAATTCATAAGGTGTTTTGTTAAGAAAAGGTATGATTAAAACTCGATTTATAGTATAACAAGCAATACTAACATCTTCAGCTCAAAAGTTTTTAGCTATAGAATATTCAATCAACATGGTTCTAGTTATCTCTTGAAGAATTCAATTACTTCTATAAAAAATACCATTTTGTTGAGGAGTTCTTGGAGCTGAGAAGTTATGAGTAATTCCTTTATTACTACAAAAAGTTTCAAAATCTGAATTTTGAAATTCTCCTCCATGATCACTATGAATAGTTATCAATGGAAGGTTTTTATCATTTTTGACTTGGGCTCTAAACGTTTTGAAATAAGAAAATGATTCAGATTTCTTTGTTAGAAAATAGACCCACATAAATCTAGTGTAATCATCAACTAAAAAAATACATAATATTTTCCTCCAATACTTCTAGTTTGTGTTGGACCAAAAAGATTTATATGCACTAACTATATTGAATCAGAAGTTGAGACTTCACCGATTGATTTAAAACTTGATTTATGTTTCTTTCCATATTGAAAAGGATCACAAACTTTTGAAAAATCAAATCTATGCTCCGGTAGATCCTTAACAATTCTTTTCTTTGAGATTTGTCATAGGTTCTTAAGGTTACAATGTCCTAACCTTCTATTCCATAACCAAGATTGATCTTCCATTACACTAAAGAAAGGTAGATCTTGGCTCCTAAGGTTTTCTATGTTTAGTGTGTATACATTCTCTTGCCTATGGGTAGAAATAATAAACTCTTACTTAGAATTGTATACTAAGAATTTATCATTCCTAAAATTCACAAGGTAACCTTCATCACACAATTGGATTATGATAATGAGGTTGTGTTTAAGACCTTTAACAAATAAAATATTTTAAATCAAATTTTTTTCAAGAAGAACAATGTTACCTATACCAACAATTTCTCCCTGAGCATTATCGCCAAAAGTTACTTTTCCTCCTTTCGTCTTGATAATATTTTCAAGAAGTTTTTGTTATCGGTCATATGTCATGAATATAAACTATCCATGTACCATGTATTGATATCAGTACTTTCCTTATTTTTCTAAAAATAAAAGGAGTTAGACTTTTGGAATCCAAAATTTCTTGGATCTGAAAATTTCAGAAAGTAAGATTTTAGGAATCCATATTTTCTTAGAAAAATAAGCTTTATGAAAACCTAAAGACTGGGTCTTGTTTAAAGAAAAAATTTTATCCCAATGTCCACCATACTGAAATTTAGTAAAAAATGGAGCACTTTGGAGAAAAAAATAGTTATCACTAAAAAATGACTTCAAATGAGTATAAGAAAATCTAGAATTATTCCTTAAAGGGAGAATTTGGGAAAACATCTTGTCAAAGTTTTCCTTACCAGAGGTAAATTTTGACAGGAATTTTTTTAAGAAAAATATTTATGACTTTAGTTTAATAACTAGGTTATTATCCTCAAAGTTATTAGTTTTAGAACTAGAGTTGGAATCAAAAATATTTTTCTTAGAAATTACATCTTCAAGATCCTTAGAAAGTTTATCATTATTAGAATTAACTTACTTAAGGTTTTTGGAAACACTTTCATAATCAAAATTTTTCTAATCAAGATATTTAGAAAGATCTGATACTTCTTTAGTTAAAATTAAAATTCTAGAATTTTCCTTCTCAAGTTTTTTCTTGAGTATAGAATTATCATTTTCAGGATGTTTGGAAAACCTTGAAACTTCTTCATAAGAAGGTAAAGAGTTATCTTCATCAGAAGAATATTCTTCATCTAAAGACTTATAATATTTTTCATCTGTATAATTTGTATTTAAATATAAATTAATAATAGATTCGACATTTTGTACCTTGGCCATTAGACAATGATTTTCAATGGGTAGTTTGGCCAGTAGACCAAGATTCTTCTAGCTATAAGATTCATACTCTGATGATTCATCAGATGATTCACCACTACTAGAACTCCACGTATCATTAACCTTCAAGACTTTCTTAGCCTTAGTGTTATAATACTTCTTTCTATTTCTCTCAGAATTATTTTCTTTTTAATATTTTCTTTTAAGCATAGGACAATCTATCCTAATGTGTCCGACCCTTTTACATTCAAAACAGGCGACTTATGAATCTTTCTTGTCCTTTATTTTTTTCTTCTTATATCTACACCAAAAGTATTTCTTTCCCAATATCTTGTTCATCCTTTGAGAAAGATTAGCTAATTCATTCTCAGACTGTTCACTTTTACTAGACTCAGATAGAATAATGACTTTCTTAGATTTAGATCTTGTAACCCTTTCCGGAGTCTTGACTTTGGTAGTAGTAAAGGCTATGCTTCCATTTACATTATTCTTCTTATTCATATCCATGTCTCTTTTCATTCTTGTATCATGTTGAATAAGAGTTACAAAAAGTTCATCAAGAGTAATATTGGAAACTTTCCTGTTCTCATCAATAACTTTCCTTTTTTATTCCCACTCATTAGGCATAATATCAATTATCTTGTCCAGCTTCATCATCAATACCTTTTTCTCCCATAGATTGAAGACTGTTGACAATGGTCATAAATCTTTGTTGAACCTTTCAAACAGGTTTTCCATAAGGAAATATAAATCCATGATATTCTACTCTCAACATGGCTCTTCTAGTTTATATCACTTTTGAAGTTCTAAAATGAGTAACTTAAAGTTTCTTCTAAATGTAGTTTTCAACTTCAGAAGAATATATTTGACTATATATGTTCTTGGTCATATAACACAACAAAGTATTGCATACCTTGTAGTTTAGTTGATATTCTGATTTTTCTTGATTGGTAAAGGTTTTTACTTCCTTTTCTAGAATTTTGTAGTCACCAGTAAGCATGAAAAAGTTATCTACTCCAGTGTTGATAACAAAATTATTTATTATAACTCTCCAATACTCATAATCATTAACATCAAAAATAGGTGGTCTGGTAGGATTAAGATTATAAATGGAACTAAAATTTATTCCTGCCATTCTATAAGAAAATTCTTTTCCACAAAACTTGTTAATAGAAAAAGTTTATAAACAAAGATAAAAATCTCTAAGAAAAACTTGAACAAGAAAAGTTAAGCAAGAAGAATTTAGAATTAGGAAAACTTGAGCAGGAAAATTTATATGTGAGTACAAGTATTTTAGAGACCTTCTATGATACCAATTTTAGGATCGAAATAGTATATATAGATGCTCAAATACAAGAGGTGGTGAATTGTAAGTTTAAAAACTTTTATTTTTAACCTTAAGGAAAATTATGTTTAACAAAGTTAAATAAGGTAAATTCACAAACCCTAAAATAGTTCTATGAGACAAAATTGCTTAGGTTATGAAAATATGGTTCTAGAAATGAATCTTAAGAAAAGTTTACTTAGGAAAATATTCTACCTTAAAGCGTATAGAATATTATTTATCAGAGTAAGTAAAGTACAAGAAAGTATAAGAAAATTATACTTTCTTCCTTTATCAAAATACAGCGGAAATAAAAATTGAAACAAAACAAGTAATAAGAAGGAAATATTTTCACCCAAAGAGTAGGGTATCCAACAATATTTGATAAAGGTATATTGATTTATACTTTTAATAAAGTAAATATTATCCACACTAGGGTAATCTCCCAATAGAAATATCAGAATCTGTCTTTCTATCCCTACAAGCCCTTGATCTTTAAGGTAGTTGGCACCTCTGTCTTCCTATCCCCGAAAGTCCTTGAACTTTAAGGTAGTTGGAACCTCTACCTTCTTTTCCCCAAAAGTCCTAGAACATTAAGGTAGTCAGCACCTCTGTCTTCCTATCCCTGGAAGTCCTCGATTGTACTCAGTAACAATTGAATTCGCATGAAGCAAGCTGAACAAGGTGTTCAGAATGCACAAAGCATGAGAGTCTCTCTCTCTAGAAATCACTTCACAACATGTAATCTCTAGATTGATCAACAGTTAAGGAGATCATTCAAATGAGCTCCTATTTATAGGAAAAACTCTAATGGTCAGCTCCCTCCTCCAACGGTCATATTTTTCTTTGAATTTTGGAGGGACCTGTACACATGTCACTCAACCAACAGTTAGTTAGAAACAGATTGTACGACATCATTTCATAATAATAAACTATTTAAGGAAAATAAAGTATCTTAACCAAATATGAATTTCCAGAGTCTAAGGAAAAATAGAATTTGTAATCTAATGAAAAAAGAATTCAGAGTCTAAACATATAAGAAAACTAATTATATAGAACATGGATATTGAGATTATTTTTTTAAAAGAATTTAGAATCTTAATTCTATAGATTCAAAAGTCTGAATTCCAAGGAATTAGGAGTCTAAATTTTAGAGAATTCAGAATCTAAATTCTAAGGAATTTAGAGTCTGAATTCTAAGTAATTTGGAATCTAAATTTTGAGAAATTCGGAGTTGGAATTCTGAGAAATTTGGACTCTAAATTCTGAGAAATTCGGAGTCTGAATTCTAAAGAATTTGATGTCTGAATTATGAGGAATTCAGAGTCTGAATTTTAGAAAATTTAGATTTTGAATTTCAGAGAATTAAGAATCTAAATTTTAGAGAATTCAGAATCTGAATTTCAGAGAATTCAGAATCTGAGTTTCAAAAAATTCAGAATCTGAATTTCAGAGAATTCAGAATCTGAATTTTAGAGATTTCAGAATCTGAGTTTCAAAGAATTATAAATCTGAATTTTAGAGAATTAAGAATCTAAATTTCAGAGAATTTGGAGTCTAGTTTTTAGAGAATTTGGAGTCTGAAAATAGAACACTCTATATCCAAGGAATTTATAAGATTTTGAGGTTTTAGATATAAATATGAATTTCTGACTTAGAAATAAAATGAGTTTGATTTAGAGAGATTATAAAATGAGACAATGAAAACAAAGATAAGGATAAAATTTTCCTTAGAGAAGGGAAACTTTCCTTAAGAAAATAATCCTTTGGGAAAAGATAATTTGCCTTATGATAAAGTGTTTGTGATTTTCAAAACATAGAAGAATGGAAAAGTCATAAGGAAACCTTATTAACTCAACATATAAGTCATTTTCATAGATAAGTGTCCATTAAACAACTCAGTTTAGATAATTAGGTGTTAAGGGTAGAATTAAATTCATATAATAAAATTTGGTCAAGATTTAGGTTCATTTTATAATACTCATCATTTTATTTTTATCCAAAATTACCCAATTTACCATTTACCGTGGTAATAAAAATTACCAAGATTACTATTCATATTAGCCAAAAATAAAAGTGACCTGTTTACTAAATTTGAAATCACTGATTCTAAATATGGTATCCATTTTTAAAAAAATTCAAAACACAAATTTGTAGAATTAAATTTAAAATAAAATCGAAAAAACAACATGAAAAATAGTTTTTCAAAAAAAATACCCTTTTTAAACATAATTTTTTTTATAATAAATTCTTGTATAAATCTTTTTAGAACCCATAATTGGATTATTTTAAATCAAAATAAACTAATTAAAATTTAAAAGTAATCAAAAACATTATTTTACCTTGTAAGTACTTTAAAATAAAATACAACTTTCAATAAAAATCACTATTTTCATTATTCCTTGAAAAAAATGTTTTCAGAAAATTATCAAAAAATAATTTTAAGGTATTTTTTAAATTATGAATTAAAAAAATAAAATAATTTTTTAAATTATATTTTATAGAACTTTTATAAATTAATATTAACTCATAAAAATAAGAAAAACACATTTTTTAAGAAAACATAATTTTTTGTAGAATAAAGTGACTTACTAAAAATTGTGTAGTCATTTTACTAATAAATTACCAATAAGTTCATATTGATTTGGAAATTTATATTTATTTCATAACTTATTTCTTCATATTTATTCCCACCAATTTAATGGCTAGATTTTAACTGACATATAATATTTCATGGTTCGTCTAAACTTGCTATTTTGTGCAACACAAGCTATCAAAGAGATAAAATTATTTAAAAATCAATTTCATAAAAATCTTGGGGTGTTACATTATACCCCCCCTTAAAATGAATTTCACCCTCAAAATTTATCTTGGTCATCGATGTTTTTGACATTTTATAATTTATTCATAGAAACCCACATCGTAAAACTGAATAATAAAACTTCCCTTAAAAAGGGAAAGTTGGAAACATAAATTTTACTTGAAGAATGAATAACTAGGTTTACACATGAGAAAAACATTAAAATATGGATTTAGAAGGGAAAATTTATCCCCAAGAACTAATAGAGAGTGATAGAGAACATGGTCAAGATAAGGTTAATGACTACAAAACCATATACCAAATAGTACTGAAAAGGGTCATTGATGTCATCAAAAGTGATGATAATAGGATAATATTTTATTTCAAAATATTTTGAGAATATATGATTTCTTGATTTCATTTCATAAGTATAATCTCATTCTTTGGTTATACCTTGATCAATTTTTGTTTCATCTCTTACCCCAAGAAATGAAGCTGAAATTGTAATGCCTAAAGAACTAATAGATCATAAGATACATAATGGGGTGATAAGTAATTACTTAATTATCTAGTTATCATTATATAAAAATGGTTATCATAGGTTATCCAATACTCATAAAACTTCATATAGTGAAGTAATAAATTATTCTCTAAAACCTCATCAAAAATTCATCTTAAAAAAATTAATAAATGGTTACCCATATGAACCTTCCAAAAGATTAAAAACCAAAACTTTCAAAAGAAGTTCACTAATTTCACAAAATAAACTTATCATTAATCCCCCAAGAAACTAGATATAGATCTTAATTGTCACACACCGAACATGTGAATACCATTATCATGTATTCTCTTGAAACATGGTAATAACCTGAATTACCAAAAAACCATAGTGAAAACATGCATGCTTTCAAAAATTAACTCTTTCCACATACCATAAATCCAAAAAATTATATAAACTCAATACATGATAGCAAAAAACACTTTGTCAACAAATCCTTTATCAGTTCTTAGGTCATAAATACAATCCGGTTTCAATTATTTATATGAATCGTCTCTTTATCCAAACTAAAAAACATTTTCTCAACATCATGATTATAAGGATCCAGTCTTAAGAAACGCATAATATTGAGTTTAAGTCAAGAATTTTATTTTATTTTACATTGATGGTATTTTTAGGTTTATAGTTTTATATAATTAGGCTCTAACTCATACATAACAAAACCATAAAAAAAGTCGACACTTCCAATCAGTATCCATTTTTCCCATAATATAAAACTTTTAAAATAAATCATTAATTATTTTCATGGAAAATATCTATGAATTTAAAATTGAATTATTCATTTCCCCTACCCATCCTTGAACCCTATGAAAACATTTAAAAACTTGGGATGAGCACAAAAGCTCAGTAAGGGATACAAAATAAGGAAACTTTTATTTCAGTGAACATGTAAAAACTTATAAAACATTTACCTTTATCTTCAAATAAAACATTTTCACATGAAAAAAACACATTTTTATCGAATAAAATCATTAAACCCCATAGAAAGTGTAAGAACCCAGATCTTCTTTTCAGGTATGTTTTCTTATTTTGGCCATTTTTTGAGAAAAGGGGGAAGTTCTAGAAATTTTTGAAGTACACATCGTGTAATTTATGATTACACGTCGTGTACTGCTTTGCCACAGGAGGTCGTGTGCTGGCTGTGTCATGGCCACACACACAGCTGTGTGGGGGTGACATGAAGGCCACCTAAAGTAGAGTACGGAAAAGAAGAGTACATGTTGTGTACTTCCAAAGTACACGCCATGTATTTTTTTCATTAAATGGACTAGGGTCACGTCTAATCGACAGAACACGCTTCTTCTAGGTATCGTTCGGCCGAGAGCTCCCGTATGGCCACGATCCTTCTATGAGCCCCCGAGCCTCCATCCGATATTTGATTCAACTGTCATCGATTGATTTGGGGTCACCTTAGTAAGCTCTTTCTTCTCATAGAGCATCGTTTTCCAATTCCTCCTCTTCCTCAAGTTATCATGGGTTGAACATTTTAGACATTTTTGTATATCTTCGACGTTCTAAGGAGACTAAAGCTTCAAGGTTCACATATAGTCATCTCCAAACACCGTGTTAGGTGGTTTGTGCCTTTTCATTCAATGTCTTTGAGTATTATGTGCAAATTCCACCAATAACCTTGAACGGGGTATTGCGTATTTACCGTTTTACCCATGTCGATTTCCTGCAATGCTTGTATGCTTGTGTAGAGGTTAAATGGATGTGAATAGGGTTTATTTTCTATGCTTTGGATGTTTTTCCCATGCTTCCTCTATTTACGACCGTTTGGTCCTATTTAGCCTGTTTGGTCACCTTGCATGTTTTCCATGCCTAGAGTTGTAGGGTGGAATATTTTGTACTCTAAGATGCGTGATATGTTGTAGACTGATTAGCCAAGTAGTTCTATAGGTTTACTTTGGCCATATTTCATTTCTATGCTCGTTGACCTACACAGGGCCATGAGAACCTGGTGTAGTAGACTATAAGGGGAATTGACCGAGTGAGCTTCCTCAGAGAGTCTTTGATCACTTTAGACTATAAGGGAAATTGACCGTATGAGCTTCCTCAGAGAGTCTTTTTTTTACTTTGAATTACCTTGATTACTCTAGACTATAAGGGAAATTGACCGAGTGAGCTTCCTCAGAGAGTCTTTGAACAACTTGGGCTATAAGGGGAATTGACTGATTGAGCTTCCTCAAAGAGTCCTTGACCTTGGGGCTATAAGGGGAATTGACCATGTGAGATTCCTCAGAGAGTTCCTGACTACCTTAGACTATAAGAGGAATTGATTGTGAGTGCTTCCTCAGAGAGTATTTATGAATTCTATGACTGAACCAGAGGGGCTAGGCCGAGTGCACTACCCATAGGGTTTCTTGTACTTCTTAGGTAGGACCAAAGGGGATGACTATGAGTACTTACCAGAGGGTTACCTATTTGTGTTTAGCTATTTGTTTCACTATTGCTTGACATTGAAACTGTGGATTGTTTAATGCTGAGTACTTTCCTGTTTACTGTTTTCTGTACTTTTACCTACCAAATATTCACTAACTGTTAGGCACAGATTTTCGGGTGGTTGCCTACTGGGATTTAGTCTCACACCTTGTTTGGGACATGCTTTTGGGCCCAAACAGATTATATTGTTGTAGGTATAGATAAGGGCAAGTGCCCTTCTACTTCAGGTACTTGACTTGCTTTGGAGATGGAGAGTATGGGAACAATCTTAGGCTTGAGATGCTGAGGAGCTCTTTTTATCTTTTTCTTTTTTACTTTGGTTTAGCACTGTTTTTATTTCCAGCATTGTGACTTGTTTGGATGCTTTCCTAGACATATGTATCATGCATGATTTTATATATATGTGTGCTCCAGTTGTTTATTATTCTAGTCTTCTATTTTTTACTGTTGTTGGATATTTATTGCTTCCAATATTTTGTGTTGTTACTTCCGCTGTGTACTCTGCTAATGAGGGCATAGTTCCCCCACTGTCACACCCAAGCCCTCGCTGCTAGTCGGAAGCCTCTGGCGTGCATAGAAATATCCAAAATATCCAAAAAATAGAAATAATTATTTTCATTTAATAAAACATGTAATCTTTCAAAGTGATCTTTAAATTAAATAACAGTCATGGTGATGGAAAATTCATTGTCACTGTATACGTTAAGAATAAAACATTTCGTTTTTTATTTGTCAAAATTTTCCATATAAAATATATAAAAAGATAAATTTTTAAAACCTTTTAATGAAATTAAAAATAGACATAAAATTTTCTATATAATCCTTTTATATCAATATAATTAAATATTTAAAATAATATCAAGAATATTGATTTTGAAATAGAATCTTTAAACATTCAAAGTGTCTATTACCACTTTGAAACATTTAAATCATAATCCCCATGAAATAATAAAATTTAAAAAACATTAAATAACATTATAATAAATAAATTTATGATATGATATGTTAAATAGGATGTATATACACCTCATAAAATAAGGTGGGTGTATAACATCAAAATATGCCTCAATGAAAGGAGATTGAGACAAAGTCCCTTACCTTAGGTCTGACTTGTCACGTGTGTCTTTATCTTCATGAATAATAAACTTATTTTAATTATTTAATTTATTTATAACCTTTTTAAATTTTATCAATACTTTTATTTCACATGTTACAATGTTGTATACAACTACTTAAATAATTAAGTTTACTTCGGATGTTTTGACTGTATTTGGTTTATGTGTCAAAAGTGACTTTGGTAGGTCAACTATTGTAAAGGGGGTCATTATTAAAACATATATAGAATAATAATCATTAAATAATTATCATATTTATACATCAATTATACTTTTAAACCCAATCATTATGGTTATGAAAAATGAACCAATGTTACAATCATGGAGACGGTAGGTCGTACATACACATGAGTAACATTCCCATTTTTGAATAATCATTATAGAAAGAAGGTAAGTAACATTTATCTTTAAATAATGATAATTATATCATAAATATCATATTATTTAATCATATATACTTATATATATGATTATTTTTATGTAAAATGAATCGCATCGCTTTGAGGAGGTTGTAGTCTACACGTCCATGAACAATGTTATCACTTTTTCAGTGTGTGAAAATGTAATAAAGAAAATGATATATTATATTTAAATAAAGGTAATTATGTCATGAATATCATATATATGTCATTTATTTCACATATTTTTATTAAATATATCCTTATTACATTCCATGTAAAGTTTGAATGAATCACATCGCTTTGAGGAGGCGGTAATCCACACATCCACAAACGATGTTATCGTATTCTATCAAAATGGAAAGCATGAAGTTATGTGTTATATAATAATTCCAAAAGTATTAATATATCATAAATATTATATATATCCTATAAAAATAGTATGATCATCATAATTTCCAACCATAAGAGGTGGTAAAGAAAAATGAACGACATCGTTTCGCAAGGTGGTAGTCCCCCATACACACGAATGGTGATTTTATTACCCATTTGATGGAAGTGTGTGTGGGTATAGGTCGAACCCTTAACATAAAAAATATTAGTATATTTAGGATACTGAGGATATTATATAATCATGGAATAAGTGTAACACCCATACCCCAGAAGCTCGATGCCGGTGAATTATGTTATTACATTGGCATGATTACAAGGAATCAAATCCTGAAGGACCGATTAGTTTAGCAGTCTTATAAATACAGATTACATACATGATACCAATAATAAATTTTTTAATATAAAATAAAAACATGTTATATAATAAAATGAAATAAACTATATCCTTGAAACTCATCCAAATGATTCCTCTTTATAACCTCGATAAATGAAACATAATAAGGGTGAGCTCAAATGCTCAGTAAGGGTAAGTAAAGTGGAATTAATAATGAATCAATGAGAATAAATCAACATGTAAATATAAATAACTTATAATACATTCTATTCAAATAACTAGATAAGAAAAATTTAATATGGCAAGGTAAGAAACTGAAACACATTTCATTTAATCAATGAACTGAAAATTAAATGTATTCATAGATATGTCGACGTAAAATATCATGGATGAACAATAACTGAAACTAAATGAGGTAAATGCTTAATTATTGGACACAATATTTACTAGGTATATGGAATCATTACCTTCAAGACCTTTTACAAGATGGTTTCGCTATAGGGTAAAAATCCATATATTTTGACCAACTATTTCGTCTCATGAGACTACTGATGTATCGAGAGGCTATCTATAACTGGTCCCCACCCATCTCATACATATCCAAATCATTCATCATATGTTACCCTCCCCCTTATGAGCTCAAAATAAACACATATGGGGATTTCAGATAGGGTAACATGAGAGGAGGCGGGGTCGTTTGGGACACTTCAGGTTCAGTCATCCTTGCCTTCAATGCGTACTATAGGACGAGTGATTCTTTGGTGGTCATTGCCAAGGATATTCACAGAGGGTTAGAGATCTTCCTATCTAGATCTCTCCCCCTAACTGTAGTGGATATGGATTCATAAATCATCTGGATCTCCCTTAAGGGAGAAATTTCCTGTAAGAACCCGGACCGTCGTTCAGGTATGTTTTTCCGTTTTCTATAGTTTTTAAGAAAAATGGTTTTTCTGGAAATTTTCAAAGTACACGCCATGTAATTTCTGAGTACACGCCGTGTAATCTGTTCTGGCTCGAAGCCATGTGCTGGCCGTGTCTGGGCCACACGCACAGTGTGTAAGGCTGAGGTGGAGGCCGGTTATTTCGGAGTACGGAAAATTCGAAGTACACGCCTTGTACTCTAAAAGTACACTCCGTGTACTTTTTTTTCATTAAACGGACCGGGGTCACGCCTAACCCCCAAATACATCTTCTTCTCTAGTTTTCGACCGTCCGGGAGCGTCCGCATGGCCGGATCTTCGACGGAGTCCTGCCTCACCGTCTGTTCTCCAATTCGAGCATGGTCGATTGCGTTGGAATCGCAGCAGTGAGTTCTTCCTTCTACTTGAGCCTTGTTTCTTGATTCCTCCTTGTTTTCAAGTTATCGTGGGATGAATGTTTTGTGTGTTTTCTAAGATCTACATCATTATAAGGGGAATCTGTCGTCGAGGTTCACGTATATCGATCTCCTAGGATCGAGGTAGGTGGTTTGTGCCTTTCTGTAGAAAGTCTTTGAGTATTTTGTGCAAATTCCACCAATACCATTGAACGGGGTATTGCGTGTTTCCTGTTTTGCCCTTATTTCTTTCCTTCTTTGCTTGATTGCTTTAGTAGAGGTTATTGCTTGTGATTAGAGTAATTTGTTTGTGCTCAGATTGCTTTTCCATGCTTGTTCTGCCTGTTTGGCGTTTTCCAGTTGCCATGCCTAGTCGTAGGATAGTGGAACTATTGTTTTATTTTACTGTTGAGACTTAGTTGATAGCCAAGTAGTTCTTGAGGTTTACTTGGACGATACACATGCACTGAGCATGTTTAGTTACTCAGGACTGTGAGAACCTAGAGTAGCAGACCAAAGGGAGAATTGACGGAAGGGCTTCTCCAGAGTGTCTTTTAAATCACGATGCGAGACCAAGTAGAGAATTGATAGAAGGGATTCTCTAGATATTCTTTTAATTACGACATGGGCTATAGGGGAAATTGACGTTGAGTGCTTCCCCAGAGAGCCTTTAGCACGATACGAGACTATAGGGGGAATTGACGGTGAGTGCTTCCCCAGAGAGTCTTCTTAATTAAGTAGCTAAACCAAAGGGGTGAGACTGTGTGTGCCTCCCAGAGGGTTGCTTGTACTTAGAGGTTGAACCATAGGGGATAGACTGTGAGAGCTACCTAGAGGGTTACCTATTTTCTTCTTGTTGTTGACTATTATACTTGTTAGAATTGTGGATTGTAGCTGTTTGCGCTTTTACGTTTTCTGCTTCTTGGTTTATTACTGCCATGTATTCATTGACTGTTAGGCACAAATATTTGGGTGATTTCCTACTGGTATTGTATCTCACACCCTGTTTGGGCCATGCTTTTGGGCCCAAGCATACTATGTTGTTTCAGGTATAGACAAGGGCAAGAACCCTTCTACTTCAGGATCTTGACTGCACCAGGAGCTGGGGAGCATGGGACCGAGCCGTGGCTCGCGATGCTGAGGAGATTTCTTTGTTTTTCTTTTGCACTTGGTTTCAGTTTTATTCCAGCACGTTGTTGTGTTTGCTGTTTTCCATAGATACTTGTACCTGCTGCATTATTTTCATCATTGTTATATATCTACATTGCTTTCGCTGTTTGGTTTCTGTTGTTATGCATGTTGTTTACTGCTTTCGCTATTTATTGTTGTTTATTACCTTTTATACCTTACCGAATGAGGGCATAGTTTCCCCACCGACTCACCAAGTCCCTCACTACTACTCGGCAACCTCTGGTGTTCGGGGAAACGCGCTTGAGATCATGTGGTGAACCGGGTATGGGGCACTAGTGGAGGGGCTTCGGACTCGGGACGTTATAAAGTGGTATCAGAGGAGTTCTTTTCTCTTGATTTACTATTTGGAGACCTTATCCAGGGATAGGACGGATTCAGTACTTATCATTAAGCTTTGCTCGGGAGTAGATAACCCGTGTACAGGGAAAAGCCATACTACCTCGTTAATTACAGTTTTCTGGTTTTGAGATTTTATGGTTGGTATGTTTTCACCTAGAGTGATTCATATGACTTGTGTGGTTATTGTTTTGATATTTCGGTTCTATTTCTGTCGCAACCCGATGATATGAGGGTATTCCATCTCATGCATCATATAGGCACTTGTAAAAATCACATGTCATGCATTCTTACCATGCCATCTAGGGTGCATTAGCGATTTCATGCTGTTGTGATAGACTTTGTGTAGATTATGCATGTTGTTATGATAGTTGTTTGATAGATTCTCTGCTATTGTGTTAGAAAACTGTTTCTTTGTTCCTTGCATAAAATGAACGCTGAATTTTGGTTCTTGAGGTGTTACGGGCCCTCACGGATCAGAATTTGGCACCTTTTCCCTTGTTTTAGTATTTCTGGAATTCTGCGAAGTTTCTGAGATACTGCCCAGAAAAACCCAGAATACACGGCGTATAATTTTTGGATACATGTCGTGTAGTTTTCAGGCCGTTTCACTGATCGTGTAAGCAGAACACGGTGTTGTGGGAGTAACTTCGGGAACACGCCGTGTACCATTGGTACACGCCGTGTGAGTTCGGAGCAGTGTACCCGACCGTGTCACTAACAACACGGACCGGGGAAGCTCGGGTAGAACACGCCGTGTCCGTAGGGAACACGCTGTGTAATCCTGTCCAGGTGCCCAGACGTGTCACGAACAACACGGGCTAGCGTGACCTTATTTTCCACACTCCGTGTTTGTTCGAAACACGCCGTGTAGTCTTGCTCAGGTACCCAGTCGTGTCACGAACAACATGAGACGGTGTCGCCTTCACCTATGCACGTCGTGCTTGTTCGGAGCACACCGTGTAAGGTCCAGCCGTGTAGACGGCCGTGTATTCAGAAACACGGACCGCCGAAGCCTCGTCTAGTGCACGCCATGTTTTATTCGAACACGCCGTGCAGTCTCGGGTTGAGTCGGACCGTGTGGGTTAGCTGTGTAAGGAGACTCGGGCAAGGTAATAGTTTCTAGTACACGCCGTGTGTGGGGGTCAACATGCCGTGTATTTTGAAGTGTACATGACTCGTAGGTTAGGAGTACACGCCCATGTTAGTGGTTTAAGTAGACATGCCGTGTAGTTTTATACACGTCGGGTAGTCGTGTTTTGCAATCTTGTGTGTTTTTCCCCCTGTTCCCGTTTTGTACTCTTTTGTTCTCTGTCCTTGTTTTCCTGATCTAAGGTGTGCTTTTGATCTTTTAGAGCTATGCCTCAGAGATTTCCTCCGGTCGTACATCTATCGTCAGGCAGTGATCAGACGCCAGACAGGGCTGATCAGGGACTTCCTATCGATCCCCCAACTGAGCCATCCTTGGCACCGGTTGTTGTACCAGTCACAGGCGCTGATGCGCAGTTCAGGGAAGGTTTCATGAGGATGATGTAGGCCTTCCAGGGAACACCGCCTCCTGCCTCGTCTATGGCAGACTTGACGCGGGTCTTTCAGTAGCAGCATCCTCCCACGTTCTTGGGGGAGGGAGGACCTCAGGCTACAGAGTCATGGCTGGAAGCCATGCTGACTATATTCGAGCATCTGGAGATGCCTCCAGAGAGGTGGGTCAAGCTCGCCACCTACATGCTCCGAGACTCCACCAAGAGGTGGTGGGACGTGATCTCATAGGCGGGTCAGCAACAGGCTATGTCTTGGGAGGAGTTCCAGCACGTGTTTTACGACTACTTTTACCCGGAGACCCTGAGGGCCGATCGAGCCCGGGAGTTCATGAGCTTAGAGAAAGGTACTCTATCTGTCAGGGAGTATTCCTCTCATTTCACTGAGTTGCAGCATTTTACACCCCTTCGGGATGAGAGTGGGGTGTTCTTGGCGAGGAAGTTTGAGGATGGACTCAGGAGGGAGATTCGCTCACAGGTGAACATCTTCCAGCTGAATTCCATTACTTCCATCGTCAACCAGGCACTGATTGCGGAGCGCAATCTGAGAGACTCTGGAGCTACGAGTCAGGGAGGTTCTGCTTCTAGAGCTAGCTTTCCTTCAGATGAAAGCAAGAAGCACCGTAGGGAGCCTACACGCGGTGATTCGAGGAAGCGAGATGCATTATCAGGCAGCCAAGTGACATCCTACCAGTGTGGCCGGATAGGGAACACGAGGCCGCAATTCTAGAGAGACCCCGTGGAGTGCCGATCTTGCGACAAGTTGGGTCACCTTCAGCGTTTCTTCCAGGTTTTCCCACAAGCAGCAGGTGACCGGGGTTCTTCCATGACTCCTCGTTCAGGAGCAGCCCATCCAGTCTCTCACCAGTCAGGGAACTGGAGTTCTTCTGACCGTTCGGGCTGAGGTGGAGGTCAAGACCGTGGCGGTCAGCCACCAGTCCCTCAGCACCAGCAGGGAGGTTCAGCTCAGAGTGGTCAGTTAGGCGCGCAGGGCCGCAGTGCAGACCAGTATTTTGCCATGGAGCAGACTTATCATGAGCAGGATCCCGTCCCTTCTACTGTTCGAGGTATGATTTTAGTAGCCTCAGTTTTATCTTCAGCCCTTTTTGATACTGGTTCTAATCATAGTTTTATCTCTATTGCCGTTGTGGAGAGCCTTGGACTCTGCATATTTTCTTCTGCCGACTCGTTGACACTAGACACACCTTTGGGAATGATGACATCTAGTGTACGTCAGTGTAGATAGTTCCCTCTCGAGGTTGCAGGGTATCACTTCTTATGGGATCTCTATGTCCTAGAGATGACAGGCTATGATGTCATCCTTGGCATGGACTGGTTGATTCCCTTCTAGGCAGTTGTCGACTTCTATCGCCGCACAGTTAGTTTCATCTCACCAGAAGGTGAATCTTTCCTTCATAGAGGAGAATGGGACGTTCGGGTGGGTCGGGCGGGACTCGAGCATCTTGGGCTAGGAGGGGTGACAACCCAGATCTCTAGTCTTTATCTGGATGACCAGGGGACTCCACAATTGGACTTTCCTCCAGTGGTGGATCACTTCAAGGATGTCTTTCCAGAGGACTTTTCAGGTTTTCCTCCGGAGTGTGAGGTGGACTTTTCTATTGAGCTCGTTCCAAGGGCGGCACCAGTGTCCATTCCTCCCTATAGGATGGACACACCTGAGTTGCAGGAGCTCAAGAAGCAGTTGGAGGAGCTACAGGCTAAAAGTTTCATCTGACCCAGTACTTCTCCTTGGGGTTCGCCTGTTCTGTTTGCGAAGAAGGCAGACGGTACCCTTCAGATTTGTGTGGATTATCGGAAGCTGAACCAGTTGACGGTCAAGAACCGATATCCTTTTCTGCGGATTGATGACATTTTCGATCAGCTTCGAGGAGCATGGGTGTTCTCGAAGATCGACTTGAGGTTCGTTTATCATCAGTTGCGTGTTAGACCATCAGATATACCTCTGACAGCCTTCAGGATAAGGTACGGTCTTTACGAGTATACAGTCATGCCGTTCGGTCTCACGAACGCACCAGCCGTTTTCATGGAACTGATGAACCAAGTGTTCCATCCTTACTTGGACTCCTTCTTCGTGGTCTTCATGGACGATATCTTGGTGTACTCTCACACTCGACACGACCATGCCACCCATCTTGATATCATTCTGAGTACACTGAGAGAGCATCGACTTTATGCTAAACTCTCGAAGTGCCACTTCTGGATGGATCAGATTCACTTCTTGGGTCACGTCATCTCAGAGACAGGAGTATCTGTGGACCCAGAGAAAGTGAGAGTTGTAGTTTCCTGGGAGCATCTGAAGAACGTTTTCAAGGTACGGAGCTTCCTATGGATGGCTGGATACTACAGACACTTCATTCGGGACTTTTCCTGTTTAGCATCACCTTTGACAGGTCTGACCAAGAAGGGGGCGAAGTTCTTATGGTCAGATTCTTGTGAGTCAGCCTTTCAGGAGCTGAAAGGGAGGTTGACGTCAGCACCAATACTAGTCTTTCCAGAGCCAGGAAAGGGCTACACTGTTTACTGTGATGCTTCGGGTATCGGGATGGGAGATGTGCTTATGCAGGAAGATGGAGTCATTGCGTATGGGTCTCGGTAGCTGAGGCCACATGAGAGGAACTACCCTACACACGATCTGAAGTTGGCAGCTTTTGTTCATGCTTTGCGCTGTTGGAGACACTATCTTCTGGGAGAGCACTTTGTGTTCTTCACTGACCACAAGAGTCTCAAGTATATCTTCACTCAGCGTGATCTAAATCTGAGGCAGTACAGGTGGGTTGAGAATCTACAGTCTTTTGACTTCGAGCTTGCCTATACGCCGGGAAAGGGCAATGCCGTGGCAGATGTGTTGAGCTGGGGAACTCAGATTCAGGCAGTTCAGGAGGCCAGTAGTGAGTGGCAGCTGATGGCTCTGTTCTCTGAGATGCATCTAGAGGTGCACGACAGATGGGGATAGACTTTTCTATCTTCTGTAGCTGTTACATCCACGCTACTTGATCGAGTACGGATGAGGTAGCTATCAGACTCGGAAGGCTTAGTCCTGCGGGAGAGTGTGTCAGGAGAGGACCCTATTCCTGGATGGACAATGGGTGAGGATGAGATCTTGTGTTTCCAAGGACGCGTATGGGTTCCAGCAGACATACGCGAGGAGCTGATGTGGGATTTCCATTCCTCAGTTTGGGCAGTTCATCCTGGCGTCACCAAGATGTATCGGGATCTTCATCACCAGTACTGGTGGCCAGGTATGAAGAAGGATGTTGCTGGTTTTTTCATGAGATTTTCTACTTTTCAGCAGGTGAAAGAAGAGCATCAGCGACAAGCAGGTCTCTTATAGAAGTTACTCATTCTGGAGTGGAAGTGGAACGATGTTGCGATGGACTTCGTGACTGGGTTGCCGAGATCACCTCGAGGGAACGATGTTGTTTGGGTTATCGTCGACAGGCTTACAAAGGTTGCTCACTTATTTCCAATCAAGGAGACCTTTAGTGTCGATGATCTGGGATGACTTTACATCAGGGAGATTGTGCGTCTGCATGGATTTCTGCACTCTATTGTTTCAAACAGAGATGCGCACTTTACCTCTCGGTTCTAGCAGGGACATTAGAAGGCCTTGGGTACACAGGTACTTTTGAGTACAGCATACCATCCCCAGACTGATGGCCAGTCCGAGCGCACGATCCAGGTGCTTGAGAATATGCTCCGAGCTTGCATCCTTGACTTTGGTGGTTCTTGGGAGAAGCATATTCCTCTGGTGGAGTTCGCCTACAACAACAGTTTCCAGGCGACCATCCAGATGGCACCATACGAGGCTTTGTACGGTAGGCCATTCCGATCACCCTTATGTTGTCTGGAGGCAGGAGAGGCAGCTTTGCTGGGACCTCGTCTTGTTTAGGAGACTTCAGAGCAGATAGAGATGATTCGGAAGAGGATGGATACAGTGTAGTCTCGGCAGAAGTCTTATGCGGATCAGCGGAGATGACCTCTGGAGTTCGAGGTCGGTGATCGGGTTTTCCTACGTGTCGCACCTAGGTTGGGACACAAGAGGATTCAGAGACAGGGTAAGATTTCTCCACGGTACGTCGGGCTGTTTGAGGTTTTGGAGAGAGTGGGGCCAGTTGGCTATCGGTTGCAGCTACCTTAGAGGTATCGGGCCATGCACGACGTCTTCCACGTCTCTCAGCTCTGACATTACTTTTCAGACCCGTCTCACGTCTTTTATCCTGAGGAAGTCAAGCTTGAAGCACTCGGGCTCCTCGAAGCTGATCGAAAAGGTCATCAATCTGCGGCAAAGGATATCGGTTCTTGACCATCAACTGGTTCAGCTTCCGATAATTCACACAAAGCCGAAGGGTACCATCTGCCTTCTTCGAAAATAGAACAGGCGAACCCCAAGGAGAAGTACTAGTTCGGATAAAACCCTTAGCCTGTAGCTCCTCCAACTGCTTCTTGAGCTCCTTCAACTTAGGTGTGGCCATCCTATAGGGAGGAATGGACACCGGTGCCACCCCTGGCACGAGCTCAATAGAAAAGTCCACCTCACGCTCTGGAGGAAAACCTGAAAAGTCCTTTGGAAAGACATCCCTGAAGCGATCCACCACTGGAGGAAATTCCAACTGTGGAGTCCCCCGGTCATCCAGATAAAGACTAGCAATCTAGTTTGTCACCCCTCCAATCCCAAGATGCTCGATTCCCACCCGACTCTCCCGAACATCCCATTCGCCTCTATGATGGAAAGATTCAACTTATGGTGAGATGAAACTGACTCTACGGCGATAGCAGTCGACAACTGCCCGGAAGGGAATCAACCAGTCCATGACAAGGATGACATCATAGCCTGTCATCTCTAGGACATAGAGATCCCATAAGAAGCGATACCCTGCAACCTTGAGAGGGCACTCTCTACACTAACGTACACTAGATGTCCTCATTCCCAAAGGTGTGTCTAGTGTCAACGAGTAGGCAGAAGAAAATATGCAGAGTCCAAGGCTCTCTATAATGGCAACAGAGATAAAACTATGCGTAGCACCAGTATCAAAAAGGGCTGAATATAAAACTGAGGCTACTAAAATCGTACCTCGAACAGTAGAAGGGTCGGGATCCTGCTCATGATAAGTCTGCTCCACGACGAAAGATTGGCCTGCACCGCGGCCTTACGCCCCTGACTGACCACTCTGAGCTGAACCTCCCTACTGGTGCTGAGGGACTGGTGGCTGACCGCCACGGCCTTGACCTACACCTCGGTCCGAATGGCCAGAAGAACTCCAGTTCCTTGACTGGTGAGAGACTGGTGGGGCTGCTCCTGAACGAGGAGTCATGGAAGAACCCCGTTCACCTGCTTCTTGTGGGAAAACCTGGAAGAAATGCTGAAGGTGACCCAACTTGCCGCAAGATCGGAACTCCATGGGGTCTCTCTGGCACTGCGGCCTCGTGTGCCCTATCCGGCCACACTGGTAGCATGTCACCTAGTTTCCTGATGGTGTGTCTCGCTTCCTCGAATCACCACGCGTAGGCTCCCTATGGCACTTCTTACTGTCATCTGAAGGAAAGCTAGCTCTGGAAGCAGAACCGCCCTGACTCGAAGCTCCAGAGTCTCTCATATTGCGCTCCGCAATCAGTGCCTGGTTGACGATGGAAGTAATGGAAGTCAGTTGGAAGATGTTCACCTATGAGCGAATCTCCCTCCTGAGTCCATCCTCAAACTTCATCTCCAAGAACACCCCACTCCCATTCCAAAGGGGTGTAAAATGTTGCAGCTCAGTGATGACAGATATAGTACCATTCTCTAAGCTCATGAACTCCCAGGCTCGATTGGCCATCAGGGTCTCTGGGTAAAAGTAGTTGTTAAACATGCACTGGAACTCCTCCCAAGTCATAGCCTGCTACTGACTCGCCTGTGAGATCACGTCCTACCACCTCTTGGTGGAGTCTCAGAGCATGTAGGTGGCGAGCTTGACCTGCCTCTCTAGAGACGTCGCCAGATGCTCTAATATAGTCAGCATGGATTCCATCCATGACTCTGCAGCCTGAGGTCCTCCCTCCCCCGAGAACGTGGGAGGATGCTGCTGTTGAAAGACCTCGTCAAGTCTGCCATAGATGAGGCAGGAGGTGGTGCTCCATGGAAGGCATGCATCATCCTCATAAAACCTTCCCTGAACTGCGCATCAATGACTGCGACTGGTACAACAATCGGTGCCAAGGCTGGCTCGGCTGGGGGATCGAAAGAAGTCCCTGATCAGCCCTATCTTGCGTCTGATCACTACCTGACGACAGACGTACGACCGGAGGACGTCTCAGAGGCATAGCTCTGAAAGATCAAAAGCACACCTTAGATCAGGAAAACAAGGACAGAGAACACAGGAGTACAAAACAGGAACAGGGGGAAAAAACACACAAGATTGCAAAACACGACTACATGGCGTGTATAAAACTACACAGAATGTCTACTTAAACCACTGACATGGGTGTGTACTCCTTCCCTACGAGTCGTGTACACTTCAAACTACACGGCGTGTTGACCCCCACACATGGCGTATACTAGAAACTATTCCCCTGCCCGAGTCTCCTTACACGACTAACCCACACGGTCCGACTCAACCCGAGATTGCACGACGTGTTCGAATAAAACAAGGCGTGCACTAGACGAGGCTTCAGCGGTCCGTGTTGCTGAATACACAACTGTCTACATGGCTGGACCTTACACGGCATGCTCCGAACAAGCACGGCGTGCATAGGATAAGGAGACACTGTACCGTGTTGTTCATGACACGGCCGGGTACCTGAGCAAGAAGGCAGATGGTGCCCTTCGACTTTGTGTGGATTATCGGAAGCTAAACCAGTTGACAGTCAAGAACCGATATCCTTTTCCGCGGATTGATGACCTTTTTGATCAGCTTCGAGGATCCCGGGTGTTCTCGAAGATCGACTTGAGGTCCAGTTATCATCAGTTGCGCGTTAGACCATCAGATATACCTCTGACAGCCTTCAGGAGCAGGTACGGTCTTTACGAGTATACAGTCATGCCGTTCGGTCTCACGAACGCACCTGCAGTTTTCATGGTGCTGATGAATCGAGTGTTCCATCCTTACTTGGACTCCTTGGTCGTGGTCTTTTTGGACGATATCTTGGTGTACTCTCACACTCGACATGACCATGCCACCCATATTGAGATCGTTCTGAGTACACTGAGAGAGCATCGGCTTTATGCTAAACTCTCGAAGTGCCACTTCTGAATGGATCAGATTCACTTCTTGGGTCACGTCATCTCAGAGATAGGAGTATTTTTGGACCCATAGAAAGTGAGAGATGTAGTTTCCTGGGTGCATCCGAAGAGCGTTTTTGAGGTATGGAGCTTCCTAGGGCGGGCTGGATACTACAGACACTTCATTCGGGACTTTAACCATTTAGCAGCACCTTTGAATGGTCTGACCAAGAAGGGGGCGAAGTTCTTATGGTCAGATTCTTGTGATTCAGCCTTTCAGGAGCTGAAAGGTAGGTTGACGTCAGCACCGATACTAGTCTTGCCAGAGCCAGGCAAGATCTACAATGTTTACTGTGATGCTTCGGGTATCGGGCTGGGATATGTACTTATGCAGGAAGATGGAGTCATTGCGTATGGGTCTCAGTAGCTGAGGCCACATGAGAGGAACTACCCTACGCACGATCTGGAGTTGGCAGCTGTTGTTCATGGTTTGCGCTGTTAGAGACACTATCTTCTGGGATAGCACTTTGTGGTATTCACTACCACAAGAGTCTAAAGTATATCTTCACTCAGTGTGATCTGAATCTGAGGCAGCGCACGTGGGTTGAGTATCTATAGTCTTTTGACTTCGATCTTGCCTATACGCCGAGAAAGGTCAACACCATGGCAGATGCGTTAAGCCAGAGAACTTAGATTCAGGAAGTTTAGGAGACCAGTAGTGAGTGGCAGCTGATGGATCTATTCTCTGAGATGCATCTAGAGGTGCACGACAGACAAGGACAGAATTTTCTATCTTCTATAGTTGTTACCTCCATGCTACTTGATCGGGTACGGATGAGGAAGCTATCAGACTTGGAAGGATTAATCCTGCGGGAGAGTGTTTCAGGAGAGGACCCTCTTCTTGGATGGACAGTGGGCGAGGATGAGATCTTGCATTTCCAAGGACGCGTATGGGTGCCAGCAGACATACGCGAGGAGCTGATGTGGGATTTCCATTTCTCAGTTTGGGCAGTTCATCCTGGTGTCAATAAGATGTATCTGGATCTTCATCTCCAGTACGGGTGGCCAGGTATGAAGAAGGATGTTGCTGGTTTTGTCATGAGATGTTCTACTTATCAGCAGGTGAAAGCAGAGCATCAGCAACCAGCAGGTCTCTTACAGCAGTTACTCATTCCGAAGTGGAAGTGGAACAATGTTACAATGGAATTTGTGACTGGGTTGCTGAGATCAACTCGAGGGAACGATGATGTTTGGGTTGTCTTCGACAGGCTTACGAAGGTTGCTCACTTCTTGCCAATCAAGGAGACCTTTAGTGTCGATGATCTGGGATGACTTTACATCAGGGAGATTGTGCGTCTGCATGGAGTTCCGTGCTCTATTGTTTCAGACAGAGATGCACGCTTTACCTCTCGGTTCTGTAAGGGACTTCAGAAGGCCTTGGGTACACATGTACTTTTGAGTACAACATACCATCCCCAAACTGATGGCCAGTTCAAGCGCACGATCCAGGTGCTTGAGGATATGCTCCGATCTTACATCCTTGACTTTGGCAGTTCTTGGGAGAATCATATTCCTCTGGTGTAGTTCGCCTACAAAAACAGTTTCCAGGAGACCATCCATATGGCACCATACGAGGGTTTGTACGGTAGGCCATGCCGATCACCCTTATGCTGGCTGGAGGCAGGAGAGGTAGCTTTGCTGGGACCTCGTCTTGTTCAGGAGACTTCAGAGCAGATAGAGCTGATTTGGAAGAGGATGGCTATAGCGCTGTCTCGGTAGAAGTCTTATGCGGATCAGCGGAGACGACCTCTGGAGTTCGAGGTCGGTGATCGGGTTTTCCTACGTGTCGCACCTAGGTTGGGACACAAGAGGATTCAGAGACAGGGTAAGCTTTCGCCACGGTACGTCGGGCCGTTTGAGTTTTTGGAGAGAGTGGGGCCAGTCACCTATCGGTTACAGCTACCTCAGAGGTATCGGGACATGAACGACGTCTTCCACGTCTCTAAGCTCCGATGTTACTTTTCAGACCCATCTCACGTCTTTAAGCCTGAGGAAGTCGAGCTTGAAGTAGATGCATCGTTCGAGGAGCATCCTATCCGGATTGTCGATCGTAGTACAAAGGTTCTCTGTGGGTGGTTTGTTCCTCTAGTACGAGTGCTATGGCAGCACGGGCAAGTACAGGACGAGACCTGGGAGAGGGAGGCCGATGTACGATCGCAGTGGCCGGAGCTATTCGGGGATCCTTCTTCTCCACCTCGTTAGGGAAATTCGGGGACATATTTATTTAAGGGGGGGAAGTTTGTAAGAACCAGGACCTTCGTTCATGTATGTTTTTCCGTTTTATGGAGTTTTTAAGAAAAATGGATTTTCTGGAAATTTTCAAAGTACACGCCGTGTACTTTCTGAGTACACACAGTCTACTCTGTTTCGGCTCGAAGCCGTGTGTTGGCCGTGTCCGGGCCACACGCACGGTGTGTAAGGCTGAGGTGGAGGCCGGTTATTTTGGAGTATGGAAAATTTGAAGTACACGCCGTGTACTCTAAAAGTACACACCGTGTAATTTCTTTTTTTTATTAAACGGACCGAGGTTGCGCCTAACCCCCAAATACATCTTCTTCTCCAGTTTTCGACCATCCAGGAGCGTCCGTACAACCAGATCTTCGACGGAGTCCTGCCTCGTCATTCGTTCTCCGATTCGAGCACGGTCGATTGCGTTGGAATCACAGCGGTGAGTTCTTCCTTCTGCTTGAGCCTTGTTTCTTGATTCCTCCTTGTTTTCAAGTTATCGTGGGATGAACGTTTTTTTGCGTTTTCTTAGATCTACATCGTTCTAAGGGGAATCTGTCGTCGAGGTTCACGTATATCAATCTCCTAGGATCGAGGTAGGTGGTTTGTGCCTTTCTGTAGAAATTCTTTGAGTATTTTGTGCAAATTCCACCAATACCCTTGAATGGGGTATTGCGTGTTTCCTGTTTTTCCCTTGTTTCTTTCATTCTTTGCTTGATTTCTTTAGTAGAGGTTATTACTTGTGATTAGAGTAATTTTTTTGTGTTCAGATTTCTTTTCCATGCTTGTTCTGCCTGTTTGGTGTTTTCTAGTTGCCATGCCTAGTCGTAGGATATTGGAACTGTTGTTTTATTTTACTATTGATCCTTAGTTGATAGCCAAGTAGTTCTTGAGGTTTACTTGGACGATACACACGTGCTGAGCATGTTTAGTTACTCAGGACTGTGAGAACCTAGAGTAGCATACCAAAGGGAGAATTGACGGAAGGGCTTCTCCATAGTGTCTTTTAAATCACGATGTGAGACCAAGTGGAGAATTGACGGAAGGGCTTCTCCAGAGAGTCTTTTAATTACGATGCGGTCTATAGGGGGAATTGACGTTGAGTGCTTCCCTAGAGAGCCTTTAGCACGATACGAGACTATAGGGGGAATTGACGGTGAGTGCTTCCCCAGAGAGTATGTTTAATTACATAGCTGAACCAGAGGGGTGAGACTGTATGTGCCTCCTAGAGGGTTGCTTGTACTTAGAGGTTGAACCATAGGGGCTAGACTGTGAGAGCTACCAAGAGGGTTACCTGTTTTCTTCTTATTGTTGACTGCTATACTTGTTATAACTGTGGATTGTAGCTGTTTGCGCTTTTCCGTTTACTGCTTCTTGTTTTATTACTGCCATGTATTCATTGAATGTTAGGCACAAATCTTTGAGTGATTGCCTACTAGGATTTTATCTCACACCCTGTTTGGGCCATGATTTTGGGCCCAAGTAGACTATGTTGCTTTAGGTATAGACAAGGGCAAGTTCTCTTATACTTCCGGATCTTGACTGCACCAGGAGATGGGGAGCATGGGACCAAGCCGTGGCTCGCAATGCTAAGGAGATTTCTTTGTTTTTCTTTTGCACTTGGTTTCAGTTGTATTCCAGCACGTTGTTGTGTTTGCTGTTTTCCATAGATACTTGTACCTGCTGCATTATTGTCATCATTGTTATATATCTGCATTGCTTCCGCTATTTGGTTTCTGTTGTTATGCATGTTTTTTACTACTTCCCCTGTTTATTGTTGTTTCTTACCTTGTATACCTTACCGAATGAGGGCATAGTTTCCCCACCGACTCACCAAGGCCCTCGCTGCTAGTTGGTAGCCTCTGGCATTCGGGGAAACGTGCTTGCGGTCATGTGGCGAACCGGGTACGGGGCACCAGTGGAGGGGCTCCGGACTCAGGACGTTACATTTCCCCACCTTGGAACATTATTCATCTCATTTGCAAATGCAAGGCTCTTCTTTCCCATGATACTGAGATCCTTCACATGCGGTGCGAGGTTAACCAGATGGAAGACTTCTTAGATTCCAGGGTGACCTATGACTCTCCTCTCTCGTTATTCAATTCCCATGGCTCCCTGCCTTTGGGTGGTGCAGACGTTGCTATCGGGGACACTCTAGGCCTCCATTTTTTCAGACCTCCATGATCTCATGCTTAATTGGTGATGCTTTGTGCGGATTTATGGTGTTTCATGTTGGTTTTCCTATTCTTGTAACTTATTTTCTTAATAATAAAAAATATTATTTTATGCCAAAGATAATCATTAAGAACATTCTTTAGGAAAATAACATTTAAACATTCCAAAGTGTCTCATACCACTTTAAAACATTTAAATAATAATCCCCATGAAGGAATAAAATAAAAATTATAGTATAATTAGATTAATTATATTAATTATATAACATTCCAAATGGTATTATAAACACCATATAAAATTGAATTGGTGCATAACATCAAATAAGTCTCAATGGAATGTAAATTGAGACGAAGTCCCTTACCTTAACCATCCTTTTTTGTGTGATATTTATCCTCATTTATAGTGGTTTAAAATATTTTAATAACTAATACCAAAAAAAATAATAATTTTTATAATATCATATATAATCTTATTATATTATCTAATTACTCGTTTGTTAACAATCTTTCATTATTTTCACTATTTTGATTGTTAATTGCCTAGTTTTCTCAAGTATGTTTTTGACTTGTCAATTGTTATTACTATTAATTAGATCATGATTTCATTATATCTATAATTTAAACAATAACTTAATTATCATATATATTCATTATATATGTATTTATAACAATCTATAAATTTTGTAGATAAGAAATGAAATGTACCGTTCATCGAGACGGTGGGTTGTATATGCGCATGAATGATGCTTTCATTTATTTTTCGTATTAAAAGAATGAAAAGTAATTGATAAATATGTATATTGTAATTAAATTATAATATATATGTTATATGCATTACATGGTTTTATTGATACCATCCTTTATACATTTCATGTATGGCATGAATGAGTTGCATCGCTTTGAGGGGGTGATAGTCCACACTTCCTCAAATGAAATTATCGAATTTACATAAGATGGAAAGCATAAAGGTATGTTTCAAATAAAAATTAAAGAAATATAAAGACATTATAAATATCATATATATCATATATAAACAGATTTTTCATCATAATTTTCACCATGAGAGGTGGTAAAGAAAAAAATGAACAATCATTGTTTCGTGAGGCAGTAGCTCGTTGTATATAGAAACAGTATGTTCGTTACCAATTAGATGGAATTGTGTGTGAGTGTAAGTAAAACCCTTAACATAACAAAATATTAGTATATTTAGGATACTTTTGTTATTATATGAACATGTAAGAAGAATATTTTAGGTGGTGGAAAAGTAAATGGAAGAAAATAGATCGTTGGAAAATGTTACCATAAAAACCAGGTAACTACTTTTGGTTTATACCAAAGGGCTTCCTTGAAAGTATTCCTGACCAAATAGAGGCTTAAATGTGGAGATTATTTATTTTGTTAAGTAAATTGGTTATATATTGTATGAACCTAAGTGGTTTTATAGGTGTGAGTAAGGGGTAGAGTTTTTTCCTTATTATAGTGGAGGGGGAGTGACACTCTTGTAAATAGTAAAAGGTATTCATTAATGGGTAGTCTACCTTACCTAAAGTGTATCCAAAATAGAAAAATATTGGATTAAATTATATTAATGGTTTATTAAAACCTACACCACACAAAAATATGTTCATTTTAATAATTTGGTTCCTTAACTTCTAAGATTCTCCAATTTTATCATTTTGGTTTTTATTAAAGTATCTAGTTTTCCAACCTAAGTAATTTAACCATTAAGACTAAAATAAAGTTAAATTTATTATAAAATATATATAAACTGAATTATTAATATTATATCTAATTTATAAAATAAAAAATATCATTTTTTCAAAATTAATTTTAAAATAAGCACATGTGACGCGCTAAAACAATGCTTAAACTCAGACAATGTTAACAACATTTTTACAATATATGGGTCAATATGTTTATTTTAAAAGACAAATTGGTCCATTAATATACCATATTTAATATTTATTAACACTAAAAATCACCTGTAATAATATATTATTTTTATTAATTTTAAATCATTTAATAAAATATCATTTATTGTAAAATAACAATAACGTCAATTTTGACATTATTTATTTAATTTTAATTTGAAAATATCAAAACAATGTTGGAATTAAAATATATTAATTTCATATAATTTTAACGTGATATATTCATCTAAAAAAATTAATGACCATAATTTATTCAATATATTTCACTTTTAACATTTATAGTGTCATTTATTTTAGTTAATTATTAACTAAATATTCACTATATTGGCATTTCTTAAGCATTTTAAGTAACTAAATCATCTCTAAAAATTATTGATAAATTATTATTATTATAAAAATAACCCATTTATATCTCAAAAGTATATGTATAACCTAAAATATTATGTTTTTTACATATCTCAATGTTTTATAAATGTTAAAGGTAAGAAAATTTTATTTTTGTCTTTTCCCTTACTTAACCTTTTATATAGGGCACTTCCTTTTAATAATATCCAAATAACCCATAAAATTATAAAAAATAAGAGATATGGTCTAATTATTATAATCCAATGGATTTTGGACAAGTTTACAGGTTATTTTGGTCCTTAAGATTAAGGTTTAATCCTTTATTAAGCTTAATTTAACGTTAATCGTTGTAATTAATTTTAATCACTTTCACGGATCTTTTTGGTAAAAAACAAAGTTGGTCTTATTATAAAGTATAATTTATGATGATTCCAAATATGGAATCCATTTTTACAAATTAAAATCTCATGATTTTCATAAATTAATTTAAAATTCATCTCACATGTGGGACAACAATGCAGGTTTTTAATGTAAAAATGTCCAAAAGTTTGATAAGTTTTTACATTCAATTTCAAAGTTAAATTGATCTAAATGACCTAAATTGGATTAATTTATATATATTTTATATAATGTGACTTTAAAACTAGTTAAAATTTTAATTTAACCCTATAAATAAATTAGTATAAAAAACTGTTTTGAATTAAAATTCAGTATTTTTAACTATTCGCTAAAAATGAAACTTCACAGAAAAGTACCAAAAATTAACCCTAACCTAATTTTAATATTTTTCTTTAAAAAATGAAGTTTATTTTGACATATTACATCAATTAATGTCTCAAAATTATGATTTAAAATTGCTTCACCAATAAAAGGTGGTAAAAATGCCTTAATAAAAATATAGTATTTTATGAATAAAATTGGGTTTGTTCTTATCTCATGCTTATCTAATATTTTTGGATTAATATAAAACATATTTTATTGAATAATATATATATATATATATATAATTAATATCACTCAATAATTTTAATTAATTTAATTTATTAGGGTAAAACAGCTTTGTGGGTAGAAAAATAATAATATTTTCTTTTATATTCAATCGGTTTTCATATTCATTTCTAATTAATTTGTCGCTCATGAATTAATTTTATATTTGTGTAAACCATAGATTTCCATAATTTATTTAATCTTATTTATAACTACTAATTTAACATCTAGGTTATATCTCATTATATTAAATAAAAATATTTTAATAATATATTATTGTTCGGTAAAACTCGATCTTGCGTGTAACGCAAGCCATTGAAGAAACTCATTAATGATTGTAACATACACTAACTCATTATTTCATATATTTAAAAATATAAAATATTTTGAATGTATTCAAATAGTGAATATATTATAAATTCTCATGATATTATGTTCCCTTATGTGCTTAGTGTTTCATGTTATACACTTTATCGAACACAACATTCTTACTGTAGAATTTTGGGGTGTTACATTCTCCCCACTTTAATTAAATTATGTCATCACAATTTAAACTTGATATCAGTAATCAAGGTTCTAATATTTGAAATTAAACTATTTTTGAAATACCCACATCATAAAAAGGGTTAATATCACATCTTCTTAATATGAGAGAAAGGAAAGTACAATGGTCATGTAACTAGGTTCCCTGCTAGGAGAACATAGGTGGGAAATGAAAACATGGATAAAAAATAAAATATAACAATCAAGTTATAATAGAGAGGTATGGATAACATGGTTAGGATAAAGTTAAAAATCAAAAGGCCATAAACCCACAATGATCTAAGGGGAAATTTGATTCATTGGAAATAAAGGTACTATGACAAAATTTTTGTTTCAAAACCCTTTTTCCTAGAGTTGAGGAATTCATTAACTCTATATGAATATAAGTAAATATATGTTTCTATTTTATAAACACAAACTTATCCTTTCATTGTGTCTTAAACTACTTCTACTTTGTATCTTTTCATAAGAATCTTCGTATGGTGAATTAATACATTAACTTCTAAAATCTCATTCAATGATCAACCATTTAATAAATGGTTAACTTTTCCAAAAGATTATGATCTGACACTTTAGAAATATGGTCACTGAATTTATAAAATGAACTTATCATTAGCCTTCAATCAATATGAAGTACCCCTTTAATCATCACATGTCGAATATGTTAACACCTTCATCATGTATCCTCTGAAATATGGTAATAACTTGAATTACCATAAAACTTTATTAAAAACATGAATTATTCCTTATTCCTTAAGTAATACACATGTTATTGGATATATTCCTTAAATAAAAAATTGTTGTAAACTCCATCAATGATAGTATATACCACTTGTCAACAAGTCATTATTCAATTCCAAGGTAGTCAGAACTTGTCCAAATCAATCATTTCTTCATCATTATCTCAGCATCAGAAACATATTAAGGGTTGTCTTTTCCTCAATCATGTGTTTTCCAAAAAGTGTAACTTTCTATTGAATAAGTTTTCTTGGTACCATTCAACATGTGATCTAAATTACTTAATGAAAAAAGTATTGTAGTATAATCCTTACATATTTCATAAATAATATAATGAGATAATTAAAAATAAAATACTTTTAAAAAATATTTATTAGATCCAAATACAGAATCACATTAATCATTCCAATTCAGTTGTGTTAATAACATATGCTTGAACTTGGCCCCTTATCTTCTTCGGGGGTATATTTACTTGATGCTTGGGGAATTTGTTTGCATAGTTCCCCATATCCTTGTAGTTAATAACATTGAATAGAAGTGTTTTCCTTCTTTCCTTTTCATTCTTTTTCCCAGTGACATTTTCTCCACAATTATAACAAGCTCCCAATACTTTCAAGAATTTAACAAGCTGATTATTTCCACAGTTATCATATGTTGGAAAATCTTTGTTTCCCATCTTCTTCTTTGACTCGTTCCCTTTTTCATGGTTCTTAGATGGCCTATTCTTGTCTTGGTTTACCTTGAATATATTGATTCTAGAAAATTACTTTTCCATCTTGATGAAACATAAAACTTTTTCATCATATGATGAAAATCTATGGGAGAATGGTTCCCTTTGGAGATTTATCTTAAGACCTTAAAATAATTTTTCAATATTACACTCCGCGTTGAATATGAAATCAGTATCATACCTTGATAAACTTGTAAATGTGGCTTTATAATCTTTGAAACTCTCTTATTCCTTTTTATTTAAGATAAGAAACTTTATATTCATCTCAATTTTCTAATAATAAGGGAATTATTTACCAAATAATTTATCCTTAAATGTTCTCCATTCCATGAGTTCTATTTCTTATTCCTCCCTTGTATTTTAGATCAAGGACCACCATTTATCAGAAAAACCTTGGAGAAAATACACCACAAGTGTTACATTTTCTATTTCACTAAATCACAATGATGTAAATATATTCTCCATAGACTTAATCCATTGATCAGATACAATTGGATTAGTAGTCCCACTGAATGTTGGGGACTTATGTTGCATAAAATTATCCCACATAGAATATTCTCTCTATGGAACATGTTGCTCTATTCAGACAAGGTTATGTTTCATAACCTGATTAATCTTTCCTAATATATCCATAACTTTCTGAGTTCCAATACCATATACATTAACTTCCTCAATAGGGAAACCTCTGCATTGACCATGAGTGTCACGCACTTCTTCCATACAGGTGCCATTTCTAGATAATGACATATACTTGATTAGCTCATAAAATTATGAACTTTCTATAAATCTAAATATTTTATAGCACATAACATAAATTTATGCATCATAAATACTAGAATCATAAACTTTGGTTACTTTGGTAAAGTTATTACTTCTAAATCTTTCATAACAATTTTCAAAGAAAATGTGAATTATCCTAATCATATCCCCTATTAGTGTCAAACCAGGTGCATAGTAAGGCCTAGCACACCTTGCTAGTTTTTTTACTTCTAGGTACATCTGTTCTATAACCATGTTCATTTGTAGTATCTAGATAGGGATGTATTTCTAGGAATACCCACATAATATCTACCTTACCAAAATTCTAGGATGTCCTTATACACTTATCCTCAAAGTATATCTTAGGATTATATTACCTAATCTAATTTTTCTAAATCCATTTTCCAAGGTTGTTTCTAAACTTCTTTTGATACCAACTATAACACACCAACCCCATAAGCTCGGAGCTGGTGCATTATGTTATTACATTCGTATGATTATAAGGAATCAAATCCCGAAGGACCAATCAGTTTATCAAACTTGGAAAGCCATATTACATTCATAATACCCAAAATATATTGGGAAATAGAAAATAAAAACATGTTACATAATAATGTGAAATAAATTTCACCCATGAAACTCATTCAAAAGATTCCTCTTCATAGCCTAGGGAAGGGAAACATAATAAGGGTGAGTTGAAATAATCATTAAGGGTAATTAAAGTGGAATAAATAATGAATCAATGAAAATAAATCAACATGTAAAGGTAAATAACTGATAACACATTCCATTAAAATAACTAGATAAGTAAAATTTAATATGGCAAGGTAAGAAACTGAAACACGTGTCATTTAATCAATGAACTGAAAATTAAATGTGTCCATAGATATGTTGATGAAAAATATCATGGATGAATAATAACTGAAAATAAATGATGGAAATTTTTAATTATTGGACTCCATATTTCCTAGGTACATGGAACCATTATTATCAATACCTTTCACAATATGGTTTAGTTATTGGGTAAAAACCCATCTATTTTGTCCAATTATTTCATCTCATGAGACTACCAATGTATCAAGGGGATATTTATAATTGGGACCCACTTATGTAATAATTGTCCAAATTATACCTCATATATCATAGTAAATTTAAATAATAAATAATATGCCTTATCAAATATTCTTATTTAATGAAGGATATGAATTTATCAATTATTTCCCAGTTAATCAAATAATTATCAAAGTAAACATTGTATGTAAAATGATATGTGGTTTAAACTATAATAATATCCATCATATGAAAATATATATATTATAAGAAATTTATAATGAAAAATTATTACCATAAATTTATTGTTTCAAGATAAAGTTTACAATCACAAAATGAAGTGGAATTTAAAAGATAATCATTAAGAACATTCTTGAGGAAAATAATATTTAAACATTCCAAACTGTCTCATACCACTTTGAAACATTTAAATAATAATCCCCATGAAGGAATAAAATAAAACTTATAATATCATGAGATTAATTATATTCATTATACAACATTCCAAATTTCAGTATAAACACCATATAAAATTTAATTGGTTCATAACACCAAATAAGTCTCAATGGAATGTAAATTGAGACAAAATCTATTACCTTAACCTTCCTTTTTGTTATGTGGTATTTATCCTTTTTTATAGTGATTTAAACTATGTTACTAACTAATAATAGAACCATAATAATGTTTATAATATTATATATTACCTTCTTATAATATCTTATTACCCATTTGTTAAAAATATTTCATTATTTTTACTATTTCAGGTGTTAATTGCCTAGTTTTCTCAAGTATGTTTTTGACTTGTCAATTATTGTTCCTATTAATTAGATAATGATTTAATCATATAAAAAAATTAAAACAAGACTTAATTATCATATATATTCATTATATATGTATTTATAATAATCTATAATGTTTGGAGATAAGAAGTGAAATGTATCGTTCATGGAGACGGTAGATCGTACATACGCATGAACACTGCTTTTATTTCTTTTTCATATTAAAAGAATGAAAAGTAATTGGTACATATTTATATTATAATTATAGTATCATATATATGTTATATATTTTATATAGTTTTATTAATATCATCCATTATACATTCTATGTATGGCATGAACAAGTCACATCGCTTTGAGGGGCGGTAGTCCACACTTAAACTAAATTATCATATTTACACAAGATGGAAAGCATAAAGTTATGTTATAAAAAAATTAAAAAATAATAAAGACATTATAAATATCATATATATCATATATAAACATATTTTTCATCATAATGACCACCATGAGAAGTGGTAAAGGAAAAATGAACAATCATCATTTTGTGAGGCAGTAGTTCACCGTACACAGAAACAGTGTGTTCTTTACCCATTAGATGGAAGTGTGTGCGAGTATAGGTAAAACCCTTAATATAAAAAAATATTAGTATATTTAGGACAATTTTTTTATTATATTAACATGTAATAATAATTTTTTAGGTGTTGGAAATGTAAATGGAAGAAAATAGATCATTAGAAAATGTTGCCTTAAAAATCAGGTAACTCCTTTTGGTTTATACCAAAGGGATTCCTTGGATGGATTATTACCAAAAGGGGGATTAAAGTTCTAGTTTGGGTATGTTGGTAAGTGAATTGGTCATATATTTTTGAAACCTAAGTGGTTTTAGAGGTGTGAGTAAGGGGTGGAGTGCTTGCCTTTTTATAGTGGAGGGAGAGTGACACTATTGTAAATACAAAAAGATATTCATTAATGGGAGGTCTACCTTACCTAAAGTGAATCCAAAATAGAAAAATAATGGATTAAAGGAGATTAATGTTCTATTAAAACCTTCAAAACACAAAAATATTTACATTTTAATAATTTTGTTCCTTAACTTCAGATTCCCCAATTTTATCATTTTGGTTTTTATTAAAGCATGTAGTTTTCCAACCTAAGTAATTTAACCGTTAATACTAAACTAAAGTGAGATTTATTAGAAAATATAGATAAAACGAATTATTAATATTATATATAATTTATAAAATAAAAATATAATGTGTTTTGGAAATTAATTTTAAAATAAGCGCATGTGACGCGCTAAAACACTGCTTAACCCCGAACCGTGTTAACAACATTTTTATAATATATGGTTAATATGTTAATTATAAAAGCTAAATTGGTCAATTAATATAAAATATTTAATATTTATTAAAACTTACAAATAAATTGGCTAAATATAGTATTTTTATTAATTTAAATCATTTAATAAAATTTCATTTATTATAAAATAACAATAATGTCAATTTTGACATTATTTATTTAATTTTAATTTTAAAATATCAAAAAAATATTTGAAATAAAATATATTAAGTTTAAATATATTAAAAATGATATATTCATCTAAAAAATAATTGATAATAATAATTTGATCAATATATTTCACTTTTAATATTTATAGTATCATTAATTTTAGTTAACTATTAACTGAATAATCACTATGTTGGAATTTCTTAAGCATTTTAAGTAACTAAATCATCTCTAAAAATTATTGATAAATTATTATGATAACAATAAACCATTTATCTTTCAAAATTATATGTATAACCTAAAATATTATGTTCTTTACATATCTCAATGTTTTATAAATGTTAAAGGTAAGGAAAGTTTCGTTTTTTTATTTTTCCTTACTTAACCTTTTATATAGGGAAATTCCTTTTAAGTATATCCCAATAACACATAAAAGTTAAAAAAATAGGGGATATGGTCTAATTATTATAATACAATAGATTTTGGACAATTTTACCGGTCATTCCAATCCTTAAGACTGATGTTTAGTCCCTTATTAAGCTTAATTTAACCTTAATCGTTATAATTAATTTCAATCATTTTCACTGATATTTTTGGTCAAAAAAGTTGATATTATTATAAAATATAAGTTATTATTATTCCAAATATTTAATCCATTTTTCAAAATTCCAATCACATAAGTGGTAGAAGTTAATTTAAAATTTATCTTGCGAGCAAGATGACAATACTGATTTTTAAAGTAAAAACGTCCAAAAGTTTGATATTTTTTTTCATTAAATTTCCATGTTAAATTGATCCTAATTGCATAAATTGGATCAATTGATATATATTTGATATAATTTTACTTTAAAACTAATTAAAAATGTAATTTAATCCTATAAATAAATTAGACGAAAAACCAGTTTTGAATTAAAATTCAGTATTTTTAACTATTCTCTAAAAAAAGAAACCTCACAAAAAAATACCAAAAATTCAACATAACATAATTTTGATGTTTATATTTAAAAAATAAAGTTTATTTTTACATATTTCATCAATTAAAGTCTCAAAATTAAGATTTAAAATTGGATCTCCAGTAAAAGGCAGTAAAATTGGCTCTCTTATGGTGATAGAAACACTAAATTTTATAATTCCCTTCAGAGAATTTAGAAAATTAGCAGGCCTCTTACCTTCCTTGTTCATAATGACATTATTATTGACACAGAGGAGGCCATTTACAACCATATTGTATCATATTTTCATAATACTTTCAATGGCCCGGAGGTCAACAAAGATCTTATGATCGATATCATCCCCTCTATAGTTGATGCTATGGATAATCATTATCTTTTAAGCACTACCCTTGACCATGAAATAAAAGACATGGTTTTTAGTCTAAAGCCTGATAGTTCTCCTGGTCCCGATGGCTTTAATAATGCTTTTTTTAAACAAAACTGGGATATCATACACCTAGATGTTTGTAAACTTGTTAGATCTTTCTTCTCTAATGGTGTCCTCCCCCATAGTCTGAATTATCAATTCCTTACTTTAATTACTAAAGTAGAGAATGATTCAGAGATCCATCTTTTTAGACCTATTTCCCTTATCAATATTCTCTACAAAATCATAACCAAGATTCTTGCTAATCGTCTTGCCCCTATATGCAACAAAATCGTATCATGGAACCAATTTGGTTTTATAAAGGGAAGATCCATTCAAGACTGCATTTTCCTTGATTCGGAATGCACCAATATCCTTAATAGAAATGCAAGAGGTGGAAATATTACCATTAAACTTGAAATTAGAAAATAATTTGACACCATTGACTGGAGTTTCATTTTCAAAGTTCTACAAAGATTTGGATTCAAAGATACTTTTATTTTGAGAATAAAAACTCTATTTAACTCTACCTTCATTTCCATATTGATCAATGGATCCCCAAGGGGTATTTTAAATGCACTAAGGGAATAATACAAGGATATCCCCTCTCATATATTCTGTTTGTTATTACAGAAGACTACCTCAGTAGATTACTTACCCGACTTGTCAAGCAAAGTAAACTCAAGCCCATCCAAGCTTTTAGGAATATGAATGTCCCTACCCATCTTTTATATTCCTATGACATAATTTTATTCCTAAATGGGGACAAAAAGAATATTAAGGTTTTAAAAACTACTCTGACTCACTATGATGAGGTCTCTGGTCAAGCTATCTACTGGAATAAATCCATTGTCTTTTTTGGTAAAAATTTCTCCCCACACAGAAAGGTCTCCATCACCAGCAAATTAGGAATTAAAGAGGGATCCCTCCCATTCACCTACCTAGGTGTTCCTATATTTTGGGGAAGGCCAAAATCCATTTATTTTTCCTACATTTTTGATCAAATCACTAAACAACTCTTCACCTGGAAAGGAAAATCCCTCTCCATGGTTGGAAGAATTTGTCTTGTTAAATCCACCATTGTCTCTAAAATGGTTTACTCTTTGATGTTTTATAAATGGCCTGTTAACACCCTTAAAAACTCAATGTATATATAAAAAAAAAATTTGTACCGGGAGTACCATTGAAAGAAAACTTGCCACCATCCCTTGGGACACCTGCTGTAAGACTTTAGAAAAAGGTGGTCTTGGAATAAAAAATCTTAAACTCTTTAATGATGTGCTCCAAGCCAAACTCACTTGGAGGTTAATTCATACCAACTTGGATGCTTTGGATTTCCTTAAAAATATATTTCTTTATAAACTTAAATTACATCACTTCTTCGATCTGGCCCTATATAAAATATACATACTTAAACATTATGAATAACTCTCTATGGATGGTCATTACTAAATCTTCCATGAATTTTTGGCTTGATAATTGGACCGGAACCCCCCTAATCTCTATGATTTCTCCTAATAAAACTATTTAAAACACCAACCGCACCATTAAAGATGTTATTCACTCCCACAATAGTGATATCCCTAATAACATTACGCAAGTCATTGATAGTTATCCTTTCTACAATACTGATGATTTTCTTATCTGGGAGCCTGCTAATAATGGAATCCTTGACTCAAAAAATTATTATGATCAAAATTTCATAAACAATGCTTCTAACTTTGAGTGGTTGGCCCAATTTAACAAACCATGGATCAAGCCCTCAAGATTTACTCTTATTTGGAGAATTGATCATTATAGAATTCCTACTAAAGTTTGCATACAATCTCTTGGTATTTAGCTATGCTATAAATTTCTCTTTTGTAACCAACATAAGGAAGATGAAGATCATCTCTTTTTGTCTTGTGATACAGCTTCTACTCTTTGGAATTATATTTTTGACATATTTGGTTGCATATAGATCCTCTATGATACTATTGGATCACAATTAAAGAGATGTGTCCAGCAAGAGGAATCTCAACAAATCAAGAATATCTTCCTCTCTGCCATTGTGGAGCTTCTTCATGTGATCTGGTATGATAGAAACAATATGATTCATAATAATTCTTCAACAAATCTTAATTCAGGTAAATCCCGGATCCTCCTTGCGGCACATGAGGCTACCTCAATTCAAAAGGCTCACTGCAATAATACTATTAGGGACTTTGAGATTCTTCGGAGACTTCACATTGAAGGCATCTTCAGACAATCCAAATGAACCATTGAAGTATTCTGGCAGGTCCCGCTTCCAGGATGGATCAAGGTGAATGTTGATGGTGCCTCCAAAGGAAACCCAGGCCCTACAGGTTGCAGATCGATCTTTAGAGACCATCTTGGTATATTCCATGGATGCTTTTTCACTGTTTATGGCACTATCTCATCACTAGAAGTTTAAATGATGGGTGTGATCCACGCTGTCAACTATGCACTTAAAAAAGGATGAAGGAAGATTTGTATTGAAAGTGATTCTACCACCATCGTTCAAGCAATATGGAAGGGGATGACTCATCTAGCCTGGCCACTCACTACTTGCTGGATGAAGTGCCTCAACACTCTTCTGCAGATCAACTTTATCGCCACTCATGATTTCCGAGAAGCAAACAGGGTTGCTGATGCGCTTGCAAACATGAGAGTTAACCAGGAGATGACCTAGATTGATGCACTCCCTCTTGATCTTTTTCAGCTTTATGACAATGATTGTAGGAAACTCCAATCCTTTAGACTCTTGTAACCACTTCTTTTATCTTCAATAAATTGTGCCTCAATCTTTGACCGAAGCACTACATTTTAAAAAAATATTTTAATAATATATTATTATTTGGTAAAACTTGGTCTTGCATGTAATGAAAGTCATTGAAGAAACTAATTGTTTCTTGTAACATACGCTAACTCATTTTTTTGTATATTTAAATCTATAGAATATATTGAATTTTTTTAAATAGTAAATATATTATAAATTCTTGACATATTATATTCCCTTACGAACTTGGTGTTGTGTGTCATACATGCTATCAAATACAACATTATTACTCTATAATTTCAGGGTTTCACAATAATAATAATTGAATGGGTGTGGAAATAAAAAAAAGTTCTTATTGAAGAACGATGCCACTTATTCAGGTAACTCCTTTTGGTTTGAACCAAAGGACTTCCTTGGTTTTCTTTCTTCTAAAAGTGAGGATTCTAGGATGAGATTCTGGATTTTGGGAGATTATTTGGGTAGGTTTTGGATGTGACAAAGTGCTTGACAGGTGTGAAGAAGTGAGGGGGTGAGTTCCCTTTTATAGTGGAGGAGGAGTGTTAATCTTATAAATACAAAAAGGTAAACACTATTGGGAGGTCTCCCTTACATCATGTGCCTCTAAAATTGGAAAATAGTGGAGTTTAGGGAAATTATGGTCGATACAAACTTACAACACACAAAAATAAAATCATTTTAATCATTTTTTCCTTAGTATTTAAGTTTACTCAATTTTCTCTTTATAGTTTTTACTAAGGTAACTTGTATCTTTTTATTTACCTAGGTAATTTGTCCTTTAAGATTATAATTAAAAATATATTTTTTAGATAATTTATACCTAATGATTCTAAATATGATTTTAAATTCATTAAATAAAAATTCTATGTGTGTGTAAAATTAATTTTAATACAAATGCATATCATGTGAAAAACCTCGTTTTAACCTTGATCACATTAATTAATTTTAACTATTTTTACTAATTAATATAGTAAAATTTTAAGTTGAACTTATTAGACTATAAAAATTATATGATTTCAAATACATATACCAATTTTTCCAAATTTAATTCACATAAGTATAAAAATTAAATTTTAATACAAATCTCGCAGACGTGACGAGAAAGTGGGTTTTAAAGTAAAAATGTCCAAAAGTTTACTAAGTTTTTATGTCTAAATTAAATATAAAAATTATTTCTATGACATAAATTGGATTAATAGATTTATAATTGATCTATTTTTATTTTAAAACAAATTTAAAATATAATTTAACAATATAAATTATTTATATGGAAAGTGGTTTTCAATTAAAATCTAATATTTTTCATTATTCATCAAAAAATGAAACTTCTCAAAAAAATACCAAAAATTAACCCTAATATAATTTGACATTATTATTTCAAAAATTAATTTTATTTTGTTAAATAAAATTCATAAAAGTGTAAAAATTTAGTTTTAAAACAAGTCTTTCATTAAAAGGCGGTAAAACTGCTTTTTAAAATTTATATAGTTTTTAAGCATAAAACTGGATTTATTCTTATCTTATGTTTTTAAAATATATTGGATGAATTTAAAAAATATATATAAATGTATATAAGCATAATATATTTATTCCTATTTATACCCATCAATATAACGACTAGGTGATAACTGTCATCTTAAATAATAATATTAATGGTATATTATTGTTCATTTAAGTAGTGCATTGTGGGTAACTCAAGTTATCAAAGAATTAAAATTAATTTGAAAGAAAATATTTCATAAAATATCAGGATGTAACATCCTACCCCCTTAAAATTAATTTCTCCCACAAAATTTATCTTTGTTTCAAATGATTAACATTTTTATAATTCCTTTATTGAAACCCAAATCGTAAAAAGGGTTAATAAGACATTCTCTAGAAAAGAAGGGAAAGGAAAATATAGAGGTCATCTCATAACAAGGTTTCCAAATGGGAAAAAATTAGTGGGAAATTAAAAGATGGATTTTTAAGGGAAAACTAATTCCCATGGACTAATTGAGAGTGATAGAGAACATGATCAATAGGAAGTCAATGACGACACATCCATAAGCCAAATAGGTGTGGAAAAGGTCATTGATATCATCAAAAATGATGGTAATAGGATAAAATTTTATTTCAAGATCTATTTCCTAAAGTTAAATGATTCATTCACCATTTATACTAAGGGCATAATGAAATATACTTTATATATTTCTGTTTCATAAGCACAATTTCATCCTCATAACATTCCCAACAATATGATAAAAATCCCTAAAAATAACCTTATTAATTAAAAATCATAGAAACCTTAAAGTTTATCAATAACTTAAAACTACTGTCCAAAATTAAAGGCATGCTTCTCATTAAACTAAAGCCTTACATAAACCTAAACCCAATAACAAATTCCCTAAAAATTCCTTAATCACTTTATGATATCATCGCTTAAAACCTCAGAATGAGTGTCTAAAACCTTGAACTAATGATTAAAATTTAAAAAATAATGAGATCCCTAGAGCTTCCATCAATTCACCAGATGTCTCAAAATTAACTGTAGTGGTAGAAAAGTACTTTCACATGCCTTTTTGTTTTTGATCATGATGATTTCCACCTTATATAAGTAACTTCATACATAAGTTATCAAAATGTCCCAAATCATTATAGCTAAAAAATCTCTCTATTGACTGATATCTATTATCTCACTCTTGGATTGTTCAGGACTTTTTTCCTTATAGTCACAAACCTTGTGACCAAACATACCACACTGGCAACACTTTCCAGATCCTAATATACATTCCCCAAAATGAACTTTACCACACTTGGAATAAGTTTTGGGGTTACCTCTAGAATTATTAGTCGGTTTCTTCTCTATTTCCTACCATAATTACTTTTTCTTACTTTTTTAATATTGTGGCACATAAGTGTATGAAAACTCTATCTCAACTTTCTCAGCACAATGAACCACTTTCTCATAACTTTTAAATTCTCAAGAGGTCAAATCGCTTCATTAACTTGGTTTCAAACCTAATAAAAACCTATTGATCTTATTATCAGTGTCCTGAATAAAATTTGGTACATACCTAGCCAATATTGTGAAGTTTTCCTCATATTACACTAAAGAATCTTCACCTTTCTACCTCAATTCTAGGAATTTTTTCCATCCTAAGCTGAATAACCTTAGGTAAATATTTCTCAATGAAAATATCCTTAAATGTTTCTCATTCCATGGAATCAAGATCATATTTCTATCTAGTATTCTTAATCAAATACCACCATTGATCAGCTTCACCTTCAAAATGATATATATAAATAGTTACCTTTTGATGTTCCGAACATCCCATGACTTCAAATATATTATTCAGGGAATTGATCCATTCTTTGGCTACCACTACTTTAAATGATCCATTTAAATATGGGAGATGTTTTCTCATAAAATGATCCACTACTGAAATATTCTTTCATAGTAGATTGGGATCCTTTTTAGCATGGATACCACTACCATTTATGGATTTTTTTCAACTAATCCATCACCACAAAAAAATATTCTATTCCAATTCCAACCATCTCAGGATGCTGATTTGGAAGGATATTTACCTCTTGGTTCCTTCCCACTATAGCTTTATTATTTCCTCTATAGAAAACCATTCCGATCAAACATACGTTAGATGAACCAACATGGAAACCTTGAAATTCTATATAATTTCAACTTAACCATAAAGTAAACTATTATAAGGGTATGTTATTAATATTATCCTAGCCTCTAAAATTGTATAAACCATTCATTTGATACCAACTATAAGGACATGTCCTTAAACACTACATACTCTTTAGTTTAAGTCAAGAATTTTACTTTCTTTCACATTGAGGATATTTTTAGGTTTATAGTTTTAGAAAATTATTTCATAACTCCTGCATAAAAAAACTATAAAATAAAAATTGGACACTTTTTATTAGTATCCATTTTTTTCATAATATAAAACTTTTAAAATAAAGCATAAATTATTTTCATGGAAAATCTCCATGACTATCAACTTGACTTCTTCCTTTCCCTTACCGATCCTTAAAACCTATGAAAACATTTAAAAAAACATGGTATATTCACAAAATCTTAGTAATGGATACAAAATAAGGAAACCCATTAGTCCAGTAAGCACATGAAAACTCATAAAACATTTACCTTTATCTTAAAATAAAAAAATCTCATGAAAAACAAACACAAATTTTTCTCAAAGAAAATCATTAAAACTCATAGCAAGAAATTAAAACCAATTTTGGTAACATAGATCATCACTTTCACAAAACCCTTTAAAACCCTTTTAATTGGAATAACCATAAGGTTTACTTCCAACATTATCATTACCCAATTCATTAGAGAGCTATAACAGACTCACCCAATGCTAGTTGGGCCGCCCCATTGTGTAAGTTGTAATGAGATCACCCAGTGATATATATTCCACCCATCGTATAAGTTGTAACAGGTTCACCCAATGCTATCTGGTCCTCCCCATCGTGTAACTTGTAACAGGCTCACCCGACGCTATCTGGGACACCCCATCATGTAAGATTTAATGGAATCACCTGGTGATATCTCATCTAGACCATCATGTAATTATCAATCAATGCTTCATAAATAAAACACTTTCAACATAAAACTCTTCTAAAAACTCTTTTAAACTCAGATGAAACACTTTCAGAATTAAAATATCATTTTCTTTTAAAAACCCATTTTCAATACCAAGACAACCTTTTCGTTGAAAAAACATTTTCAATACAAAAATATCAAAAAAATGGAAAGAATTATTTTCATTTAATAAAAAATTTAATATATAAAAGGAATATGGAAATTAAATAATAGTCATGATGATGGAAAATTCATTGTCGCCATGTACGTTAATAATAGAACATTCCTTTTATCATTTATCAAAACGTTCTATATAAAAAATTTAAAAATATTCCTTTTTAAAAACTTTGAATAAAATTAAAAATAGAAATAAAATTTCCTTTATAATATTTTTATATCCATATAAATAAACATATAATATAATATCAATAATATTGATTTTGAAATAGAAACTTTAAATATTAAAAGTGTCTCATACTACTTTGAAACATTTAAATCATTAGCCTTATGAAATAATAATATTTAAAAAATAATTAAATAACATGATAATAAATAAATTTATTATATGATATTTAAAATGGGTTGTATATACACCTTATAAAATAATTTGGGTGTATAACATCAAAATATGCCTCAATGAAAGGAGATTGAGATGAAGTCTCTTACCTTGGGTATGACTTGTCGCGTGTGTCTTTATCTTCCTAAATAATAAACTTGTGTTAATTATTTACTTACTTCAGAACCTTTTTCAAGTTTATAATTAATTTTATTTCACTTATTACAATGTTTTATACAACTAATTAAACAATTAAGTTTATGTCGGGTGTTTTGACCATATTTGGTTTCTATGTCAAAAACAACTTTGGTAGGTCAATTATGGTCAAAGGGGTCATTATTAAAAAATATCTAGAATTATAATCATGAAATAATTATCATATTTATATATCAATTATACTTTTAAAACCAATCATTGATTATGGTTATGAAAAATGAATCAACGTTACAATCATGGAGACGATAGGTTGTACGTATGCATGAGTAGCGTTCCCATTTTTCAATGGTCATTATGGAAAGAATGTAAATAAAATTTATCTTTAAAAAATAATAATTATATCAATAATACTATACTATTTAATCATATATAATTATATATATATAATTATTGTGATTTAAAATGAATCATATTGTTTCGAGGAGGCGGTAGTCCACACGTCCACGAACAACGTTATCACTTTTTCAGTGTGTGAAGTGGTAATAATGAAAATGATATATTATATTTACAAAAGGTTAATTATGTAATGAATATCATATATATATATATATATCATTTATATCACATATTTTTATTAAATCTATCCTTAATATATTCCATGTAAAGTGTGAATGAATCACATCTCTTTGAGGAGTCGGTAGTCCACACATCCACAAATGATGTTATCGTATTCCTCCAAAATGGAAAGCATGAAGGTATATGTTATATAATAATTCCAGAAGTATGAATACATAATAAATATATATATATATATTATATAAAAATAGTATGTTCATCATAATTCATAACCATGAGAGGTGATAAATAAAAAATGAATGACATCATTTCATGAGGTGGTAGTTTGTCGTACACATGAATAGTGATTTTGTTACCCATTTGATGGAAGTGTGTGTGGGTGTAGATAAAACCCATAATATAAAAAATCTCAGTATATTTTTTATACTGAGGTTATTATATAATCATTTAATAAGAATAATTTATGGTGTGGAGAAAGAAATAAAACAAAATTGCTTTTTGAAGAACATTACCCCTTCTTCAAGCAACTCCTTTTGGTTTGTACCAAAGGACTTACTTGGTTTGATTTATGCCAAAAGTGAGGCTTCTAGGATGATAGGAGAGATTTTTTAAGCTTATTTGGGTAGGTTTTGGATGATACAAAGGGATTTATATGTGTAAATAAGTGAGGGGGGTGAGTGCCCTTTTATAGTTGAGGAGGAGTGACATTCTTGTAAGTACAAAAAGATAAACACTATTGGGAGGTATCCTTTACATCACATGCTTCAAAAATTTAAAAAAAATGGAGTGTAAGAAATTTATGGTCGATCAAAACTTTCCCCATACAAAAATAAAAGAATTTTTATCATTTTGTTCCTTAGTATTTAAGTTTACTCAATTTTGTCTTTATAGTTTTTACTAAAGTAACTTGTATCGTTTTATTTACCTAGGTAATTTATCCTTCAAGAATATAATTAAAAATATATTTATTAAATAATTTATACCTAATTATTATAAATAAAAATTATAATTCATTAAATAAAAATCCTATATGTGTGTAAAATTTATTTTAATACAAACGCATGTCATGCACAAAACCTCATTTTAACCTTAATCACGTTAATTAATTTTAACTGCTTTTACTAATTAATATGGTCAAAAATTAAGTTAAACTTATTATAATAAAAATATTATGATGATTCAAAATATTTATACCCATTTTTTTTGAATGAAATTCATATAATTGTAAAACTTAAATTTAAAGTTAATCCCAAAGACATCATGAGAAAGCGGGTTTTTAAAGGGAAATTGTCCAAAAGTTTACTAAGTTTTTATGTCTAAATTTAATATAAAAATAATTAAAATGAAATAAATTGTATTAATATATTTTTAATTGATATATTTTTATTTTGAAACTAATTAAAAATATAATTTATCAATATAAATTATATAGACAAAAAAACCGTTTTCAATTAAAATCCAGTATTCTTTACTATTCATCAAAAAATGAAACTTCTCAAAAAAATACCAAAAATTCATCCAAATATAATTTTGAAATTATTATTTTAAAATTTTATTTTATTTTTTCAAATAAAATTTATAAAATTGTCAAAGTTTAGTTTTAAAATAAGTCTGTCATTAAAAGGTGGTAAAACTGCTTTTTAGAAAAATACAGTTTTTAAGTGTAAAACTGTATTTACTTTTGTCTTATGAATTTCAAATATAATAGATGAATGTAAAAACATTTTATAAACATTTTTAAACATAATATTGTTATTATTTTTCATACCCACCAATATAACGGCTTGGAGATAAGTGTCATATTAAAAAATAATATTAATAGTATATTATTATTTGGCTAAATTGTGCATTGCATGTAACTCAAGTTATAAAATAATTTAAATTAATTTGAAATAAAATATTTCATAAAATATATGGATGTTATAAGGATCATATTAAGGTTTACCTTCCCTTAATCATCTATTTTTCATAAAATATAACATTTCCATTAAATTACTTTTTTAGGTCATCAGTACCATTCAACATATTCTTTAAAATCCTTAATGAAAAACTTATACTAAACAATCCTTATAAATTTCATACATCAGATAATAAAATATTTGAATTACAATACATAAATACTTCATTCATCCCACTTAATTCTCATAAAATTAACTACACTTTTTCATCTTATTCCTTAACACTTATTTCCTTTCACATGTCTTTTTTAATCTCTTCATCATTTTCAATATAACCATTACTCATACCACCTTGATGGTTTTCTTCACAAGATTTACCACAAGGACATTCATTTTCATAATACCCATACTTTCCACATTTAAAGCATCCATCTATTTATAATACCTTAGGGATACCAATATTCACATCCATTGCATCAACTAAAATTTTCATTTTCCCTTTACAGTTACTTAATTTGTGTCCTTTTCCACAGTCAAAACAAATTCATGTTCCTATAAGATATTCACTTGGATGTTTATTCCCACATTATCAACAAATAGGAAACTGAATCTTGTTTCCCCCATAGTCTCTACTATCTGAAATCTTAACACACTCTTTCCTTCTCTTCTTTAGTGAGTTTGAGAGTTGATTAAGGTACACGTTGTTAATAATGTTCCGTGAAAACTAGTTAGGAATAATTACAATGTATTTTACTATCATCCCATTTGATTTGTAATAAAAAAAAAATCTATCACATTATATGTCACCCCCGTTCCTTTTAGTTCCCTATATTAACTAAAACCAAAAATCATAGTGTGAACGATGCTTATCATAGTGGAAAACCACATAATCAAGAAAAATCACCTATAGGATGCCTAAATTAGGAAACCTTATTTAGTATATGACACCTTAGGTTTATCTAGGTCATTAACACTCATCTTCTATTTAAATACCTCATGGTGGTTCATAAAGAGTTTGTGAATTTCCAAATTATATCCCCCCAAGAGTGTAAAACTAGGTGTGCAGTAAGGCCCGTTTTCATGCACTAGTTCCTAGTCGATTCTTGCTCAATACGGTGTTTTCGGGGTTGTTTCCCCTAGGTACATCTGTTCCAAATCCATATCCACTTGTAGTATCTAGAAAATGATGTTTTTTCATAAAATCACTTTCTCTATACTTTACCAAAATTCTAGTACATTTTCTTATACTATAACTCATACTTAGACTTATCCTCAGAGACATCCCTAGACATATACATAGAAATATCTATAAGTATATCACTAAATTTTTCTCATTCTAGTTTCCAAATTTTGACTAAATCTTTCCTCTGATACTAACTATAATGACTCAGGATCTTCATACATGGATATTACATATTTTCATATGAATATTCATTAAATTATACAAACACATACCCGAGGACCATTAGAGTTTATTGACTTTGGAAACTTGGAACACAATCATCTATTTTGGTGAAATATCTTCATCGTTTCCCACAAAGATATTCACCTTTAGTACTCATACTTAAAACCTTTCTTCATAAACTTGGGAAAGGAAATATAAGAAAGTGAAGGCTCATATGCTTAGTAAGGTTAAGTATAAGAGATACATAAGATTAATATGAACATAGGGGTATGATAACATGGTCATAACATTTAAAACCCATACCCTACATAGAAAAGATCAAAATCATGATTCATGGAGTAAATATAGGCAGTTCATAAGACATTAATCATAAGAGAATCAAATAACATGATCCATAAGAGAATAAAATTGGCATAAAACATGTAATTTTGTTAAATATATAAAATTGTAACTTTTAAACACATATAAATAAAAAATAGGTTTGTTTTTTATGTTAAGGACATGAAATCAGGCCTTTTCATAACATATAGACATGAAACCAGGTACATGCATAATCTTATGGAAATGAAAGATAGGTTCATGCATAAACTTATGGAAATGAAATTTAGGTCCACACATAAACTTATGGACATGGAATATAGGTCCATGTATAAACCTATGGACATGAAAACTAGGTTCACGCATAGAATTGTGAACATGAATTCAGGTTCACGCATAACATTTTTACCTCATTAGTTATCCATATTTATCCAATGCGTTGGAGGTAGATATAGATCCCACCCATAACATAAATTAAATCATAAATATTTTTTCCACAAGAACATAAATCATTCATTACATCAGAAATCATGAAAATAAATGGTTTCCATAAACATTTCATCATATCATGTATCATTGAAAAGTAATGGGATTCATAAACATCATTTCATCATAAACATAAACCAACTATAGAAAGATTAATAATTTTATCCTTGAATAATAACCCCATTAAATCATAAGTAAAATCAAATAATGTTATCTTAGATGGAAAATGGTTTTTAAAGATCACTTGAAATAATTCTTGAGGAAAATAACGTTTCCATTTTTTAAATCATTATTTATTTTAAAAATTCATGTAATTATAAAGGAAAACATTTTCTTTGAAATGAACCTTGTAAAATTTTTAAGGATTAATCAAGAAATTAAGTTTTCATGAAATCAATAAAATCCACTCATGATGTATAAGTAAAAAACATTCCTTTTATATTTTTGTCAGAAAAGTCACAAAGAGCCTTGTTTAGAAAATAAAAAAATATATTCTTTTCAAACCATTTTGTAAAAATTAAAAAAATAGGTAAAATTGAATTTAAAAATTCATAATAGAATAGTAAAAAACTTTTTTAAAACATTTTTTTAGAAAACATGGACATGTAATAGAAATATTCCTCAGTGGAGACTTAAAAAGAAACAATCCTGAATTGTGATGAGATTGCGAAATATAACCTTAACACTTTGTAATTAATCAAATAATATTTAACATGAAATAAATAAAATTATATTTATATTAAAATACAATAATATTTAGGATAATACTCTTAAAATACATTCATGGGCAACATATACACTGTACAAAAGAAATAAGTAGTGTATAAGGCACGTGCCCCACAGAAATAAAAGTGAGACAAAAATACCTTCTTCGTTCATGTTGAAACCTCCTTTATAATAAATATGAATTTATGAAATTTTTATTAAATAACCATATATATATCATATCATTTATTATTATTTTTAACATATTATCACCTATTTATTAATAATTTGTTATTAAAAACACTGTTTTGGGTGATAACTGCTTTGTTTTCCAAGCATGTTTCGGTTTCGTAGTCCCAATCCTTATAATTTGATCATGGTACCATAATTTTCAGAATGTTAATCATGATTTAAAAATAATATATATTCATTATATTCATATTTATAATCATTCATAAAAAAATTTGAGATTGAAAAATTAATTACACCGTTTATGGAGATGGTAGGTCGTACGTACGCATGAACGGTATTTCCATTTTTCATCTTATGGAATGAAAGAAAGGTAAATAATAATACAAATTTAAAATAATTATTATATATATATCATATATTTTCATAAAAATCATCCGTATTACCATTAATGTGAAATATAGGTGAAAATGAATCGCATCGCATCGTGGAGATAGTAGTCCATACGTACGCATGAGCGACATTATCGTTTCTTAGATGATTTGATGATGGAAATGTAGATATAATATTATCATTAAAGATTTATAATCATGTTATAATATCATATATAACCAATAATACCATAATAATACCCATACATATAATATGGTGATGAAAAATGAAATTTATTTTTCATGGAGACGGTAAGCCTTACATACGCACGAGTGATACTTTCACTTCTTGTTTGATGGGAAAGAGGGTGTATAATGATGTTTTAATAATCATAATAAAATTTAATAATATTAAGTATAGTGTGGTTATTATTTTATTATAAATATCATATATTTCTATGAGGTGAGGAAGAGTATAAAAAGAAAGTGATTGGTTATAGAGATTACCTCTTTTTTGAAACATCTACTTTGGATCTCCTCTAAAGGGCTCTAGGGTTGGTCTTTTGATAATGTCATCACCTATAGAATATAGATAGAGAAATTTAGAAGGTAAATTTTTAGAGTATTTTCAATATATAAGGCTCAAAGTTATGTAAATAAGTGAGGGAGGGGGTGACCTTTTATAATTAACGTGATCGGCACTTTTGGAATTTCTCAAAAGATTAATTTATAATAAATTCAATATCAATAAAAACACCTAAAAAAGGAAATGTATTAGAAGATATGGTAATATAAGGTTATAATATCATCAAAAAATATATTTTACATAATTTTTGGTGTCATTTTAAACCTTATCATTTTAATTAACCTTTAGTTAACCTATTTTAATTTTAACTACGACAACAACTTTCTCAATATTAAAAGAATGTAATTTTTACTTATAAAGTGTCAATTATACCATAAATGAAAAATTTATGATATTTTAGACTATATATCATCATATTTTTCCTTATTTAATATTTTATTTTATTTTAAATAATTTAATAAAATATTATTTTCATAAAATATCATTAGTGTCAATTTTGACACAATTCATTACTTTGACGTTAAGAAAATCAATACAATAGGATAAATTAGAAAACAAATCATTTAATATACCTCTAATATGTCAAAAAAATCTATAAAAATCATGGAAACCCTTAATTAATTCAAATTATATTTATTTTAATATTTTTAATATCATTTATTTGATTGTTTCATTAATTGAATAATTACTACTTCATTATTGTGTAATTGTTTAAGATACTTATTTCTTAACTAAATTTTAAAAATAAAATACCATGATGTAGATAAATATTTTATATTTTGAAATAATATTTATATTTGAAAATATATTATGGATAACGCCATGTTAAAAATTATATAGTTATTAATAACATGAATGTGACGTCATTGACTTTTCAATAAATAAAATATTATAAACATCATAATCTCATCCAAGTGACCCCAAAAGTCATAAATAAATTTATATCATGAAAATAATTTTATTAAGTTAAAAATTGATACATATATTCTATCATAACCTACCTTTTCCCCATTTTAACACATAAGATATATTTAAGACAAAGAAAGTTTCATTTTGTGACTTTCTTAGATTTAAATAATATATAAGTCATTTTCATGGAAAAGTCTCCATTAAACAATTAAATTTATATCCTTGGGTGTTAAGGGTATAATTAAATTCATCCAATAAATTTTTTTCAAGTATTAGGGTCATTTTATAGTCCTTATCATTTTATTTTTAACCTAAATCACCCAATTGACCATTTACCATAGTAACAAAAATTACCAATGTTAATATTCATATTGGTCAAAAATAAAAGTGAACTATTTTCTAAATTTGAACCTAATAATTCCAAATATGGTATCAAATTTTTAAAAAAACAAAAACAAAATATTTCAAAATTTAATTTGAAATAAAACTAGCAAAATGCCTAGAAAAACAGTTTTTTTGAAAAAATGCTCTTTTTAAACATAAAATGTTTTTATAATAAATTCATGTATAAAATAATTATAAAAATTATAAATGGATTATTTAAAATAAAAATTAACTGATTAAAATTTTAAATTAATACAAAACATAATTTTACCATGTAAATACTTTAAAAGAAAATACAGTTTTCAATAAAAATCAGTATTTTCACTATTCCTTGAAAAACAAATGTTTTCAGAAAATTATCAAAAAGTCATTTTAAGATAATTTTTAAATTATGAATTCAAAAATGAAATTAATTTTGTTAAATACATTTTCAACAACTTCTAGAAATTAATATTTACTCATAAAAAGAATAAAATTCAATTTTTAAAGAAAATACATTTTTTTGAAGAATAAAGTGACTTACTAAAAATTGTGTGATCATTTTTCTAAGTACTTAACAATACATTCATATTGAGTTGTAACTTTATATTTATTTCATAATCTAGTTATTAATATTTATTCTCTCCAATTTAATGGTTAGGTTATAATGAACATATAATATTTTGTGGTCCGTCTAAACTTTCTATTGCGTGCAACGCAAGCTATCAAAGAAATCATTTTATTTAAAAATCCATATCATAAGAATCTAGGGATATTATAGTTAATTTTTATATTGATGAGATATTTAGGAAACCCATTTATTTTCCATGGTTTTTGTTATAGTGAATTGATGAAATGTTTATGAAACCTGTTTTCTTTGAATGAATTATGATGTGATGATATAATGAATGTTTTATGATCTTGTATCACACATATGCATGGTTTTAATTATGTGATAGTGGTTACATTATAACCAAGGACGGTGGTTACATTATAAAAAATGGTGGTGGTTATGTTATAACTAAGGACAATGGTTATGGTGTAACCAAGTAAGGTGATCATATTATAACCAAGGACGTGTGGGACCAATATCTCTCTCTAATGAATTGGGTAAAGATTGATATCTCATGAAATTAGAAAGAATGAAATGAGGAGTGAACCCAATTTGGTAAGGTAATTTATCCACTATGATATTCTTAGAAGTGAACGTTAACTACTACGATGGTTTGGGGAGTGAACCCAATCCACTATGATGGTCTTGGGAGTGAACCTTGGCTACTATGATGGTTTGGGGAGTGAACTCAATCCACTATGATAGTCTTGGAAGTGAGCCTTGACTACTGAGTAAATGATTTTCTATGCTCATATGTATGTCACAAACTCATGTCTTATGCCAATGTTTTGCTCTCATGGATCATGCTCTTTGATTACTTTATGATTCATGTCTTATGAACTGCCAAAATTTATTCCATGATTCAATGTTTTTATTTATAATATGCAGGGTATGGTTTTTCAAATGATATGTTCACGTTATCATACCCTTATGCTCATTTATATTGATATCTACCTTTTTTACCCTTTCTGAGAATCTAAACTCACCCTTTCTTATGTTTCCTTTCCCTAGGTTATGAAGAAAGGTATTAAGTGTGATATGTCTAAGAAGGGTGTTAGTTATGAAGAACAACATCAGAGATGATATAGATCTCTTATTAACTAACTGTTTATATATCCAAGTTTCCAAAGGAACTAGACCAATACAATTCTAGTATGGATCGTTATATTATGTAATGAATATTCATCTAAAAAGATGAAATATCTATGTATGAAAATTATGGGTTGCTATACAATACACGAACCTTTTAGGTCCTAAGTGTGTAGTCTACATTATGCCATGTTGATCGTCATATGGCACACCACCCCCTACTAGTAATCATCGCACCTTGAACCCAGTATAAAAGGTGTATACCCCTACCATGAATCATTACATAATTCAAGCTAACACATTGTGGAAGGGCACCCTTCCTTCCACGTTGTGGATAGAGGGTTAGATGATAAATGTTAGCACACCTATATTCTCTTTTGAGACGCCCACCTGGTGAGTCCTGTGTGTCCCTCACTTGCATCACCTACCTATTGCTATGCATCCTCATATCGGTCCCCAATGTAGATGGTCATGTGGTAGGGCACCCCTTCATTCCACACCAGTTCCATGGGGATGAAAGATCGGATGATAAGTGTCAACACGCCTATCCCTCTTGTCATGACCGCTCGCCTGGCAGTGGCTGCCTGCATGACCTTCCTTATTGCACTGAGTCATTAGCCCAGTTCATGTCACTCCGCCTTCAACCCATTAGTGCTGACCCAAAGGCCCCTTTGTAACCTGGAGGCTCTATGTCCTGAAGTCCATGTGGTCCATATGCCCAAATGAATGACCCAAAATCCCAAATCGTGTGAATAATTCTGGTGCTACAGTACCTGTTGTAGAACTGTTACAGTAACTTTGAAAATTCTTCCCCATCAGGATTTAAATTACTATCAATTAATTAACTAATTAATATCAATTAATAATAAATATTAATTACTAATAAATATTAATTACTATTTAATATTAATTACTACTAAATATTTAAAATTATTCTTTAGTTACTAAATATTTATAATAATAATATAATTATTAGTTATTAATTGATTGTTAATTAAATAATATTTAATTACTTATTAATAAAATTAATTACTAATTAACCAATTAATTATTAATTAATTATTAATTAATTATTAATATTATTAAACAATTACTAATAAATATTTAAAAATATTATTTGGTTAGTAAATAATAATGATGATGGTGATTAAAATATTAAATTACTAATTATTAATTAATTATAATAAAATTATTATTAATTAATTAAATAATTGTTACTAATTGATATTAAATACTAATAAATATTAATTAATAGTATATATATTACTAATAAATATTTGAAATTATTATTTAGTCACTAATTATTATTAGTAATAATTATATATTTATTAATTATTAATTATTATACAGTTATTATTAATATTATTTATTAGTGACTAAAAATTATTTAATTACAAATTAATTAAAACCTATTAATTATTAATAATTAATTAGAAATTAATTAGTTATTTATTAATATTATTAATTAGTAATTAATATTTATTATTAATTAATATTTTTTAGTTACTAATTAATTGTTAATTAATTAATTATTAATATTTAATAGTAGATGTTAATAATTAATTATTATTAGTTATTATTTCTTTTATTATTTATTAATGATTAATTAGTAATTAACATTTATTATTATTTAATTACTAATTATTAATAATAATATATTATTAATTTTACCTCGGAAAGAGGAAAGCTAAATCCCACATTGAAAATCCATTAGGAGTTAAAGCCCTTAACGCCTTTGGCCTTCACCAAAGGAGTCCAAATCAATTAAGGGCATTAACACCTTTGTGTCTAAATTTTCAAAATATTTTAAACCTAAACTAATTTTCAATTTTTTAAAAAAAAAACTTATAAAAAAATCCCCACTAAAGAGAATAATTTTGTTTATTTGTCTAATGATTTCAACATAAATAAAATAGAATACCACCAGCATAATTTTCTCGAATTTTCTTATTTAAACATTTTATGAACATAATCACATAGTCTAATATTTTTTTCAATAAATAACCTTTTACATCCACATGAGAACCACAAAAACTCCCAAGACAAGATTAATCATTCACTACAGGAAAAAACATCATTTGCGATGGGTTATTTGTGACGGGACCCTCTTCCCGTCGTAAATAGTTAGTTATTTGCGATGGAAAGAGGGTATCCTGTCGCAAATGGTTTGGCGCGCACTGCGCGCCAAACCACAGGAAGGGTATTTGCGATGGGTGGGTTTCACCCGTCGCAAATAACCTTCTGAGGGTTTTCATATTTGCAACAGGACCCGTCGCAAATACCTCATTTGGTGGTTTTGGTATTTGTAACAGGTCCCATCGCAAATACCATTTTTAACCATCACCCCCTAATTAATAGGGGTTTAGTATTTGCGATGGGATCTATCACCCGTCGCAAATGTTATGTCGGTAGGTAGGTAGTTGCGACGGGCTTCATTGTAAATAATTTTTTAACCGACACCACCTAATTAAAAGGGGTTAGTATTTGTGGCGGGAATCCCGTGGCAAATAATCTCACCTATATATACCCTCATCTGTTTTTTTTCATTCACTTCACTCAACTCCTCTCTCTCTCTCTCTCAACTCTCATATTCTCAATTTTTTTAAAGTTTAAAATTTCATTTTGGAGCGATTTTCAAGTCTTGCAACATACAAAAGATCATGTTTTATGGTATTTATCTATTGATTTTGTTTTTTAGTTAATTCATTTAATTTTATGTTAGTTATAATTATTGTTAATTAACAACAAATAAATTAAATTAGAATTAGATGGTTTTATTTTGCATTGTTTATTTTGACAATTATGTTGTTTCATTAGATATAAATACTAATAAATTGTAATAATTAGTAATAATTAGTAATAATTAGTAATAATTAGTAATAAATACGAATAATTAGAAATAACTAGTAAAAATTAGAAATAATTAGGAACAATTAATAATAAATAAAAATAATTTGTAATAAATACATATAATTAGTAATAATTAGTAATAATTAGTAATAATTAGTAATAATTAGTAATAAATGTGTACTAATTAGTAATAATTAGTAATAATTAGTAATAATTAGTAATAAATGGGTATAATTAGTAATAATTAGTAATAATTAGTAATAAACAGTAATAAATAGATATAATTAGTAATAATTAGTAATAAATAGTAATAAATATGTATAATTAGTAATAATTAGTAATAATTCTTAATAATTGGAAATAATTAGTAATAATTAGTAATAAATATGTATAATTAGTAATAATTAGTAATAATTAGTAATAATTAGTAATAAGAATGTATAATTAGTAATAATTAGTAATAATTATTAATAATTGGTAATAATTTGTAATAACTAGTAATAAATAGGTAAAATTAGTAATAATTAGTAATAAATAGGTATAATTAGTAACAATTAGTAATAATTAGTAATAATTAGTAATAAAGAGATAAAATTGGTAATAAATAGTAATAAATAGTAATAAATAAGTATAATTATTAATAATTAGTAATAAATAAGTATAATTAGTAATAATCAGTAACAATTAGTAATAAATATGAATAAATGTGTATAATTAGTAATAAATAGGTATAATTTGTAATAATTACTAATAATTAGTAATAATTAGTAATAATTAGTAGTAATTAGTAATAAATAGGTATAATTAGTAATAAATAGGTATAATTAGTAATAATTAGTAATAAATAGGTGTAATTAGTAATAAATAGGTATAATTAGTAATAAATAGGTATAACTAGTAATAATTAAGTATAATTAGTAATAATTAGGCATAATTCGAAATAAATAGGTATAATTAGTAATATAAGTAATAAATAGTAATAATTAATAATAAATAGTAATAAATAGGTATAATTAGTAATAATTGGTGAAAATATGTATAATTAGTAATAATTAGTAATAAATAGGTATAATTAGTAATAATTAGTAATAAATAGGTATAATTGGTAATAATTAGTAATAAATAGGTACAATTAGTAATAAATAGTAATAAATACGTATAATTAGTAATAGTTTGTAATAATTAATAATAATTAGTAACAATTAGGTATAATTAGTAATAATTAGTAATAAGTAAGTATAATTAATAATAATTGGTAATAATTAGTAATAAATAGGAGTAATTAGTAATAATTAGTAATAATTAAGAATAATTAGAAATAAATAGGTATAATTAGTAATAATTAGTAATAATTAGTAATAATTGGTAATAAATATGTACAATTAGTAATAATTAGTAATAATTGGGTATAATTAGAAATAATTAGTAATAAATAGGTATAATTAATAATAATTTTTAATAATTTTTAATAAATAGTGATAAATAGGTATAATTAGTAAAAAATGGTAATAAATAGGTATAATTAGTAAAAAATAGTAAAAAATAGGTATAATTAGCCATAATTAGTAAGAAATAGGAATAATTAGTAATAATTAGTAATAAATAGGTATAATTAATAATAATGTAACGTCTCGATTCCAGAAGCCACGCAAAGGCACCCCGTACCCTGTTGGTCACATGGCCTCAAGCGCATTTCCTCAAACACCAGAGGCTGCCGACTAGCAGCGAGGGCCTTGGGTGTGATAGTGGGGAAACTATACCCTCATTGGCAGAGTATATATCAGAAGTAAAGAAAACATGCAATAACAGATGCAGTAAATATCCAACAATAATAAACAGCGGAAGACTAAAACAATAAATAGCCAGAGCACACATGTATATATGAAATGATGCCCGATACATATTTCTATGAAAGTATCCAAACAATTCACAATGCTGAATACAATACCAAACCAAATTACAAAGAAAAGTAAATAGATAAGAAACTCCTCATCATCGCAAGCCTCAGCTTGGTCCCATGCTCTCCTGCTCCAAAGCTATCGAGTACCAGAAGTCGAAGGGTGTTTTCCCTTGTCTATACCTACAACAACATAGTCTGCTTGGGCCCAAAATCATGGCCCAAACAGGGTGTGAGGCTAAAATCCCAGTAGGCAACCACCCGAAGATATGTGCCTAACAGTCAGTGAGAATATGGCAAGTAATAGTACGGTAAGCAGTAAACATTAATAGTAAACAGCAGGCAGTAAATAGTAAGCAGTAAGAGGATGATATACAACGGTAATCAATCCACATAACAACAAGCAGTAGTGAAGAAAATAGCTAACAAAATAGGAACCCCTCTGGGAAGTACTCACAGCCAACCCCTCTGGTTCTATCCAAGAAGTACCAACAACCCTATGGGCAGTGCACTCAGCCTAACCCCTATGGTTTGGTCATATGAAACTATAAGACTCTCTGGGGAAGCTCGCTCGGTCAATTCCCCTTATAGTCTAGGGTAGTCAGGGACTCTCTGAGGAAGATCACGCGGTCTAACCCTCTTATAGCCCCAAGGTCTTGAAACTCTATGAGGAATCTCGGTATGTCAATTCCTCCTATAGTCTCAGGTCTATCACAGACTCTCTAAGGAAGCTCGCTCAGTCAATTCCTTCTCTAACCTAGAAAGGTTTTAAAGAAATTCAAACAAAGTAAAGACTCTCTGAGGAAGCTCACTCGGTCTACCCTCCTGTAGTCTATAATATCCAAGACTCTCTGGGAAGCTCACTCGGTCCATCCCCTATAGTCTATAATGTCCAAGACTCTCTGAGGAATCTCACTCGGTCTACCCTCCTATAGTCTATAATATCCAAGACTCACTAGGAAGCTCACTCGGTCTATCCCTTATAGTCTATAGCACCAGGTTCTCACGATCTCGTGCCAGTCAGTGCATAATAATTCTATAAGGCCAAAGTACACCTAAAGAGATACTTGGCTAACCAGTCTACAACATAAAAAGCATGTCTAGAAAAACATTCCATCCTATAGTCACAAGGCATGGAAAACAGGTATAACTGCCAAAGGCTAACAAGACCCAAAGGTCGTAACATGAACAAGGAATGGGCAAAACATCCAAGCATAGCAATTATCCACAAACACGATCAAATTACCTCTACACAAGCATACAAGAAAGGCAAGTAAAAAACAGGGGCAAAAAGGTAAAAACGCAATACCTCGTTCACGGGTATTGGTGGAATTTGCACATAAAAATCAAATAATTCAAAAGGTAAGGCACAAACCACCTACCTTGATGCTAGGAGATAAAAATAATAGAACCACGAGGCTTGATTCTCCTTATAACGTTGTAGATCTATGAAAACGCACAAAACGTTCAACCCATGATAACTTTAGAAAGAGGGAAAATCATGGAATGAAACTCAAGAAGAAGGAAGAGCTCACTGTTGTGGTTCCAATGCAATCGACGGTGGTCGATTCAGAAAACAGCCAGAGGCTCAGGGGATCAGAGGATGTATGCGGTCGTACGGGTTGCTCTTGGTCGAAGAACCTGGAGAAGAAGAGGTTTTCCTTGATTAGGTGTGACCTTGGTCCGTTTAATGAAAAAAAGAAACTACACGGAGTGTACTTGGACTTTCTGTACTCCGCTTTAAGCGGCCTCCACATCTCCCCTACACACCATGTGTGTGGGTCGGACATGGCCAGCACATGGCCTGGCGCTACATCAAAGTACATGGCGTGTATTTTGAAAATTTCCAGATTTTCCTCTTTTTCTCAAAAATGACTTAAAAAGGAAAAACATACCTGAAATGAAGATCCGAGTTCTTACAAACTTCCCCCCTTAAAGAAATTCATCCCCAAATTTCCTAGCGAGGAATAGAAGAAGAAACCCTGAACAGCTCCGGCCACTGCGATCGTACATCGGCCTCCCTCTCCCAGGTCTCATCCTGTACTCACCCGTGCTGCCATAACACCCGTACCAGAGGAACAGACCGGCCAGGGAGAACCTTCATACTGTGATCTACAATCCGGATAGGATGCTCCTCAAATGATACATCCACTTCAAGCTCAACCTTCTCGGGGTGAAAGACATGATACGGGTTTGAAAAGTATTGTCAGAGTTGAGAGATGTGGAAGGCATCGCGTATAGCCTAGTACCTCTGATGTAACTGTAACCGATAGACAACTGGCCCAACTCTCTCCAACACCTAAAATGGCCCGACGTACTGTGGTGAAAGCTTACCCTATCTTTGAATACTCTTGTGTCCTAATCTCAGTGCAACACGCAGGAAAACATGATCCCTGACCTCGAACTCCAGAGTTTGTCTCTACCGATCATCATAACACTTCTGTCGAGACTGTGTTATAGCCATCCTCTTTCGAATAAACTCTATCTGCTCTGAGGTCTCCTGAACAAGATGAGGTCCCAACAAAGCTGCCTCTCCTGCCTCCAACTAGCATAAAGGTGATCGGCATGGCCTATCGTACAAAGCCTCATAAGGTTCCATCTGAATAGTATCCTGAAAACTGTTGTTATATGCAAACTCCACAAGAGGAATATGCTTCTCCCAAGAACCTCTAAAGTCTAGTATGCAAGCTCGGAGCATATCCTCAAGCACCTGGATCGTACGCTCAGACTGACCATTAGTCTGGGGATGGTATGTTGTACTTAAAAGTACCTGTGTACCCAAAGCCTTCTGAAGACCTTTCCAGAACCGAGAAGTAAAACGCGTATCCCTGTCTGAAACAATGGAGTGTGGAACTCCATACAGATGTACAATCTCTCAGATGTAAAATAGCCCCATCTCATCAACACTGAAGGTCTCTTTGATCGGAAAGAAGTGAGCAACCTTCGTAAGCCTGTCGATGACAACCCAAACAGCATCACTCCCTCGAGGTGAACTCAGTAACCCGGTCATGAAGTCCATCGAGACATCGTTCCACTTCCACTCGGGAATGGGTAACTGCTGTAAAAGCTCTGCTGGTCACTGATGCTCCGCTTTCACCTGCTGACAAGTAGAACATCTCATGAAGAACCCAGCAACATCTCTCTTCATACCTGGCCACCAGTACTGGCGGTGTAGATCACGATACATCTTGGTAATGCCAGGATGAACTGCCTAAACTGAAGAATGAAAATCCCATATCAGTTCCTCGCGTATGTCTACTGACACCCATACACGTCCCTAGAAACGCAAGATCTCATCCTCGCCCACTGTCCACCTAAGAAGAGGATCCTCTCCTAACACACTCTCTCACAGGACTAGGCCTTCTGAGTCTGATAGCTGCCTCATCACACCTAGTCAAGAAAGGTAGAGGTAACAGCTACAGAAGATAGGAAAGTCTACCCCTGTTTGTCATGAAACTCCAAATGCATCTCAGAGAATAGAGCCATGAGATTCCACTCACTGCTGGCCTCCTGAACTTCCTGAATCTGAGTTCTCCTGCTCAACACATCAGCCACTACATTTCCCTTTCCTGGTGTATAGGCAAGCTCAAAGTCGAAGGACTGAAGATACTCGACCCACCTACGCTGTCTCATATTCAGATCATGATGATTGAATATGTATTTGAGACTCTTGTGGTCGGTTAAAACCACAAAGTTCTATCCCATAAGGTGATGTCTCCAAAATCGTAAGGCATGAACAACATTTGCCAACTCCAGATCATGCGTCAGGTAGTTCCTCTCATGCGGTCTCAACTGCCGAGACCCGTACGCAATGACTCCATCTCCCTGCATAAGCACAGCTCCCAATACGAAACCTGAAGCATCACAGTAGACTGTATACCTCTTTCTCGGATCTGGAAAGACTAGTATCAGTGCTGATGTCAATATCCATTTCATCTCCTGAAAGGCTGACTCACAAGAATCTGACCATAAGAACTTCACACCTTTCTTGGTCAGACCTTTCAACGGTGCTGCAAGGCGTGAAAAGTCCTGTATGAAATGCCTATAGTATCCAGCCAGCCCGAGAAAACTCCTCACCTCAAATACATTCTTCGGTTGATCCCAGGAAACTACAGCTCTCACTTTCTCTGGGTCTACTGATACTCCTTTCTCTTAGATAACATGACCCAAGAAGTGAATATGATCAATCCAAAAGTAGAATTTTGAGAGCTTATCATATAACTGATGCTCTCTCAGTGTACTCAGAACAATCTCAAGATGGGTAGCATGGTCAGGTCGAGTGTGAGAGTACACCAATATGTCATCCATGAAAACCACCATGAAGGAATCCAAGTATGGATGGAACACTCAGTTCATCAGTACCATAAAAACTACTGGCGTATTTGTGATACCGAATGGCATGACCGTATACTCGTATAGACCATACCTGCTCCTGAATGTTGTAAGAGGTATATTCGATGCTCTAATGCACAACTGATCATAACCAGACCACAAATCGATCTTCAAGAACACCTGGGATCCTCAAAGCTGATAAAAAAGGTCATCGATCCTCGGCAATGGATATCGGTTCTTGACTGTCAACTAGTTCAGCTTCTGATAATCCACTCAAAGCCTAAGGGTGATGTCTACCTTCTTCACAAACAAGACAGGCGAACCCCAAGGAGAAGTACTGGGTCGGATGAAACCCTTTGCCTGAAACTCCTCCAACTACTTCTTGAGCTCCTGTAACTCAGGTGTATCCATCCTATAAGGAGGAATGGACACAGGTGTCACTCCTGGCATGAGATCAATAGAGAAGTCTACCTCACACTCCGGAGGCAGACTGAAAAAGTCCTCTGAGAAAAACATCCCTGAAACGATCCACCACTGGTGGAAAGTCTAACTGCAAAGTTTCCATGACATCCAGATAAAGACTGGAAATCTGGGTTATAACTCCCCTTAGCCCACGATGCTCTAGTCCAGCTCTACCCGCCTGGACATCCCACTCGCCTCTATGAAGAAAAGATCCGCCCTCTGGTGATACAAAACTCACCCTGTGGTGATAGCAATCTATGACTGCCTGGAAGGGAACTAACTATTCCATACCGAGAATGACGTCATAGCCTGTCATCTCTAGGAAATAGAGGTCCCATAAGAAGTGACACCCTGCAACCTCAAGAGGGCACTCTCTGCACTGACGTACGCTAGACGTCCTCATTCCCAATGGTGTATCAAGAGTCAACATGTCGGCAGACAAGAATATACAGAGCTCAAGGATCTCCACAACCGCAATAGAGATAAAACTATGCGAGGCACCAGTATCGAAAAGGGATGAAGATAAAACCGAGGATACTAAAGTCGTACCTCGAATTGTAGAAGGTACGGGATCCTGCTCCTGATAGGTCTACTCCACAGCAAAATCCTGGCATGTACCACTGCTCTACGCCCCTGGCTGTCCACTCTGAGTTGATCCAATCTGCTGTCGCTGATAGCCTGGTGACTGACCACCACGACCGCGACCTCCACCTCGGCCCGAACGGCCAGAATAACTCCAGTTCCCAGACTGGTGAGAAACTGGCGATACATCTTCTATATGTGGGGTCATGGAAGAACCCCTCCCACCAGCTGTAGGCGAGAAGATCTGACTGAAACGCTGAAGATGGCCCATCTTGCCGCAATATTGGCACTCCATCGGGTCTCTCTGACACTGAGGCCTAGCATGCCCACTCCTACCGCACTAGTAGTATACTAACTGGCTGCCCAAAGATACATTCCGCCTACCCTGATCTCCTCGAGTAGACTCCCTGTGACGCTTCCTGCTATCAGTAGGAGGAACACTAACTCTGGATGTCAAACCGCCCTGGATCACTGCTCCAGAATCTCTCAGATTGCGCTTAGTGATCAGTGCCTGGTTGATGATAGATGATATCAAAGTCAACCTGAAGATATTCACCTGGGAATGGATCTCCTGCCTAAGACCGTCCTCAAACTTCCTAGAAAGGAACAACTCATCACCTGCTGCAATCAGCATGAAGTGTTGCAGCTCGGTAAAATGAGATGAGTACTCCATAATAGAAAGAGTACCCTACTCAACACTCATAAACTCCTGGGATCGGTCAGCCCTCAAGGTCTCCGGATAAAATTAATCATAGAAGATGCACTGAAACTTATCCCAATTCATACTCTGCTGGCACCCTGACTGTGAGATCACCTCCCACCACCTCTTGGAGGTGTCTCGGAGCATATAAGTAGCAAGATTTACCCTTTTATTCATATGTATCTCTAGGTGCTCGAAGATCGTCAGTGTGGCCTCTAGCCACGACTCTGCAACCTGGGGTCCTCCATCCCCTGAGAAAGTAGGAGGATGTTGCTGCTGGAAAACCCGCTTCAAATCAGCCATCGACGGGTCAGGAGGCGGCGCTCCCTGAAAGGTATGCATCATCCTCAGTAATTACTCCATAAACTGTGCATCGGTGCCTGCAACGGGTATAACTACTGGTGTCAAGGCTAGCACAGCACAAGGATCTGCAGGAGATCCCTGATCAGCCATATCCAGTGTCTGATCACCGTCTAGCAGTTGACGTACAACTGGAGGACATCTCGGAGGCATAGCTCTGAAAGATCAAAAGCACACCTTAGATCATCATTATCAAGGATAGAGAACACAATAGCACAAAATGGGAATAGGGGAAAATAACAAAAAAGTTCTAAAAATCACGACTACACGGGGTGTATAAAACTACACGACGTGTCCTCTTAAGCCAGAAACATGGACATGTACCTCTTCCACCTCTGGTCGTGTAACACCCCCGACTACATAGCATGTTGTCCCCACACACAGTGTGTACTTGAACTCCACTCCCCTGCCTGTAAGAACCCAATTCTTACTTTTGAGGTACGGGTTTCTTATTTTCTCTTTTTCTTAAGTGTTTTTGAGAAAATATGGAAAATGGGGGAAAATCCTAAATTTTGGAAAGTACACGTCGTGTACTTTGTCCACACGCCGTGTACTTTTGGAAATGTGGGATGGGTACATAGGGTGTGTGGCCATGCCGGGGATGAAGGGTGTAGGAACCAACTACACACCGTGTGGTAGTCCCTTACACGTAGTATAGTCAGTCGGTATGCCAAAACAGTAAGGCGGTGGAGCAGCTGCCCGCTGGGTAATAGTACATGCCGTGTAGTCGGGAGTACATGTCGTGTACTCATATCGACGGATGAACAGTGAGGCGGTGCCTCCAGAGGAACAGTTAAATGAAGGAAGTACACGCCGTGTACTTGGAAGTACATGTCGTGTACTTTGTTTTTTTCGCTTAAAATGGGCAGTAGCCTCCCCTGTTCACAGGGAAGGCTTAGAACCAGAGGAAGGAGCGGGAGGAGATGACCAAACCTTTGAATATCCACCGATTGTTCGTCTGGAATCTGTTTCTGCCTCGAACGATCTTGTTGGAACCGCACGGGTAATCCCTCCTCTCTCTTTAAGTTGTTCTTACCAATTCTTTCCTGAGGGAAATTTATTTATGTTTTAATGAGTTTTCTTCTTCGTTAGATCTACATCATTCTTGGGCGTTTCTAGAACCGACGTCCACGTATAACGTTCGTTGGCATTAAAGGTAGGTGGCTTGGTGTTTATTTTTCCAACTGTTGTGTGATTTGTGTATTTTAGTGCCCCAAACCCATGTTGGGGTGTCGTGTGGGTGAGGCCGTGGATATTTTAACTACCTAGAACTATATAGGTAATTAAATAATATTGTAAAATTGTTTTTTGGGATCAGTGCTTGGATCCAGGACCACCCCGGGGGTGCGTTCCTCTGTTTAGTCATTTGTCCAGGATACCTAAGGGTATGCCTCTAAAGTAATTATTGTGGAATTTACTTGAGAGGAATTTCTTGTGAATGTTTATTTACATGTTGGGCATGGCCTGGTTACCTATTTAGCCTGAGGGAATTGTTGTGATTATCCTGTGGGCACTACACTATCTAGCATGAGGGCAGTAGTTATTTCGGCCTGAGGGAAACTTCATCCGTGCCTGTGGGCAGTTGATTATGTGCCTATGGGCGACACTTCTTATGCCTGTGATCAAATACTGTGTGCCTGTGGGAAGATTCTTGTTTTGGTTTATCTTTACCCGAGGGTGGGAGTTTATGTGTCTGAGGACAGTGGCTGATTACATAGAATATTCACTGTGGTGGTATTTCTAATGTAATGATTAATTGAATATTAAAATGGAAATATAACTAGTTAAGTTAGTTACTTTTAGTACTGCTTACTTTATTGCATTTTATTACTGCACACTGTTGTTGCATGCTTTCACACAGTTGGGCACAAGCCTTTGGTGGGTGCCTACTGGGAATTTATTTCTCACACCCTGTTTGGGTCACACTTTTCGGCCCAAATAGATTACGTTTCTGTAGGTGTGGATAGGGGCAGGGGTCCCTATATAGGTACTTGATTGCTGCTGAGGTGTAGGGGAGCATAGGACCGGGATTTGGCTCGTGATACCATTGGATGCTCTGTTTTACTTTTACGTACCTGTACTTTAGTTGTATTGTATTGATCATGTAACATGTTCTGGCAGTTTTATAGAATAGTGACATGTTGCATCTTCCATTATATATGACTGCTGGTTTTCTTCTTATTATCAGTTGTGTATGGTTTACTGTTTATTCTATTGTTGTATGCCTTTTATTTATTCCGCTGTGCTACACTTTTACAAATGAGGGCATAGTTTCCCCACTATCAGACCTAGGCCCTCGCTGCTAGTCGGCAGCCTCTGGCATTTGGGGAAATACACTTTAGGTCACGTGGAAAACTGGGTTTGGGGCACCCATTGCATGGCACTCGGATCTAGGACGTTACAAAGTGGTATCAGAGAGGTTCTTTTCTTTGATTTACTATTTAGAGCCTTATTCAGGGATAGGATGGGACCCGTAGTTGGTAATAAGCTATGCCCAAGCGTAGCTAACCCATGTACAGGGAAAATCTAATTTACCTCATATTGCAATTTTACTGATTTTTCAATTTACAGTTGATTTTATTTCACCATTGGGTGACGCACTTGTATTGTACTGTTTATATTTTATCTATGGGTTCTATTTAGTTGCAACCCGATGAGATGAGGGTATGCAATCTCATGCATCATTTAGGCACATGCTAGAAATCACATGCCATGCATAGTTCTATGCCATGTAGGTGCATTAGAAATTACATGTTGTTGTGATAGTTGTTTTGCTAGAAAAACATGATGTTGTGATATCTGTTTAATAAATACCTGCTATGTGATAGGGTATTTTGTATGATCCGGTTAAAATAGTGGATGCCAAACTTTGGTTTTTGGGGAGTATGGGCCCCCATTTACCAGAATTTGGTGGATCATTGACTATTTATTTTGTTAAAACATAGATAAGATGTAAAACTTTGATTCGTGGGGAGTATGGGCCTTCACGGGTCAGAATTTGGCACTGAGGTGTTGTTTTACAGTGTTTTCTGGGATCCGGAGTAGTTTATGAGGCATACTGTCTGGAAAACCCAGTATACACGCTATGTAGTACTTTAAACACGCCGTGTATGGCCTTCTGTTTGGGAAGAAAAATTAACTTTTTGGAGTACACACCGTGTACCCTGAGTACACACCCTGTAGTCTCTTCCCATGTCACAAACCGTGTGGGTGGAGACACGGGGAAGAGAAGAGCTTGCGGCGAACATGCCATGTAGCTTCTGTACACGCCGTGTAGTATTGACCCGGAGTCCTCCCGTGTAACTAACAACACGGACAGAGGAGACCTTGATACAAACACATCGTGTCAATGATGGACACGCCGTGTAGTGTGACTTGGGGACTCGGTCATATAACAAACAACACGGGTCGGTGTCACCTCTCCTTGAACACATCGTGTACCTATGGGACATGCCGTGTAGTCTTGTCCAAGGATAGACCGTGTGGATTTAGCCATGTAACTGGAAAACGGGGTGGAGTACACGTCGTGTGCGGGTGTAACGCGCCGTGTAGTGTCAATCTGAGTAGTCAGCCGTGTCATAGACGACACGGGCAGTTGGAAAATTTCACCATACACGCCGTGTAGATTTTATACACGCCGTGTATTTTTTGTTCAATGGGAGCCATGTGGCTCAGCCATGTAGAAGGACCCGAGCAGGGAAGGGAAGTCAAGTAAACGTCGTGTAGTCAGTATACACACCGTGTAGTTTTGTTTTTAAAATTTTGAATTCCTTCTTCCTCCTGTTCCCTTTTGAGTTTCTTCATTTTCGGTCTTTGATAATCTTGTTCTAAGGCCTGTTTTGACCTTGTAGTGTCATGCCGTCTAGACGACCACGCGTTGTTCACCAGGAGAGCGGCAAGGAGTATAATCCATAAATGGTGGGTCATGGGATACCAATGGATCCTCCAGCAGAGCCAGATGCGACGCCAGATATTATACTAGACACAGGCGCAGAGGCGCAATTCTGTGAAGGCTTTATGCGGTTCATGCAGACCTTTCATGGAGCACCGCAGGCTGCCACATCTATGGTTGAGCTGACATGTATATTTCAGCAGCAACATCCGCCTACGTTTTCAGGGGATGGATGACCACAAGCTGCGGAGTCTTGGCTGGGGTCGATGCAGACTATTTTTTAGCATCTTGAGATGCCTCCAGGGCGGAGGGTCAAGCTCGTGACTTATATGCTGCGTGATTCCTCCAAGAGGTGGTGGGATGTTACCACCCAGTCATATAATCACAGAGACATGGCGTGGAAATATTTTCAGGCAGTATTCTATGAATTATTCTTCCCAGAGACGCAGAGGGCAGATAGAGCTTGAGATTTCATGAATCTGCAGCAGGGAACTATGTTAGTGATGGACTATTCTGCTCTCTTTATCGAGCTTCATCATTTTTCACCTATTCTGGTTGGTGATGAGATGTTGAGAGCCAGATGTTTTGAGGATGGTCTTCATTATGACATCTGAGCATTGGTGAATGTTTTCAAGTTGCCTTCAGTACATGCTATTATAAATCAGGCACTGATTACAGAGAGGAACCTACGGGAATCTAGTGGTGTGGGCCAGGGTGGTTCAGCACCAGTTACTGGTACTATTATAAATCAGAAGAATGCTTCAGGAGGACAGGTTATGTGCTACTAGTGTGGTAGAGAGGGGCACAAGAGGCCAAGGTGTCCATGATACCCAGTGGAGTGTCGAGCTTGCGGCAGGATGGGTCATCTGCAGTGCTTTTGCAGGGCATTTTCACCAGTGGCTAGTGAGAGGGGTTCTATGCAGACTCTGCATGCGGGAGCAGGACCATCAGCTTCTTACCAGTCAGGGAACTAGAATACGTCAGGGCATGTAGGCAGAGATAGTGGTCATGGTTGTGGTATCCAGACACCAGGATCTCAGAGGTAGTAGGGCGGGACAGCTCAGGGTAGCCAGGTTGTGTCGTAGGGCTGTTGCACTGGGCAGGCATATGCAGTGCAGCAGACCTAGTAGGAGAAGGATCCCAGACCTTCTACTATCAGAGGTACTATTCTAGTAGCTTCAATTTTATCTGCAGTACTTTTTGATACGGGTGATACACATAGTTTCATATCCATACCCATTGTGGAGAGACTTGGGCTCTGTGTTTCTACTTCTTCTGATATCATGACGCTAGACACTCTGTTAGGGACTAGAACGGTTGGTGTACGTTAGTGCAAGGAGTGCCCCCTTGAGGTTGATGGGTGTCACTTTCTTTGGGACCTCTATGTCTTAGAGATGACAACTTATGACGTCATTCTCGGGATGGACTAGTTGGTTCCCTTTCAAGCCTTTGTAGACTGCTATCGTCGCAGGGTGCGTTTCACATCACCAGAGGGCAGATAGTTTCTATACAAGGGCGAGTGGGAAGTTCAGGCAAGTCGAGATGGACCAGAGCATCATGGGCGAGGTGGAGTCACAGCCCATATTTCAAGCTTATATCTGGACGACCGGGGGACTTATCAAAAGGATTTCCCTCTAGTGGTTGATCGTTTCAGGGATGTCTTTCCGGATGACTTTTTAGGTCGACCTCTGGAGCGAGAGGTGGATTTATCCATTGAGCTTGTGCCAGGGGCAGCACCAGTGTCCATTCCTCCTTATAGGATGGATACACCTGAGTTGCAGGAGCTCAAGAGGTGGTTATAGGAGTTACAGGCAAAGGGTTTTATCCGACCCAGTATTTCTCCCTGGGTTTCTTCGGTCCTTTTTGCGAAGAAGGCGGACGGTACTCTCAAACTCTGTGTGGATTACCGAAAGATGAACCAGTTGATGGTTAAGAACCGATATCCCTTGCCGAGGATCGATGATATTTTTATCAAATTCGTAGAGCACGAGTGTTCTCGAAGATTTAATTGAGATTTGGATATCATCAGCTGTGCGTAAGACCATCTGATATACCTCTTACGGCTTTCAGGAGCAGGTATGGTCTATACGAGTATACGGTTATGCCGTTCGGACTCACGAACGCGCTAGTGGTTTTCATGGCTCTGATGAATCGTGTGTTCCATCCTTATCTGGACTCTTTTGTGGTAGTATTCATGGATGACATCTCGATGTACTCTCACACTCCACACGACCATGCCACCCATCTTGAGATCTTATTGAGTACACTGAGAGAGCATCGGCTATATGCTAAGCTCTCAAAGTGCCACTTTTGGATGGACCAGATTCACTTCCTGGGTCATATCATCTCAGAGGCAGGAGTTGTCGTAGACCCAGAGAAGGTGAGAGCAGTAGTTTCCTGGGAGCAGCCTAAGAACATGTTTGAGATACGGAATTTCTTGGGGCTGGTTGGTTACTACAGACTCTTCATACAGGACTTCTCCCGCTTAGCAGTGTCGTTGACGAGTTTGACTAAGAAGGGTGTGAAGTTAATTTGGGCTGAATCTTGTGAGATAGCCTTTCAGGATCTGAAGGGAAGTTTGACATCATCACTAATCCTGATACCCCCAGAGTAGGGGAAGAGCTATACAGTTTACTGTGATGCATCAGGTATTGGGTTGGGAGCAGTGTTGATGCAGGGCGATCAAGTAGTTGCGTATGGGTCTCAGAAGTTGAGGCCACATGAGAGGAATTACCTGACACATGATCTCGAGTTGGCTGCAATTGTTCATGTGTTGCGCTGTTGGAGACATTATCTATTGGGAGAACGTTTTGTGGTTTTCACCAACCACAAAATTCTCAACTATATCTTTACTCAGCGTGACTTGAATATGAGACAGCGAAGGTGGGTTGAATACCTTCATTCCTTCGATTTTGAGCTTGCCTATACACCTAGTAAGTAATGCAGTAGCCGATGCACTGAGTAGGAAGACTCAGATACAGGCAGTGCAGGAGGCCAGTGGTGAGTGGCATCTTATGGCTTTGTTCTCTGAAATGCATCTGGAGGTGCACGACAGTCAAGGGAAGACTTATCTTTCCTCTTTTTCTGTGACCTCTACCCTCCTGGATAGAGTGAGGATGAGACAACTATCTGATTTAGAAGGCCTAGTTCTATGGGAGTCGGTGGCAAGTGAGGACCCTCCTCCTGGTTGGACGATAGGCGATGATGAAGTTCTGCATTCCCATGGACGAGTGTGGCTTCTAGGGGATATACGCGAGGAGCTGATGCGGGAGTTTCATGCTTCATCTTGGGAAGTTCATCTCGAGGTTACCAAGATGTACCGAGCCTTGAGACATCAGTACTGGTGGCCGGGTATGAAGAGAGAGGGAGCTGGTTTTTTTACGAGGTGTTCCACATGTTACAGGTGAAGGCTGAACATCAGAGGCCAGCTGGACTGTTACAGTAGTTACCCATCCCAGAGTGGAAATGAGATGATGTCATGATGGAATTCATTACTGGGTTGCTGAGGTCACCTATAGGCAATGATATCATGTGGGTTGTTGTGGAAAGACTCACGAAAGTATCTCACTTTTTGCCGATCAAGGAGACCTTCGTTGTTGAAGATCTCAGAAGGTTGTATATCCGAGAGATCGTACGTATTCATGGGGTTCCTCATTCTATCGTTTCAGATAGGGACGCCTATTTTACATCTAATTTATGGCAGAGTTTTCAGAGGGCACTGGGTACACAAGTGCTTCTGAGCACAGCTTACCACCCTCAGACCGATGGCCAGTCAGAGCGTATGATACAGGTGCTTGAGGACATGCTACGTGCAAGTGTCCTAGACTTTGGGGGCTCTTGGGAGAAACACATACCCCTAGTAGATTTTTCCTATAATAATAGTTTTCAGGAAACTATTGAGATGGCACCATACGAGGCTTTATATGGTAGGCCATGTCGATCACCCTTGTGCTGGTTAGAGGCAGGTGAGGTAGATTTACTGGGGCCATGTCATGTGTAGGAGATTTATGAGCAGGTCCAGTTGATTCAGAAGTGGATGGCTACCGCATAGTCTCGTCAGAAATCATATGTTGATCGCCGCAGATGACCTTTGGAGTTCTTGATCAGGGATCAGGTTTTTCCACATGTTTCGCTGAGGCTGGGACAAAAGCGGATCAGGAGACAGGGTAAACTCTCACCAAGGTATATAGGGCCATTTGAGATTCTAGAGAGAGTCAGGCCGGTTTCTTATTAGTTGCAGTTACCTCAGAGGTACCGGGACATGCACGACATCATCCATGTATCTCAGTTGCGCCGCTATCATTCAGACCCGTCTCACACCTTTCAGCCAGAGTAGGTTGAGATTCAGATGGATGCGTCCTTTGAGGAGCATCTGATTCATATTGTTGACAGGAGCACGAAGGTTCTCTGAGGCCGGTCAGTTCCTCTCGTACAGGTGCTATGGAAGCATGGCCGAGTGCAGGATGAAACCTGGGAGTGGGAAACCGATGTACGTGCTCAGTGGCCGGAGTTGTTCACAGCTTCATCTTCGCCACCCTTGGAAGGGAAATTCGGGGACGAATTGCTTTAAGGGGGGAGTTTATAAGAACCCAGTTCTTACTTTTGAGGTATGGGTTTCTTCTTTTCTCTTTTTCTTAAGTGTTTTTGAGAAAATATGGAAAATGGGGGAAAATCCTAAATTTTGGAAAGTACACACCGTGTACTTTGTCCATCCGTCGTGTACTTTTGGCTGTGTGGGATGGGTACACGGGGCGTGTGGCCATGCTGGGGATGAAGGGTGTAGGAACCGACTACAGGCTGTGTGGTGGTCCCTTACACGCCATGTAGTCAGTCGGCAGGCCAAAACAGTAAGGCGGTGGAGCAGCCGCCAGTTGGGCGACAGTACACGTTGTGTAGTCGGGAGTACATGTCGTGTACTCATGTTGACGGATGAATAGTGAGGCGGTGCCTCCAGAGGAATAGTTAAATGAAGGAAGTGCACGTCGTGTACTTGGAATTACATGCCGTGTACTTTGTTTTGTTTGCTTAAAATGGGCAGTAACCTCCCTTGTTCATAGGGAAGGCTTAGAATCTAAGGAAGAAGAGGGAGGGGATGTCTGAACCTTTGAAGATCCGCCGAGTGTTCGTCTAGAATCCGTTTCCGCCTCGGACGATCTCGTTGGAACCGCACGGGTAATCCCTCCTCTCTCCTTAAGCCGTTCTTACCAATTATTTCTCGAGGGAAAGTTATTTACGTTTGAATGGGTTTTCTTATTCATCAGATCTATGTCATTATTGGGCATTTCTGGAACCGATGTTCACGTATAACGTTCATTGGCATTAAAGGTTGGTGGCTTGGTGTTTATTTTTCCAACTGCTATGTGATTTTTGTATTTTAGTGCCATGAACCCATGTTGGGATGTCGTGTGGCTGAGGTCATGGCTATTTTAACTACCTATAACTATATAGGTAATTAAATAATATTGTAAAATTATTGTTTGGGATCAGTGCTTGGATCCAGGACCACCCCGGGGGTGCGTTCCTCTGTTTAGCCGTTTGGCCAGGATACCCGGGGGCATGCCTCTAAAGTAATGATTATGGAATTTACTTGAGAGGAATTGATTGTGAATGTTTATTTACATGTTGGGCGTGGCTCGGTTACCTGTTTAGCCTGAGGGAATTGTTGTGATTGGCCTGTGGGAACTGCACTATCTAGCCTGAGGGCAGTAGTTATTTCGGCCTGAGGGAAACTTCTTCTATGCCTGTGGGAAGTTGATTTTGTGCCTGTGGGTGACACTTCTTACGCCTGTGGGAAAATACCGTGTGCCTGTGGGAAGATTCTTTGTTTGGTTTCTCTTTACCCAAGGGTGGTAGTTTACATGTCTGAGGATAGTTCCTGATTACATAGAATATTCACTGTGGTGGTATTTCTAATGAAATGATTAAATGAATATTAAAATGGAAATATAACTGGTTAAGTTAGTTACTTTCAGTACTGCTTTCTTTATTACATTTTATTACTGCACACTGTTATTGCATGCTTTCACACAGTTGGGCATGGGCCTTTGGTGGGTGCCTACTGGGAATTTAATTCTCACACCCTATTTGGGTCACGCTTTTCAGCCCAAACAGATTATATTTCTGCAGGTGTGGATAGGGGCAGGGGTCCCTATACAGGTACTTGATTTCTGCTGAGGTGTAGGGGAGCATGGGACTGATCTTTGGATCGCGATGCCACTGGATGCTCTGTTTTAATTTTACGTACCTGTACTTCAGTTGTACTGTATTGATCGTGTAACGTGTTCTGGCAGTTTTATAGAATAGTGATGTGATGCATCTTCCATTATATATGACTGCTGGTTTTCTTCTTGTTATCAGTTGTGTATGGTTTACTGTTTCCGCTATTGTTGTATGATTTTTATTTATTCCGCTATGCTACACTTTGAAAAATGAGGGCATAGTTTCCCCAATATTAGACCTGGGCCCCCGCTGCTAGTCGGCAGCCTCTGGCGTTTGGGGAAATGCGCTTAAGGTCACGTGAAGAACCGGGTTCGGGGCACCCGTTGCATGGCACCCGGATCCGGGACGTTACACTACCCAAGTCTCTTTACATGGCTAACCCACACAGTCCTCTTAACCCTAGACTACACGGCGTGTTCATGAAGGACGCGGAGTGTACCAGACAAGGTTTCAGTGGCCCGTGTTGTTAGTTACACGGTCGGCTACACGGCTGACTCTTACACGGCGTGTTCCGAACAAACACGGCATGTATAGGAGAGATAACATTGTCCCATGTTGTTCGTGACATGGCTGGGTACCTGGATCAAGGCTACACGGTGTGTTCATGCCAAACACGACGTGTACTACACGAGCTTCCCCGACCTGTGTTGTTAGTGACATAGTCGGGTACACATCTCACTACTACACGGCATGTAACTATCATACACAGTGTGTTCCTGAAAACTTTTTCACCACCCCATATTTCTTCTCACACAGTCAGTGACATGGTTTAACACTACACAATGTGTAGTTAAGTACACGCCATTTATTCTGAGTTTTTCCAGGTAGTAGCTCAGAAACTGCACCGAAGCCCAGAAAACACTGAGAAACAAACATGGAGGTGCCAAATTCCAATATGTGGGGGCCCATACTCCCCGTGAATCAAAGCCTGGAATCTTCTACATATCAAATACAAGGGAAACAAGTTAATGATCCACCAAACTCCAATTCATGAGGGCCCATAACCCCTCAAGAATCAAAATTTAGCGTTCATTTAAGTAAAGGTAAAATACAAACAATTTCTCTATCAAACTGTAGGGATTCTATCAAAGCATCTATCCCAACAGCATGCAAAATCTACACAACGTCTATCACAACAACATGCAATTGTTAATGCACCCTAGATGGCATGGAAAGAATGCATGGAATGTGATTTATAACAAGTTCCTATATGATGCATGAGATGACATACCCTCATCTCATTGGGTTGCGACAGAAATAGAACCACAATAGCACAACAATAACAACACAAGGCATGTGAATCACTCTAGGTGAAATCATATCAACCGTAAAATCTCAAAACCATAAAACTGCAATAAATGAGGTAGATTGGATTTTCCCTATACACGGGTTAGCTACTCCCAGGCACAACTTATTACCAAATACTGAATCCGTCCTATCCCTGGATAAAGGCTCCAAATAGTAAATCAATAGAAAAGAATTCCTCTGATACCACTTTGTAACGTCCCGGTTCCGGAAGCCACCCAGAGGCGCCCCATACCCGGTTGGTCACATGGCCTCAAGCGCATTTTCCTAAACACCAGAGGCTTCCAACTAGCAGTGAGGGCCTTGGGTGTGATAGTGGGAAAACTATGCCCTCATTGGAAGAGTACACAATGGAAGTGAAGAAAACATGCAATAGTAGAAGCAGTAAATATCCAACAATAATAAACAGCGAAAGACTAAAATAATAAACAGCTGGAGCACACATGTATATATGAAATGATGCACGATACATATATCTAGGAAAGCAGCCAAACAAGTCACAATGTTGAATACAATACCAAACCAAAGTACAAAGAAAAGTAAACATATAAGAAACTCTTCAGCATCGCAAGCCTCAGCTTGGTCCCATGCTCTCCTGCTCCAAAGAAATCAAGTTCCAGAAGTCGAAGGGCGCTTGCCCTTGTCTATACTTGCAACAACATAGTCTTCTTGGGCCCAAAAGCATGACCCAAACAGGGTGTGAGACTAAAATCCCAGTAGGAAACCACCTGAAGATCTATGCCTAACAGTCATTGAGCATATGGCAGGTAATAGTACGGTAAGCAGTAAACAGTAACAGTAAACAGCAGACAGTAAACAGTAAGTAGTAACAGGATGATATACAATGGTAATCAATCCAAAGAACAACAAGCAGTAGTGAAGCAAACAACTAACACAACAGGAACCCCTCTGGGAAGTACTCCCAGCCAACCCCTCTGGTCCTATCCAAGAAGTACCAACAACCCTCTAGGCAGTGCACTCAGCCTAACCCCTCTGGTTTGGTCATACGAAATTATAAGACTCTCTGGGAAAGCTCGCTCGGTCAATTCCCCTTATAGTCTAGGGTAGTCAGGGACTCTCTGAGGAAGATCACGCGGTCTAACCCTCTTATAGCCCCAAGGTCTAGAAACTCTCTGAGGAAGCTCGGTCGGTCAATTCCTCCTATAGTCTCAGGTCTATCACAGACTCTCTAAGGAAGCTCGCTCAGTCAATTCCTTCTCTAGCCTGGAAAGGTTTTAAAGAAATTCAAACAAAGTAAAGCCTCTCTGAAGAAGTGCACTCGGTCTACCCTCCTATAGTCTATAATATCCAAGACTCTCTAGGAAGCTCACTCAGTCCATACCCTGTAGTATATAATGTCCAAGACTCTCTGAGGAAGCTCACTCGGTCTACCCTCCTATAGTATATAATATCCAAGACTCTCTAGGAATCTCACTCGGTCTATCCCTTATAGTCTATAGCACCAGGTTCTCACGGTCTCATGCCAGTCAGTGCATAATAATGCTATAAGGCCAAAGTACACCTAAAGAGCTACTTGGCTAACCAGTCTACAGTATAATAAGCATGTCCAGAAAAACATTTCATCCTACAGTCACAAGGCATGGAAAACAGGTATAACTGCCAAAGGATAACAAGACCCAAAGGTCGTAACAAGAACAAGGCATGTGAAAAACATACAAGCATAGAAATTATCCACAAACATGATCAAATTACCTCTACATAAGCATATAAGCAAGGTAGGTAAACAATAGGGGAAAAAAGGTAAACACGCAATACCCCGTTCGCAGGTATTGGTGGAATTTTCACATAAAACTCAAAGACTTCGAAAGGTAAGGCACAAACCACCTACCTTGATGCTAGGAGATCAAAATACTAGAACCACGAGGCTTGATTCTCCTTAGAACGTCGTAGATCTACGAAAACACACAAAACGTTCAACCCACGATAACTTGAGAAAGAGGGAAAATCATGGAATGAAACTCAATGAAGGAAGAGCTCAGTGATGTGGTTCCAACGCAATCGACGACGGTCGATTCGACAAACAGACGGAGGCTCGGGGGCTCGGAAGATGTCTGCGGCCGTACGGGTCGCTCTCGGTCGAAGAACCTGGAGAAGAAGATGTTTTCCTCGATTAGGTGCGACCTCGGTCCGTTTAATGAAAAAAAAGAAACTACATGGCGTGTACTTCTGGGGTACACGACGTGTACTTGGCCTTTCTGTACTCCGCTTTAAGCAGCCTCCACATCGCCCCTACACACCGTGTGTGTGGCCCGGACACGGCCAGCACACGGCCTGGCGTTGTATCAAAGTACACGGTGTGTACTTATAAAGTACACGGCGTGTATTTTGAAAATTTCCAGATTTTCCTCTTTTTCTCAAAAACGACCAGAAAAGGAAAAACATACCTGAAACGAAGATCCGGGTTCTTACAAATAATTAGTAATAAATTGGTATAATTAGTAATAAAAAGGTATAATTAGTAATAATTAGTAATAATAATTTATAGTTAGTAATAATTTGTAATAAATATGTATAATTAGTAATAAATATGTATAATTAGTAATAAATATGTATAATTTGTAATAATTTGGTATAATCAGTAATAATTAGGTATACTTAGTAATAATTAGTAATAAATAGGTATAATTAGTAATAATTAGTAATAAATAGGTATAATTAGTAATAATTAGTTTTAATTTGTAATAAATAGGTATAATTAGTAATAATTAGTAATAAATAGGTATAATTGTTAATAATTAGTAATAATTAGTAATAATTATTACTAAATAGGTATAATTAGTAATAATTAATAATAATTAATAATAATTAGGTATAATTAGTAATAATTAGTAATAAATCACCTGTCGCAAATGCTATGTCAACAGGAAGGTATTTGCGACGGGTCCTGTCACAAATACTTTTTGAACCGCCACCACATAATTAATACGAGGTTAGTATTTGTGATGGGAATCCTGTCGCAAATAATCTAGCCTATATATACCATCATGCGTTTTTTTTTCATTCACATCTCTCTCAACTCCTCTCTCCCTCTCTGAACTCTCATATTTCTCTCTAAATTTTTTTCAAAGTTCAAAAGTTCACATGAGAGTGATTTTCAAGCTTTGCAACGTAAAATAGATCATATTTTAAGGTATTTATCTATTCCTTTTGTTTTTTAGTTAATTCATTTAATTTTATGTTAGTTACAATTATTGTTAATTAACAACAATTTGTTAAATTTGAATTAGATGGTTTTATATTACAATATTTATTTTTACAATTATGTTGTTTCATTGTTAATAAATAGTAATAAATTGTAATAATTGGTAATAATTAGTAATAATTAGCAATAAATAGTATTAAATAGTATTAAATAGTAATAATTAGTAATAATTAGAAATAATTAGAAATAAATTCCAATAAATTCAAATAATTTGGAATAATCAGTAATAGTGAGAAATAATTAGGAATAAATAGGAAAAATTAGGAAAAATTAAGAATAATTAATAATAATTACTAATAATTTGTAATAAATATGTATAATTAGTAATAATTAGTAATAATTAGGTACTAATTTTAAATAAATAGGTACTTATTAGTAATAATTAGTAACAAATAGTTATAATTAGTAACAATTAGTAATAAATAGGTATAATTAGTAATAATTAGAAATAATTAGTAATAAATAGTAATAAATAGTAATAAATAGGTATAATTAGTAATAATTAGAAATAATTAGTAATAAATAAATATAAATATGTATAATTAGTAATAATTGGTAATAATTAGTAATAAATATGTATAATAAGTAATAAATAGGTATAATTAGTAAAAATTACTAATAATTAGTAATAAATTGGTATAATTTGTAATAATTAGTAATAAATTGATATAATTAGTAACAATTAGTAATAATTAGTAATAATCAGTAATAAATAGGTAGAATTAGTAATAATTTGTAATAAATAGTAATAAATAGGAATAATTAGTAATAAATAGAAATAAATATGTATAATTTGTAACAATTTGTAATAAATAGGTATAATTAGTAATAATTTATAATAAATAGGTATAATTAGTAATAAATACATATAATTAGTAATAATTAGTAATCATTAGTAATGATTAGTAATAAATAGGTATAATTAGTAATAATTAGTAATAATTAGTAATAATTATTAATAAATATGTATAATTAGTAATAAATAGGGATAATTCGTAATAATTAGGTATAATTAGTAATAATTAGGCATAATTAGTAATAAATAGGTATAATTAGTAATAATTAGTAATAATTAGTAATAAATAGTAATAAATAGTAATAAATAGGTATAATTAGTTATAATTAGTGAAAATTGGTATAATTAGTAATAATTAGTAATAAATAGTAATAAATAGGTATAATTAGTAATAATTAAATAAGTATAATTCGTAATAATTAGTAATAATTACTAATAATTACTAATAATTAGTAATAGTTAGTAATAGTTAGTAATAAATAGGTATAATTAGTAATAATTAGTAATAATTAGAAATAATTAGTAATAATTAGTGATAATTAGTTTTAATTAGTGACAATTAGTAATAATTAGTTATAAATAGGTATAATTAGTTACAATTAGTAATTAATAGGTATAATTAGTAATAATTAGTAATAATCAGGTGTAATTAGTAATAATTAATAATAATTATAAATAAACAGTAATAAATAGGTATAATTAATAATAATTAATAATAATTAGTAATAAATAGTAATAAATATGTATAATTAGTAAAAACTAATAATAAATACTTATAATTTGTAATAATTAGTAATAAATAGGTATAATTTTTAATAATTCGTAATAAATAGGTATAATTAGTAATAATTAGTAATAATAGGTAATAATTAGTAATAAATAGGTATAATTAGTTATAATTAGTAATAATTAGTAATAATTAGTAATAATTAGTAATAAATATGTATAATTAGTAATAAATAGGTATAATTTGTAATAATTCGATGTAATATGTAATAATTAGGTATAATTAGTAATAATAAGTAATTAATATGTATAATTAGTAATAAGTAATAATAAATAGTAATAAATAGGTATAATTAGTAATAATTGGTAATAAATAGGTATAATTAGTAATAATTAGTAATAATTAGTAATAATTAGTAATAATAGGTATAATTAGTAATAATTAGTAATAAGTCACTCGTGGAAAATGCTAGAAGGTAGGTATTTATGACGGGTCCTATCACAAATACTTTTCTAACCACCAACACCTAATTAATAGGGTGTTAGTATTTGCGACGGGAATCACGTCGCAAATACTTTAACTTATATATACCCTCATTCATTTTTTCATTCACATCTCTCTCAACTCCTCTCCCACTCTGTCTCTCTGAACTCTTATATTTCTCTCTAAAAATTTTCCAAAGTTTAAAATTTGATATCGGAGCAATTTTCAAGCCTTAGAACACACAAAAGATCATGTTTTAAGGTATTTATCTATTGCTTTTGTTTTTTTATTTAATTCATTTAATTTTATGTCAGTTATAATTATTGTTAATTAATGATAATTAAATTAAATTATAATTAGATGGTTTTATTTTTCATTATTTATTTTTACAATTATGTTGTTTCATTAGTAAAAAATACTAATAAATTGTAATAATTAGTAATAATTAGTAGTAAATGGTAATAAATAGTAATAATTTGTAATAATTTGTAATAATTAGTAAAAATTAGTAATAATTAGTAATAAATAGTAATAATTTTTAATAATTAGTAAAAATTAGTAACAATTAGTAATAATTAGTAATAATTAGTAATAATTAGTAATAAATATGGATAATTAGTATTAAATAGGTATAATTTGTAATAATTTGGTATAATCAGTAATAATTAGGTATAATTTGTAATAATTTGTAATAAATAGGTATAACTACTAATAAATAGGTATAATTAGTAATAATTAGTAATAAATAGGTATAATTAGTAATAATTAGTAATAATTACTAATAATTAGTAATAAATAGTTATAATTAGTAATAATGAATAATAAATTGTACTAAATAGGTATAATTGGTAATAATTAGTAATAATTATAACTAAATAGGTATAATTAGTAATAATTAGTAATAATTAGTAATAAATAGGTATAATTAGTAATAATTAGTAATAAATCACCCGTCACAAATGCTATGTCGACGGGTAGGTATTTGTGAGGGGTCTCATCGTAAATACTTTTTTAACCACCACTACGTAATTAAAACGGGGTTAGTATTTGCAATGGGAATCCTATCACAAATAATCTAACCTATATATACCCTCATCTATTATTTTTTTTCATCAACCTCTCTCTCAAATCCTCTCTCTCTCCTCTCTCTCATATTTCTCTCTAATTTTTTTCCAAAGTTTAAAAGTTTATATCAAATTGATTTTCAAGCCTTGCAACGTAAAATAAATCATGTTTTAAGGTATTTATCTATTGCTTTTGTTTTTTAGTTAATTTATTTATTTTAATAAAAACACATGTCATGCACAAAACCTCATTTTAATCTTAATCACGTTAATTAATTTTAACTGTTTTTACTAATTAATATAGTCAAAAATTAAGTTGAACTTATTATAATATAAATATTATGATGATTCCAAATATTTATACCCATTTTTCCAAATGAAATTTACAGAATTGGAAAAATTAAATTTAAATCTAATCCCGAAGACATCGTGAGAAAGTTGGTTTTTAAAGTGAAATTGTCCAAAAGTTTACTAAGTTTTTATGTCTAAATTTAATATAAAAATAATTCCAATGAAATAAATTGTATTAGTATATTTATAATTGATCTATTTTTATTTTAAAACTAATTAAAAATATAATTAAACAAAATAAATTTTTTAGACAAAAAACAGTTTTCAATTAAAATCCAGTATTTTTCACTATTCATCAAAAAATGAAACTTCTCAAAAAAATACCAAAAATTCATCCTAAGATAATTTTGACATTATTATTTTAAAATTTTATTTTATTTTTTCAAATAAAATTTATAAAAGTTTCAAAGCTTAGTTTTAAAATAAGTCTATCATTAAAAGGCGGTAAAACTGCTTTTTAGAAAAATACAGTTTTTAAGTGTAAAACTATATTTATTCTTATCTTAGGAATTTCAAATATATTATATGAATGTAAAAACATTTTATAAACATGTTTAAACAAAATATTTTTATTATTGTTCATACCTGCCAATATAACAGCTACGCGATAAGTGCCATATTAAATAATAATATTAATAGTATATTATGATTTGGTTAAAGTGTGCATTGCATGTAACTCAAGTTATAAAATAATTTAAATTAATTCAAAAGAAAATATTTCATAAAATATATGGATTCTATAAGGATCATATTAAGGGTTAACTTCCCTTAATAATATATTTTTTATAAAATATAACCTTTCCATTAAATTACTTTTCTAGGTCATCAGTACCATTCAACATATTCTTTCAAATCCTTAACAAAAAACTTATACTGAACAATCCTTATAAATTTCATACATCAGATAATACAATATTTGAATTACAATACATAAATACTTCATTCATCCCACTTACTTCTCATACAATTAACTACACTTTGTCATCTTATTCCTGAACACTTATTTCCTTTCACATGTCATTTTTAGTCTCTTCATCATTTTTAATATAACCATTACTCATACCACCTTGCTGGTTTTCTTCATAAGATTTTCCATAAGGACATTCATTTTCATAATTTCCATACTTTCTATATTTAAAGAATCCATCTATTGATAATACCTTAGGGATACCAATATTCACATCTATTTCATCAACTGAACTTTCCATTTTCCCTTTACAGTTACTTAATTTGTGTCCTTTTTTAACAATCAAAACATATCCATGTTCCTCTATGAAATTCACTTGGATGTTTATTCCCACATTATCAACACATAGGAAATTGAATCTTGTTTCCTCCATGGTCTCTACTATCCAAACTCTCAATATACTCTTTCCTTCTCTTATTTGGTGAGTTTGAGAGTTGATTTTGGTACACATTGTTAATCATGTTTCATAAAAACTGATTAGGAATAATTACAATGTATTTTACTATCATCCCATTTGATTTATCATCAATTTTTTATCACATTCTATGTTACCCCAGTTCCTTTTTGTTCCCTATATTAATTAAAACCAAAAATCATAGTGTGAGCAATGCTTATCATAGTGGAAAACCACATAATCATGAAAAATCACATATAAGATGTCTAAATTAGGACACCTTCTTTAGTCTATGACACCTTAGGTTTATCCAGGTCATTAATAATCATCTTCTATTTAAATACCTCATGATGGTTCATAAAGAGTTTGTGAATTTCTGAAGCATATCCCCCCAAAAGTGTCAAACCAGGTGTGCAGAAAGGCCCATTTTTGTGCACCAGTTCCTGGTCGATTCTTGCTAAATACGGTGTTTTTGGGGTTGTTTCCCCTATGTACATCTGTGCCAAATCCTTATCCACTTGTAGTATCCAGACAAGGATGTGTTTTCATAAAATCACTTTCTCTATCCTTTACCAAAATTCTAGTACATTTTCCTATACTTTAAATCATCCTTAAACTTATCCTTAGAGACATCCCTATACATATACTTAGAAATATCTATAAGTATCTCACTAAAGTTTTCTCATTCTAGTTTCCAAATTTTGAGTAAATATTTCCTCTGATAATAACTATAATGACTCAGGATCTTCATACATGGATATTACATATTTTTATATGAATATTAATTACATTATACAAACATATACCTGAGGACCATAACAGTTTAGTGACTTTGGAAACTTAGAACACAATCATATGTTTTTGTGAAAGTTCTTTACTATTTCCCACAAAGATATTCCCCTTTAGTACTCATACTTAAAACCTTTCTTCATAAACTGGGGAAAGGAAACATAAGAAAGTGAAGGCTCGGATGCTTAGTAAGGGTAAGTATAAGAGATACATAAGCATAATATGAACATAGGGGTATGAGAACATGGTCATAACATTTAAAAATCATACCCTATGTAGGAAAGATCATAATCATGATTCATAGAGTAAAGATAGGCAGTTCATAAGACATTAATCATAAGATAATAAAATAACATGATTTATAAGAGAATAAAATTGGCATAAGACATGTAATTTTTGTTAATACATAAAATTATAAATTTTTAACACATATAAATAAAAAATAAATTCATTTTTTATGTTAAGGACATGAAATCAGGCCCCTGTATAAACATATAGACCTGAAACCAGGTACATGCATAATCTTATGGACATAAAAGTCAGGTTCATGTATAAACTTATGGAAATGAAATTTAGGTCCACACATAAACTTATGGACATGGAATCCAGGTCCATGTATAAACCTATAGACATGAAAACTAGGTTCACGCATAGAATTTTGAACATGAATTCAGGTTCACGCATAACATTTTTACCTCATGAGTTATCCATATTTATCCAATGTATTGGAGGGAGATATAGATCCCACCCATAACATAAAGGAAATCATACCTATTTTTCCATAAGAACATAAATCATTCATTACATTATAAATAATGAAAAGAAATGGTTTCCATAAACATTACATCATATCATGTATCATTGAAAAGTAATAGGATTCATAAACATCATGTCATCATAAACATAAACCAAACATAGAAAGAATAAGGATGTTATCCTTGAATAATAACCCCATTAAATCATAATTAACATCAAATAATGTTATCTTAGATGGAAAATAGTTTTTAAATATCACTTGAAATAATTCTTGAGGAAAATAACCTTTCTATTTTTTGAAATCATTATTTATTTTAAAAAATAATGTAATTATAAAAAAAAATTCTTTGAAAATAAACTTGTAAAATTTTCAAGTATTAATCAATAAATTAAGGTTTCATGAAATCAATAAAATCCACTCATGATGTATAAGTAAAAAACATTCGTTTTATATTTTTATCAGAAAAGTTAAAAAGTGCCTTGTTTAGAAAATGAAAAAAAAAATTCTTTTCAAAACATTTTTTAAAAATTAAAAAAATGGGTAAAAATTACTTTAAAATTTCATAATATAATAGTAAAACCCTTTTTTAAAACCTTTTCTTAGAAAACATGTACATGGAATAGAAATATTTCTTATTAGAGACTTAAAAAGAAACAATCCTGAATAATGATGAGATTGCGAAATAAACCCTTACCAGTTTGTAATCAGTTGAATAATATTTTACATAAAATAAATAAAATTATGTGGATATTAAAATAAAATAATATTCAGTATAATAATCTTAAAATACATGCATGGTCAATATATACACTATACAAAAGAAATAAGTAGTGTCTAAGGCATGTATCCCGCAAAAATAAAATTGAGAAAAAAATATATTCTTCGTTCATGTTGAAACCTCCTGTATAATAAATATAAATTTATTATATGTTTATTAAATAAAAATATATATATATATATATCATATAATTTATTTTTTTTTACATATTATCACTTATTTATTAATAATCTGATATTAAAATCACTGTTTTGGGTGATAACTGCTTCGTTTTCCAAGCATGTTTCGATTTGGTAGTCTCAATCCTTATAATTTGATCATGGTCCCACAATTTATATAATGTTAATCATGATATAAAAATAATATATTTTCATTATTTTCATTATGTTCATATTTATAATCATTCATAAAAATTTGAGATTGAAAAATTAATTACACTATTTATGGAGATGGTAGGTCATACTTACACATGAACGCTATTTCCATTTTTCATCTTATAGAATAAAATAAAGGTAAATAATAATACACATTTAAATAATAATTATTATTTAATATATATCATATATTTTCATAAAAATTATCCTTATTACCATCCATGTGAAATATAGGTGAAAATGAATCGCATCGCACCGTGGAGATAGTAGTCAATACGTATGCACGAGCGACATTATTGTTTCTCAAAAGATTTGATGATGGAAATGTAGACATAATATTCTCATTAAAGATTTATAATCATGTTATAATATCATATATAACCACTAATACCATCATAATACCCATCCATATAATATGGTGATGAAAAATTAAATTTATTTTTCGTGGAGACGGTAATCCCTACGTACGCACGAGCGATACTTTCACTTCTTGTTTGATGGGAAAGAGGGTGTATAATGGTGTTTTAATAATCATAATAATATTTAATAATATTAAGTATAGTTAGGTTGTTATTTTATTATAAACATCATAGATTTATATAAGGTGAGGAAGAGTATAAAAAGAAAGTGATTGGTTATAGCGATTACCTCTTTTTCGAAACGTCTCCTTTGGATATCCTCAAAAGGGCTCTAGGGTTGGTCTTTTGAGAATATCATCAACTATAGTGTAATGTTCCAGAAATTCCATATAGTTTTTTTAATTATATGGAATTATTTCAAGACCGTGTAATATGATGGTGCACAATTCTGAGGTCCGGAGTGCCCGGAATGATCCATCAAAGTTTTGTTAAGCTTTAATTAGCGCACGTTAGCAGTTTTTCTAAAAAAGTGGAATAACTCTTAAACGGTTACTTAGATCAGAAATTTGAGGTCACTGTTGCGCTTAAGATGATGGGTTTACCCTATGTGTGACTTAAGTTTAGTTGGTGCAGGTCACCTATGAGAAAACCCAAAAATGGCATAACTGTTAATAAAATAATTAAATAAAGTTATTTTATTTTTCAAATGCTTATAACTCACAAACGGTAACTCAGATTAAAAATATGAGACCACCGATGAACTCATGAGGGTATACTTTATTTAGTAAGATACTAACATTGGCTGGTGCGGGCCACCAATGAAAGTTAGTTTTTGGCTGTAAATAAAATAATTAAGGGAAAATTATTTTATTGAAAAATCCATAACTTTTAAACGGTAACTCGGATCGAAAATCCTAGAGTATCGTTGGGTTCTCTAGGGATTTTTTCACTTAGGTAGATCCTAACCTCGACCGGCGTGGGTCAAGGGTGACTGTTAATAATTTTACAAACTTTTATTTCTTGTATGTTCAGTAAAAGTGCGAGCGACATTTTGTAACTTTTGAACCGGTGCTCGGAGTTGAAATTCGAGGAAACCATTGAACTTGTAATGATGATATTATCTTAAGGAGTCATTCATCTCGACCGAAATAGGTTGAGGGTGAAATTTAGTTTTCAAAATTTTTGTGGGAGAAAATAAAATAAACATGATTTATTTTATTTTTTGATTTTAAACCTCGCATTTGAAACATGAAGGTGGGGAACACACGAGGGTGGTCGAGCATTTAATGTCAGGAATTAAATTCCCGGTTACAAAAAATGTGTAAAAACATTCCACCTTAATTAATAGGATTCATTAATTCATAATAAATGAATCGACTTTAAACTCTTGGCTTTCCCCAAATTAAATGTGCCAACTAAATTTAATTAATGTAAAAACTTTAATTAAATTATTGTTTAAGATTATATAATTTGGCACCTCACCTATCACGGGAAAATGGATTGGAAAAGGAGGGGATAGATTTGGAGTGTTGGAAAGATCTTTCTCCATCAAAGGAGATCCTCCAACGAAGAATGACTTCTAGAATCAAAGAACGAGGAACCAACATTGGAGCGTCTTGCGGGAGTGACGAACACTGATGTCAATCTTCAATGACTTCGTCTTCTTCCTCGCGCCACCTCCATCAGAAAATTGAGGTAGGGGTTTTTTTATATGATTGAATTTATTTATCAATTCTTCATTTTATGGTTTCACAATGACGACGACCAAACTAACATGGCATCGTCCCGTGCATATACCTTGCCTCTTATGTTTTGATTCTCCACGCGTTTTTCGTGTGTTTTTCAACGCCAAATATTTAATGATGCTGAAAACGTAATATTTTTTTGAGTGTGACATATGGACGCGGAGCCCTCAACCCAAGTATTGTGAATATGTGATCGTTTTTTTTTTCTTTCGGGCTAATAACGGAGATGTGGTGACCCATGAAAGAGGAGGAGGGCTAGCACACCGGCCGAACGCATGAAGGTAGGGCGATGCGCGTCCGCGCCACCGGATGAGCAGGAGACCGTGACCGCTTGGTCACGGTGGAGGCGGAAGAGCGGCCGACACCCGGCCGGCTACAGTAGAGCAGTGGCGCGCGACTGCGCCGCTGGGAGGAGGACTGGCCCGAACACTGGTCGACCGTTGCGGGATGGCGGGACCCGCTCAGGTCCTGTGGGTGTCATGGCAGTGCCTAAAGCACTGCCCTTTGGTAATCCGAATAGAAGGGGGTTCTCTCCCCCTTCGGTGCCAGCTCGGGCGGACCACGCCGCCAGGTCGCGCCATCGGATCGCGCCCAGCGGGCCGGGCCGGGCCGCCCCCTTCGCGGGTTGGGCCCACCGCAACCCAGGCCAACCGGGCCGGAGATGAATCAGGCTGGGTCGACCTGAACTAGTTCGGGTTGGCCCAGGCTGGGTCTGTCTGACTGGATCGGACCAGACCTGGGCCCATCCGAACCCAGTTTCGCCTTTTTGGCCGTAACATGAGAACCGGGCGTCCGTTTGAAGAACCGTCTATGTCACCATAATACTTGGATTGATAAGGTTCTTTTGGTATACACCACTTGAGTTTTGGATAAGGTTGGAGTATGAATGGGTTGGATTGGACCCCGAATCCAACTGGGCCCTCGGAGTGGAAATGCTAATAACTTATAGACCGGGTGTCCGATTGATGTATCGTCTATTGCGTTGGGTCCCTTATGACGTGACAGAACTTTGGGATACTTCTTCTTGGGACTTAGGTGCAGTTGATGTATGAATAAGGGCTTGGGGAGCGGTTCTCCCAAGAACGCTATGTACGGAACCTTGCGACTGACTGAGACTTGACGACTACTGACCATTTCAACTCAGAGTGACTCGACAGGCCCAGTGGGGAGCACCTCTGTGTGACGTGGCAGACCCACTATGGGGAGTACCTCTGTGTGACACAATAGACCCATGGTACTCGACAGGAGGAGTACCTCATCAGGCCATGAGGGGGAGCACCTTTGTGTGAAATGACAGACCCATGGTGGGGAGCACCTCTATGTGACGTGGCAGACCCACGGTACTTGACAGGAGGAGTACCTCAGCAGTCCAAGGTTAATGGGAAGTGCCTATGTGTGACGTAGCAGGCCCACTGTACTCGTTAGAGGAGGATTTCTCTAGCAGCTAAGGTGTTCGACGTTGTGACTGAGAATGTTACTTGTTATTATCCCTAGAGAATCTTGTGGCTGGCTATCAGCATTCATAATGATCCTGTGTGGGTTAGATCCTGTGTGGGTCAACGCTTAGCGGTCATGTGTGGGTCAGCGCATACCGATCCAGTGTGGGTCAGATCCTGTGTGGGTCAACGATCAACGATCATGTGTGGGTCAGCACATACCGATCCTGTGTGGGTCAGATCCTATGTGGGTCATTGCGGGGGTTAGTACCTATCGATCCTATGTAGGTCAGACTCTGTATAATCAGCAATAGTGCCTCTTGACGGAATAATATGATCTAGCTTCGTGACTAATCACCTATACTTCTATACTTCACTGAAAACCTAGTTTGAGCTGAGACTCTGTTTGAACTAAGACTTTTACCTTCGTGGTACTATCTTTGTGGTGATACCTGTGTGGTAATTTTACCTTCGTGGTAATATCTTCATGGTGATACCTATGTGGTACTTTTACCTTCGTGGTACTATCTTCATGGTGATACCTGTGTGGTACTTTTACCTTCGTAGTACAATCTTCATGGTGATATATGTGTGGAACTTTTACCTTCATGGTGTAACCTTCGTGGTGTTACATGTGTGGTACTTTTACCTTTGTGGTGTTACCTTCGTGGTGTTACCTTTGAGGTATTCTTACCTCATGTATGAGATGTGCATATCATGATAACTTAGGTGTACATATGGGAATATACCTAAGTAGATTTGATGTCTTGCTTTGTGGTTTTCCTTTGTGAAACTTTAAGAGACCTACAGGGTCTCGGGGTCCCTACTGAGTATCGTTATACTCACCCCTACACGGGCTTCGCCCGCACCTTGTTGTGTCTTGTGCAGACAACGTACAACATTGATCGAGGCTGATGAAGCCAGGACTGGATGGTGCACAGAGGTGGACCATTCAGCGTGACATGACGCGGAGGATATGGAAGAACGTGGAGTGCTGAGGAGGTGATCTGTACCTACCCTTCATGTAGGGACCTTAAAGGATGACCCAGTAGTTATTTTCCTTTTTCATTCAGTTTTACTTTTACCTTTACAGTTCAGCTTGTATTTCGGCCCCTTTTACTTTCATCGCACATTTACTACAGCAGTTTACTTCACAGTTTCTTCTTGTTGTGTTCTTGGACCATGTGTTTGTTCAGGATTAAAGGCAATGCCTTCTCATTTTAGGGAGTAGGCCTTTAGGTGCTAGTCACCAGCCCCTAGCTTATAGAAGGCAGGCTTGAGGTAGTCACGGCCAGGGCCCCAGGGGATGGGTCGTGACAAAGTGGTATTAGAGGAGTTCAATTCTACTGAAGAACTAGGACTATAATATTTTCTATGAAGCAATAGTGTTAAGTGTTATGAGTGTGGTTTTAAGTTCAGGGAGTCCAGTGTTGGTGCAGCGACAGACACATCCATACACCAGGACCCTGAATTCTGATTTCTGACTCAACGCACAAAAACACTGATTGCGAGTGTGTTTTAAAAGTTTTTATTTTGATTTCCTTGGAGTCAGCTCACCAGGTATAACTTAATGACCAGGGAACACCTATTCCTTATTAGGATCCCGCCATGTAGATAGCCATCTAGGATTCCCGAGAGAGTACATAATGATGGCCCACTGAGTGACGAGGCTTCGGTGTAGGGCCCTCTTACGACGTTAGCACCTTCAGGTGGTGTACCAGCAGCACCACTACCTGTTGGACGAGCATTTCCACCAGCTCCACTAGTAGAGGATGCACGCTAACTGAGCGCATTGCATGAGTTCCAGTAGTAGAGGCCTCCAAGGTTTCAAGACGAGACAAATTCTCAGGTAGCAGAGGACTGACTGGAGGCTGTGGCTAGAGTTTTATGCCTAGTTGAGACACCGGTAGAGAAAATGGTGATCTTAGCTTATAGTATTTTTCAGTGAGTGACCATGAGGATGGTCCACATAGTGATAAGGCTTCGGTATGTGGATCATTGCCCGAGATAGTACCTTCGGGTAGTGTGTCATCTATATTACTACCCATTGAGAAGCCGTTACAACTGGCGGTACTGGTAGAGGACACATTTAGGCTTTGTGCCTTACACGAGTTTCAACATCAGATACCCCTCAGGTTACGAGGTGAGCCTAACTCACAGGCGGCTGAGGACTGGCTTCAGGAGGTGGCTGAGAGTTCTCTAGAGCTTTTACAGCTTCGACAGGATGACATATCGGTAGTTGAGTATTCATCGAGGCGTACTGACCATTCATGGTAGTCGATGAATACGATATGATTAGTGCTTCAGGGCTCAGACTTCTCAGCGAGGTGTCTTTAGGGACATCTGAGCCAACACTATTCCTATATGAATTCCTACCTATGTTAGGGTGCTAGAGATAACCTTTGTGGTTCAATGTCCTTTGGCTGGGCGGATACAACTAGTGAATGTTAGTAGTGGGAAAGCATGAAACTGGCACCAGTCTCAGTGACTTGGGCATGTAAAAATGTTTCAAGAAGAAGAAGTGTTAGGGACAAATAAATCTGTAGAGCTGTAGACATGAAAGCAGAGCTAGGAGAGCAGCAAGAGGTGATGTACATTTTGACATGTTACAACCACCCCCCTTTGTCGTCCCCACAAGTCTTAGGGAGCTAGATTTCAAGGGAAGGGAGTAGCTTCATATGGTCAAGGAGTGCGACCCAAGATCTCTAGGAATGATTTGATGAACAGTCTGTGTCTACTACTAGCTGTCGTATTAATAGAAATAGGTACCAATCATTTCTTCCTTCCACGAATCTTGTCTAAAACCTAGAGTTTCTGATTAAGGCGTTGACTTGACCCTCACGTCTGGAGATACCTTTGGGAGGAGACTCGATAATCACACTTACGTCGACGGTGTGATCTGACCGTTGAGGCGAGAGTTTCGGTTGGAACCTCTTGCTGGCAGCGTTGAGGCCTTACGACGTTAGTTTGTGTATGGATTGGACATCCACAGTTCATACACAAATTAACTGTATTAGGCAAAAAGGTTGTAGTTTACCTAAAATTTTGGAATGAGATTTTCCTTGGTCAGTGAAAAAGGAAACCCAGGCAACACAGGATAAAATCCTACATAAGAGGGTGTGGTCTATCACTCGTGAGTCGTCCAGCCATACCCTCATGATAGCAGGAGTTTTTAGTTTTTAGTTCTCAACATGAGTGACTAGAGTTCCTATAGGACTATAAATTTCAGATAGTCTATACTCCTGGGAAGGGGAACGTGGTGGCAGACACACTCAGTAGGAGGTCTGGTCTACAAATGTTGAGTGAGGCATCAGATTAGCTATTCGTGCTGCAGATATCCTTCATGGATAGAGATGAAGCTTCTTACCTACAGTTTATGACTATCACTCCCCCACTCCTTCAACAAGTCAGGGAGGTGCAGCTTAGGGGCATTGATTGCGAGGCTCGATGTGCTCAGATATCCTCAAGGTAGGCAGCTGATTGATTTTCTAAAAGTGGGGAGCACGTTGTTCTCTTCAGAGTACGTACCATGGTACCATTAGCGCTACTGGAGGAGTTGTTGAGGGGGTTCCATACATCCCCTCTAGTGGTACATCCTGGTGTGGTGAAAATGTACCAGGACCTTCAGCGTCAGTACTGGTGGCCAGGGATGAAGAAATCATTGGATGATTTTGTATCATGATACATCACTTGTTAGCAAGTGAAAACTACTCAGATCCGACAGAAGTCTTATGCCGACAGGAGGAGGTAGATCATTTCTTTCTAAGGGTCTCACCTCGACGAGGTTTGCAGATATTTGACTATGGTATCTAGTTATCTTTGAGGTTCATCGAACCTCTCTAGATTCTCAACAGAGTGGGTGAGGTGGCATATTGTCTATCTCTTTCCCCACAGATGCACCAGGTGCATAATGTTTTCCATGTGTCATAGCTGAGGAGATGCGTGCGTGATCCATTGCACATTATCGACCATGATGAGATGGAATTAGATGATGGGGCGATGCTTATGGAGGTTCCATTATAGATTGAGGATCGACAGGAGCGGATCCTTCGTGGGTGGTTGATACCTCTAGTGCGCATTCCCTGGCATCACGGGAACCTCCAGAAAAGCACATGGGAGCGAGAGGCTCAGATCCGTGTTCAATACCCTCATTTATTTCTTTATTCCATGTTGTGGATTTCATGGACGTAAATCCCTAAGGTGGGGAGAATGTAATGTCCCAGAAATTCTGTATAATTTTATTTAATTATATGGAATTATTTCAAGACCATGAAATCTGATGGCGCACAATTCTGAGGTCGGAAGTTCCCGGAATGATCCATCAAAGTTTTGTTAAGCTTTAATTAGCTCATGTTAGCATTTTTCCTAAAAAAGTGGAATAACTCTTAAACGGTTACTTAGATCAGAAATCTAAGGGCACTGTTGCACTCAAGATGGTGGGTTTACCCTACGCGTGACTTAAGTTTAATCAGCACGGGCCTTCTGTGAGAAAACTCGAAAATGGCATAACCATAAATAAAATAATTAAATAAAGTTATTTAATTTTTCAAATGCTTATAACTCACAAACGGTAACTTGGATTAAAAAATCTGAGACCAGTGTTGAACTCTTGAGGGTATGCTTTCTTTAATCAGATACTAACATTGGCCGGTGCGGGCCACCAGTGAAAGTTAGTTTTTGGTCATAAATAAAATAATTAAGTGAAAATTATTTTATTGTAAAATTCATAACTTTTAAACGGTAACTCAGATTGAAAATCCAAGAGTACTGTTGGGTTTTTTGGGGCTTGTTTCACTTAGGTAAAGCCCAACCTCGACCGGTGCGGGTCGAGGGTGACTACTAATAATTTTTTGAACTTTTTTTTCGGGTGCGTTCAGTAAACGTGCTAGTGGTGTTTTGTAACTTTTGAACCGGTGCTCAGAATTGAAATTTGAGGATACCATTGAACTCACAGTGCCGATATTATTTTAAGGAGACCTTCACCTAGACCATAGTATGTGGAGGGTGAAAGTTAGTTTTTAGACTTTTCGTGGGAGAAAATAAAATAAACATGCTTTATTTTATTTTTGAAATTTAAACCTCCCATTTGAAACATGATGGTGGGGACCACATGAGGGTGGTCAGGCATTTAATGTCGGGCAATAAATTACCAGTTACATAAAATGTGTAACCACATTCCACCTTAATTAATAGGATTCATTAATTCGGAATTAATGAATCAACTTTAAACTCTTGGCTTTCTCCAAATTAAATGTGCCAACTAAATTTTATTAATATACAAAATTTAATTAAATTATTGTTTAAGATTATATAATTTGGCACCTCACCTATCGCGGGAAAAGGGATTGGAAAAGTAGGGGAGAGCTTTGGAGCGTTGTAAGGATCTTTCTCCATCAAAGGATATCCTCCAACGAAGAATGACTTCTAGAATCGAAGAACGAGGAACCGACCTTGGAGCGTCTTGCGGGAGTGACGAACACCAACGTCAATCTTCAATGATTTCGTCTTCTTCCTCACACCACCTTCATCGGAAAATTGAGGTAGGGTTTTTTTATATGATTGAATTTATTTATCGATTCTTCATATTATGGTTTCACAATGACGATGACAAACTAACATGGCATCATCCCGCACATATACCTTGCCTCTTATCTTTTGATTCTCCATGTGTTGTTCATGCATTTTCAATGCCAAATATTTAATGATGCTGAAAACATAATATTTTTTTTGAGTGCGGCATATGGACGTGGAGCCCTCAACCCAAGGATCGCGAATATGTGGTCATTTTTTTCAGACTAAGAATGGAGATGCAGTGACCCGTGAAAGAGGAGGAGGGTCAGCACACCGGCTGACTGCATGAAGGTAGGGTGGCGCACGTCCGCACCGCCAGATGAGTAGGAGACCATGACCGCTTGGCCATGGTGGATGCCCAAGAGCGGCCGACACCCGGTCAGCCGTGGTGGAGCAGTAGCGTGCGACCGCGCCGCTGGGAGGAGGACCGGTTGGAACACCTGTCGGTCGTTGCAGGGCGGCGGGACCCGTTCAGGTCCCAAAGATGTCATGGAATTTTCCAAGGCACTTCCCTTTGGTAATACGAATGGAAGGGGGTCCGCTCCCCCTTCAGTGCCAGCTCGGGCAGACCGCACCAACGGGCCGCGCCCAACGTGGGTCGGGCCACGCCCAGCAGGCCGGGCTGGGCCGCCCCCTTCACGGGGTTGGTCTAGGCCCACCACAGCCCAGGCCAATCAGGCCATACCCTAATTGGTCCAAGTCGACCCGAACTAGTTCGGGTCAGCCCAGGCCGGGTCGGACTGGGTCGGACCGGACCCGAGCCCATCCGAACCCAATTTCACCTTTTTGGTCGTAACTTGAGAACTGGAAGTCCGTTTGAAAAACCGTCTCTGGAATCGGAATCCTTGGATCGAGATGATCCTTTTGGTATACTCCACTTCAGTTGGTTAGATTACGGCCGGGTTGGATCGGACCTCAAATCCAACTGGGCCCTCGGAGCGGAAACACTAATAACTTACAGACCGGGCGTCCGATTGACGTATCGTCTGTTGCGTTGGATCCCTTATGACGTAATAGACCTTTGGGATAACTCTTCATGGGACTTCGGGTCGGTTGAGGTATGAACGAGGGATTGGGGAGCGGTTATGCCAAGAGCACTACGTACAGAACCCTGCGACTGGCTGAGACTTGACGACTAGTAACAATTTCGACTCAGAGTGACTCGACGGGCCCAGTGGGGAGCACCTCTGTGTGATTCGGAAGAACCACGGTGGGGATAGCCTCTGTGTGACACAGCAGATCCATGGTACTCAATAGGAGGAGTACCTCAGGAGGCCACGAGGGGGAGCGCCTCTATGTGACGTGGCAGACCCACAGTGGGGAGTGCCTCTGTGTTACGCGGCAGACCCATGGTACTCGACAGAAGTACCTCAGCAGTCGAAGGTTAGTGGGAAGTACCTCTGTGTGACGCGTCAAGCCCACTGTACTCGTTAGAGGAGGAGTTCTTCAGTAGCCGAGGTGTTCGATTCTGTGACAGGGAATGTTACTTGTTATTATCCCTAGAGAATATTGTGGCTAGCTATCAGTATTCATAGCGATCCTGTGTGGGTCAGATCCTTTGTGGGTCAGCACTCAGCGATCCTATGTGGTTCAGCGCATACCGATCCTATGTGGGTCATATCCTGTGTGGGTTAGCGCTCAACGATCCTATGTGGGTCAACGCATACCAATCCTGTGTGGGTCAGATTCTGTGTGGATCATTGCGGGGGTTAGTACCTATCGATCTTGTGTGGGTCATACTCCGTATAATCAGCAACAGTTCCTCTTGACGGAATAAGATGATCTAGCTTCATGACTAATCATCTGTACTTATATACTTCACTGAAAACCTGGTTTGAGCTGAGACTCTGTTTGAACTAAGACTTTTACCTTCGTGGTATTATCTTCATGGTGATACATGTGTGGTACTTTTAACTTTGTGTTACTATCTTCCTGGTGATACCTGTGTGGTACTTTTACCTTCATGGTACTATCTTTGTGGTGATACCTATGTGGTACTTTTACCTTCGTGGAACTATCTTTGTGGTGATATTTGTGTGGTACTTTTGCCTTCGTCGTGTAACCTTTGCGGGGTTACATGTGTGGTACTTTCACCTTCGTGGTGTTACCTTCGTGGTGTTACCTTTGTGGTATTTTTCCCTCATGTATGAGATGTGTATATCTTGATAACTTAGGTGTATGTATGGGCATATAACTAAGTAGAGTTGATGTCTTGATTTGTGGTTTTCCTTTGTGTAAATTTAGGAGACCTACGGGGTCTTGGGGTCCCAACTGAGTATCGTTATACTCACCCCTACACGGGCTTCGCCTGCACCTTGTTGTGTCTTGTGAAGACAACGTACAACATTGATCGAGGCTGATGGAGATAGGACTGGATGGTGCATGGAGGTGGACCATTCAGCGTGACGTGACGTGGAGGAGATGGACAGACGTGGAGTGCTGAGGAGGTGATTTGTACCTACCATTCATATAGGAACCTTGGAGGACGACCCAATAGTTGTTTTCATTTTTCATTTAGTTGTACTTGTACCTTTATAGTTGGGATTTTATTTCGACCCCTTTTACTTTCAACACTCTTTTACTAGAGGAGTTTACTACACAGTTGCTTCTTGTTGTGTTCTTGGACAAGGTGTTTGTTCAGGATTAAAGGCAATGCCTTCCCATTTTAGGGAGTATGCCTTTCGGTGCAAATTGCTAGCCCCTATCCTAAGTAAGGCTGGCTTGAGGTAGTCATGGCATTGGCCCCGGGGGACGGGTCGTGACATCTAGAATGTAGATAGAGAAATTTAGAAGGTAAATTTTTAGCGTATGGTCAATATAGAAGGCTCAAAGTTATGTAAATAAGTGAGGGAGAAGGTTCCCTTTTATAATTGACGTGAGAGGCACTTTTGGAATTCTCAAAAGATTAATTTATAATAAATTCAATATTAATAAAAACACCTCCAAAAGGACATGGATTAGAAGATATGGTAATATAAGGTTATAACATCATCAAAAAATATATTTTATATAAATTTTGGTTTTATTTTAAACCATATCATTTTAATTAACCCTCAGTTAACCTATTTTAATTTTAACTACGGAAACAACTTTCTCAATATTAAAAGAATGTAATTTTTACTTATAAAGTGTCAATTGGACCATAAATGAAAAATTTATGATATTTTAGAAAATATATCATCCCCTTTGTCCTTATTTAATTTTTTTTATTTTTTTTAAATAATTTAATAATATATTGTTTTCATAAAATATCAATAGCATCAATTTGGACGCAATTCATTACTTTGACATTAAGAAAATTAATACAACATGATAAATTAGAAAAAAATAATTTAATATACCTTTATTTGTCATAAAAATCTATAAAAATCTGGGAAACATTAATTAATTCAAATTATATTTATTTTAATATTTTTAATATCATTTATTTGATTGTTTCATTAATTGAATAATTACTACTTCATTATTGTGTAATTGTTTAAGATACTTATTTCTTAACTAAAATTTAAAAATAAAATACCATGATTTAGATAAATATTTTATATTTAGAAATTATATTTATATTTGAAGATATATTATGGATAACGCCATATTAAAAATTATATAGTTATTAATTAAATGAATGTGACGTCATTGAATTTTCATTAAATAATATATTATAAACATCATAATCTCATCGAAAGTGACCGCAAAAGTCATAAATAAATTTATATCATGAAAATAATTTTATTAAGTTAAAAATTGATACTTATATTCTATCATAACCTTCCTTTTTCCCCATTTGGAAACATAAGATGTATTTAAGACAAAGAAAGTTTCATTTTGTGACTTTCTCAGATTTAAATGATATATAAGTCATTTTCATAGAAAATTTTCTATTAAACAATTAAATTTAGATCCTTTGGTGTTAAGGGTATAATTAACTTCATCCAATAAAATTTGGGCAAGTATTATGTTCATTTTACAGTCCTTATCATTTTATTTTTAACCTAAATTACTCAATTGACCATTTATCATGGTAACAAAAATTACCAAGGTTCCTATTCAAATTGGCAAAAAATAAAAGTGAAATATTTACTAAATTTGGACCCAATAATTCCAAATATGGTATCAATTTTTAAAAATTTCAAAATAAAAAAGTTTTAGAATTTAATTTAAAATAAAACTGGAAAAACGCCAAGAAAAACATTTTTTTGAAAAAAAAAATCTCTTTTTAAACATAAAATGTTTTTATAATAAATTCATGTATAAAATCATTTTAAAAATTATAAATGGTTTATTTAAAATAAAAATGAACTAATGAAAATTTTAAACTAATCCAAAACATAATTTTATCATGTATATCCTTTAAAAGAAAATACAATTTTCAATAAATATCAGTATTTTCACTGTTCCTTGAAAAACAAATGTTTTCAGAAAATTATCAAAAAATCATTTTAAGATAATTTTTAAATTATGAATTCAAAAATGAAATTAATTTTTTTAAATACATTTTCTATAACTTATAGAAATTAATATTTACTTATAAAAAGAAGAAAATTCATTTTTTGATGAAAACACATTTTTTAAGAATAAAGTGGCTTACTAAAAAATGTGTGATCTTTTTTTTAAGAATTTACCAATACATTCATATTGAGTTGCACCTTTATATTTATTTAATAATTTAGTTATTCATATTTATTCTCCCCAATTTAACAGCTAGGTTATAATGGACATATAATATTTCACAGTTCGTCTAAACTTTCTATTGCGTGCAACACAAGCTATCAAAGAAATCATTTTATTTAAAAATCCATATCATAAGAATCTAGGAATATTCTAGTTAATGTTTATATTAATGAGATGTTTATGAAACCCATGTATTTTCCATGGTTTATGTTATAGTGAATCGATGAAATGTTTATGAAACCTGTTTCCTTTGAAAGAATTTTTATGTGATGATATAATAAATGTTTTATGATCTTGTATCACACATATGTATGGTTTTAATTTTGTGATGGTGGTTAAATTATAACCAAGGATGGTGGTTACATTATAAAAAAATGGTGGTGGTTATGTTATAAATAAGAACAGTGGTTATGGTGTAACCAAGTAAGGTGGTCATGTTATAACCAAGGACGTGTGGGACCTATATTTCTCTCTAATGAATTGGGTAAAGATTGATATCTCATGAAATTAGAAGGAATAAAATGAGGAGTGAAACCAATTCGGTAAGAGAATTTATCCACTATGATAGTCTTGGGAGTAAACATTAACTACTATAATGGTTTGGGGATTGAACCTAATACACTATGATAATCTTGGGAGTGAACTTTGACTACTATGATGGTTTGGGGAGTGAACTTAGTCCACTATGATAGTCTTGGAAGTGATCCTTGACTACTGAGTAAATGATTTTCTATGCTCATATGTATGCCACAAACTCCTGTCTTATGCCAATGTTATGCTCTCATGGCTCATGCTCTTTGATTCCTTTATGATTCAGGTCGAGCTGCTAAAATTTATGCCATGACTCAATATTTTTATTTATAATATGCACGGTATGGTTTTTCAAATGATATGTCCACGTTATCATACCCTTATGCTCATGTAATGTTGATATCTCCCTTGTTTACCCTTTCTGAGAATCTAAACTCACCCTTTCTTATGTTTCCTTTCCCTGGGTTATGAAGAAAGGTATTAAGTATGATATGTCTAACAAGGGTGTTAGTTATGACGAACAACATTGAAGATGATATAGATCTCTTATGAACCAACTATTTATATATCCAAGTTTCCAAAGGAAATAGACCAATACAATTATAGTATGGATCGTTATATTATGTAATGAATATTCATCTAAAAAGATGAAATATCTATGTATGAAAATTATGGGTCGTTATACAATACACGAACATTTTAGGTCCACAGTGAGTAGTCTACATTATGCCATGTTGATCGCCATATGGCACGCCACCCCCTACTAGTAATCATCGCACCTTGAACCCAATCTAAAAGATGCATCCTCCTTGCCATGAATAATTACATAATTCAAGCTGACACATTGTGGCGGGGCACCCTTCCTTCCACGTTGTGGATAGAGGGTTAGACGATAAGTGTCAGCACACCTATATTCTCTTTCGAGAAGCCCACCTAGTGATTCTTGCGTGTCCCTCACTTGTGTCACCTGCATATTTCTCTGCATCCTCATATCGATCCCCAGTGTAGATGGTAATGTGGAAGGGCACCCCTTCATCCCACACCAGTTCCATGGGGATGAAAGACCAGATGATAAGTGTCAACACACCTATCCCTCTTGTCACGACCGCCTGTCTAGCAGTGGCTACCTGCACGACCTTCCTTATGGCATTGAGTCATTATCCTGGTCCTTATCACTCCGCCTCCAACCCATTGGTGTTGTCTCAAAGGCCCCTTTGTAGCCCGGAGGCTCTGTGTCTTGAAGGCCATGTGGCCCATATGCCCAAATGAATGACCCAAATGCCCAAATCGTGTGAATAATTATGGTGCTACAGTACCTGTTGCAAAACTCTTACAGTAACTTTGAAAATTCTCCCCCATCAGGATTTAAATTACTATCAATTAATTAACTAATTACTACTAATTAACATCAATTAATAATAAAAATTAATTACTAATAAATATTAATTACTACTTAATATTAATTACTACTAAATATTTAAAATTATTCTTCAGTTACTAATTATTTATAATAATAATATAATTATTAGTTATTAATTAATTTTTAATTAAATAATATTTAATTACTTATTAATAATATTAATTACTAATTAACTAATTAATTATTAATTTATTATTATTATTATTAAACAATTACTAATAAATATTTAAAAATATTATTTGGTTACTAAATAACAATGATGATGTTGATTAAAATATTAAATTACCAATTATTAATTAATTATAATAAAATTATTATTAATTAATTAAATAATTGTTACTAATTGATATTAAATACTAAAAAATATTAATTAATAATATATATTACTAATAAATATTTGAAATTATTATTTAGTTACTAATTATTATTAGTAATAATTCTATATTTATTAATTATTAATTATTATGCACTTATTATTAATATTATTTATTAGTGATTAAATATTATTTAATTACAAATTAATTAAAACCTATTAATTATTAATAATTAATTAGCATTTCATTAGTTATTTATTAATATTATTAATTAGTAATTAATATTAATTATTAATTAATATTTTTTAATTACTAATTAATTGTTAATTAATTAATTATTAATATTTAATAGTAAATGTTAATAATTAATTATTATTTAGTTATTATTATTTTTATTATTTATTAATGATTAATTAGTAATAAACATTTATTATTATTTAATTACTAATTATTAATAATAATATATTATTAATTCTATGTGGCAAAGATGAAAGTTGAATCCCACATTGAAAATTCATAAGGAGTTAAATCCCTTAATGCCGTTGGCCTTCACCAAAGGAGTCCAAATCCATCAAGGGCATTAACACCTTTGTGTCTTAGTTTTCAAAATATTTTAAACCTAAACTAATTTTCAATTTTTTTTGAAAAACTTATAAAAAATCCCCACTAAAGAGAACAATTTTATTTATTTGTCTAATGATTTCAACATAAATAAAATAGAATACCACCAACGTAATTTTATCAAATTTTCTTATTTAAACATTTTATGAACATAATCACATAGTCTAATATTTTTTTCAATAAATAGTCTTTTACATCCACATGAGAACAAAAAAAACTCCCAAGGCAAGATAAATCATTCACTGCAGAAAAAAAAACATCATTTGTGATGGGTTATTTGCGACGGGACCCTCTTCCCATTGTAAATAGTTAGTTATTTACGATGGGAAGAGGGTATCTCATCGCAAATGGTTTTGCGCGCACTGCGTGCCAAACCGCTGGAAGGGTATTTGCGACGGGTGGTTTTCACCCATCGCAAATAACATTCGAAGGGTTTTCATATTTGCGACGAGACCCGTCACAAATACCCCTTTGGTGGTTGTGGTATTTGTAACGGGTCCCGTCGCAAATACTATTTTTAACTGTCACCCCTAATTAATAGGGGTTTAGCATTTGCAACGAGATCTATCATTCGCCACAAATGCTATGTCGGCAGGTAGGTATTTGCGACGGGTCCCGCCGCAAATAATTTTTTAACCGCATCCACCTAATTAATAGGGGGTTAGTATTTGGGACGGGAATCCCAGGGAAAATAATCTCACCTATATATACTCTCATCCGTTTTTTTCATTCACATCTCTCAACTCCCCCCCCTCTCAACTCTCATATTTCTCTCTAATTTTTTTCCAAAGTTTAAAATTTCATTTTGGAGCGATTTTCAAGTCTTGCAACGTACAAAAGATCATGTTTTAAAGTATTTATCTATTGATTTTGTTTTTTAGTTAATTCATTTAATTTTATGTTAGTTATAATTATTTTTAATTAACAACAAATAAATTAAATTAAAATTAGATGGTTTTATTTTGCATTGTTTATTTTTACAATTATGTTGTTTCATTAGTTATAAATACTAATAAATTGTAATAATTAGTAATAATTAATAATAAATTCGAATAAATTCAAATAATTAGGAATAACTAGTAAAAATTAGGAATAATAAGGAATAATTAATAATAATTTTTAATAATTTTTAATAAATACTTATAATTAGAAATAATTAGGTACTAATTAGTAATAATTAGTAATAATTATGTACCAATTAGTAATAATTAGGTACTAATTAATAATAATTAGGTACTAATTAGTAATAATTTGGTACTAATTAGTAATAATTGGGTACTAATTAGTAATAATTAGTAATAAATATGTACTAATTAGTAATACTTAGTAATATATAGGTATAATTAGTAATAATTAGTAACCATTAGTAATAAACAGTAATAAATATATATAATTAGTAACAATTAGTGATAAATAGTAATAAATATGTGTAATTAGTAGTAATTAGTAATAATTAGTAATAATTGGAAATAATTAAAAATAATTATTGATAAATATGTATAATTAGTAATAATTAGTAATAATTAGTAATAAATATGTATAATTAGAAATAATTAGTAATAATTAGTAATAATTAGTAATAATTAGTAATAAGTAGTAATAATTAGTAATAATTAGTAATAACTAATAATAAACAAGTATAATTACTAATAATTAGTAATAAATAGGTATAATTAGTAACAATTAGTAATAATTAGTAAAAATTAGTAATAATTAGTAATAAAGAGATAGAATTGGTAGTAATTAGTAATAAATAGTAATAAATATATATAATTATTAGTAATTAGTAATAAATAAGTATAATTAGTAATAATTAGTAACAATTAGTAATAAATAGGAATAAATGTGTATAATTAGTAATAATTAGTAATAAATAGGTATAATTAGTAATAATTAGTAGTAATTAGTAATAAATAGGTATAATTAGTATTAAATAGGTATAATTAGTAATAATTAGTAATAATTAGTAATAATTAGAAATAATTAGTAATAATTATAGTAATAAATAGGTATAATTAGTAATAAATAAGTATAATTAGTAATAATTAGTGATAATTAGTAATAAATAGGTATAATTAGTAATAAATGGGTATAACTAGTTATAATTAGGTATAATTAGTAATAACTAGGCATAATCAGTAATAAATAGATATAATTAGTAATATTAGTAATAATTAGTAATAATTAGTAATAAATAGTAATAAATATGTATAATTAGTAATAATTAGTGAAAATAGATATAATTAGTAATAAATAGGTATAATTAGTAATAATTAGTAATAAATAGGTAAATTTGTAATAAATAAGTATAATTAGTAATAATTAGTAACAAATAGGTATATTTAGTATTAATTAGTAATAAATAAGTATAATTAGTAATAATTATTAATAATTAGTAATAAATAGTTTTAATTAGTAATAATTAAGAATAATTAGCAATAAATAGGTATAATTAGTAATAATTAGTAATAAATAGGTATAATTAGTAATAATTATGTATAATTAGAAATAATTAGTAATAAATAGGTATAATTAGTAATAATTAATAATAATTTTTAATAAATAGTAATAAATAGGTATAATTAGTAAAAACAAATAGTAATAAATAGTTATAATATGTAATAGTTAGTAATAAATATGTATAATTAGTAATAATTTGTAATAAATAGGTATAATTAGTAATAATTAGTAATAAATTGGTATAATTAGTAATAATTAGTAATAATTAGTAATAATTTGTAATAATTAGTAATAAAAATGTATAATTAGTAATAATTGGAAATAATCTATAATAATTAGTAATAATTAGTAATAATAATTAATAATTAGTAATAATTAGTAATAATTAGTAATAAATATGTATAATTAGTAATAAATAGGTATAATTTGTAATAATTTGGTATAATCAGCAATAATTGGTATACTTAGTAATAATTAGTAATAAATAGGTATAATTTGTAATAATTAGTAATAATTAGTAACAAATAGTAATAAATAGTAATAAATAGGTATAATTAGTAATAATTAATTTTAATTAGTAATAATTTGTAATAAATAGGTATATTTAGTAATAATTAGTAATAAATAGTAATAAATAGGAATAATTGTTAATAATTAGTAATAATTAGTAATAATTATTACTAAATAAAAATAATTAGTAATAATTATTAATAATTAGTAATAAATAGGTATAATTAGTAATAATTAGTAATAAATCACTCATCGAAAATGTTATGTCGGTAGGTAGGTTTTTGCAATGGGTTCGGTGGCAAATACTTTTTTAACCGCCACCACTTAATTAACATGAGATTAGTATTTGCGATGATAATCCCGTTGCAAATAATCTAACCTATATACACCCTTATGCATTTTTTTTCATCCACATCTCTCTCAACTCCTTTCTCTCTCTCTGAACTCTCATATTTCTCTCTAAATTTTTTCCAAAGTTCAAAAGTTCATATTAGAGCGATTTTCAAGCCTTGAAATGTAAAATAGATCATGTTTTAAGGTATTTATCTATTGATTTTGATTTTCAGTTAATTAATTTAATTTTATGTTAGATATAATTATTTTTAATTAGATACAATTAAATTAAATTTGAATTAGATGGTTTTATTTTGTAATATTAATTTTTATAATTATGTTGTTTCATTGGTAATAAATACAAACAAATTGTAATAATTAGTAATAATTAGTAATAAATAGTAATAATAAGTAATAATAAGTAATATTTAGTAATATTTAGAAATAATGTCACGACCCATCCCCTGAGGCCAGTGTCGTGACTACCCAAAGCCCGTCTTCCATAGGCCAGGGGCTGGCGACTAGCACCAAAGGCATAAATCCCTAAAACTGGGAAGGCATTGCCTTTATGTAGAGTAACCTCTCACAACAGAGTATGAGTTGAAAGCAAAACACTAATTAAAGTTGTATACAAAAGAGTGCTGAAAAGTAAAGGGGGCCAGAAATACAAGCCCAACAGGAAAGTATAAGTACAACTGAAAAGAAAGTACATCTGAAGAAAAGTAAAGCAGCCACAGGGTCATCCACCGGGGTTCCTAACTGAAGGGTAGGTACATATGGCCTCCTCATCACTCCACGTCCATTAGTCTCCTCCGTGCACTGACTCATCGTAAGGTCCACCTCCGGGTATCGTTCAGTCCTACTACTCAGCCTCAGTCAGCGCTGTCCGTCGTTTGCATCCAACACAATGAGGTGCGGGCATAGCCCATGCATGGGTGAGTATAACAATACTTAGTAGGGACTCTGATACCCTCAAGGTATCACAAAATACAACAAGGATAAACCATAAAGTATGAAATCAACAGATAACCCCACTTAGGTATATGCCCATACAAATACCTAAGTTATCAAGTAATCCATCTCAATCATGAGGAAACACAAGAGTTATTGACTCAGCTCACACAGGTACACAACCTATGTAGAGAGATATAGATGATCAGATATAGCCACGGAATCATCAGAGTTGTTGGACCAACACATGATTCAGGACCAGCTATTCTGTCGGACCAACACATGATCCAGGAACAGAAGTCAGAACTATCAGACCAACACATGATCTAGGAACAGTCGTCAGAGCTATTGGACCAACACATGATCCATGACCAGCTATTCAGTCGGACCAACACATGATCTAGGAACAGAAGTCAGAACTGTCATACCAACACATGATCCAGGAACAGTTGTCAGAGCTGTCGGACCAACACATGATCTAGGACCAGCTATTCTGTCGGACCAACACATGATCCAGGAGCAGAAGTCAGACCCATCGGACCAACAAATGATCTAAGAATAGTCATCAGTGCACAACCAACCACATGGTTTCCACAAAGCACGCTTGATTCTAGGAGGGTCTGCTCCTCAATCCAAGTGTCGACACGTCAACTGCCACCAAGTCCCATGAAGAAGTATGTACAAGGTATGTCTCATCAAAGGGGTCTCAATGCAACAGACGACGCATCAATCGGACGCCCGGTCAGTGAGTTATTAGCTTTTTAGTCCCAGGGCCCCGGTTGGATTCGTGTACGATCCAATGTGACCGTATCTCAACATTACCTTGAATTCCAGTGAGGTATACTCAAAGGGACCTTTGTGCTCCAATAAAACTACTGTCGCTAACAGTTTGTCAAACGGTCGTCCGGTGTCAAAGTTACAACCAAAGGAAGTAATAGGGTCGGTAATGGGTCTGGGCCCAGTCCGACCCGGTTCGACCAACTCGGCCCAACACAGACTAGGCCGACCCAGTCTGGGTCAGCCCGCTAGGTTCGGACCGGTCCGTTGGGCCCAACCCAGTGGACTGTAGGGGCGGTTTGGCCCGAAGGTCGCCACGTAGGCAGCTCGGCCCGGAGGCCGATGCCGGTTTGGCCAGCACCACGTGGGGCGCAGCTCGGGTGGATCAGGCTAGAAAACCGAGCCGGTTTGGCCAGGAATGCCACAAAGGATGTCGCGGGCTGACTCGGGTGGCCGGCACGGCTCGACTGGTTCGTTCGGGAGTCGGGGCGCGGGCAGGCCGCGCGGGGCGCTGGGTAGGGTGCGGGTAGGCCGCGCGGGGTGCGGGTAGGCTGCGCGGGGCGCGGGCAGTGCGCGGGCAGTGCGCGGGCAGGTTGGTGGGGTGCCGGGCAGGGCGCAGTTAGGCTGGTGGGGCGCGGGCAGGCCGGCAGGGCGCCCGGGCAGGCCGCAGGGCACACGAGGAGCGCGCGGGTAGGCCGTGGGGCACGCGAGCAGCGCGCTGGGAGGCTGGTAGGGCGCGGGCAGTCCATGGGGAGGCCATAGGGGCACGGGCAGCACACGAGAAGGCCGGAAGGCACGCGGGAAGCACGCGGGTAGGCCGGCGGGGCGCACGGGCAGGCAGGCCGGCGGCCGGGTAGGCCGGTTCGGTGCGGCTCGGGCCTGTGCAGGCCGGCGTTGTTCATCTGGGAACTCCGATGCGCTATGGGGGCGGCGCGGTTCATGGAGGCTGCGGGTAGCGCGACCTTTGTCATTGGCGCCTTCGTCGCCTCATTGCCGCTTCGTCACCATGCCGAAATAAACTTCACAAAGAGATCGGCGGAGGGATTCAGGCCATGTTAGTTTGGCCCACACCCTCCGCGTTTAGGGATGATAACAATTGTTTCGATAAAGAGGAAGAAATTTGAACAACAATTGTTTACAATACACCGCATCGATTCCTTTTTAAACAAAGATGAGAAGAAGGAAAGAAATAATACTCAAGGTAAACCCCCTACCTTTGATTTTCGATCGTTGATGTTGAAGTCACGGGAAGAAGACAAAGGAGTTCGTCATTCGTTGTGTCCACCGCACGCTTCCAATCCCAAGTTGTGTTGGTTGTGGAAGACACTCCACATCGGTAGGTGTCCGGGGAAGAAGTCGAAGAAGGATTGTTGTCGACGTTCTTCGTTGGAAGAACGCGTTCTTCATTCTTCGTTGGGAGAATTCTAATCCTCCCAAGCTCTCCTCTTCCCAAAATTTCACCCAAATTCCAAAGTTGTTCCAAATAATATATTATAGTATCTATTAATTCGTTGGCAAGAATTCAAAAAGAATAAATTAATTACTTGGCTCCACCTAATTAATGTGAAGGGTTGACACTAATTAATTGGAGGAGTTGGCACAATTGAATTAAAGGTAAGGTCAAGAGGCTCTCCCTCATTAATGAGGGAGAGTTGAGAGGTTTAAGTCTCTTCCATCAATAGAGGGTCAAGCCCCGTGTGGTCCCCACATCGTAACCTCTCAAAGGAGGTTATGTTCGGGTGGGCCCCACCACCATAACCTCTCATGGGAGGTTAAGGTGTGGTGGTCCAACCTCCAACTTCCATGAGGAGGTTTTAACCACCAATCACTCACATGGAGGCTCAAATAAAATAAAGTGAAGCTCACTTTGTTTTATTACTTTCCATGAAAACCAAAAAATTATCTTTTAATCACGACTCACTACCGTCGAAGTGAAAGTCTTCTTAAGCGAATATCGGCACTGCGAGTTCAACGGTGCCCTCGGATTTTAGTTCCGAGCTCCGGTTCAAAAGTTATAAAATCTTGCTCGTATGTTTACTGAACATACCCGAACAAAACTTCAGAAATTGATTCTGGGCACACCGGGCCTCAGAATCACGTGTCGTCAGATTTCACAGACTCGTAAAATTTCCATGTATTTAAGAAAAAAAATTATATGGGAATTCCAGGTATTTAAATTCTCCCCACCTCAGGTCTTTACATCCCTATAGGCTACAACTCAAACTAAGGGAACAAGTGGGGGTACTGAGCACGAATCTGAGCCTCCTGCTCCCATGTGCTCTCCTAGAGGTTCTCATGCTTCCAGCGAATGCGTACCAGAGGTATCAATCATCCATGTAGGACCCACTCCTGTAGATCCTCAATATCCACTGGAACCTCCATGAAATTTTCCCCATCGTCGACGTCCATCTCTCCATGGTCGATGATGTGAGAAGGGTCGTACACGTATCTCCTAAGATGAGATGTGTGGAAGAAGTTGTGCACCCATTGAAACTGAGGTGGAAGAGCTAAGATGTATGCCACCCCAACAACCCTATTGAGGACCTAGAAAGGTCCGATGAATCTCACAGATAACTTGTCGCCTCGTCCAAATCTTCGTAAAGCTCGTCGAGGTGAGACCCATAGAAAGACATGTTCGCCATCCTCAAACTCTAGAGGTCTCTGTCTCCTGTCAACATACAACTTCTGTCTACTCTGTGCAGTCTTCATCCACTCCTGGATAATCTAAACCTTCTCTGTGGTAGCTCGTACCATCTCTGGTCCCACTAGTGTTGACTCCCCGGGGTCAGTCCAACACAAGGGTGATCTGCAAGGTGGCCCGTACAACGCCTCAAAAGGTGTCATCCCTATGGTGGAGTGATAGCTGTTGTTGTAGTCAAACTCCACCAAAGGTAAGTGGTCCTCCCAACTACGACCGAAGTCAAGGACACAAGCACGCAGCATGTCCTCAAGGGTCTGAATGATCCGCTCAGTCTGACCATCCGTCTGAGGATGGAAGGCGGTGCTCAAATGAATCTGTATCCCGAAAGCCTCCTACAACCCCTTCCATAGCTGGAAAGTAAACCATGTGTCATGATTGGAGACAATAGATGAAGGTACTCCATGTAGCCGCACAATATCCTACACATAGAGGCATCCCAAGCTCTCTACTGAACCCTTCTTTCTGATCGGTAGGAAGTGGGCTGACTTGGTGAGTCGGTCAACGATCACCAAAATCGAGTTGTGACCCATGGATGTACATGGAAGTCCTATCACAAAGTCTATGGATATCTCATCCCACTTCAACTTTGGGACCTCTAAAGGCTGAACCAAGCCTGCTGGTACCTGGTGCTCCGCCTTCACTTGCTGGAAAGTGAGGCATCGAGAGACAAACTCTGCTACTGCCTTCTTCATACCTGGCCACCAGTTCTGTCATTTAAGGCCCTGGTACATCTTCACCACTCTTGGATATACCACTAGAGGGGATGTGTGGAAATCCCTCAACACTTCCACCTGAAGTGACACTGGCACCGTAGTACGTCCTCTGAAGAGGATGACGTGCTCTCCACCTTCATAAAATCCATCAGGTGCCTGTCCTGTGGATATCTGAGCACGTCATGTCTCGTAGTCAGCATCCCTATGTTGTGCCTCCCTAACTCGTTGAAGAAGTGGGGGAGTGACTGTAAGAGACTGTAGAAACGCTACTCCATCTCCATCCACAAAGGATATCTAAAAGGCATCCAGCTGCTCTGTCACCTCGCTTAGCAGCTGTATACCAGATCTCCCGCTGAGTGCATCTGCTACAACGTTGCCCTTTCTAGAAGAATATACTACCTCGAAGTCGTAATCCTAGAGGAACTCAAGACATCACCGCTGTCTCCGGTTCAAGTCCTTCTGAGAGAAGATATACCTGAGACTCTTGTGATCAGAGTACACGGTAAAACGCTTGCCCATCAGATAGTATCACCACATATTCAAGGCAAATGCCAATTATACTAACTCCAGGTCATGGGTTACGTAGTTATTCTCGTGATTTCTCAGCTGCCGAGAACCATACACGATCACTGCTCGCTCCTGCATTAGGAAACACCTGAGTCTGGTCCCTGATGCGTTACATTAGACTACGTACCCTATGCCTTCCTCTGGAAGCCTCAAGATGGGGGCACTAGTCAACCTATACCTCGGCTCCTAAAATCTCTTTTGGCATATCTCCGAACACACGAAGGGTTTCCCCTTATTCATCAAGGCTGATAGTGGTGCTGCAACTCTGGAGAAGTCTGGGACGAACCTCCGATAGTAACCAGCCAAACCCAGGGAACTTCGTACCTCCGTCACACTCCTGGGTGGCTCCCAAGCAAGTACAACCTCAATCTTTGCTGGATCCATTGAAAATCCAGCCTCTGAGATGACATGACCTAGAAAGTAAACCTCTTGAATCCAGAACTATCACTTCGAGAGCTTACCATAAAGCTGGTGCTCTCAGAGTGTGTCCAGTACTACCTGAAAATGGTAGGCATGCTCCTCCTTAGTAGTCGAGTAGATCAGAATGTTTTCGATGAAGACTACGATAAAGCGATCGAGGTATGGGTGGAAGATCCTATTCATGAGTCCCATGAACACTAATAGAGTATTGGTTATTCCAAAATGCATAACCAAGTACTCTTAATGGTCATACCAACACCTGAAGGCCGTCTTTTTCACATCCTCATCTCGAACTCTGAGCTAGTGATAGCCTGAACTGAGGTCTATCTTCGGGAGTGGGTACTTGTTCTTCACGGTCACCTTGTTCAGGCGACGGTAGTCGACACAAAGCCTCAAGCCTTCATCCAACTTCTTGGAAAACAGAATTGGGGATGCCCAGGGAGAAACATTGGGTCGGATGAATCCCTTCCCCTGTAAGTACTCTAGTTATACCTGCAGCTCGCGAAGCTCCATGGGAGCCATCCGATACGCTGGTGTAGATATCAGTGTTGTCCCGGGGTACAGGTCAATGTAGAAGTCCACCTCTCTGTGAGGAGGTAGTCCTGGAACATCGTCAGAGAAAACATCCATGTACTGGTCCACCACTACAGGATAGCTCGGACTCTCCACATCAACTACTCTGAGGGTAAGGTAGGCCAACTGATGAGTGATCGGGTACACCCTCCTCCGAGTAAGTTTGTCCTGTGATGCAAAGGTTCCCCTCTTGCTGGTGAAGGGGAACTTGGTCCCATCCATGTGGACACACCGCACTTTGTGCCTAATACACTCAATCTAAGCATGGACTATAGATAACCAATCCATACCCAAGATGATGTCGTAAGGCCTTAATGCCGCTACTAGGAGATCCCAATCAAAGCTCTCGCCTCCTAGAGTAAGCTCACATTGCCGGCACCAGTGCGTAATCGTCGAGTCTGCTCCCATAGGAGTCTCTAGCCGTAAGGATCGAGCTAATGGATCCTTCAGAATCTCTGAGCTCCAAATGAGGGCAGTGGAAATGAAAGAGTGACTGGAACCTATGTCTATAAGGACTACAGCTAAGGTAGAGTATACACAGATCGTACCTCAAATCATCTCTGAAGTTCCATGATCATAAGCCTCAGCTGCCTGGAGCTGAGCTCTCCCCTGTCCACCTGCTCCCTTTGGTCGGGGTGGACCTCCTGGTGGTGGTGGCGATAACACCTTGAAACGTCTCCCACCATCAGCTGCACGACCAGCTCCTCTTCCACGTCTGCCTACTCCCTACGGACCACCTTGATCAAATATCTGCCTTTGCATGGGCGGTCCTTCGACCGTCTGCTGATCATATGAATGGAGGGTCGGACAGTCAGGAGCCATGTGACCATGCTCGCCGCCTGAGTAACACTGTCCGCTCCTGGCATGTGTGTCTCTGCCCCGGGTGCCCTGTACAACCGATCCTGAGTGATGCGGTCGTCCACCCGTGGGTCTGGTCCTCTTGGACCTCTGCGACATCTGTCTGCTGCCAGCTACAGAAGACTCCACTGCATGTCGATTAGTGGTGGGTCTCGCTGCTAGAGACTGCTCAGTAAGGAAACTCTCCACTAAGAGGGCTTTCTCTAACACCCCTGCATGCGTTGGAATGCTAAGGGAGATTATCGAAGCCCTGATCTCTCGGCTGAGCCCCTACTCGAAGGTACGGGCCCTGAAGAATGGGTCCCGCACTATATCTGTGGAGTAGCACGAGAGGCCAGTGAACCTTGCTGAGTATTGTTCCACTGTCATGCTACCCTGCTGCAGATGAAGTAGCTCCTGTATGCGCACCGCGTGAAGAGTTGCTGGAATAAACTCCGGCCAAAACAGGCTCTCGAAGTCTGCCCATAGAAGCGTCATCTCATTGTGAACCTAGAGCATCAAGCTCCACCATCTGACCACTAATTCCTGTAGAAGGCGGGCAACAATAATCACCATGAAGTCGGCTGGTGTCCCTACCAGTCTGAAGACTCTCACCACAGCCTCCAGCCAATCCTCAGCTGTCTGCGGGTCCGTCTCTCCCCTGAACCAGGGTGGCCTCTGGCGCTGGAACTCATGCAACACGCTCAAGCGGCGTGCATCGTCTGCTGTTGGGGCTGGTGGCATCAGTGGCCCAATAGGTAGTGGTACCGCTGGTGCCTCCACTGGAAAAGGGCCATGCATCGAGGCCTCATCGCTCAGTGGGCTATCGGTTCGTGCAACTCTCGGCTGGTGTCCCTACCAGTCTGAAGACTCTCACCACAGCCTCCATCCAATCATCAGTTGTCTGCAGGTACATCTCTCCCTTGAACCTGAGCAGCCTCTAGCACTGGAACTCGTGCAACGCGCTCAAGCGGCGTGCATCGTCTGCTGCTGGGGCTGGTGGCATCGGTGGCCCAACGGATAGTGGTACCACTGGTGCCTCTGCTGGAAAAGGGTCTTGCACCGAGGCCTCGTCGCTCGGTGGGCTATCTGTGCGTGCAACTCTCGGGACTCTCGTTGGTCGTCCACGGGGAGGCACCCTTAATGAAACAGATGCGACACGGTCAAATGATTATACCTGGTGAGATGACCTGGTTGAGCTGACTTGAAGAAAACTTTTCAAAACACACACGCAGTCGGTGTTTTCGTGCACTGAGTCGGAAATCAGAAGTCAAGGTCCTGGTGTATGGATACGTCGGTCGCCGCACCAACACTGGACTCCCTGATCTAAGAACCACACTCAGTACCCTTAACACTATTGCTTCACAGAAAAGAAATATCAGAGTCCTGAGTCGGAAATCAGAAGTCAAGGTCCTGGTGTATGGATACGTCGGTCACCGCACCGACACTGGACTCCCTGATCTGAGAACCACACACAGTACCCTTAACACTATTGCTTCACAGAAAAGAAAGATCAGAGTCCTAAGTTCTGTGGTAGAACCGACTCCTCTGATACCAACTGTAGCAACTGGGTCCCAGTGACAGCACAACTACCTCGCCTTAACATGGCTATCGGGCCCCGACCCACCAGACACCACCAGTTGCCCCACAGACATGGCCCCCACCCTGGGGCCCACCCACTTGCCCGAACGGGTCATCTGACTAATTATTACCCCCACAGGCCAACACATGTCCTTTCCAGCGTGCTTTGTCCTCACTCACAGACACCCTGGGAACCTTCCTAGAAGGTCACCCTTCCTGATCACTAATCCGAGCCAAGCACGCTTAACTGTGGAGTTTTAATCAGACAGACTTCTGAAAAGTAAGGCGCACCTTGTTGACATGAGTCATATCATTTAGTCATTTAACCCTTTATCATTTGGGGGTGTTACAAATAATTAGTAATAAATTCTAATAAATTCGAATAATTTGGAATAATTAATAATACTGAAGAATAATTAGGAATAAATAGGAAAAATTAATAATAATTACTAATAATTTGTAATAAATATGTATAATTAGTAATAATTAGTAAAAATTAGGTACTAATTAGTAATAAAAAGATACTAATTAGTAACAGATAGATATAATTAGTAATAATTTGTAATAAATAGGTATAAATAGTAATAATTTGAAATAATTAGTAATAAATAGTCATAATTAGTAATAATTAGAAATAATTAGTAATAAATAGTAATAAATATGTATAATTAGTAATAATTTGTGATAAATAGGTATAATAAGTAATAAATAGGTATAATTAGTAATAATTACTAATAATTAGTAATAAATATGTATAATTAGTAATAATTAGTATTAAATAGATATAATTCACAACAATTAGTAATAATTAGTAATAATTAGTAATAAATAGGTAGAATTAATAATAATTTATAATAAATAGTAATAAATAGGTATAATTAGTAAATATTAGTAATAAATAGGAATAAATATGTATAATTTGTAATAATTTGTAATAAATAGGTATGATTAGTAATAATTAGTAACAAATTGGTATAATTAGTAATAAATACGTATAATTAGTAATAGTTAGTAATGATTAGTAATAAATAGGTATAATTAGTAATAATTAGTAATAATTAGTAATAATTAGTAATAAATATGTATAATTAGTAATAAATAGGTATAATTCATAATAATTAGGTATACTTAGTAATAATTAGGCATAATTAGTAATGAATAGGTATAATTAGTAATAATTAGTAATAATTAGTAATAAATAGTGATAAATAAGTATAATTTGTAATAATTAGTGAAAATATGTATAATTAGTAATAATTAGAGATAAATAGGCATAATTAGTAATAATTAATAATAAATAGTAATAAATAGGTATAATTAGTTATAATTAGTAATATTTAGTAACAAATAGGTATAATTTGTAATAATTAGTAATAATTAGTAATAATTAGTAATAATTAATAGTAGTTAGTAATAAATATGTATAATTAGTATTAATTAGTAATAATTAGTAATAATTAGTGATAATTAGTAAAAATTAGTGATAATTAGTAATAATTAGTTATAAATATGTATAATCAGTAATAATTAGTAATAATTAGTAATAAATAGGTATAATTTGTAATAATTAGTAATAATTAGGTATAATAAGTAATAATTAATAATAATTAGTAATAAATAGTAATAAATAGGTATAATTAATAATAATTAGTTATAATTAGTAATAAATAGTAATAAATATGTATAATTAGTAATAACTAGTAATAAATACTTATAATTAGTAATAATCACTAATAATCACTAATAAATAGGTATAATTATTAATAATTAGTAATAAATAGTTATAATTGGTAATAATTAGTATTAATATGCAATAATTAGTAATAAATAGGTATAATTAGTAATAATTAGTAATAATTAGTAATAAATATGTATAATTAGTAATAAATAGGTATAATTTTTAATAATTCTGTGTAATCTGTTATAATCAGGTATAATTAGTAATAATAAATAATAAATATGTATAATTAGTAATAAGTAGTAATAAATAGGTATAATTAGTAATAATTAGTAATAAATAGTAACAAATAGTAACAAATAGTAATAATCAGTAATAATTAGTAATAAATATGTATAGTTGGTAATAATTAGTATTAATTAGTAATAAATAGGTATAATTAGTAATAATTAGTAATAAATCACCTGTAGAAAATGTTGGCTGGTAGGTATATATAACGGGTTCTGTCACAAATACTTTTATAACCACCAACACCTAATTAATAGGGTGTTAGTATTTGCAACAGGAATCCCATCGCAAATACTCTAACCTATATATACCGTCATCCGTTTTTTTATTCACATGTCTCTCAACTCCTCTCTCCCTCTCTTCAATCTCTCATATTTCTCTCTAATTTTTTTTTTGAAAGTTTAAAATTTCATATCTGAGTGATTTTCAAGCCTTGCAACGCACAAAAGATCATGTTTTAAGGTATTTATCACTTTCTTTTAGTTTTTAGTTAATTCATTTAGTTTTATGTCAGTTATAATTATTTTTAATTAAAGACAATTAAATTAAATTATAATAAGATGGTTTTATTTTGCCTTCTTTATTTTACAATTTTGTTGTTTCCTTAGTAATAAATGCTAATAAATTGTAATAATTAGTAATAATTAGTAGTAAATAGTACTAAATATTAATAATTAGTAATAATTAATAATAATTAGTTATAAATATGTATAATTAGAAATAAATATGTATAATTTGGTATTATCAGTAATAATTAGGTATAATTAGTAATAATTTGTAATAAATAGGTATAATTACTAACAAATAGGTATAATTAGTAATAATTAGTAATAAATAGGTATAATTAGTAATAATTAGTAATAATTACTAATAATTAGAAATAATTGTTAATAGATATGTATAATTAGTAATAATTAGTACTAAATAGGTATAATTGTTAATAATTAGTAATAATTAGTAATAATTATTACTAAATAGGTATAATTAGTGATAATTATTAATAATTATTAATAATTAGTAATAAATAGGTATGATTAGTAATAATTAGTAATAAATCACCCGTTGCAAATGCTATGCCGCCAGGTAGATATTTGCGATGGGTCTGGTCACAAATACTTTTTTAACTACCACCATATAATTAATATGAGATTAGTATTTGCGACGGTAATCCCATTGCAGATAATATAACCTATATATACCCTCATGAATTTTTTTTCATTTGCATCTCTCTCAACTCCTCTCTCTCTCTGAACTCTCATATTTCTCTCTAAATTTTTTTTCAAAGTTCAAAAGTTCATATCAGAGTGATTTCCTTGGTGCTTGTAAGGATGGAACTTCTACTGAAACTCTTTGGATTTTTTTATCATTCATCCTTGCAGTCTGTTAATGTTGTCAAAACTTCTGATCAAATGTTTACTTGTGAATGTTCCTCTGCTGGTGTTTATACTTTTTTCACTGTGATATATGCAAAGAATAGATATCAATAGAGAAGATCCCTTTGGAATGACCTTCTTTCCCTCTCTAGATTTGTTCAGGATCCCTGGCTTATGATCGGCGATTTTAACGCCATTCTTCTTCTAAGTGAAAATATTGGACTGTCACATTCTCCTATATCAACTAGAGAATTTAAAGCTTCTATTGAGGATTGTGACCTTATTGAAATCAACCTCACTGGTGCTAAGTATACTTGGTATAGAAAGTGCCTCAATAGGGTAGTGGCTAGAAAACTTGACAGGTCTTTCACTAATTATGATTCCCTAGATAAATGGGATTCCATATATAGTATTACCTTACCCAATATCAACTCTGACCATCACCCCATTCTCATCATTCTCTTCTCCAAGGGCTTAAAATATCCCCTCCCTTTTAAATTTAACAATTCTTGGGATGCGGACCCAGACTGTTCCAACATGATAAAAGATTTTTGGGATGGCATGCGATAACAAAATGATTCTTTTGCTTGCATTTCTAAATTAAAACTTTTGAAACAACATCTAAAGGTTTGGTTCATTTCTAAAACAAAATAGCTTGATGTAGAAATCTACTCTTTGGAGAATGACCTCATTCGCATTCAAAGATCCAATACCTGCTCTGATTTTTCTCTTGATCTCTAAGCTGAAATTACTACTTCATTGAAGCTTAACTCTCTTCTGAAGCTCAAATATAATATGCGAAAGAAAAATTTTAAAATCAAATGGCTTTCGGATAGTGATATAAATACTAAATTCAACAATTCTCTCCAAATAATCAGGAAAATCTGTAGGCCCCTTTCCTTTCTTAGAGTTGATGACATTCTTCTTGACACTGAGGATGCCATTGCTAATCATGTTGTTGATTACTTCCATAATTTTTTCAATGGTCCGGAGGTTAGTAAGGATCTTCTTCCTGATATCATTCCTAATATGGTCACTACTGAGGACAATGATCATCTCTTAAGAATACCTATGGATCATGAAATCAAGGACACTATCTTCATTCTCAACCCTGATAGTGCCCCGGGACCTGATGGGTTCAACAATGGTTTCTTCCAACACTATTGGGAAATCATTCATGTGGATGTTTGTAAACTGGTTAAATATTTTTTCTCCACTGGTGTTCTCCCTCATGGGATAAATGATCAATTTCTTACTCTTATTCCTAAAGTGGACAATGCCGCTAAGATTCAACTTTTCCGGCCTATTGCTCCCATCAATACCCTCTATAAAATTATCACCAAACTCCTTGCTAACAGACTCACCTCCATCTCTAATAAAATTTTTTTTTGGAATCAATTTGGCTTTATCAAAGGAAGAACTATTCAAGATTGTATCTGCCTTGCTTCAGAATGTACTAATATGCTGAATAAAGTCACTAGAGGAGGCAGTGTGGCCATTAAACTAGACATCATGAAATCTTTTGACACCATGGATTGGAGTTTTATTTTAAAGGTTCTAAAAAACTTTGGGTTTAATAATTCTTTTACTGCGATGATTCACACCTTATTCAATTCGGATTCCATCTCTGTGCTGGTCAATGGGACCCTTAAAGGCTTCTTTAAATGCACCAAGGGGGTTAGGCAAGGTGATCCTCTTTATGCCATCCTTTTTTCTATTGCTGAGGATTATTTAAGTAGACTTCTCATGAGCCTTGTGAATAAAAACAAGATTAATCCCATTTAGTCTTCTAGAAACTTAAATGTTCCTACCCATCTTTTATATGCTGATGATATTATTTTGTTCTTAAAAGGTGATAAAAGGAACATCCAAAATCTCAAAAGTTCCCTAGATCATTATGAATATAGTTCGGGCCAAGCGATAAGTTGGAACAAATCCTTTGTTTTCTTGGGGAAGAACTTTTCCCCCAACAGAAAAAGTCACATCATTAATTACTTAGGAATCAAAGAAGTCTCTTTCCCTTTCACATACCTGGGTGTTCCTATCTTTTGGGGAAGACCAAAATCCAGCTATTTCCACAACATTGTTGATCAAATTACCAATAAAATTTCATCTTGGAAGGGTAAATCTTTTTCTATGGCCGGCAGAGTTTGTCTTGTTAAATATAAAATTGTTTCCAAGATGGTTTACCCGATGATGGTTTATAATTGGCCTTCCAGTATTCTCAAGAAAATCAACGTTTGCATTAAAAATTTTGTTTGGACTGGTAGTACGATTGAAAGAAAACGTGTCACCATACCTTGGGTCACTTGTTGTAAACCTATGGACAAGGGTGGTCATGGAATTAAGAATCTTAAGCTTTTTAATGAATCTATTCAAGCTAAGATGACTTGGAATCTGATTCATAACAACTCTGATTCCTCATCCTTTCTCAAGAAAAGATTTGTTACCAAGCTTCGGAATGGAAACTTGGGTTACATCACTTCTTTTATCTAGCCATCCATTAGAAATTCTTTCCTTAATATCATGAAAAACTCTAGATGGATGGTTAGCGCTAATTCCTTAATGAATTTCTGGCTGGACAACTGGACTGGTGTCCCCTTAATCTCAATGATGATGTCCACCACTTCTCCTGGAAACACCAACTCCACTATTATGGATGTTGTTAACTCCCATGACATCACCCTTCCAAATCACATCAGTCATATCATTGACAATTATCCTTCCTCTAACGCTGATGATTTCCTCATTTGGGAACCTACTTTTAATGGATTCCTTGATTCCAAAAGTTTCTACAAAAACAATTTCAGCAATTCTGTTTCTAACTTTGTTTGGTTGAAAGCTTTTAACAAACCTTGGATCAAGCCCTCGAGACTTACTCTTATTTGGCGTGTTTCCCATAATAGGGTCCCCACCAATGTGTGCCTTCAATCCTTTGGGATTCCTCTTTGCTCTAGATGTCATATGTGCAATAAACACCGCGAGGATGCTAATCATTTATTCTTGTCTTGTGCTACAACTGCAGCTCTTTGGAATTACACTCTTGACATTTTTGGTTGCAGATGGTCACTTCCTGCTACTATCGGCTCTCAATTACAGCACTGTGTTAATTGGGATTCTTCTAAGAAAATCAAGAATCTTTTTCTGACTACGGTGGCGGAACTCCTGCATGTGATCTAGTATAATATAAATAATTTTATTCATAATAATTTCTCATTCAGTCTCAATGCAGGTAAAACGCGTATTCTCATTGCCATCAAGGATTTTGCCTCTCTTTAGAAAGATCATTGTGATAAATCTATTCATGATTTTGAGATCCTTCGTCGTCTTCATATTGCAGGATCTTATAGTCCAACTTGGCGCACCTTTGAGGTCTTCTGGAAAGCTCCGCTTCCAGGATAGATCAAAGTGAATGTCGATGGTGCCTCTAGAGGAAACCTGGGTCCGACAGGTTGTGGTGCCATCTTTAGAGACTTTCTTGCCAGATGCCTTGGTTGCTTCTTTGGTGGATGTGGTACGGACTCGGCTTTGAAAGTGGAAATGTTGGGAGTGATTCATGCGGTGGACTTTGCCAAACAAAAGTGTTGGAACAAGCTGTGGATTGAATGCGATTCAACCACTGTTGTTCAAGCTATCTGTAAGGGGGTGGTGCACCTTGCATGGCTGCTTACCTCTCGATGGATGAAATGTCTTGCTTAGCTCATGGATCTCAACTACATTGCCACACATGTGTTCCGTGAAGCGAACATGGTTTCTGATAGTCTTGCCAACAAGGGGGTCAATCAGGATATTACCTGGTTGGATGATTTTCCTGATGATTAACTCCCTTTTTATGGTAAGGATTGTAATAATATTCCGTCTTTCAGACTTTTGTAACTCCTTTTCTTTTTTAAGCAATAAATTGTGCCTTGGTCTTTGACTAAGGCACCACCTATTAAAAAAGTAATAATTAGTAATAATTAGGTACTAATTAGTAATAAACAGGTACTAATTAGTAACAGATAGATATAATTAGTAATAAATAGGTATAATTGGTAATAATTAGAAATAATTAGTAATAAATACTAATAAATAGTTATAAGTAGTAATAATTAGAAATAATTAGTAATAAATAGTAATAAATATGTATAATTAGTAATGATTAGTAATAATTAGTGATAAATAGGTATAATAAGTAATAAATAGGTATAATTAGTAATAATTATTAATAATTCGTAATAAATAGGTATAATTAGTAATAATTAGTAATAAATAGATATAATTATCAACAATTAGTAATAATTAGTAATAATTAGTAATAATTAGTAATAAATAGGTAGAATTAATAATAATTTAAAATAAATAGTAATAAATAGGTATAATTAGTAAATATTAGTAATAAATAGGAATAAATATGTATAATTTGTAATAATTTGTAATAAATAGGTATAATTAGTAACAAATATGTATAATTAGTAATAAATACGTATAATTAGTAATAATTAGTACTAAATAGGTATAATTAGTAATAATTAGTAATAATTAGTAATAATTGGTAATAATTAGTAATAATTAGTAATAAATAGGTATAATTAGTAATAAATAGGTATAATTCGTAATAATTAGGTATGATTAGTAATAATTAGGCATAATTAGTAATAAATAGGTATAATTAGTAATAATTAGTAATAATTAGTAATAATTAGTAATAAATAGTGATAAATAGGTATAATTAGTAATAATTAGTGAATATATACTTGATACTTTTGTGATCTGTATATATTTCACACTTCTCCCTAAAGAGATAATACTGTTATATTTTCAAATTGAATATCACTACAGCCAACTCCAGATCACGATTTGGGTAGTTTTATTCATGAACATTCAACTTCTTTAAAGAATAGGCTATGAATTTTTTTTTCTGTATTAACACAAAACCCAAGCCCATTCTTTAAGCATCATTGAATACCACAAACAGTTCTCCACTTGTGGGTAGTGTGAGTACAAGTGCAATGATAAGCCTATTTTTTAGCTCCTTAAATCTCTCTTCACATTGATCATTCTAATAAAAATTGACTCCCTTATAAGTTATCTTAGTTAGAGGGTTTGAAAATCATGAGAAATTTCTCACAAATCGATGATAATACCCAACTAACCCAAGGAAATTATGGATATCTATCACAGTAGTTGTCCTAGACTATCCTTCAATTGATTCTATTTTTGAAGGGTCCACTGACATCTCATTTCTTGTGATGATATTCCCCATGAATGAGACTTTCTTCAACCAGAACTCATACTTGTTTTACTTTGTATAAAGATTCTCCTTTCACAAGGTCTTTATCACAGTGATCAGATGCTTCTCATACTCCTCCTTGGTTTTGGAGAATATTAGAATATCATCTATAAAGACTACCATAAATTTTTAGAGGTAATATATAAATACTTTATTCATAAAGTCCATGAAGATTTTTGGATCATTAGTGATTTTGAATGGCATTACTATCAACTCATGGTGCCCATACCTTGTAAGAAAAGCAGTCTTGGGGATATAATGCTTCTTCAACCTAACTTGGTAATATCCTAACCATAGACCCACCTTGGATAAATATTTTGCTACATGTAGCTGATTGAATAAGTCATCAATACATGGAAGAGGATACTTGTTATTTATCATGATATTATTGAGCTCACAATAATCAATTCAAAGGTGCATTGACCCATCCTTCTTTTCAAATATGACTGGTGCACTCCATGGTGAAACACTTGGGTGTATGAACCATTTATCCAGATTCTCCTATACTTGTTTCTTTAGATCCTCAAGTTCCACAAAAACCATTCTATATGGAGTCTTGGATAATGGAAATTCCCTAGGTATAATATCGGTTGGAAATTAAACCTCTTGACTAAGAGGAAGACCAAAAAATTCCTCAAGAAACATATTAGCATATTCCCCCATAATAGGAATATCTTAGAGGATGGTTCTTTCCTTAGATTCAGACATTTGATCTATATATTCTTACTTATAGGGAAATAATATCCATTCTTGAGATGTTGGTGCTAAAGAAGATTCATCCTCCTCCTTGCAGCTGTACATAATCAGAGGATGATTCACAATATGAATATTGATTTCTTTCTCATGGAAATTTATGTTGGCTATATATAGGGAAATCCAATACATGCCCAGAATTGTATAAAATTCCACAAAAGGGATTATCATAAGGTTTTCTAGGAAGTTAAACCTAAATATTTTTACAGGGGAGAATTTATATGCTTGGGATGAAAAACTTTACCCATTTTCCATTTTCACTGAAAAATATAATTCTATGCTTTGTGGTGGTGTTTGAATAGTTATACAAAACTTTCATGATATAAAGGAATGCATAGAACCATAATCAAAAAGTAAATTCACTATTATTGAATGAATAACTAGTGTACCTATCACCACTTCATTATCGGGATCCACCTTAGTGGTTGCGATGAAAACAGATATCCCTTTCTACTTTGGATGTTGTTGGTTATCTCCAAAAACCCTTGGCTTAGTGCATTGGTTTGAAAAGTTCCCTGGTTATTTTAATTTGTAGCAATGAAAAATATATTGAGGGTTAACTGAAGCATTGTTTTCCTCCATCTCATTAGTGGGTTTCTCTTACCAGTAATCGCTAGCTAGGTATCCTTCCTTCCCACACCTAAATCAGTTCCTCGCCCCCTTAGGAAATTTACAGGGTTCTTCTTTCCACACCTTTGACTAGAAATATTTTGAAATTTCTTGGCATAGTTATATTTCTCCATAAAACCACAATAATTAAAATCTACTTTATACTTTTTATCCCTGTGATACCCTTGAGATTCTCCGATCTCCATTTCAACATTGAGGGTACATCGAAAAATTTCCTCATAGTTATCAAATTCATGGATTTCTAGGGATTTTTATAGACTAGGTTTTTTCCCACAAAACAAGTGGTCAACCTTTAATTTGGGGGTAATGAAAAAGTTTGAGGCATATCGTGAAAGTCTTGTGAAGTTTTCATTATACTCCCTGATATATTTTCATATTTTTTCTTGATGTAAATGAAATCCCTTTCTATTTTTAGATGGAGAGTGTGGAGAAAATATTTATCAAAAAACTTTTTCCATAATTACACCCACCCCATCACTTTGATCACTTACTCAGGCTTTGTATTCTTGATCAATGTCCACCACTGATAAAATTATCCCTCCATACAATAAATAGTCAGTAGAACCTTTTCTTGTTCATAACATTAAAGGATGGAGAATATCTTCTCAATGGAGTTGATCCATTGTTCTGAGATTAAGGGATCATATAATCCATAGAAACTTAGAGGCCTTTGTCTCATAAAGGACTCAATTGCAACTTAGTATTTCTTAGGGGGGTGTGGGAACTCCTCTTGATCTAGTTTTCTATTCAAAACTAGAGTCAGTTGAGAGATTATTGTCATAAATTTTATTATTCCCACTCCCATCAGGTTGAGAATTTTGTTGCGGGTAGTCATCACATTTTTCGTCGCATTGATTGTTTACCCGATTCCTAATATTCCTAGATATTGAATAGAATAAATGAAAAATTAATGATGTGTATTTTTAAACTATTAAACACATAAATTGGAATTTAATATCATTAAAGGTATAACTTATAACTTATATTGATTTCCTTAACTTATGAATTTCTAGGCTTCAATCTATGTTATCCACGATCTATTTCCTAATGCATATTCTTATGGGATTTTTTATATATTTAATAATGGTTCATAATGAGTTATGAATTTACCAAAGTATATCCCCTAGGAGTTTCAAACCAGGTGCACTATTAGGGCCTTTGTCATCTACCAGGCTATGCTGAGTTAGGCCTGATGCACCTTGTCGAAGTTGTTACCCCTAGGTACATCTGTTTTAGAACCATTCCCACTTGTAGTATCTAGAAAAGGATTTATTTTCTTGATAAACCACTTAATATACACTTTCCAAAATTTAGGGATGTTTTCTTATACTTAGTCTTATCCCTAAGGCTTTTACTTGATTTTTCTCATCCTAATCTGAAACTAAACTTTTCCTTTGATACTAACTATAACAACCCTAATCTTTATTACATAGCAATACATGTTTTATTACATAATATTACACTCAATAAAACCCGAAATATCAATAATTATATTGTATTTTTGAATTATGTACATATCATAACATCTTGAACATGTTTCATAATAACATTATTCAAAACTTTCTTAACATGCTTCTAAAATTCTATGTCTTTTAAAACTATATGGGATAACCTGGGGATATACATAAGAAATGGGTGAGATATAAAGAAAAGTAAGGGAATAAACATGGAATAAGGTAATACATGTTAGACAATAGTAATATCAATAGGTAAAAAAATGAGTGAGAATAATAAACATGAATAATAAGGCATGATATAGCATGGTAATCATAAAGGCAACATGGGAAATGTGGAAACAACTTAAAACACTACATCATAAACATAGGTCAAGGATAATTTCCAAGAAATCATGATGGAAAAAGTCCCATAAAGTAATCAAGTTAACTTACTATACCTACATGATGTATCATGAGACTACACATTACCCAATGCATTAGAGAGCTATATAATTCCAGGCGTACCTGTCAATTTCATTTCATGTTTATGCTTAAGTGTGCCACATAGATCATACAAAAATGGATTTATTCATCATAATATTTTATTACATGATAAAGGAGTATAGAATAATTAAATGTAATTCTAAATTCAATGTAGTATAAGTGTATAAAGTTTAACACCCTTGAGAGGAAATGGGTATGTTTTTCACTACACAATTGTTTTGGCATGGGAAAATCATGGTGAAACTTCGGAAGCATAATAATGTCACATAAAAATTCATAAAATGGGTTGACGAGAGAGAAAGGGGTATATAATCATTTTGAAATTAAATGGTAAATAACATGGATGTGTAAATACATAACCCAACATTATTAATTGGAAATAGAAGGCATAATATAATAAATAAACTTGAATAAAGAAGAGAAGGAAATGATACCTTACTTGAGTGTGTGACTCCAAATGATTGTGAGGAGTTTCTTGAGAGATTGGGGGAACCTTGGGAGGACTATAGAGATGGTAGGAAGAGTAAGTACATGATATAAGGGTCATGAGTGAAGATAAATGGGGGATTGGGTGGGTTTATATAGGAAAAGAGCGGGGATTTCTTTATTATTTCTCAAACTTAGATTTTGGACTCTATATAATAAAATAACCAAAACCAAAAACCTTCTCATGGTTTTTTACCATGGTTTCTAAAAAATGGAAGTTTTTTTATTATTTTATAAGGATAAGGGACTAACTTAATAAAATAATTTCCTTGATTATGTGGAGGTGAGTCATACTCTTAAATAAATGATTTTAAAACCTTAAAATATATTAATGCTTTTGGAGGATTTATAATGGTTTTATAAAATTAATAAAATCAAATTAAAATCACATTATTTTAAATGGAAAACACATATTTGGTCTTGGATAAATTTTATATTATTTATATTATATCACTTTGGGTTCATTATGATGTCATAATATGCAAAGTATATTTATATGGTATTTAATTTTTACCTGAAAATTAAACTGTATCAGAAAATTATGAAAAATTAATCATTGGATAATTTCAATTTTCTGATTCCAAAAAATAATATTTATTTTCTCTAAATAATTTTATAAATATGTGAATTTTAACTTTTAAAATAAAATCAGAATTTATTAAGAAATAATGGGTTTTCAACAATAACGTTTTTCAAACCTTTATAAAAAATTAAATTTAACTTCATAAAAATTGAATGATAATTTATATTTAATATATATTATTTAAAAATAAAATTTTATTAAAATATTATTTATTAAAAAAAACTATTAATTCATCAAAATAAATTCCTTAATTGAATTTTAATATTACCAAAAAATACTATTTCTGTTTTATTGTATCAAAATAAAGATAATTTATAAAGTAACAATAATAGGATGAAAATATATTCATTATTATATAAAAATTAATTTACATACTCACATTTCTAGGTTCTTGATACATATCTATTTAATACACCAGTGAACACCCTAAGAATAAGGTGTGCGACAGTGAGACTTTCATGGGGTGGTTCGGCATACATTGTTTGGGCCATGATCTCAACTTGAACTTCTCTCGTAAATTATTTCAATAATACCTAAGTTGTTGGATCTTAGATTGGTCTTGGTCAAGTTCAAATTCTAATTATTCTATCTATCTTGAAAGCTCTGATATATGGGCTTCATAGTGTATGATCCTACTGGTTGAGTCCATCACTTCTTTTGTCTATTTTAATTGGATTTGTCAAAACCATATATTTATACTAATAATGTGATCACTGTTCAATGAATATATTATCAATGAAAATGATTCTTAATAGTATATTAAATAGGATATAATAAAACCAAAGGATTGAATGTTTTTTTCTATGACCATAATACATAATAAGACATTTAAGTTAAAATAAAATGGGAATTATATTTATAAAAGTTTGGGTTGTTACACATTATTAATGAGATGAACCATTATATATTTGTGTCCAATGCTTTCCACTGGGGCATGTCTATTATGCACGTCTCTATTGTTGCACTGGCAAGAAAGACTGCATTGTTGCCCCGTATTCCCACTTTCCAAAGGTGGGTGGCATTCATCACTTTCTCGACGATGTCTGGTCCTTGATAAAATTGGGATGATGGGATGTAGGTTCCTCTTTCCATAGATTTCTCCTTGAAAAATTTCACTTAGTATGGATCTCCCTCATATATTTTTGTTGTAGTTCGTGAAAATAATTGCTAATTTCATCTCTTTATGGACATAAATTAATTATAAGAGTAGTAACATTGAGCATTAGTGGCATGTCCTGACGTTGGAACACTAGAACACCTATATCCCTCCACATAAGAGGGATTCTAAAGGGCGTGAAACCTTAGGAATCCCGTGGAAATCAAGGGGTATCTTATGCTAGAGGCATTTCTTCCAAGGTTTTCCTCAAGCATACCATTTTTAACATGGGGTAGGCCATGAGTTTAACATCTTATGGATATGGAGTGTAGGATGATCAAAACACTTCATGGAAGAGTATTAGAGAGATACATCTCTAGAAGGGAGAACCTGGAAGGTTTATAGGATGGATGGATCAACACCCAATGAGAGCAGACCTGGGATGGTTCATCTCATAAAGAGAAGGTTTCACACTATGAATACTAATCTGTACACCACTAAGGGAGGATCATAGAGGTTCACCCCAATGAGGGGGGCACCAAGATTTACCATTGGCTGGGATTTAACCTCATGGAGGCTCACTACGTACCCTGAGACAAGGATCAAAACCCACATAGTTATAAGGGGTGATGGTGTGAGTCTTATACATGATTAGATTCCATTCTCAAGAGGATCAATCTTGTTTGGATGAATATATGATGTGTGGGGATTATTCATGGTTAGCTTCCCAAGTACCACTAAGAGCAGTGATGGGGTGAATGGGGCTTACGCGCTGAGATGAAATAGATGGATGACATGATCTAACTAGGATATGAGTGAGGTGATGGATGAAATATTGGAGTGTAATAGAAGGAATGTATGGAGTGTGAGAGATACTGGGCTTAAAACTGATGGAGGCTTCCTACGTACCCTGTTTAGAAGATAGGGATCAAATTCCACATAGTTTGGGATGGGGTGATGAGACACCTAAGAAGGTGGCTCATGAGAATGGAACATGTGGATGGGGAATGGAAGGAAGTGTAACTTATGGTCTTGGTCATGATCCTCCTGATACATAGTGACTCGAGGGAAGGACCAGGATGGGAATGGATGATGGGATTGAACCTCAGGGAGGCTTCCTACATACCCTGTTTAGAAGATGTGGATCAAAGTACACGTAGTTTAGAGGAAATTTTGTGGATTAGACAATGAGAATTACCATTAGACATTCTTTTGATTATACATGGTTAGAAACCCAAATGGATGGAGATTGGGGAATGTGGTTGAACGTTAAGATATTACTAGGATGTGGTGGCCTGAGGTAAAATCAGGATGGATGATGGATAAAGTGGGTGATAGAGGATAGATCAGAACACCACATGGAGGTGGATCCAATGGATGTGTCCCATAAAGGTAATATGGAACATCATGAGTGTATATCCTTAGGATGGATCACCTAGGTTTACCATTGGATGGGATTGAACCTCGTGGAGGCTTCCTACGTACCCTGATTAGAAGATAGAGATCAAAACCCACATAGTTTTGAATGGGGGGAATGTGGATTACTCCTAGAGGGATTCCCATGAGGATAAGGGTGTAACAATAACTACTAACCTCTAAGACAACATGAGTCTTGATCGTTGTGATAAATAAGAGGAAGTAGAAAACTAGATTATCGTACTGCAACAGATACTTCATTGAGAGATGGTGTAGAGATTACGCATAGTAGATGTATGAAGTGGACCTCATTCCATATGATGATGATCTAATTTCATGTGAGAAAGATTTCACTCCCATGGAGATGAGTGGGTGTAGAAAATGCTCGATGCACGACACCCAATGTGCCTTTCATGGTGTGAGACTATAGTTTAACATCATGTGCTGAGGATGATAGTGCTGGGAAGTTTTAAATCTTGCAGCTCATATGTGGAGAACTCACTCCTCGCCCCTTATACTTACATAACTGGCACTCACAAACCCTTAGGAGAGGGAAGGCACCAACAATACCAGAATTTGGGAGTGTGGAGGAGTGGTCACTCACAAGGTCCACAGTAGTGTCCCTATGCCAAAAATCAAAGGGGATTAACATACCTATTCTAAAAATAAATAGATAAGGCCACACAATAGAAGAAACCTTATAAGGGACCAATAAATAATTGTGTATAATCATAGAGGGATGAACAAAAGAGGGTATCGCGAAGTAGGTAGCCTCGCTGAGAGAGGGTTCACAAAGCTTTGATGCTTCGCAGAGAATGAGTGATTTTTTAAGGAATGGGATTTTCGAAGCCTGGGGACCCCGACTTAGCATGGAATCCTAGCTTAGGGGAAGATTTATTTGAAAAGGATTAATGCTCCATGAAGCCTTGAGTAACCCAAAGGTTCTCCTTCCTCCATGAAAGGAATGGACCTTCATGAAAGGTATCCCTACCTCAGGCAGAGATAAATAGAAACAAGGGAAAGAGTGGATCATGATGCTCAAGTACCTTGGGTGATCCATTTTCCCACTGGTTCATGGTGATTAGGGTATTCATGAAATGGGATCCTAGAAGTCAAAAGGTTGGGGTATCCTTCCCTTTGAGGTGGGGTGAGCTGGATATTTATAGGCAATGGGGTCTCACGATGCTCAGAGGTTTGCTGTGAAGAAAATTTGGGATTAACAAAAGGTGATGACTTCATCAGGCTCACAGAGCCACCCACCAACTACCTTTATCAGCGTTTTTTTTAGCGCTGTTAAAGGGGACCCCTTTATCAGTGCTTTGTTTAGTAGCACTGATAAAGGGGGGCTTTATTAGCGCTTTTTCCTAGCGCTGATAAATTTTATGTTTCAAAAAAAATAATTTTTCATGAAAAATAATATATTTTTATATAAGTATATTTATATTGATATAAGTATAATATATATTTTTTAAATATATGTATAAATAGACTATTACATTTAATATATAAGAACTTTAGTGAAAATGGCTTTAAAATATTTAAAAAAATATATAATTAATTAATAATCTGCTAATTATTAGCGATTAAAAATCATTTAATAACAATTTGAGGACACAAAAAATCAAAACAATTAATAAAAGATCTGAAATAAGTTGAAAATGTAACTCAAACTTTAAACAGTCATAACTTTTGATCTGGGTGTTTGTTTGAGCTCTACAGCATATCGAATCAAATCTTGTGATGATCTCTACACACTTGCGACCCAAGAAAAGCTTATGTCACGTTTTTCGAGGCAAAAAAAGGCCCAAAAGGCCTCCAAAACTGAGTTTTTAGTCAGGATATCCCGATTTATTAACATTCAAACATGTATAACTTCTGATCCGGATGTCCGTTAGTCCTGTACCATATATAATATCTAATATTGATTCATTTTCTTCGATTTTACTGGTTGTGGAGTTGAAACAGACTTCTATATTAGAATTTATGGTCATTTTAACATTATATGGCTTTTCAAATACACACACACACACACATATATATATATGTATTTATTCTTAAATATATATATATGTGTGTGTGTGTGTGTGTCTTTGTCTGTGTGTTGTATATATGTATATATGTATTTATTTATTTATTTATAAACACACATAAAAAACATATTTTATAAATGTATTTAAAACTAATTTTATAAATATATATTAATATAAAAATAAATATACAGATAAAAAATTATAACTACAAATATATATATAAATAGATATAAATATATATTAATATACGAATGAATATATATATAATAATATATGAATAAACATATATGTATTAATATAACTAAATATATTTATATTAATATGAATCTATATTAATATACAAATAAATATAAATATAAATATATAAATAAATAGATGTATCATTAAATATAAAAAAACGAAATGGATTAGTGGTAAAGGTGCAGGCGCGCAAGGGGGAGGTTGCGGGTTCGAGTTCGGGTGGAAGCAAGGAAGTGTGCGCGCAAGTGTGGGACTCGTGGGTAAGGGCAGCGCACGGGAGTGGGAGTGGCCGCCTAGCGCTGATAGGGGGGGTCAAGCGCTGTTAAAATCCCCCCCCCCCCAAATATAAATTTTTATTTTTTTTTATTTTTTTTACTTTTATCAGCGCTTTTAAAAAGCACTGATAAAATACCCCTTTTATCAGCGCTAAAAAAAGATCTGATAAAAGGGGTCTTTATCAGCACTTTTTTGAGAACTGATAAAAGGGACCCTCGTTTATCTTCTCCTCGATTAATAGTACTTTTTTTTAGCACTGTTAATGTACTTTTCTAGCGCTGATAAAAGCCATATTTGTAGTAGTGCTATCCCAGGGCATGAATTTTGGTGCCAAAAAATCTCCCTGTAAAGGGAGTTGAGGGAAAAGGGGAGGTTAGATTATGAGGGTGAATTCCCCAAAACTCAAAGATCATGAAGCTATATCGTGATGAAGGGTGCAAGTTCCACGTGCTGGTAGAATCACCACAAAGCTCGATCAGCTGTCGAAAATCAAGGTCGACTACATGCCCATAAATAGCCCACATGGGTCCCCTTATCCATACAGGATATCTGTAAACTTGAGTGAGTCTTTCTTTGTATAAAAATGTTCCACCCAATGAACATCCTTTGCGAACCAGACCTTCATACCTTTGGTTCACGAATGCTGGTTAGTGAACCAAGACATTATGATCTTCTACTACTTCGTGACTCGAGCACAACACAAACCGGTGCTCTACGAATGACCTTCATGATCGGTCTCTATGAACAAGCCTTGAAAAATTGACTATGTACCAAATCTAATGGCCTCTCAAGAATCTACTCAGTAGGTCCTTGCAGATGTTTCTTGAAGAGAGAAAATAGATAACAACATCATGATTGGGGAGTACATCCAGATCCATTCGGACCATGATTTGTTGCTTGAACTGCTGTTAGAAGTATAAAAGGACTACCCCTTATGAAATAGGTTGTCATTGTATGGATTTGGCCTGAGGTAGTGTATTTATCCCACTGGATAGCAGATAAGAACTGACTTACTGGTTTAGAGGCACACTGCGGTAGTACCAATGACATAGATCTATTAATGTTCATATCTGGAAGGATCACTCCCCCATCATAGTGGTTTGTCTTTACAACCATACCCATGATGTTTATGGGAAGGTTATAGTTGATGATTCACCTCCACAGATATATAATACAATCATCATGGTAGGCCTAATAAACCTAGAGAATGGGTGGACTAATTATTGGGACCTGCACCAAGGTAGTAACTTCGCAGATGAACGGGCCTAGGATTACTGGTTATGTGCATCCTTTACAGAGTTCAGGGTATATTTTAGGTGGGTAGACCTCTATAAAGAGGCTTGGAATTCCTAGTTACACATTTACCAACCAAAGGACATCATGCCTAAACTTTTGAGCAGATGGTCGTCAGATACCAACACATTACATTTTCATTATGGAGAAGACAACATTTGCCTCCGGGACCTTCATCATATTTCTGGGATCCCCATCCTAGGGGGAATGTATGATGAATTTAATACCATGGATAATGAATTGGAGGATGAGGAGAATAAGACACATCTAGAAAATGTGTAGCTGGATCTAGTGCCAATCAAATATAAAGACAAGTAGATAATGAGGGATGTCCACTTTAAGTAGTGGTTCGACTATTTCCTAAAATTCCCAGTGGAGGAGCCTACTGGGGGAGAAGAGGTACCCAAGAAACTTCTGAAAATTCCCCACACATGTCCTAAAGGTGCCTATCAAGGCAATGAAGATTCTTACTAGCAGATCCTAGAGGATATCCAGTGGAAATTGAGTGGATACATCATCAAGACCGAACCTTAACTAATAGTTAGGTTGACCAGATTCATTACTACCATGATCTTTGGATGGATGATGCTGGTAAGATATGTGCACATGTGGGTGTGTACAAGCATGTTTATCATGGTAGTGATTCTAGAAATGGGGAAGTATATAAATCTTGGGGTTCTGGTACTAACAAATATGTATAAGGTGCTCCAGCATGTCAGTGAGGGGAAGAAGTTGTTGTGTGTGTGCAGGCCACTTCACTTTCTGTACAGCTGGTTGGTGGCACACATAGGAGGATAAAATACCCAAATCTTATCTATCCTCCTCATATGATCTTATGGATAATGATTTTAAACATTGTTGGGAGTTTTCCATTCAAGCTGGGTTTGACGGACATACTGAGTAGGGTCAATCAGGAAGAAAAATTATCCTTTCACTTGTTCCCTCTACTAAAGGGGGTGATAACTAATAATGATACAGGGACTGAAGTGAAGTGATCATATATCATGGCCTTCCAAGGCATAGTTCTGGAGGATAGGGTGGACTGTGAACTAATCTGAGAACCATACAACCCGTACTATTTTGTGAGGTAGTTCATATGCCTACAGAGACTGACTCTGAAGGTATATATAGGAGTATGAAATGAAAATAATCTATTTGTGATGAGGTAGATATGGATCATGTTCAAACATGAATATTAGAATATGAAGAAAAATCTTCCACCATCCATTGATGCATATGGGTTGGTTTATGATTATGTGAAGAGTTGGGAGTCGGACTACTTGGGAGAGATACTGAGGTAGAAGACCATTCAAGATAATAAGTAGTCTCTCCACATCAGGGCTAATGCTGAATGGTATCAAGGGAGAACCATAGGGGTAGGGATGGTTCACATCATGTTGATGAAGCTATAATAGTGAGGCTGATGATTCATGGATCTTCACTGAATTGATATGAAGGAAGAGGAGAAACAACACTAGTTCCAATGTTCCCAATCTAGTAGACTTGGGAGGAAGGGGATCCCTCAAGGGGGTTCCACAGGGTGCCTTCTCAAGCTCCCAGGAAGCAACTGCATCATGTGGACATTCCTGAGGACGCTGTTTATCCTCAGTCCAGGGAAACCTGGGATGTCAACAGATAGTTCCTCAATACATGCAGTCTATGAGATCGCCTAAACAAGCATTGAATAGAACTGGTTGGGATCAACTATGATAAGTCCATATTTCTCAACTATCAGTGGCTGAGCTCATAGAGTGCTATCCCTTTCCCGATAAATCAAATAGATACTGGGGGGAATGCTCTAATAAAGGAATCCCCCCATAGGATGGTGAGTGTGTATCCTTAAAGGAAGACTCTTTGGGGGAAGGAGAGGTTGAAACCTCAGAGGAAACCTCTTTTGACGAATTCACTAAAACTTTGGAGGTAATATTTAACTCATTCTCCAATGTTATTACTTTCCTTATGATTTATCTAGATTTATTGAATGACATCTATTTTATATAGGAGAATATTGTGCAAGAGACACTGAATCATGGGGATAGAGGTGTAGCACCAGGCACAGAGGACAAAGCCTCAGGGCTTGTTTCTAGGGAAATAGTAGTTGCAGGGCCCAGCGGTGCTGAGGATTCTAGGGTGGCTAGTCAAGAATACCTAGAGCCCTCAATCATATATGGGGGACCACATACCAGTATCCCAACAATGACTACCTGAGAGCGTGATACGCCACCACTCAACTTCTGTAAGTTACTCACCTTACAGAACCACATCTGTTGTTTCCTGATCAGGCTCACTAACATGCTTCTTATCTGAATAATGATAGGAGCGGAGAGCGCTCTAATATGGGAAAAAGTTAGAGGTTCTGGAATTCCTTTCATTATGGGGATTTCATTCCATGTAGAGTCAGTCGCTCAGGATAACTGGGCCACGACCCCTAGTGGTGCCATTGGTATGGTGGCACCTGGTGCAAACATAGAAAATCTCATCGAGGTGGGATAAAGTGATAAAGATTAACCTCACGATATGGAGAACATCTCATATGACATGATTCTAGAGGAGGATCCCACTGCTAAATTCTTGGATGCATTTTCAGAGTATGATCCTGCTAACCCAGATGAGATGTATGAGTCTGATTCTAATACAGTTGAGGACAGTCAGGCCACCTGATGCTAGGCATGGAAGTTTATCAATCACTTTATCAAAAAACACTCCATAATCATAATGGATAAGTCAAATGGTGTCACTTAATCACTGGATGAACAGTCTATGTGCTGGAGGGGTGGATGCCCAAGGTCTACACATGATGATCTGGGACTACCTCGCCAATAATATGTAGAAAATTATTCTCTATATGGATGTCTCTTAGCATTAGGAGAAGTATGTCAACATCTGGAAGCTTCAAGAGGCTGAACATGAGATCTAACATCTAAAATGGTAGATGAATGAGTGTTCCTCCTTTGCTACCACTCAATCGGAACTAGTTGCATGATTTAGGATCCAGCTAACAAAATCCCAAGAGTGGCTGAGATAGATATCTCATAAATTGGATGATCTCTGAACCTAGTGGGACCAGATATATATTAGGGTTGATAAGATCCATCTAGAAGAAAATGAATAGAAAAGAAATATTAAGCGGTGATAATGGATCCTGTAGGCATCAATCCAAAAGGTGGTTGTGCTGAAGCACTCCATCGATGGGGAGGATCCGTAAGTGCTGTGTTTTTTCAAACTCATGAAACATACTTACTTGTATTATTTATTTGAAATTCATGCATGGACATATTTTTGTATGATTTTAATTACCACACTTCAATCATATCTGTGAAAAAACTAATGACTAATCCCTAAGTTCACATGGGTCATTCATGAGGTGAGAAATAAGGGAAAACCACATAATTGTTCACTTTGTATGATAGTGTTAGAATACCTTTGAAAACTGAGGTCTGTTATCCTTGACTAACCACCCAGAGTGTTCGGGATGATAGAGGATTCATATGAAGAATATGGCTCTTGGAGAAACCAACTTGCTTTCCCAGTGTACGCTAGTGCACGAACGATATAATTCCAGGGGTGTTGGAACCAATCCAAATAACGAAAAATGAAAAGTGAGAATCAAAATGCCCAAAATTTGGAACATAGGGAGGATGTCATGTTGGTACAAGATAACTACTGACCATGTTCAAAACATAGCATCCATACCGTTATCCTGAAATTAGGATAAATAAACAAGGGTTGACCACTGACCATGTTCAAAACATAGAACCTAACTTAAAATGTTGTCTAATTCCTTCCGAAATGTTGGCCTAGAATGATAGGTGAGTTGATGTGGCATAACCAGGCCATTAGGGGGTCCCTTCATACATGAAAGAGGATAAGGATCCAATTTAGGGGCACACAAATCATGTGGTGGGGTGATGGAATGTTCAAAAGGATTCCAACACTCTAGAATTTATTCCATTGTGATGTAAAGAAAATTGGTGTGGGCACATTGGTCTGAACAAAGATCAAACCCATCTTCCAAGAAGAACCTCTTTGGTGAGTGCCTAGGATGCCTTATAGTTTTACATCATTTAAATGAGGATTATTATCACATAGTTTAACGTCATATGGTGATAAAGATACATGGAACAATTTAACATCATGTGATCAGGATGTATCTCACAATTTAACATCATGTTTTTTTAAAAAGGTTGGGGCTGAAGCTTCATTTATTATTAAAGCAAAGCAAAGACCTCTTTAACTGGATAGAGGGAGATCCATTACATAGCTCGAAGGCCCAGTGGGAATTTAGCCCATTATATGGCTCGTAGGCCCTTTTTTTTTGCCCAAAGCCCAATCTTTGAATAGTACTGCTACAGTACCCATGCTGCTATAGTACTGCACAGTACCTGCCACTGCTACAGTACTCTGCCACCCCTTGGACCCTGGAAATGTTTTTTCCTAGCATAATTTTGTGGAATGGGGGAAAGAAACCCAATGTGAATGAGATCAAAGAGGATTTTGTACCACACAAGTATTAAGAAAAATACAGAAAGAAGTCACATATGATACAACAAGGGGAAAAATCATAGTGAAGCTCTTAGTTTAAGGTCTTAGATTTTAGACTGTGGAAAACAGTTTAAAGTCATGTTGCTCGAACTAACAAAAACATTTTAGTCCTAGGGAATGTGTACAACATTTAGGAGATAAAATCCAATGTTAATGTGGAAAATTAGGCCCAATCATTGCATACACACCTTAATATGAACTGAATGATGTGCAATACTTGGATCGTAACTGAGACCGAAGGGCCAAAAAGGTTAATGAACCTGTGGCTGGGCCTAAAGACAAAACGTTTAGGTGTCGCTACATATCCCATAAGGATGGTAATCAATCCACATGTAGTTCTTGAGAATAGTTTTTTGGGAGAATAACATTGGTGGGGTAAATCCTCTCTGGCATGGAAGCTGAAGCATCCCACAATTATTATGGGGCATCCTGAACTTGTTTATGGTAGGATCGCAGTTTAATGTCATGTGTTGAAGATGTTGACTCTCAGTTTAAGGTCATAAATCTTGGACTGAGAGGAATATTATCTCAAATGGGTATCTGTGGTGTGGTGTTAAACCTAATGTGAATTAGGGAAAGGGAGGTCCCATTCAACACATCTCGGGAGAGGCTTGTATACAGCTTAAAGTCGTGTTTCTTAGACTTGAGCATCTTAGTTTAAGTTCATAGAGCTTGGACCATGGGGGAAGTACTTCAAGAGGAATTTACATAATGTGGTTTCATAATAAATCTAATGTGAATGAGGCCAAATAGGCTCACACACACCACATATGCATTCCTGAGGTATCTCACATACAATTTAAAGTCATGTTGCTCAGACTAAGATCACAGTTTAAGGTCATGGATTTCATACTTGAGTGACCCTACATGAAAGAATGGAAATACTATGGTTGAGACTATAGGCAAAGTTCATGTGCATTGCTACATATCCCATAAATATGAGAATCAAGCCATATGTAATTCTAGAGGAAACAATCTCCATGCGCGGGTCTGACCCATACATAGAGAGGGGGAATTTTTTTTACATATATATTTTTTTGAGTGGCCAGACCAGGATAGAAATCATGGGTGTTCCTACATATCCTGTGTGGATAGGAATCAAGCCATACATAGTTCTTGATAGGTGGAATGGTAGATGACTAGTGCAAAGGGTGATGTCCTGTCAGGCGAGAATACCACAATGATGTTCCATTTTTGTCGTGCATCCAGGATGATGATGCCACAATTTAGGGTCGTATGATAGGACCGGTCCATGAATTTTAACATCATGAAGTAAGGACAATGGTTGGGGAAGGGTTATACCAAATGGTATGTGTATGGTGTGGAAAAATAACTCAACATGAATTAGGACCTGGGAGGACCAATTCCATACAAAACATTCCCAAGAGAAACCTCAATCCATAGAACTGAAGGGGTGAAATTATGGCTGGGCCCAAAGATTACATGTTTGGGAGTTCCTATGTATCCCATAAGGATTGGAATAAATCCATACATAGTTTTTAATAATAACAGGTTAGAAGATCAATGTTGGAAGCAATGTTCTCTCTAATTAGAACATAACATTAGAAATATGTAGTTTAGAGTTATATAGCATGGATTGTATGGTTCTTATTTTAGAGTCATAGAATTCAGACAGGTGGAAATTGGGAATCTCTGATGGGTATGTACAGTGTGGAGGAATGAAAAACCTAAAACAAATGAGGACCAAGGAGGCCATATTCTACACAACACTTTCTCTAGATAACCATGGAGAGGCTCTTAGTTTTAAGTTCGTAGAGGTTGGACTATAGGGGATCTTAGTTTAAGGTCATAGATTTTAGACCATGAGATTTTGCAGCTCCTCTATGTGGGTAAAAACCCTACCAAGACTCCTAAGCCCACGTGATCCATGCTCGGTGTGGGAAACAGGGAATGGTGTTAGACTTTATCTATCACATGTGGAATATTACAGTAAGGGTGAGGAAATTAGAGGTTGATAATGTCCTGATGATACCGACATTCCCACTCAACATGCACAGATGCACAGGGGAAAACATCAGGGGTGTTAGAGTTCCACTAGAAAAAAGGGAGGTGGGACAGATGTAAATTAAAACTTATGTGGTCCAAATTATGGAAGGGGAAACTGACAAGAAGGACCACTGTTGATCATGTTCACAACATAGGATCCACAACTTCATTAGTCAAGGGTGGGGTTTGAAAATGCAGAATTGATTGTTGACCAAATTCGAAACACACGATCAACTATTTGTTGCCAAAGATCCATTAGGGAATTGACCAAGGGAGGGAGGTGAGATAAAGTGGCATGAGACCATCACCATTACTAGGTCCATATGGATGTGAAATATGTTGGGAATCCAAACCCGGAAATAATCTAAGTATGGATACTGGTCAAGGAAGTTCATGTGTGGAACTCGACACTTTAAGCCTCACACCCAAGCGCATCAGAGCATGTCAGTAATAGGAACCAACTTAACTCAGGATAAAAAACCTTGGTATAAAAAATAGTTTAAGGTCATATATTTTTCGACTAAGGGATCTCAATTTAAGGTCATAGAGTTTGGAAGATAGGCTCCCAGTTTAATATCATGTTCCTAGGATGTATCTGTATAGTTTAACTTCATGCAGTAAAAACAAAATGCTACATAGTTTATTTTCGTGAAACTAGGAAATTGGGGAGAGAGAGGTATCCCAGTGGGGAAGTGCATGGTACAGAAAAAACCCAACATGAATGAGGACCAAAAAGATCCACATCATGCCATAAACTGACAAAGGGAAACTCAAGACAATTGGCTAAAAGTTTTGTGATCATGTGTCTGGGCTCGAAAACAAAATATACAGGCATCGCTGTGTATCCCATAATTATAGTAATCAATCCACACATAGTTCTTGATAATGGAATGGCAGATGAATGATTCCATGGGAAATTTCCTCTTAAGCTAGAACACTAATTCTACACAATTTAACGTCATGCGGCTAGGATGAGAGGGAAGACATATCAACCTAAAAATACATGCAGACATGAAAGGAATAACTCGATGTGAATGAGGTCGAAGAGGCTCGCGCCACACTGCATGATCTTGAGGATATTCACACATAGTTTAGAGTCATAATGTATGGACTTGAAGTTAAGGTGTAAATATGTGGCATGGCATCACTCGACGTGAATGAGACCAAAGAAACCCAACACCACACATCATATTTCTGAGAGGAACTTTCACACAGTTTAAATTCATAAGGCTTGGACCAAGAGGTGGGTATCTGAGAAAGGGAATATGTATATCACAATAGAAACAACCTAACATGAATGAGGACCAATGGAGGCCCATGTCGTGCAATGAATTTTCAAGGAAAACCCGCACATGGTTTAAATTCATAAGGCTTGGAATTGGGTGCCCAGTTTAATTCCATGTGCTTGAGATGTTGGAAACACACATTTTAAGGTCATGAGAAAGGGACCATCAATGTTCTGTAGTTTAATGTCATGCAAATAAGATCATGAACACATAGTTTAATGTTATACAGTAAGGATGGTGGTTATTATGCAGTTTCTTGTTGTATGACTAAGACAATGAAACACAGTTTAACATGCAGTAAGGACAGGTTCATGTAGTTTATCATTATGTGATAAGTATAGGTTTTTGAAGTTTATTGTCATGCAGTAAGGATGGTTCTGTGCAGTTTAACATCATGCAGTAAGAATGGTGCTGCATACAATTTAAGTTCATGCTGCCTGGATAATAGTCTCTTCATGAAATTTATTGTTTGAGGAATTTAGAATTGATCAGAGTATTTATGAGATCCCCATACATAGTGAACAAAGAATATGAACCGTTGGTATATAACTTGTGAATGATGTAAGGTCCTTACCATTTGGGATCCAACTTCGGTGGCTTCCTAGCAGGTATCATCGACGTCTGGAGAGCCAAAACTATATCACCTTAGAGGAAATAATAGAGGAAAAAATTATTTTTAAACACTTAATCTAGCTTGATCTAGTGCCACTCTAGATTGTGCAAGTCCTAGAGCTTATTCTCATAGAGGGCTTCAGTTCATCTAGATGGAGCTCTGATACTTTTTTTAACGTTTGTGATCATAGATAGTAGTTCATAGTGATAGAAACTGAATCTTGATGGGTAGGACTACCTCTATTATGTATACCAAGGTATATGGAGTCACTTGGGAAGAATTATGAGTTGTCATCCGATAAGTCCAGAGAGTATTGGGGAGCTTGTCCAGCCAAATCATCTTGTTCTAACCCACCATCTTCTACAAAATGTTATAGATGGTCTTTTTTTAATTCCTTGATTTGTCAATTTTCTTGAGCATGGTAGTGGTAAGTATAGTTAGACTAGAGTTTGTACTTGGTGTAACATTTATTCAGCTCGGATACTTGAAAGTTGGTGTTGATGTCAGTAAGAATAGTGTGGGGGACTCTGAATCCATAGATTACGTGGGATCTCATGAATTCAAAAACCGACCAGGCTTTGAATTCTTTGATAGGGATTGCTTCTGCACACATGGAAAAGAAAATTGTTGCTATCAGAATGAACCTACACTGGCGAGCAATTACTAGTAGATATGGTCCCATGACATCGATTCCCCATACCGCAAAGGGACAATAGTACTTGGTAGTATGTAGGGGATCTAGTGGTCAATTCACGAAGTTATAATGAATCTAACATGAATAGAACCTTGGAAAACTTGATATATTTGTAGACTATGGTGGTTTAGAAGTATCCCAGTCTTAAAATCTGGTGGTAAAGCTTTAACCCTGACTAATGAGAACTGTAGGACCCAACATGAACTTTCTACATAACATGGATAATCTCATCTTATTAAATGCATCGGAGTAGAATTCCATCAAACCCACATTTTTAGAGAGTCTTCTCATGGTTGGTCCCACTCTAGAGGGTGAACAAAACTTTACACTGATGTATTCACTCATGTTAACCTCTATTCGGTAGGATATTTACTTTCTTTAGATACTTGATGAAAGGAGTTATCCAATCAGAGGTTTCTTTAGCTATGGGAAGATATGAAGGTCTCGATGTGGAAGCACCAGTAGTAAGGTGATTTACCTACTGGATGTCATCATCATTCAAAATAATAGGGGAAATAACTCTTTGATGTGCTACATGAATGAACATATCATCTTGGTTAGGCTCTATGAGAAAAGAGGATAGATTGGCCAGGGCATTAGCTCAACTATTCTGTGATTAGGGAACATGAGTTAACTCTATCTGAGAATTGAATTGGTCCATCAGATGGTGAGCATTCCTTAGCAAGGGTATGAGCTCTGGATTCCTAATGATGTAGTCACCATTGATCTACTTGATGACTAACTCAGAATCCCATTTCACATGCAAGTGGGTAACATTAATCTTAAGATCCAGCTTGAGACCAGTGATGGGAGCCTAATACTCTACCTCATTATTGTGCAACCTTCTGATTGAAGGAACAAATAGGGTAGGAAATCCTGTGTAGGTGTGATAAAGAAAATCCCCATGCCTACTCTATTGAGCCCGATATCATTAAGCCTTTTGTTGGTTGATCTTTGGGAGGCACCATCGAAATGAATCTACCAATATGACATAGCCTGGTTCACTAAGAGAATAGCCTCATCTCGGAAAATCAACATCCAAAGGTGTTTCCTCAGGGTTTAGATGAGCGACCATAAAATCTTTCATTTCTTAACCCTTGATGACCTTCTATAGAATGAATCTGATGTCGAACTGTTGAAGAATGACTACCCAGTGTGCTAGAAAACCTATCAAAATCATACGGTTCATAATGTACTTTAGCATATCCACATGGGACACTAGATATATCTCATGATGCTACAAAAAGTGTCGCAACTTCTGCACTGTGAAAACCAGTGCGAGATATCTCTTCTCGATGGGATAATATATAGACTTTGTATCAAGTAACATGTGAATTAGATAGTAAAAACTGTTCTTTATAACCTCATTGTTCTTCTGAGCAAGCAAGTCATTGAGGGATCATTCTAGGGTGGTCACATAGAGGACCGATGACTTTCCTAAGATGGGTGGCATCAGAACTAGAGGTTATAGTATGTACTGATTAATCTCCTCCAATGTGGGCTGGCACTATTCATCCCATTAATAGATGGAACCTTTCTTCATAAGTATGGAAAATGGATTACACTTGATGGTCATATTCTCAATGAATTAGTGTATGTAGGATAAGTGGCCTTGAAGGCCTTAGAGCTCCTTGAGGTTTCTTGGAGGAGGCGTCAAGACAATAGCCTTGATCTTCTCTAGGTTGATCTCAATGCCTCTGTATCTCACAACAAAACTAGGGAACTTTCCAAATTTCATCCCAAAATCACATTTCAAGGGGTTAATCTTCAACTTCCAAGATTAAAGGAAGATAAACACTCTCTAAAGATATCTGATATAGTTTTAATGCTGGTGGGATTTGATAACTAAATCTTCCACATAGCATTCCACTAGTGTCCTGAGGATTGATTTAAAGATTCGATGTATAGAACATTGATAGGTATCTTCTGCATTATTCAAACTGAAATGAATCACCTGATAGTAGAAAGTACATTGAGGAACCCTGAAGGTGGTATAATCCTCATCTTTGGGGGTCCATCTGAATTTGGTTGTACTTAGAATACTCATCCATGAAGTAGAGAGCCTAGAAACCAGTTGTGGTATCGATCAACAACTCCATCACTGGAAGGGGAAAATCATCTTTCGGGTAGTGGTGGTTAAGATCCTAGAAGTCGATAAAAACTCTGATCTGACCATTCTTCTTCCTGACTGGGATGATGTTGAATAGCCACTTGGGGTACTAAACTTCCTTGATGAAGCTGGATTTGATAATCTTGTCAACTTTAGCCTAAACCATGGCATCGTGAGATAGGTGAATATTTCTAGGAGGCTTCTTGAACCCACGATGACTTACATGGATACCAAGATAGTGGAAAAACCCTAAGGGTCTAGTCATTGAATCTTATCATAGATCTTGGAAAAAACATTACGGTGCTTCTTCAAAAATTCCATATACTTCCGATGTTCCTCTATAGGAATGGATTCATTGATCAGTGTTGTCCTTAGAACTACCTTGGTAGCAATATTTACCTAGAAAAGATCATCTATGGTGGTGGATATTCCTTCCTCAAATGTAGGAGGAACATCCTCCAAAGATTATTCATCATCTGAGGCAGGAGGATTATCGACTGGAGGTGATTTTTTTGAGCTGATTGGTCCCATATGAGTGTTGGTGTCAGCTTGAGAGCATTTTAATCCTCATCAATAGACTCCTAGACTTTGGAAAACATAGAAAAAAGATTTGTGAGATGATTACATCAGTTTTTCGACAAATGGGCCCATGCTTGATGTCAAAGCAATTGCAACGGGTCAATTTTTGATGGTTCAACCCAGATCAGCAGAACGAGAAAGTCTAATGGACATCGGTAGCCATGGGGTGAAAATATCAATACTTGATAAGAGTTTGGGGTTATGGTATTACCTGATCATAACTCATATAGAAATATAAGTTAATCTTTCATAATTCCTTGAACCAAGGGATATGGTGCCATTTCCTCTTAGAAATGACAAAGAAATTCCCCAAATCTGGCATCATAGCTTCCAACTGGTGAATTTAGAGGAAAAATGCGTCATCCAATTCTATCCATGGGTCGGCTATGATGGATGTGTACTCAACCTCATTGGTCTATGCATGATTTTTATTGATCTGGTAGTAAGCTACGTCTGTATAGTGAGCTTCACAAGAGGAAGAAGGATAAACATCAACTTGGAGAATGCCTACTCGACCATTGAAGGAGTACTTGAGGAACTGGTGATAGGGGAAGGGAACTGATACATATAGATGAATCTAGGTCTAACCCATTAATTCATTGTAAGTTATGTCCTATGATACAACCATGATTTCAGTTTTTTCCATCAGACTACCAAACCAGGTATTCAAACAGATCCGGCCACATGGTATCTGTTTGGTCCTATCATAACCCCGAATCTTCAAATCAGAGGGGCCCAAATCTGCTTTGGTGAGTCCCATCCCATAGAGCATCTAGATCAGGATGAGATTTCTCACAAAACCTATGTCAAAAAGACAAAAACAGACCTCCACACCATTGAATTGGTTGGTGATGTACAATAGGCGGATGTGCCCATGCATGGGAGTACTCTTATCTTCTCCATAGAAAGAGATTATGGACTGATATTCACACTTCTTGGCATCCTCATCCTGGAAAGTATCGGCTATCGTAACCTTTATTTCAAAATAGAGGGGGTCTCTACAAGGATTATGTGAGGGATTCTCACATCTCTTCTGATAAATAGAGGGACTCAAGGATTGATAGTTTGTAAGGAATGATGGATAGGTGATTCAACACATTGTACTTCCACACTAGGTGCACATTTCTACCTATCGGGGGTCACCCCACAATGGGATACATGATGGGAACTACTAGCATAACCACATGGTTTTGGCTGGTGTTGGAAATATCCTTTTGATTAGAAAATTTTCCAGTAATCACCACTAGATGACTATCATATGACTGAGGCCCTACTGAACATGGATGATCATGATGCAATTATGGTGGTTCTAGATGTTCAATGAGAACAATCAATAGTGTCGATGGATCTGGAAAAGCAAGTTGGAAGGACTGTTCCTACTGAGCTTAATGTGATACCTTTTGTTTGGTCTCAGTGGCATGCACTACATGTATTGGAATATTGAATTGATCATTTCGGTGACATGCCTATCCTCATCTTCTTCTCTGATGTCATAATCTGAAGAAATTTGTAGGGATTGACTAATACTCCTCATCATCGGAGAACATGTAGGGATCCACCAATTCAACGGTATTCACAGATGCACACTCTTGATCATCATCAAAGGAGTCTTTTGGTATGGGTTGGATCCTAGGTGTGATATCCATCCCCAGAGGCATAAAGTCTCTGAGAATATGGGGTGGATTTTTTACCAATGGGGGACTTTTCATTCCTTTATGTTGTCGATGCCTAATATTATAAGATGTCAAGAGTTGATAGGTGTATGTGGAAGTGGCAGCTAGAGAAGGAACAATGACTTCTAGAGGTTCAAGCCAGCCTATACAAGCACGGATGATGCCATGGGTGTGATAAAATACTCTATGAGCCAACCAATCACCATACTTCTAATTCTCAAAACTAGAGACTTACTGCTATTCTACAGAACCTTCACTGTCACTATCAGGCTCAATAGAGATATGTGCTACCTGTGACAGAAGTTCACCCAACCTAATCACACCATTATCTATCTAATCCTAGATCCAGACCTTGAACACATAATACTACTTGATGGTATGTCCAAGAAACATGTGGTAAGGATAGTAGTCAGGGAGATCAATTAGTTTTTCCTCTTAAGGATTTTTGCATTCTAGGAGATTCAAGGTTCCTTGATCCATAGTGTTGTAGAAATAACTAAGAACCTTGTCTTATGGGAAGGAATATGTCTAGTTTCTTCTATCCCGAGGGGGAACCCTAGGAGCTGGATTCTAGCGAGGAGGTGGAGGAGGATGAGGATCTAAAACCACATTCGCTCTTCTGGGTGGTGGAAGCTTTCGAGGAGCTGCCTATTGATTCTAAGGATGGTGAGGTAGAGCTTACTAAGGTTTTTGTTCTCAATAGGGTGGTGCCTAGAGATATTCTAATGGAAACAAATCTAGTGGATCAAGGGACCCTACCTTTATGGTAATAGTAGTCTCTATCTTGGCAGATCTTTTTATAGGGGCTGGAGGCAGCAAATGAAGTTCCTGATTGGCCTATTTCAAGGCTTCCTCTAGGCATTGATCCTTGTCAGAGAAATCCCAGAATACACCTAGGAAGTTCTAAGTGATGAGGGTGGGAACCAATTCAACTTTTACATTCCCTACGCACATTTTCAACAACTTATCTTGAGTTAGCGACATGTCGATTGAGTACGTGAGACCTTTCCATCTGACAATGAAGTCTGCCGCATGCTCATATGGTCATTACTTGCACTTGAAGAGACTATAAATGTTCTTCTTGTGGGATCATCCTCTGACTTCTGTGTGACATTTGGTGGGTCCAATGGATTGAGTGATCCCTTACCCTTATCAAGATTCCATCCAATGAGAAATGATGCAGAGGGTTATTCTAAGTCAACAGTTTGAATCTGATGGTGATTGATAATACCATTTGGGTCCATGATATGTTGTGCTACCCTAGTATGTTGATCATTATCACCATCCTTCACACCGATCTCCCCATCCTTAAGCAGCGTGACCTCATTCATATTCACCATGAAAACACCTGAAATGTCATTGATTTAACTATGTAAATCTGGATTATGCTTGATGGGACTAAAGTTGAGATTGGCATACTACCCCAAACATAGACCTACATGTGTGGGGAAACTTCTTTAATGATTTTTATTGATCACTGTGAATCTTTGGATGCATCGACATTGAAGGATCCGGTGGTAACCGGGTGAAACAGGATGTTGCACCACCAGAAGTGTTGCTAACTCTACCATGAAACATTTCTAGCTGATGTTGTAAAAGTGTTCTTGACTTTTTGGGTAGACCAACCGACAATTGAAGAGGTGGAAATGCATCACCCAGATGGTCCGGTGAAATCACAAGACCTCTTCCACAGTCAGGGACTCTATAATGTTGAAGTTAGGAACGGAATTCGGTCAAAACATTTTTGACAGATGGTTGGTGACAAGAGTGTCCCACAAGATTCCCTACTCAGAAGTGGGACCCAACTCTTGGTCACCCTAGTATGTGATTGGTGCTGGTTGAGAAGCTGAAAATGACACAGATGTAGGTCACTCTGGCGGTGAACTATCTAGTGGAGAGATTGTTGCATGAGCTAAATGATCACTACATGTTGGATCATCCCTCAAAGGTGGTGATGAATACATCATCACATCCTTATAGGATGGATTACTGACCACTACTTCATGTTTTATGGAAGTGACAATCATCTAGGGGTCCACCATATACCAGCGGTCTATTATATCCCAAAAATACTATCCATGATCCCATATAAAGGTAGATAATGAAGCTGGTGATGATAGAGACATCTGTACCGCAAGACCTTGGAAGGTATCCAAATATTCCTCCACCTATATATATCTTTGAAGGGATTCATGGATTTGGTTGATCTCAAATTTTTGGATGATGAGCTCCACTCGTTGGGCTCCTACCCATTATTTTGATACAGAAGATTGCAAGGATGGATCCATCATTGGGTCCCATTAGTCTTTTGTATTAGATAAGTGAATGAGATTCAAATTAACTTGGAACTTCCTAGATTTATTACTTCAGTGGTGACGGTTCACCCTTATGAACTGGGATGATTTTTTAGGGCAGAGAACTTTTTCAGCATGAGGAGGACCTTCATGATGCTGGTTGATTGTGCGGGGAGGACCTCTGCTTTGGTGAGCTAAGGTGTGAGGGGAACCCGGGCATATGTCAAATTGGATATGGGGAGGGCCTCCATACTGATTTCCACTAGAGTAGGTAGCACCTCTGATTTTATTTTTCGGTACATGGGGAGGACCTCCGTATTGGTTTTCATTAGAGTGGGGAGGACCTCCTCTTTGACTGTGGGTGGAACAAGGAGGACTTTCGTGTAGATGGATATTTACATAGCAAGGAGGACCTATTCTAAAGCCATCGAGGACATGGGGAGGACCTCCATATCGATTGTTAGTGGAGCAGGGAGGAACTCTGCTTTGATGGGTCGAGGTGCATTGAGGACCTTTGCACTAACTGAGTTGAACGCGTGGAGCACCTATGTGTTGACTAGTGATATCACATGGAGGACCTTCTAACCGATCATGGATGAAGTGGGTAGGACCTCCGCTTTTGTTGTTGCTGGAGTGGGGAGGACTTCCACTAGAGATGGAGACGATATGATCAGGAACTTCACATCACTGGTCAAAGACCTCAGGAGGACCCCCGTATCTGGGTCCATAAGAATATGGAGGGCCATCGTACTAAACATCGATGAGGCAGGGAGGACCTCTTCCTTGGTTGATGTTGGGAACATGGGTAGGACCTCCATGTTGGGTGAGAGAGTGGATATGACCTTTATTCTGGCTACCGACTGCACAGTGAGGGTGTAACACCCCGACCCCTCTAGACCGGAGCCGCTGCATTACTTGTGATATTGGAATGGTTAGAAGGAATAAAAATACCTAAGGAACGAAAATTTTAGTAGTCTTGAAGAAACTAGATACATAGATGTAACACAAATTACATTGAAAAAGGTAACAAGATACAATACATAACAAAACTAAAAACTGCAACCACATGAACTCAATAAATGACCTTCTCTTAATCTCCTATTAAAGGTAAACAATGAAAGGGGTGAGCTAAAATTCTCACTAAGGGTTACAAATAGTGGAATCATGAGTACAATAATAAGTGAATCACAATCAATTTGACATAATCAATATGGCATAGTGAATAAATGAATAACTAATGCCATTAATAAACTGAGAATGAAACTGCATCCATAGATTTTTTCATAGTGAAAACCTCATGGATAATAATAATAACTGATAATGAATAAAGATAATTCTTATTAATTGGAAATCATGTATCTGTCACATGAAAACATAATACCATAAAAACGTTTTAGTTCTATGGGTAGAAACCCGTATGATTTTTTTGGAAACAAACTCGAAGGGTTTGTCGCCAAATGATTTGTCTCATGAGACCTACCGATGCATCGAGGGGATATAGCGGGTCCCACCCACCACTTCATGTCCAAATAATTCTTTATACATTCATTCAATACAAGAGCAATATGCCTTTTCAATATCCATATAGAGTAGAGTATACGGATTCATCAATATTTCCTTAACTAAAATAACTTTCCAAATAAACATTGCATGTAAAATGGTATATGGTTTAGACAAAAAACATATCCATGATATGAGATTATGGATATTTAATATAAATATAATTTCAAATAAAAATTGATCTCAAATGGGCAGTAGGTATACCACATAAGGATTATTAGGTGCACCATACAATGTTATTCACAACCAAATAGAAGTTTAGACAAAGTCTCTTACCACAATGTAATCAATCGAATCATATGACCAGAACATAATGAACATCAAATGAATCATTGAATAACATGAATATAAATATAATCATGTTATTTTATATCAAATGTAAGTACACTTATACCACATATATGAAATAAGTGGCAAACAATGAAAATCTCACAGAAATGAAAGTGAGATGATAAACCCCTTACCTTATGCTCGAGTGTGTTCTTTGTTTGTTTTAATGACCTGAATAATAAAATTTAGATTAAATAATTAATAATTACAGAACATAATATATATTTAATTGATTTATTATAACCTTATTAGGTTCATTCATGGCCCTTTTAATGGGTTTAAGAGGTTTAATTTTATTGTTTTGGAAACATTTTCTTCCTTGGTTTTCATGATTCGTTTACTTGCTCTCATGAATGGAGGTTCATTTGAAATGTTGATAAATATCCAGTGTTGTAAAGATATATTATTAGTTAAATTAAATAGATATAAATGATATTATAATGATTATAGGTTATATACTTTAGGATGAATCATTAGTTAAAAGTTTTTGATAAACACTTGGATTTAGCTTGGCAGTTTTGTATACAATGAACTCGTTTTGTATTATTATTCCATATTATGAGTGTGTAAATATTACAGAACATTAATGAGATGAAATACATATATTATGATTTGTTTCAACCATTAAAATGGTTTCATGACTAGTAATGAAGGAGAAAATGAATAACAAAACTCTGTCATCCACAAAGGTTATAAATTGGAACCTCATGGACGTTGATTTCACTTATAAAAATAAAAAGGGGGAGTAAGAATATTGATGATGGTTATTCCATTAACATGATATAATTACATTATATAGATTATACTAGAGTTTATCATGGTCATTTGTACAGATGAGGTGAGAAGAGAAAAAGAAAAGAGATGATCTTGAAAAGAAAAGAAAAGTTGAGAGATCCCTTATGAAAATTCGGCAGCCTAACGACGTCGCTTACAATTTCATAAAATGAAACGATGAGAACAAAAGGGTATCTCATCATATTGAAATAAAAATTACAGTAAGAAGAATAAATAAAATCAAACCCCAACATATGATAAAAAAAATTCAAATAGCTAACATAAAAGAAGTGTCGACTTAAAGAAGAGAATGAAGGATTCCCTTACCTTGTAGAGTAACTCCTAGATCTTGAAGGATGGGACATTAGGGGATTAAGGACACCTTGGGAGGGCTCCTAGAGAAGTAAAACCACCATATATTCAAAGATTAGTGGTTTTTAATGAAATAAAACGAATGGATGAGTGGGTATTTATAAAAAAATAGAGGTAATTTTTTAATAATTTCAAAGGGACACCTCATTAGTGGTTTTTGCCAAACCATGGGCTTGACCATGGTATTTGCCCATGGTTTTAGCCACTTGGGACACCTCATGTCATAAGTTACTTTACAAAAGTAGACCATACTTTTATATTTAATTATTACATCATTATGATGTCATTAAACTACTGAAAACTCAAAACTGTATTTTTACTATTCATGAAAATTCATGTATTTTAGAAAAATCCCAAAAAATTACCCTAACCATTTTTCGACATGTAGAATTCAAAAATAAACTCCATTTTTTGAAAATAATTTTCTAAGTTTTTTTAATTTAATTTTTAAATAAAATCATAGTTAATTCGAAAAATAAAAATTTTGAAGGTATAATTAGTTCTATATCACATTAAAAAATTAATTAAGATCTCATTATCTTATTATCTTAAGAAAATAAAATATTATCATTAGTTACTATTTAAAAGGGTCATATTACTATTCATTTTACTATTCATAAGGGTATGTTACTATTTATCAAAAAATCGATTTGGTTCTATCAGACTTCAAATGACTTACTGGTCACAACTCTAGATGAGCGTTTTTCGAAATTCAAAAACATAGAAGTGGAAAATTTATGTTTAATGGATAGATTATAAGTTTCTCCTATAATGTTTTTATTCAAAAAAGACATAGTGCTTCATGCAATATATGCTATGAATAGAATGTATTTAATAGAAGCATACCATAAAATGTTTGGGGTGTTATATTATTCCCTCCTTTGGAAATTTTGCCCTTGAAATTTTATGTATAAAGTCCACCAAAAATATGTGGGTGGTTATTCTTCATGAAATCCTCTAGTTCCCACGTTGCTTCCTCCATATTCTGGTTTCTGCAAAGAACCTTTACTAGACTAGTTGTTCCATTTCTCAATACCTTCTCTCTTGTGTCAAGAATCCTGATAGGATTTTCACAGTATGAAAAATTAGGTTCCAGTTATATTTCTTCATATGTGAGTACATGCATTGATTCTGGCATGTACTTCTTTAACAATGATACATGGAACACATCATGAACTCTGGAGAGATTTAGAGTCATCACTAAACAGTAATCTACAGCTCTGATTCTTCCCAAAATTTCAAATGGTCCGATGTACCTGGGGCATATTCTCCCTTTCTTACCAAACCTTAAGACACCCTTCCATGGATATACTTTTATAAATACATGATCACCCACTTGGAATTCCAAGTCCTTTATTCAGTTGTTAGCATAACTCTTCTGCCTACTTTGGGATGCTTTAATATGGGCTTGTATTTTCTTCACCTTTGTCGTGGTCTCTTCAATAAGTTCTGGGCCTATAAGTTTCCTCTCACAAACTTCATCCCAACAAGTTGGAGTTCAACATCTCATTCCATACAATGCTTTATATGGAGCCATTTTAATACTATAATGGAAACTATTATTGTAGGCAAGTTCCACCAAAGGAAAGTATTGATCCCACATACCTTGGAAGTCAAGAGAGCATGATATCAGCATGTCTTCCAGAGTTTGAATAGTTCTTTCAGACTGTTCGTCAGTTTGAGGGTGATATGCAGTACTCATATGAAGCTCAGTATTCAAATCCTTCTGGAGACTTTTCCAGAATTTTGATGTAAACCGGAGATCTTGATCATAGAAAATCTATAGAGGTGCACCATGATGTCTCAAAACTTCATTAATATAAAGTCTTTACAGACGCTCCAGTGGAAAATCCTCTCTTATTGGAAGGAAATGTGATGATTTTGTGAGATGATCAACAATTACCCATATTGCATCATTACTTCTAGGTGTCCTCGGTAGTCCAGTGATAAAATATATTGTAATGTTATCCCACTTTCACATAGGAATAGGTAGAGGTTGCATCACTCATTTGGGACGTTGTCTCTCTGCCTTCACTTGTTGAAAAACTAGATATCTTGACACATAGTCATCAATTTCCCACTTCATATTATCCAACCATAAATATTCTTTTAGATCTCTATACATCTTGGTGTTACCTGGGTGTATAGAGAAATTTGTGCTATGAGCATCATATAATAGTTCCTTTTTTAGCTCAGGTACTGATGGAACGCATAACCTCTTCCCAAATTTCAAAACTCCTTCTTCATACATGAAGTCAGCTAGTCTCCCATCCTTGAAAGCACTAATTTTCTTGTGCATATTCCCATCATTAGATTGAGAACTTTTTATCTACTCTAGTAAAGATGGTTTAGCAATCATTTGAAAGAGGAGTGATGTTTCCCTTTCTTTAACAATTCACATATCCATATTCAGTAGATCCATGAACATAGGATCTATTTCAATCCTCATTTGAGTTAGAAAGCCATGATCTTTCCTGCTTAATGCATCTACCACCTTATTCGCCTTTCCTGGGTGGTAGTGTATTAAACAATCATAATTTTTGAGTAACTCGAGCCATCTTCTTTGCCTCATGTTGAGTTCTTTTTGTGTGAAAATATATTTCAAACTCTTGTGGTCCGTATAAATTCCACATCTCTCTCCGTAGAGATAATGCCTCCATATTTTTAGATCAAAGATTACAGCTTCTAACTCAAGATCATCAGTTGGATAATTTTTCTCATGAGTCTTCAATTGTCTTGATATATAAGCAATAACTTTATCATTTTTCATAAGGATTCAACCCAGTCCATTCTTTGATGCATCGTTGTATATTACAAATCCATCACTTTCAGATGGAACAGTCAAAATTGGAACATTGACCAATCTTCTTTTCAATTCATCAAATCATTATGTACATTCTTTTGTCCACACAAACTTAACTCCTTTACGTGTAATCTTGGTTAGCAGGTTAGCCAGTCGGGCAAAATTCTGAACAAAATGCTGATAATAACATGCTAAGCCAATAAAATTGCGTACCTCAGTTATGTTTGTTGGCGTGGGACAATTTTGGATTGCCTTTGTCTTCGTAGGTTCAACTAGGATTCTATCCTTAGAGACAATATGGCCCAGAAAAGAAACTTATTGAATCCAGAATTCTCACATGCGAAACTTCCCATATAATTTATTTCTTCTAAGAGTTCTCAGAATAACCCATAAGTGATTCTCATGGTCTTCATAGAATTTTGAGTATATGAGGATATCATTGATGAATTCCACAACAAAGTTATCAAGATATTCCTTGAAAACTCTATTCATTAAATCCATGAAAACAGAGGGTGCATTTGTCAGTCCAAAAGGCATCATTGTAAACTCATAATGCCCATACCTGGTCTGAAATGTTGTCTTGGGAATATCTTCCATCCTCACATGTAACTGATGATATCTGAATCGAAGGTAAATCTTTGAAAAGTATTGATATCCATGAATTTGGTCAAATAAATCATCAATTTGGGGTAGAGGATACTTATTCTTTATTGTAATAGTATTAATTTCCCTGTAATAAATGCAAAGCCTCATGGATCCATCTTTCTTCTTGACAAAGAGGACAGGGGCTCCCCATGGAGAAAAACTAGGTCGAATAAATCCTTTTTCATTCAAATCCTCTAGTTGTTTCTTTAACTCTACTAATTCCATAGTGGCCATTCTATAAGGAGTCTTTGATATAGGTCTTGAATCGGGAATTAAATCAATAGAGAACTCAACTTCCCGCTCTGGAGGATGTCCAGGTAAATCCTCTGAAAATACATCAATGTACTCTTTCACTATGTGCACATCTTCAATTTGAATATTTCTTTCCTTGCCCATAGATATTGGTTTATCTTCCTCTCCAAGTATTGCATTAAGTAGAGCTACTGGGGGTGGTTCTAGATAAGAATCAGGTGGCGAAGTTTCTTCCCTAAAGACAAGGGATTCTACACCATTTTCAAAAATTATAACTTCCTTCTTCTTACAATAAATCTTCACATCATAATTTGAAATCCAATCCATACCAAGAATTATATCAAATTCATTCATTGGTATGATGATAAGTTTAGCAACTAGAGCACGTTTTGGTGTCTGGAGGGGGACTATTCGACATGCCTTGGTTGCAATGATGCATCCCCTAGGAGTTTTGACTGACAAATCCTTTATTAAATCAAATTGAACACATCTAATTTTCTTGGAAAACTGGGAAGATATAAATGAATGCAATGGTATAGAATCAAATAAAGTGTTGGCTAAGTTTGAGGAAACAATTAAAGTACCTGCCACCACATCATTAGGAACTTCAACTTTCGTGGTTGTAATCGCAAAGGCTCTCCCTTTCTCTCTTGGCCTTTTCTGAGTCAAGTTTCCTTGACGCTTAGGACACTCATTTTCATACTGTCCCATCTCTCTGCAATTGTAGCATTTAATATCATTGAATTGTTTCTTCCCCTTGCATTCATCAAACCGATGACCCTTTTCTCCACAGTTATAGCATACTCCCATGCCTTTCAAGCATTTACCGATATGATTCTTTCCATAGTTCTCACATAATGGGAATAGCTTTGTTCCCTTGATCTTCTTTGGTGCTTCTCTTTTTCCTTTGTTATCAGAGTACCGCTTCTTATCTTGGTTTCCTTTGAAAAGATTTGATCTAGAAAATTCCCTCTCTGTTTTGATGGCACTTGATACAATTTCATCATATGATGAAAATGATTGAGAATCCAGTGCCCTTATAATACTTGGCTTAAGTACCTCAAAGAAATGATCAATCTTGTCTACCGAGTCATGTACGTAATCCACAACATACCTGGCCAACCTTGTGAAAGTAGCCTCATACTCTGCAACACTATATTCTTCCTTTTGTTTTAAGCTAAGGAATTTCCTCTTCATTTCAGTTCATTGCTCACGAGGGAAATATTTTTCAAAGAATATTTCCTTAAAATTTCTCCATTCTATATCTTTTATTTATTTTTCCTCTGTGGTATTCTGAATCCAGGACCACCATTGATCAGCATCACCCTTGATACAATATACTTCCAATACTACCTTTTCATTTTCATTTCATCTTAATGCCATGAATATCTTTTCAAGGGACTTGATCCATTGCTCAGCAACCACTGGGTTAGTAATCCCACTAAAATATGGGGGCTTCTGCCACATAAAATGATCCAACATAGGTGTGGAATAGTTATTCGTTACAACCTAAGTAAGTTGTCCCAATATGGTCATGATCTGATCTGCTCCAACATTGACTGTGTTGAATTGATCAGTAGGGAGATCCCTACCTTTCCCATGATTATTGATTCCCCTTATTCCATTAGACACCATTTCTAAATAATGGGATACACTATATTAGTTTATGAATCTCAAATATAAAATCACTCAACATAGATTGAAATTCTATACATAGCTAATCTTATAAACATGGTTTCTATGAGGAAAAATTTACATTAAACTCATTCATAATGGCTTGAAAAGAAAATGTGAATTATCCTAAGAATATCCCCCAGGAGTTTCGTAACCAAGAGTGCAACAAGGCCCATTGTCGTGCACCAGTTCCCGTTCGATTCTAGCTCAAAGTGGTGTTTTCAGGTTTTACCACTAGATACATCTATGCTAGAGTCGCCTCTACCTGCTCGTATCTAGACAGGGATGTATTTGCTAGAAAGATTCACATAATCTATTCCTTACCAAAATACCAAGACATTCTTGTACATTTATTCTCAAATACTACATTAGGGATTTGTTCCTTACTATATATTTCCTACTCTAGTTTCCAAGTTTCCTACTAAACTTCCTCTGATACCAACTGTAACACCCCAACCCCTCTAGACCGAAGTCGGTACATTACTTGGGATAATTGAATGGTTAGAAGGAATGAAAATCCTAAAGGAATGAATAGTTTAGTAGTCTTGAAGAAACTAGATACATAGATGTAACACAAATTACATTGAAAAATGTAACAAGATACAATACATAACAAAACTAAAAACTGCAACCACATGAACTCAATAAATGACCTTCTCTTCATCTCCTGTTGAAGGTAAAAAATGAAAGGGTTGATCTCAAATGCTCAGTAAGGGTTAAAAATAGTGGAAGCATGAGTACAATAATAAGTTAATCATAATCAATCTAACATAATTAATATGGCATAGTGAATAAATGAATAACTAATGCCATTAATAAAATGAGAATGAAACTGCATCCATAGATTTTGTCATAGTGAAAACCTCTTGAATAATAATAATAACTGATAATGAATAAAGAATATTCTTATTAATTGGACATCATGTATCTAGAACATGAAACCATAATACCATAAAAACAGTTTAGTTCTATGGGTAGAAACCCGTCTGATTTTTTTGGAAACAAACTCAAAGGGTTTGTCGCCAACTGATTTATCTCATGAGACCTATCGATGCATCGAGGGGATATAGTAGGACCCACCCACCACTGCATGTCCAAATAATTCTTTATAAATTTATTCAATACAAGAGCAATATGCCTTTTTAATATCCATATAGAGTAGAGTATACGGATTCATCAATATTTCTTTAACTAAAATAACTTTCCAAATAAACACCGTATGTAAAATGATATATGATTCAGAAAACAAATATATCCATGATATGAGATTATGGATATTTAATATGAATATAATTTCAAATTAAAATTGATCTCAAATGGGAAGTAGGTACACCACATAAGGATTATTAGGCGCACCATACAAAGTTAGTCACAACCAAATAGAAGTTCAGACAAAGTCTCTTACCATAATGTAATCGGTCGAATCATATGACCAGAATGTAATGAACATCAAATGAATCATTGAATAACATGAATATAAATAGAATCATGTTATTTTATATCAAATGGAATTACACTTATACCACATATATGAAATAAGTGGTGAACAATGAAAATCTCACAGAAATGAAAGTGAGATGAGAAACCCCTTACCTTTTGCTCGAGTGTGTTCTTTGTTTGTTTTAATGACCTTAATAATAAAATTTAGATTCATTAATTAATAATTCCATAACCTCCTATAAATTTAATTGATTTATTATAACCTTATTAGGTTCATTCATGGCCCTTTTAATGGGTTTAAGAGGTTTAATTTTATTGTTTTGGAAACATTTTCTTCTTTGGTTTTCATGATTCGTTTACTTGCCCTCATGAATGGAGGTTCATTTGAAATGTGGATAAATATACAGAGTTGTTAATATATATTATTAGTGACATTAAATATATATAAATGATATTATAATAATTATAGGTTATATACTTGAGGATGAATCATTAGTTAAAAGTTTTTGTTAAACGCTTGGATTTAGATTGGCAGTTTTGTATACAATGAACTCGTTTTGTATTATTATTACATATTATGAGTGTGTAAATATTAAATAACATTAATGAGATGAAATACATATATTATGATTTGGTTCAACCATTAAAATGGTTTCATGACATATAATGAAGGAGAAAATGAAGAACAAAACTCCATCGTCCACAAAGGTTATAAATTGGAACCTCATGGACGTTGATTTCCCTTATAAAAATAAAAAGGGGGTAGTAACAATATTGATGATGGTTATTCTATTAACATGATATAATTATAGTATATAGATGATAATGGAGTTTATCATGGTCATTTGGACAGATTAGGTGAGAAGATAAAAATAAAAGAGATGATCTTGAAAATAAAAGAAAAGTTGAGAGATCCCTTATGAAAATTCGGCAGCCTAACGACATCGCTAAAAATTTCATAAAATGAAATGATGAAAACAAAAGGGTATCTAATAATATTTAAATCAATAGTAAATTAAGAATAATAAATAAAATCAAACCCCAACATATGAGAAAGGAATTTCAAATAGCTAACATAAAAGATGTGTCGACGTAAAGAAGAGAATGAAGGATTACCTTACCTCATAGAGTAACTCCTAGATCTTGAAGGATGGGACCTTGGGGGATTAAGGACACCTTGGTAGGACTCATAGAGAGGTAAAACAACCAGATATTCTAGGATGAGGGGTTTGGAATGAAAAAAAACGAATGGATGAGTGGGTATTTATAGAAAAAGAGAGGTAATTTTTTAATAATTTCAAAGGGACACCTCATTAGTGGTTTTTGCCAAACCATGGGCTTGAACATGGTATTTTCCCATGGTTTTAGCCACTTGGGACAACTCATGTCATAGGTTACTGTACAAAAGTAGACCATACTTTTATATTTAATTATTACATCATTATGATGTCATTAAACTACTGAAAACTCAAAATTGTATTTGTACTATTCATGAAAAATTCATGTATTTTAGAAAAATCCCTGAAATTTACCCTAACCATTTTTCAATGTGTAAAATTCAAAAATGAACTTCATTTTTTGAAAATAATTTTATAATTATTTTTAATTTATTTTTTAAATAAAATCATAGTTAATTCAAAAAATAACAATTTTAAAGGTATAATTAGTTCTATATCACATTGAAAAATTAATTAAGATCTCGTTATCTTATTACCTTAAGAAAATAAAATATTATCATTATTTGCTATTTATAAGAGACATATTACTATTCATTTTACTATTCATAAGGGTATGTTAATATTCATCAAAAAATCAAGTTGGTTCTATCAGACTTCAAATGACTTACTGGTCACAACTCTAGATGAGCGTTTTTCTCAATTTAAAACATAGAAGTGGAAAATTTATGTTTAATGGATAGCTTGTAAGTTTCACCTATAATGTTTTGATTCAAAAAAGACATAGTGATTCATGAAATATAGGATATGAATAGAATGTGTTTAATATAAGCATACCATAAAATGTTTGGGGTGTTTTAGAGGGCCTTCGTGTTGAGTATCATCATCATGGACTGGCCTGTAATGGCTTTCGGGGATATCGAGCCAACCCAACTCACCTTTGTTGGGGCCTAACGTTGGTGTATGGTGAGTTAGACTAGGACCGGAAGAGTAGGGGAATGGTCCACCTGTTCCTTGGCCTGAAGAACTGGTTGCTGGCGATGTTGACACATTCTGGTGGGATCCCTCATTGGCGGGTCCTAGGTGGTGGTGGTTTCGAGGATGAATCGAGCATCCCCTACCAACTGGGAATAAGGAAGAGAGATGAAGGAGTTCTAATTGGATAGACTCCCAAAGAAGTTCATTATAGGAGTGGGAAGAAATGACTCCCTAATCCGCCCTTGGGGGTGGCAGTGATAGAGAGTCATAGAAGCCTCCAGGTCCTGGAGAGCCATGTCCCTTATGGGAATGACTCCCTCCTTCTCATACCATCATATGAGGATGTCAATAACCCTCCTATAGATGATCTCATTGGGTGAGATGGGGCGTGGGTGCCTGACATCTGATGAAGTCATGGACATCATGGAAGAGGTGGGGTCACACGAGATCACCACATAGATATCTATCTTGTCCCTATGTCGGAGGGCACCGTGTGAGTGGTATCCTACAACTTGGGTCCTACAAAGCTAGAAGATTCATCTTTTTAGTATGAATACATGTAAAGAAATTCCAAATAACCTAGCGTCATCTAATCTTCCATGGCTGGAGAGAAATATACACACTAAAAATATCATAGATGGGGATTCCCAATGTTCAACTGCCCTAACTACTGGCGAGTTACACGTCGGGCCCACTATTTTCTTAGCTGGCCCTGGTGATGGATATCTAGATACGATAACATTACAATCTATTGAACTGATGACTCAAACACTACTAGTCCCCACATTGAGGAGAGGAGTTTCACATTAGGTTTACCATTTCTGTTTCCGACACTTTCTGTCAGGGCGTGTCCACCACTTGCGCCTCCGCTTTCATGCTGGAAAGATAGACTGTATTGTTTCCCCACATTCCTACTTTATAAAGGTGGGAAATATTCACCACTTTCTCAGATATTTCTAATCCTTGATCAAAACTAGATGATGGGATTTTGGTTCCTCCTTCCATGGATTTTTTTCTTAAAATTTGTCGCATAGTTTGAGTCTCCCTCATAGATTTGAGTCGTAGTTCATGAAATTCATTCCCAATGCCATATCTTTTTGGTCACCGTTTAATCATACTGCTTCTATCTAGAAATTCCAATGGGTCCTGGAAGGGAAGAAACATTCGGTTAGTAGAGTAGTCATGTTGAGCATTATTGGCACGTATGGACACTATAACACTGGAACACTTGTATTATTCCCCATAATAGGGCTTCTCAAGGGCACGAAACTTGAGGAATACCATGGAAATAATGGGTTATCTTATGCCAGAGGCATGTATTCTAAGGTCTTCCTTAGGTATCCCATGTTTAACATGGGGTAGGCTACAAGTTTAACATCTTGCGGAGATCTAGTGTAGGCTGATTAGAACACTTCATGGAAGTAGATCAGAGAGGTATATCTCTAGAAAGGAGCACCTGGAAGGTTTACTAGATGGATGGATCAACTCCCAATGAGAGAGGACCTAGGATGGTGCATCTCATAAAGAGTAGGTTTCACACCATGAAGACTGATCTATACACCACTGAGGGTGGATCAAAGAGGTGCACCCCAATGAGGGGGACACCAAGGTTTACCATTAGTTAAGATTGAACCTCATGGAGGCTTCCTATGTACCCTGAGGTAGGGATCAAAATCTACTTAGTTTGAAGGGCTGATGGTGTGGGGATTACACATGGTTAGCTACCCTTCACAAGAGGATCATTCTTGGTTGGATGTATATATGATGTATGAGGATATGCATGGTTATCTTCTCGAGTAACACTAAGAGAATCAATGGGGTGAATGAGGCTTACGCACTCAGACGACCTAGATGGATGACACGATCTCATTAGGATGTGCGTGGGGTGATGGATGAATTGTTGGAGTGGAATCGAAGGAATGGATGGAGTGTGAGAGATATTGGGCTTGAACCTCATGGAGGCTTCCTACGTACCTTGTTTAGAAGATAGGGATCAAAGTCCAGGTAGTTTGGGATGGGGTGATGATACACCTAAGAAGGAAACCCATGAGAATGGAGCATGTGGATGGGGAACCGAAGGAAGTTTAACTTCTGGGATGGGGAATGATCCTCCTGAGACATGGATACTTGATGAAAAGACTATAATGGGAATGGATTGTGGGATTGAACCTCAGGGAGGCTACTTACGTACCTTGTTTAGAAGACAAGGATCAAAGTATATGTAGTTAAAAGGAAACATCAAGGATTAAACACTAAGAATTCCCATTAGACATTCTAGGGATTACATATGGTTAATGTCCCAAATGGATTGATATCGGATAATGTGGTCAAACATCAAGATCTTACTGGGACGTGGCAACTTGGGGTAAAATCAGAATGGATGATGGATGAAGTGGGTGATGGAGGATGGATCAGAACATCCCATTGGGGTGTATCCATGGGTATGTTTTCCATAAATGGAATATGTCACATCATGAGGGTATATCCCTAGGAGGGAGAACCTAGGTTAAACATTGGTTGAGATTGAACCTCATGGAGGCTTCCTACATACCCTATTTAGAAGATAGGGATCAAAACCCATGTAGTTCAGAATGGGGGGAATGAGGCTTACTATAGGAGGTATGCTCGTGAGGAGAAGGGTGTAACAATAACTAATAACATCAAAGCCCATGTGAGTCATGATCAGTGTGAGAAACAATAGAAAACATCATACTAGATGATCGCGTCGTGAAAGATGCGTCAACAAGAGATGGTGTGGGGATTATGAGTAGTAGCTATCCCAAGAGGATATCATTCCATGTGAGGAATATCTCACTCCCATGGAGATGAGTGGATGTTGAAAATTCCATAGACGTGAAACCCCATGTGCATTACACGGGGTGAGACTACAGTTTAACATCATGTGTTGAGGACGATAGTGTTGGGAAATTTTATGTTTTGTAGCTCAGATGATGAGGACTCACTTTTCACCCCTTGGACTTACATAACTATCACTCACCAACCCTTGGGGGTGGGATGAAACCAACAATGTTTTAAAGTGTGATTGTGGAGGATTGGTCACTCACTAGGTCCATGTTAGCATCCCCATTCCAAAAAGAAAGGGGGATTAATGTAACTATGGAAAAAAGAAAGAGGTAAGGCCATGAAATAGAATAAAACTTGCAAGGAACTAAGAAATAACTATGTAAAAGACTGGAGGGCCACAATAAAGAGGGTATCATGAAGCATGGAGCCTCGCTGAGATAGGATTTTCAAATATATGAAGCTCTGTGGAGAACCAGAGCTTCTTGAAGTAATGGGCTTCATGAAAAATGGGGACCCTGCCTTAGTATGGAATCTTGGATTAGTGGAAGAGTTCTTCGTGAAGGATTAATGCTCCACAAATCCTCGAGTAACCCAAAGGGTCTTTTTCCCATTCGAAAGGCATAGACCTTCACAAAAGGCATCCCTACCATAGGTGGGGTTAAGTAGGAATAAGGGAAAGGGTGGATCACGATTCTCAAGTACCTTGGGTGATCCATTTTACTACTAGTTTGTGGTGCTCAGGGGCTTAGAAAAATGGAAGCTTAGAAATCGAAAGTTTGGGGTAACTTTACCTTTGAGGTGGGGTGAGCTAGATATTTATAGGCAATAGGGTCTCACGATGCTCAGAGGCATGCCACGAAGGAAAATAGGGATTCAAAAATGGCAGTGGCTCTGTCGGACTCACGGACCCATCCGTAAACTACCTTAGCGTGGTTATAGAGGGTGTTAGACTCACAGGAGCTCCATCAGTTCTTCGTTCCTTCTCGGTGATGAGGGTATCCACATGGGAGCTTCACAAGGAAACCCTTTTTGATGATATTTGGGACTGTTGAGATCGAATTTCATCTCAAATGGTTGTGGATTTCCTCAATCTATCATGGGGCATTAATTTCAATGCCAAAAATATTTCATAAATCAATTATTCCTATTCACACCCACCAATTTAATATCTAAGATATAACAGTCACATAATAATATTTTTTTGTTCATTTAAGCTCGGTGTCACGTATCTTGTACTCTATAGAATTTATTTTTATAATATCAGGATATTACATTCTCCCCCACATTAATAAATTGTACCCTCACAATTTGAACTTGGTCTTGGTAACTAGGTTTTGTATTTTTAAAATACCTTTGTTGAAATCCCACGTCATAAAAAGGATTAATAAAACTTCCTCTTAAAAAGAGAGAAAGGATAGTATGAAGGTCACCTGAGATAACACATACTAGGTTTCTGAATAGGGGAAAATTAGGGGGAAGTGAAAACATGGATATGGAAGAAAAACCTAACTCTCAAGTATTGATGGAGAGTGATAGAAAACATGGTCATGATAAAGTTAACCATTACAAATATGTAAATCTTTGATGGGTTAAAAGTTCATTGATTTTTTGGTAAGAAAATTCAACAGATATTGTTTTTATTTCAAGATGATTTTCTTAGAGTTGAGTAATTACTTTAATCCCTAATTTAAGAATATAAGGATATATACTTACTTGAAAAGCATAGTTTCATACTTTAATCATTTTCTACCATAATATCATATTTTTTTCTCAAAATTATGTGTGTTTAAGATGATTTTTTTCATGCTTGAAGCACTAAAATTCATTTCTAATGGATCTCATAATCCATAAAAGAGTAAAAATATATTCCTCTTGTCTTTAGGCATTAGAAAAAAAATGTATAGCACATTATAAGATGATTCCCAAAACGAATAAACCATAATAGGTGGAAAACTACTTTAATATCCAAAATTTAATAGTAATACCCAAAGTTCAAATTAAATCATTCAATAAATGACTATCCTTAAAATTAATAAAAATATTCCAGACTAATATTGAAACCCAAAAATTTTTAAGGATTTGATCACATAGTCTTCCAAGATAAATTTAGTATTTATCACCCAAAATGTACATGCACTAAACATATAATCTCCAATATACGCTAACTATTTCCATAAATAACTTGAATCACTATACATCCAAAATAAAATTATATATGCATCCAAAATACAATTCAACCTTTATTTCCTAAAATAAAATTATATAATATTATGTTTACCTTAATTATATAGGGTTCCCAAAATAGTGAATGTCTTCCAAAATAACATTAATCACTTAACACAAAATCAATTTCCTACCCCATGTTTTTTAATACGATAAAACATATGTTCCCAAAATTAACTTCAATTTTATATATCTGATAGTCTAAAAAAATAAAAACAATGTCATACTAACCAGGACATCGTGTAGGCTAGTGGTAGTTGATGTACCCTTATCGCCCTTCGATTGTGGGTTCAAGCCTCACTGCCTTGTCGGATGCAACATGTTGTCAATCGACCTATAATTTGTATTTTTTATCTAAAAATATATTAATATAATCCTTATAACATTAACATAAATGTTATAAACATTCTAAAAAATAAACTTTATATATTAAACATTAAGGAAAATTTATAACCTCAAAAGTTATCTCATACCTTTCATTTTTTCACCCAAAAATGTAATATCCCATACATACTTAAAAATCAAAGATCATATAAACCCTAAAGTTTATAAATAACTTTAAAACTGATGTAAAAAAAATTAAACACATTCTCACTCAAATAATACTTCATGTTAAACCTAAGGCTTACATATACCTGTCCCAAAATATCATTAGCCTCCTCAAAATTCCCTCACGTAAAACCTCACAAGGGGTATCTAAGACTATGTACTTATAGACACTCTCAAATTTATATACCCATGATGGTATCTATATCTCTTAAGAAAAATTATCACGAAACATCCTAATCTCAAAATTTATCTAAACCCTGCTATGATACCAACTGTAATAGCCTGAAAACTTCACTTTCAGATCTGGTGATAAAAAAATAAACTTTAAATTTATGGCTTTGATACTCATAAATGTCACCCAATTTTTTCCATTAAAAACTTACAATGTCAAAGGGAAATATTAGATCACTTAAATACCCATGGACCTTTTCAGTTTATAGTTTTAGGGAATTAGGACAAACTCTTAATAACTTAGGTTTATAAACAACTTATTCATAAAGGTCAACATCATCTCCCACTAAAATCTCCACATATTGTAACCCTCTTAGGTATAACATACTTAAAATATTTCTTCACAACCTGGAGAAAATAAACATAAGAAAAGGGTGGGCTAAAATTCTTAGTAAGGGTAAATAAGGAATATATTTATGATCATATAAGAATAACATGAGAAAAAGGGTATGATAACATGAGCTTAAAATTTGGACACCTTACCCTATATATCATAGATCATAATTTTGAGCCATGAAATAAATATTGTCTGTTTATAAGACATGAATCATAAAGAAATTAAAGAACATGATCTATGAGAATAAAATTATCATAATACATGGAATTGTGACATACACATAAGTATAGAAAACCATTTCCTTAATAGTCAAGTCTCTTTTCCTAGACTATCATAGTGGAATGAGTTCGCTCCTCAAACTATCATAGTAGTCAAGGTTCAATCCTAAGACTATCATAGTAGAAAATATCCCTTCCTAAATAGGGTTTACTTCCCAATATAGTCCTATTTATATCCTAAGATATCAATATTTAACCAATGAATTTGAGGGAGATATAGTTCCCACCTTACACATAATTAAAACCATATATATGTGTGACATAGGATCATAAAACATTCATCATATCAAAACCCATGAAAAGAAATGAGTTTCATAGAAATTTCACCTTTTGATCATAAACACAAACCATTTAGAGAAATAAAAAGGATGATATGATTTAATCATATCCCCAATAAAGTATAATCAATATCAAAGGATTTCATCTTATATATAAAATGATTTTGAAAGATCACTTGGAATAATTTTTGAGGAAAATAACTTTTCTATTTTAAGATCACTTATCTTTTTAAAAAGTTGTGCACTTATAAATGAAAACATTTTATTTGAAAATAAAATTATAAACTTGTAAATTAAGCTTTAAATAATTTAAGTTTCATGAATATGGACAAATCCTCACATTTTTTATAATTTATAAAAACATTCCTTCTATATTTTTGTTGGAAGAATCACAAATTACCTTACTTGGAAAATGAAAAAAAATTCCTTTTAAACCATTTTGTAAAAATTAAAACATGGGTAAAAAATATTTTAATTTTTTTTAGGAGAATAATATAAACCTTTTTTATTTTTTTAATAAAACATGTACATGGAATAGAAATATTCCTCAGGGGATAATTAAACATAAAAAATCCTGAATAATGATGAGATTGTAAAATAAACCCTTACCACTTTGGTAACTTTTGAATCAGAAGCCCCATGAAAGGAATAAATTTATATGGATATTTATATCCCATAATTTTCATGTTAATAATCATAAAATACATTCATGTTTAGTATATACACCACACAAAATTAACAAGTAGTGTATAAGGCATGTGTCCCACCAAAATAAAAGTGAGATGAAAATACCTTACCTTGTTTCTGACTCATATCATAAGTTCTTTTTCTTCTTGAATAATAAACTTAGGTTAATTATTTACATTATTAAAAAAATTCAATATTATTATTCATTCTATCTCACTTATTACCATGTTATAATAATTACCTAATCATTTATGTTCACATTGGATGTTTTAGCGATATTTGGTTCATAAGTCCAAAAAGACTTTGATTGGTTAACTATGGTCAAAGTGATCATTATTAAATCATATAAGTAATAATAATAATGACATAATTATAATTTTTTAAATAAATTACAATTTTAAATCCAACTATTAAATATGATTATGAAAAATTAACTATGTTACAATCATGGAGACAAGTAGGTCATACATACGCATGAGTAACGTTTCCAATTTTCAATGATCATTATTGAAAGAAGGTAAGTATTATTTTATATTTATATAATGATAATAAAATAATATATTCCATATTAATTCTTTAAATATAATTATATATATATATATCATCCATGTTATTTGATTAAAAATGAATCACATCGCTTTGTGGAGGTGGTAGTCCACACGTACGCACGAACGAAGTTATCATTTTTCGGTGCATGAAATGGTAAGATGGTAAATGATATATTATATTTTTAGAATGATAAATATTTCATGAATATAATATATTAACATTAATTCAATCATTATAACTAGTCTTGATAGATGATGATGAAAAATGAATTATAATAATTCACGAGACGGTAGTCTGCCGTACACATGAATGATGAATTATTCTTCTATTTGATGGATGTTGAAGATAGATATAGGTCATTATTTTAATATAATAACATATTATTATATGGATTATACTAGTTTTATTATTTTATTGTTGTTGAATAATATTTTAATCAGGTGGAATAAGAAACAAAACTAAAACAAGTGAAAAAAAATTATACCTCTTCTTTGGAAAACATCCTTTGATTAACACCTTAATCCTTCAAAGATTAGTGTTATGCCTAAAATAATGTCTCTAAAATTAGAGAATATATTATAATAATGTATTTTGGTAGGTATTGGGTGAACCAAATTGGATTTTAATTGTAAAGGATTGATAAGAACAGGTGCCTTTTTATAAGGGAGGGAAGGGGCACTCTTGGAATTTCTCAAAATATTAAATTAATATAAATTAATTTTTAATTAAAATATGGATAAAAAGTGAATTATTTATAATATAATATAATAATGGGTCTAAATAATCTCATAAAATAAAAATTATACAAATTTTTACTATATTTATATCCTTATCGTTTGGTATAAACCCCTATTTAACCCCTTTAACTCTTATCGTGAGAATAAGGATTTTACTCTTTGAGGGTCAATATAGTTACTATAAATAGAAAAAAAATACTAGAAATGGACCATGTTTAATATTATAAACCATATCCAGATCACTTGGATGAATTTAATATTTTTAGTAATTTTATATCAATTAATAAAATATTATTTACTATAAAATACCCATAATTTCAATTTTTAGAATTATTCATTGCTTTGACTTTAATAATATCAAGAAAACATCTAAAATTAGTAAAAAATATTTTATTATATCTCTAACATGTCATGGTAATCTTTAAAAAAAATTTATAACATTATTAATCACAAATTATATTTATTTTGATATTTTTAATGTCATTTATTTTATTTTTTCATTAATTAAATAATTAATGCATCAGTGTTGTGCAAGAATTTAAGGTAATCATTTCCTCACTAAAAATATTTTATTTACCATGATGAATATAAATCTTTTATATTTCATAATTTCATTAATAGTTTAGAATATCCTCTATATATACCCATGTTAAAAATATTTTAGTTACTAAAAAAAAGGGTGACATGTTTGACTTTTCTTTAAATAAAATATTATAAAGTTCACAATCTCATCCAAGTTTCCCAAAAGGTCATAAATTATACCCTTGTATGATTATAGTTGATATATATTATTAATTAAATAATATTTATTCAATTTTTTGGATCATTTAATGGTTTTTTATCATTTTATTTGTAACTACACTACCCTATTTACTTTTTACTATGGTAATAAAAAATTATTAAGGTTACTATTCATATTATCCAAAATTAAAAGAGAAATAATTACTAAATTTGGACCTCCTTATTCCAAATATGGAATCCATTTTTCATATTCAAATCATATAATTGATATAATTTAATTTAAATTAAACCGAAAAAACGCAATGAAAAATATTTTTTTATAAAAATAGTATTTTTAAATATAAAATTTATTTATGATAAATTAAAGTATAAAATAAATTTTAAAACCATAATTTAAATAAAATTGAACTAATTAAAATTTTAAACTAATCCAAAAAATAAATTTACATTTAAAATATTTTAAAAAAATACAGTTTTCAATAAAAATAAATATTTTTTACTATTCATTGAAAAATCAATTTTTTAGAAAATTATAAAAAATTAATCCTAAGATAATTTTGATATAAAAATTTCAAAAAAAATAATTTTATCAAATAAATCTTCTAAAATTTACATAAATTAATTATATCATTTTCTCACAAAAATCAATAAAAATCATTTTTAAAGAAAATGCATTTTTGACTTTACTAAAAACCATGTGCTTATTTAAAAAGAATTAATTAATAAATTATCAAAGATTATGACCATTATATATTTCATAAATCAATTAGTCATATTCATTCCCACCAATTTAACAACTAAGATATAACGGTCACATAATAATATTTCACTGTTTGTTTAAGCCCAGTGTTGTGTATCTTGTACATTGTAGGCTTTCTTTTTAAAATATCATGATATTAAAATATATGGTGTTTACTTGGTTGTTTTCAACTTGTTTAAGTTTTTATAGGGTCATGGTAGAGTTCTTGACTCTAATTTTATAGGTTAATAGGTGGTCAGGGCTTTTAGATCGTGACCAGGTATGCTCCTATAGCAAGAAAACCTACAGGAGGCCCACTGGCTCACCGTTGAGGGCCATCAAACAACCGGTGGGGGGATGATAGTGTGGATTTCCTACAGTATTCCCATTTGCTAGTTGATGGGAAACCATAAAAAAGGATCTCCTATATGAACTCCACCAGCCATCTGGTGGGGTTCCTAAGCCGACTGATATTCTGTCATGCATCACTGACTAGCTAGTGGAGTCCACTGGCTAGACGATGATGCCAATGGGGTTGAGTTTTGGTAGGGAATTATAATAATTCCTCTATGTTTTATCTCTGATTTATTTCTAAAACATCTCCCTTAAATTTAATTTGACCCTAAAAACCTTATAGGCTCTCTAGAGATGAATATGGATCTCCCAACCATGATTCTTCATAGATAAAAGTGTCAGTTTATGTAAGGGTTGGTGTCCTCAGAACCAATTGTTTTGTACTTTGATTACATAAATGTTCACTTATTATATATTGTTCATTGTTCTGCATAACTATAATATAATAATGTCCTGAAATATTTGTTGCATTAATAAGGTCATAGCAGATCCCCGCTATGATGAGAACCTTGAAATGCTATAACAATATTCTTAAATAAAGTTCTGCGGTTGGATGACATACTATGATAGGACACATAGTATACAGACCGTCATGTGCGAGTACTCATAAGAAGACGAGACTCTCTCTCATGGAGTTCGCACTTGGTAATCTCCAAGATGGGAGATTATGAGAACAGACCCGCCAGTAGTAATTCTACATGTCTTGGTGTCATCGGATATTGCTATCTACGAGCGTGTGTAATGGTCCTCAGACTGGAAGATTATCATTAACTTATGTCATGACTCGCGCACTTAGATTTACTGACGAAAACCGTCACGCAGACAGTTGGCGGGAAGTAGGGTACGTTGGGTGCGTCACGAGTGACATGTTGTTAATGGATAAGTCGAGGAAGGATTTGTCCCTTCCATTTATGGAAGTTGATATCTCAGCCCTTTGATTGAAATAGAACTGTCGCATTAAATTCCATGGCCATGGTGTAAACGATGAGTTTATTTCAGGTAGTCAAAGAACGACATATCAAGCATATAGGTTTATGACACTGCCATGAAACCTGCTTGATGAGATATTGATAAAAAGGGATTAAATTACACAGTAAGCATTCGTATGAGGTGATACGTCAATACGGCGTCAACTTCTTTCTCTTGGGTGCCTTGACCCGTTGCTAGACAGTAATCTTGGACTTTAGGCAAGCCCGCCTAATGCCAATGAGAAAGAGGCCTAGAGGGTCACACACTAAGTGTATCCAAGTATCTCAAGTTGAATAAAGATTATTCTCGTACGTGGTTTAATAATTATTCAAGGAAGCCTAAGTTGTTTTAAATGATGGAGGAAAAAGAAAATAAAACAAGTACACGCCGTGTATTATTATTACATGCCGTGTAGTTTTATTTTGGAAAGGAAATGAATAAATGAAAACAAGATATACACGCCGTGTACATTTAATGTACATGCCATGTAGTTTTCAATGAAAAACAAGTACACGCCGTGTATTTATTAATACACGCCGTGTAGTTTTTTTCAGTTGGGATTTTGAGGATATAATATTATTTTAAATGATATTTATTATAATCAGCGTGGGCGCATGTCAAGGAATTATTTATTCGACATGGGGTTTTAAATAAAGGGTCAATGAAATAAATAAAACGCGTAATGCGTTTATTTATTGTCATAACTCTATAACCCCACACACCCGATTATAAATATCCTCACAACCCCAACTCTTTTCTGACACACAAGAGAATCGTTGTGCACAACATCTCTGGAGAATTCTTTCAAGGCCGAAAGAACCTCTTCCTCCAAGAACACTCTCAAGACCGAGAGAGATCCTCTTCCATCGGATCAAGATAATCTAAGGCGGACAACGCAAGCAAAGGCTTCTCCACGCTAGCACCCGGAGAATCCTTTGGCGACGTCCAGAGATACGAAGTACATGTGTGGATCACCGCTAGAGGGAGTCTACACTTGGCTTCTGCGACGCAACGATGGATCACATCGACAACGTGATTGAGAACATCAACGAAGAAAGAACACCCAAAAGGTATTTATTTATAATTAATTAAATTAATTATAATCAACCTGTAACGATCCTTGTTTGTGGTTCCGGGACAAACCATCTTCTTTGTCTTTTTCTGTGATTCGATCCGTGGAGACTGGCGTTTATCGTCGTATAGATCCCGAATTGATCATTGCTAATGACAAAAAGCCAAGTGGGCACATTCACCCACGCGCTTCCGCTGCGCCTGGAACCTTCAAATGGTATCAGAGGGAGGTTACAACGTTGATTATAGTTATTTAATTTTCGTTGATAATTTACGCATTCATATTTGATTCAATTCAAAATAAATCGTTCTATAAATCTGAATTAACGAGATCTATTCTTCCTCCTTCGTTTCTCGATTCATATCACAAAAATGACCTTTTAATTTTAATTTTGATTAAAATAAAAACGAGGAACTCATCCGGAGGAGCCGCTCTTTCTGTCTGTACAACACGGGATTACACGACGTGTAATTAAAACTACACACCGTGTACTTAGGTTCAACAAACCAGCACTGGTCCGCCAAACCACGCCGTGTGAATTGATTATGCCTAAGTTTTAATCACGCCGTGTTGACCAGAATAGAACGGCACGTGGAAACCGGAATACACGATGTGTATGTTGGAACAACACGCCGTGTAGTCCGTTCCGACCCAGGTGAAACCGTGTACAAAGATAAGTCGTGTACCGCGTATACGGGATCGCCAGGCCAGTTACCGCGTAACGAGGAAGTACACGCCGTGTATGATTCATCTACACGCCATGTACTCTAAAATTTCCAAAGTACAGAAAACACGCCAAAGCCCCGGCGTGTACTTTGGACAAAGGGTGAAAAGAAAAATACACGCCGTGTAATTATAAACTACACGCCGTGTACTTTCCAGAAATGGAATTTCACCAGGTTTCCTCCAATGTACAAAGACTCGTACAAGGAATATGTATGAGAAGAATCTCAAGGAAATTCAGAAAGGAATTTAAGATAAAGAATTGATTAATTATAAGATCATAATTAATTGAATTCGAGCGCGTCTTATCTTAAATAAAAGAACGATTAAAAGAATTTGAATTCTAAATATGCGTAAATGTCGTTTCATACTATGGATGATCATGATCTAGACCAAAGACCCTTTGTATGTGTATGGTTTCATTTAAATTTATTTAATTTAAATTTGTTGGCCTGCGAGCCTTCTTCCAATAAAATGTAGGGCCTGCGTGCCCATGGTTTCTTTAATGTAAACCCATGTAATGGAGGATCTCCCAATCCGGAGGAGACGGTTCAAATCCCGAAGCCAAGGCGAAACCGACACAATAAGATACAAAGGTGGACAGGTGGGAGCTGCAAAACACGAACCATCAGGTTCAAGGTGTTTTCCCTAGGTCAGGGTTAGCTTATCAAAACCGCTTGATAAGCTAACCAAATAGAAGCTCATGATCATGCCATCTTATTTTATTTCTGTCTGATTGCATGGTTTATTTATTATGCATGTGTTGTCGCGATCACATAATTAATAAAAATAACAAGCATGCAAAGATGGAATAAAATAAAAAAACCGGTCTATGCGTATACATTATCGAAACATGGTTAATCACTTAAGCAATCATAACTTAATATTAACAAGCATGTGATAATGCAAAGATACACAAAAAGAATAAAATCCCTCAAATAACATATTAAGTCAGACCAAGCCTTTCGTTACTTGATTAAGGGCAAGACTCAATAAAACTATGTGTTTGACCAACCCTTGTTGGGACACTTACTTTTATAAAGGAAGCCCTTATGAAAGGTTTCGGGTTGACTTAACCATATTACATCAAGAGAAGTAGCCCTTGCTAGACTTGATGTAATATTGGAGGCAAGAGTTGAGGAAATCCAAGTCAGGATTTTAGGATTGGGGAGTCCACTCAATAGATCAAGGAACTGTAATCTCACAGTTGGCAAAGACCCGCCTACCTAAATACCTTCAAATAGCTTGACCAACCCTTGTTGGGGTTATGCGAAGGGAAATATGGATCCTTGCCATCAGAATGTCAAAGCAACTGGACATTCCGAGTTCAATGGTGAGGGCCATTGGGACTTGATAAAATAGTGGGAGACTTAATAAAATTTATTATTTCTCATAAAATGTAATCAAGAAAGTACTGATAAATCTGATCTTTTAAATTGTAGAATCAATATGACAAACACATCAACCACATTTTCTCTGCGATCAATTCTGGATAAAGACAACATCCTCACTGACAGTAACTTTCAGGAATGGTTTAGGCGCCTTCGGGTTATCCTACACCATGAACGGAAGTTTTATGTGCTGGAGTCCTCACTTCCTGATTCTCCTGCCCCAGGGGCAAGTGATGAAGATTTCCTAGTCTATGATCAACATTTGAACAATGCTCTCGACGTTCAATGTTTGATGCTGTCATCTATGTCTAGTGAGCTCATGAAGTCTCATGAAGACATGGATGCCTACAGCATGCTCGAGCACCTCCGTGGTTTATACCAGGAGAGAGCAAGACAGGAAAGGTTTGAGATCTCCAAGGCTCTGTTTCAGAGCAATCTTGGAGAGGGTGCCCGAGCTGGGCCTCATGTAGTCAAGCTCATTGGCTATATTGAGCGCTTGGAGGTTCTAGGGTTTAAACTCCCTGAAGAACTGGGTACCGATCTCATTCTCACATCACTCCCCCAGAGCTTCTCAAACTTTGTTGTTAATTTCAACATGAACAATATTGAGAAGTCTCTATCTGATCTTCTTATCCTTATTCGCCAAGTGGACAATGACATGAAGCGTGAAAAACCTTCTGTCCTTATGGTGAATAAAAGTAAAGGGAAGGCGAAGAGATTTAAGCCCAAAGCTTCTTCAAGGCCTTCCAAGAAAAGGAAGATCAAAGGGGAGGCAAAGGAACAGGATGCTGTTTGTTTCGCATGTGGCAAGAAGGGCCACTGGAAGAAAAACTGCACCCAGCCAAGGAAGCAAGGGGAAGCTTCAGGTGCGTTTGTTATCGAATGCAATCTATCTGTTTCTACTAATTGGGTATTAGATACTGCTTGTGGTGCTCACATCTGTATCCAAATACAGGAACCAAGTAGATTCAGGAAGATTGATCGAGGGGAGATAGATCTACGAGCAGCCAACAGAGCCAGACTTGCTGTTGTAGCTGTCGGGGACTACCACCTCACATTGCCTACTGGGATGGTCTTGGTTTTGAAAGGATGTTATTATGTACCCTATGTAACCAAAAACATTATTTCAGTATCCATATTAGATACTGATGGATTCATATTCAAGTTTGGAAATGAATGTTTCTACTTTTATAAAGATAGAATTTGTTTTGGTAGGGCACATTTATATAACGGCCTTTATGTGTTGGACTACACAAACCAAGTAATGGCAATAGATAACAAAGTTAATTTACATGACTCATACCACACCCAACTTTGGAATCACCGTCTAGGTCATGTCAATGAGAAACGTTTGACAAAATTACATCAATATGGGTATTTAGATTCTTTCGAACTAAAACCACTTGGTGTATGTCATGCGTGTCTACAAGGCAAAATGACCAAAGCCCCATTTAGTGGGAAAGGTGAAAGAGCTAAAGAGCTTCTAGAATTAGTTCACACATATGTGTGTGGACCATTTCCAGTTGAAGCAAGGGGTGGGTTCTCGTACTTCATAACTTTTACTGATGATTTTAGTAGATATGGATATATCTATTTAATGAGGTATAAGTCAGATTCTTTTGATCGGTTCAAAGAATACAAGAATGAAGTTGAGAACCAGCTTGGTAAGAAGATTAAGAAACTCCACTCAGACAGAGGAGGAGAATATCTTAATCAAGACTTTATTGATTTCTTACGGGAGTTTGGGATTCTATCTCAACTCACTCCTCCTTACACACCGCAGTGGAATGGTGTAAGTGAAAGGAGGAACCGCACCCTGTTGGACATGGTGAGATCAATGATGAGTCATGCGAGTCTTCCATTATCCTTTTGGGGATATGCATTACAAACAGAAGCACACATACTAAACCAAGTACCAACTAAATCGATAAATGGTATTCCATACGAGTTATGGAGTGGACGCAAAGCCATGTTATCGAATTTACACGTGTGGGGTAGCAAATCATTTGTTAAGGCCTCTTTAGGTAACAAACTTTCACCCCGAGGCACAAAGTGTATCTTTATAGGATATACCAAGGAAACAAGGGGATATTACCTATAAAACCCCTCATACAAAAAGGTTACAGTGGCAAGACATGCCATATTCCTTGAGAGGGAGCACATCTCCAGAAGAGATAGTGGGAGCAAGATAGACTTCGATGAAGTCGAGGCTCAAGATACACATGAGTTGGTACAAGAACAGATTCCAAAAAGCCCCGTGGAAGAACAATCTGTTCCAGAGACACAAGAACTGCGTAGGAGCACGAGAGAGGTGAGAGAACCAGAACGATATGGTTTTCTTGTCACTGAGGATGGTGACTCATTATTGGTTGACAATGATGATCCTCTTACCTACAAGGAAGCAGTTGAAGGCACAGACGTTTCCAAGTGGCAAGAAGCCATGAATTCTGAAATGGATTCCATGTACCAAAACCAAGTCTGGATTTTGGTAGATCCTCCAGTTGATGTAAATCCTATTAGTAATAAATGGGTATTCAAGAAGAAACTGGACATGGAGGGGAAAGTCAGCACCTACAAGGCACGACTAGTTGCAAAAGGTTTTAGACAGCGTCAAGGAATTGACTATGATGAAACCTTTTCACCGGTTGAAATGCTGAAGTCTATCAGAATCCTATTGGCCATTGCTGCTTACCATGACTATGAAATTTGGCAAATGGATGTCAAAACAGCTTTCCTTAACGGGAACCTCCAGGAAGATGTCTACATGACACAACCTGAAGGGTTTGTGACTTCAAAGGATGCCAACAAGGTATGCAAGTTGCAAAATCCATTTATGGATTAAAGCAAGCATCAAGGTCATGGAACATTCGTTTTGATGAATCTGTTACAGAATTTGGCTTTGTTAAGAACGAATGTGAGCCTTGTGTCTACAAAAGGTTTAGTGGAAGTGCAGTCGTTTTCCTAATAGTATATGTCGATGACATATTGCTAATTGGAAACGAAGTACCTGTCTTACAGTCAGTTAAGGCATGGTTGAATAAATGCTTCTCCATGAAAGACTTGGGTGAGGCGGCATATATTCTTGGGATCAAGATCCATCGTGATAGATCCAAGAAAATGATGGGCCTAAGTCAAAGTATATACATTGACAAGATACTGAAGAGATTCAGTATGGAACAGTCCAAGAGGGGATTGTTGCCAGTGTCACATGGCATTCATCTTTCCAAGAAAATGTGTCCTCAGACACATGAGGAAAGAAAGAGAATGGCAAGGATCCCTTACGCATCCGCGATTGGGTCAGTCATGTATGCTATGTTATGTACGAGGCTAGATGTTGCTTATGCATTAAGTGCGGTAGGCAGATATCAAGCTGATCTAGGAGACCACCATTGGATGGTAGTCAAGACTATCCTTAAGTATCTGAGGCGTACTAAGGATATGTTCTTGGTTTATGGAGGAGATGAGGAACTAGTCATCAGAGGACATGTAGATGCTAGTTTCCAGACTGATCAAGATGACATGAAGTCACAGACTGGATACATCTTCAGTTTGAATGGAGGTGCAGTGAGCTGGAAGAGCTCAAAACAAGGTGTGGTGGCAGATTCTACAGCGGAGTCCGAGTATATCGCAGCTTCTGAGGCAGCTAAAGAAGCAGTATGGATGCGAAGCTTCGTCCAAGAGCTGGATGTTGTACCGAGCAGTAAAGATCCTATCACACTCTATTGTGATAATACTGCAGCGGTGGCACTTGCAAAAGAGCCAAGGTCACATAAGCGGAAAAAGCACATACTTCGGAAGTATCATCTCTTGAGGGATTTTTCTCAGAGAGGTGAAGTTGCAGTGAGCAGTATTTCCACGGAAGACAATGTGGCGGACCCATTGACTAAAGCCTTGACTCAGCAGAAACATGATTATCATGTGAGGTCTAGCGGACTAAAAGTCGTAGGCAGTTGGCTCTAGTCCAAGTGGGAGTTTGTAAGGGTTGGTGTCCTCAGAACCAACTGTTTTGTACTTTGATTACATAAATGTTCACTTATTATATATTGTTCATTGTTCTGCATGACTATAATATAATAATGTCCTGAAATATTTGTTGCATTAATAAGGTCATAGCAGATCCCCTCTATGATGAGAACCTTGAAATGCTATAAAAATATTCTTAAATAAAGTTCTGCGGTTGGATGACATACTATGATAGGACACATAGTATACAGACCGTCATGTGCGAGTACTCATAAGAAGACGAGACTCTCTCTCATGGAGTTCGCACTTGGTAATCTCCAAGATGGGAGATTATGAGAACAGACCCACCAGTAGTAATTCTGCATGTCTTGGTGTCATCGGATATTGCTATCTACGAGCGTGTGTAATGGTCCTTAGACTGGAAGATTATCATTAACTCATGTCATGACTCGCGCACTTAGATTTACTGACGAAAACCGTCACGCAGACAGTTGGTGGGAAGTAGGGTACGTTGGGTGCGTCACGAGTGACATGTTGTTAATGGATAAGTCGAGGAAGGATTTGTCCCTTCCATTTATGGAAGTTGATATCTCGGCCCTTTGATTGAAATAGAACTATCGCATTAAATTCCATGGCCATGGTGTAAACGATGAGTTTATTTCAGGTAGTCAAAGAACGACATATCAATCATATAGGTTTATGACACTGCCATGAAACCTGCTTGATGAGATATTGAGACAAAGGGATTAAATTACACAGTAAGCATTCGTATGAGGTGATACGTCAATGCGGCGTCAACTTCTTTCTCTTGGGTGCCTTGACCCGTTGCTAGACAGTAATCTTGGACTTTAGGCAAGACCGCCTAATGCCAACGAGAAAGAGGCCTAGAGGGTCACACACTAAGTGTATCCAAGTATCTCAAGTTGAATAAAGATTATTCTCGTACGTGGTTTAATAATTATTCAAGGAAGCCTAAGTTGTTTTAAATGATGGAGGAAAAAGAAAATAAAACAAGTACACGCCGTGTATTATTATTACATGCCGTGTAGTTTTATTTTGGAAAGGAAATGAATAAATGAAAACAAGATATACACGCCGTGTACATTTAATGTACATGCCGTGTAGTTTTCAATGAAAAACAAGTACACGCCGTGTATTTATTAATACACGCCGTGTAGTTTTTTTCAGTTGGGATTTTGAGGATATAATATTATTTTAAATGATATTTATTATAATCAGCATGGGCGCATGTCAAGGAATTATTTATTCGACATGGGGTTTTAAATAAAGGGTCAATGAAATAAATAAAACGCGTAATGCGTTTATTTATTGTCATAACTCTATAACCCCACACACCCGATTATAAATATCCTCACAACCCCAACTCTTTTCTGACACACAAGAGAATCGTTGTGCACAACATCTCTGGAGAATTCTTTCAAGGCCGAAAGAACCTCTTCCTCCAAGAACGCTCTCAAGACCGAGAGAGATCCTCTTCCATCAGATCAAGACAATCTAAGGCAGACAATGCAAGCAAAGGCTTCTCCATGCTAGCACCCAGAGAATCCTTTGGCGACGTCCAGAGATACGAGGTACATGTGTGGATCACCGCTAGAGGGAGTCTACACTTGGCTTCTGCGACGCAACGACGGATCACATCGACAACGTGATTGAGAACATCAACAAAGAAAGAACACCCAAAAGGTATTTATTTATAATTAATTAAATTAATTATAATCAACCTGTAACGATCCTTGTTTGTGGTTCCGGGACAAACCATCTTCTTTGTCTTTTTCTATGATTCGATCCGTGGAGACTGGCGTTTATCGTCGTATTGATCCCGAATTGATCATTGCTAATGACAAAAAGCCAAGTGGGCACATCCACCCACGCGCTTCCGCTGCGCCTGGAACCTTCAGTTTATGTGTTAGATATCATTCAGTAAGTGTAATATCAATTTGATCATAGATCCTCCTTTCCTCCTCTATTTACCTATTTGATAGCAATGGATCCTCATGTCATTGTTATATCTAGATATTTTCTTGATGAATTGCGATTCTAGGATTCTTTTTTGATTGTTCTAGCCCTTGAATCTTTGTTGGTGGATCTCGTGTGGGTGTTTGTTGCTCTTGATTGAGGTAGGTGGTATCATAATACAATATCTATAAATTAAAACCTTTTATGATTGTTTAATTTAATTTTTTTTCATTTTATTTATAAATATTTAATTTTGTATCTTGATAAATTATTTGAAATGGCATGATGTGCGTGATGAAATCCCTTGACAATGATTTTTGAAAATTAAGTGTTGACTTTTAGAAAATGATCTTGATTTGAAACGAATGATTTGAAACATGATTTTGATGATATGAAAAGGCATGAAATGCTTTCTAATTTGAAATGGTATAATTTAAAATTAAAGGTATGATTTTTGATAAAAATCATTGATATTGGTCTTTGAAATGAAATGACATGTTTTGGAACTTGAACTTAGAGCTAATTTGAAATGATTGATTTCATGGTTTAAGATTGAATGAAATGTTTGATATCACCTTGTATGATTTATTGATTCCTTAAATCACATGGGATCATTGGAATTTGGTGTATAATATATTCCCTAAATCCATATTTATGTGTTTTATATCAGCTTGAATGAAAGTTATGATTTGCATGCATTGGGTATATTATTTCACGTGTGATGGACACCCAAATCATTCACCCACGTAATCTATCATTAAATGAAATTGTTTCATATTTATATGAAATGCATAGGGAGTAAATTCATACGATTCATGAACTGACCATGAAATTTATACATGCGAGTTAACATTGTCACCATCTAGGAGTGTTCTCGGGTTCTACATAAATCATATAGCTATATAATGGAATAATGTGTAGATATTCGACCAATGAATTATAGGAATCAATTTATCTCTTTCAAATTACTCCTTTTCATAGAGAGATACAAGCATACCATGTAGAAAACGTAAGTCCCACCTAAAATACAAATGATTCAGTTCGGCACGTGGATGCACCATGTAGGTGGGATGATTTTTCCACTCAGTGATCTTTATCAAACCCATGAATTGAAGTTTGTAGATGTTTCATATTATATTTAGTGCATGGTATGCTTATTTACATCATGTTATTAATTTTAGTATTTTTATGTATTTTTATACTATCTTGCATGGGAGATCCTCAGATTTGGTTCCCAATTGCATCTGCTATATATAATAAGTGTTATTAGATTCATACGAAACCTAATAGTGGTATCAAAGGGAATACATGATTTAGTTTTATGAAATCATGTGTGTAAATAAAGAATAAATGAGAAAAAAATAACATTGTTTAAAAGGTTTTTTGAAAATATGGTAAAGGTTTTATCCTTACATACCGAGCTACATAAAGGTAAACTATGCCTTACCCTTATGCAGATGAGATTCATAAAGGTAACCAAGGCTTTACCCTTATGAAGAGTGGTTTTTATAAGGGTCATCACTCATTTCCCTTATCTATATCGATCTACGTAAGGGTCACCTGACACTACCCTTATGAAATTATGGTAACACAAGGCTTACCTTTAATGGTTATACAATTTTTAAAAGGGTTACATAAATCTAAATAACCACTTACCCTTATGTGATAGGCTTCGTAAAAATAGTGGAGGTTTTCTGAAGACTACATAAAGTTGATAACCTTATGTGACCCTACTACGTGAATGTAGTACCCTTACACAATGATTCTTAAAGGATACATAAAGGTATATTGATACCTACCCTTATGCGAAATGTTCACATAAAGGTAATATCCTCAGTAACCTTATGCAACATGTTTTATTTGAGTTGTATAAAGGTAAGTAGTAACTTACCTTTACACAAGAACTCCCAGTTGGCACTAAGTAAGGGTATTACCCTTCTATAGAATGTCTGCGTAAAGGTTGAGGATAGCTACCTTTACACAGAGAGTCTATGTAAGGGTAAAAGTAGGATACCCTTATGCATGAATGGGTTCCTATATAAGGGTAATTGGATTTTTTTTAATTTTTAAAATGATTTTAATGGTTTATAAAATGTTTATAAATCAATATAAAATCTATTTAGGGAATATTTAATTTATAAATGGTTTATAAATTAATTAATTAATTATAAATAGTTTATAACTAATTAAATAAATGTTTTTGAAACTTTTATGTTTCGAGAATATTAAATGTTAATATTTTAAATACCTTTTAAAAAAAATTATATGGCATAAATTATGATATAAAAATAAAATATTTTATTTATAAATCATAAGTGATAATTTATAGAGTTGTAAATTATGAAATAAGACCAAAATATGAAATGTTTATATTTAAATTATGAATTGTTTATAATTCACTATTTTGAATTGTTCAAAATAAATGTGGGAATTATTTGGATATTATTTAAACCACATCAAAAAATATTTTATGATTAATATGATCAAGGTTTAAATAATGATTAAGTATATGATATTTATATTATGTAAAATGTTTACATAATAGAAATTTAATTTTAAATTGTTTATAAATAATATAATATCAATATTTAAAATGTAAATTTCATATAATAATAAATATGAAAGAGTTCATATTATAATGAATATAAAATGTTTATAGTCAAAATTATAGAATTCCCATAATGTTAATGCTAAAAATTATAAAAGGGTTATGATTTTCTATGATTTATAAATTGTTCATAAATGTTTATCTCATGTTTAAATATTTTAATTGTTCATTCATTTAAAATTATATTTCCTATTATATCCATTTTTAGTAGTTTTTTTAAGAAATGTGAATATTGTGTATGATTTAGTTTGAAATGTTAAATTGATTCTAGGATAGTGCCTTACATTACATGCTATGAATATCTCTATAATGAATTCAGTTTTTCATCTACCTTAACTTCAGTTTTTAATTGGATTTATTAAATTGAATTTATATATAGAATATAGTTTTTTTATATTAAGTACTATAATTATTGTGAATTAGATTCTCTCCTGAGTAAAGTTTCCTTGGGTAGAGGGAATTAGGGTCGGACTACCTACCTACTTGGAGGCGTGTGCCTTTTCTAGGTTGGTGAATGGGGTTGGCTATCTATTGCACAAGGATTACTCATGTGAATATTTTCAATCTTATATAACTCTCTTCATTTACGTAAAGTGTTCCTATACCATATGCATATGATGAATTTGGACATGTATGAATATGTTTGACTTCTATTTTTTGGTTAGTAACAAAAACATGTGGGTTATGTAAAGAGTTACACATCAATATGGTTTAAACATATTGATCATGTGGAGAGAATATGATTCCAAACTAAATCACTATAATAATGAATACATAAAATGGAATAAAATGAGATAATAAGGTGATATTAAATCCCCTTTAAATAATAAATGTTAGATTCATTCCAAAGCGACACTTTTCAAGAACTTAATCATCAAACTGGGTAGTTTCATGCCAAAGATAGTTTCCCTTGAATTATCTTATGTAAGTAAATCAAGTAATAAGGAACTATATATTGTCTTGTTAGGTAGTTTCATGCCAAATCTGGTTGCCCCTATATTGTCCTTGGTTAGCTTGTTTTTGGAATTTATTTTGGTTAACATTTAGCTGGGATGCCCTGATGGTTGATATACTAGAGAAATAGAGTTGAGTTTATCCATATGATGGATTGGACAAAGAGTTTTCCTCTCAACTATCCAAGAATCATATATGATATAATTGGGATGATTCACTACCAAAATAATTAAGTTTTTATATGAATGATAAAGAGGACTCATTTCTTAGTGAAATATATATCTTAACCCACTAATGGTTATAATGAATTTTCAAAAAGGGGGTCATCATTTTAATATAATCCCATTTAGTAAAAGTCGTTATTAAATGGTTAGTAATATATGATACTCATCTGATAAAATATTATATTGTTTATAAATATCATTATCATCATCAAGATAAACTTTGTGATAAATCCTTTATTATGAGAAGTTTAATGTAAGTAGCTCTTAAAACCCGTAACTTAAGGAAATTTATTAAGAAAGATTGGTGATTTAAGAAAAGTTATTAATTCTATGTGTCAAAATAATAATAATTCAATATGATTGGATTATACAATATATAATTTAATGAGTTTGTGAAACTCCATAAGATGTCTATATCAGGTATGAATGTTATAGAAATTTATCCTTCTATTTTTAAAGGTATGTGATACTAAATTTATATTTTACAAAGTTTTTTAAATGTATAGGAGTTCAAAATAAAAGAAAGAGTTGATTGAGAATGTAGTTTATATTTATGAGATGTAGTAAATAGTTACTACATCTAGGATTTGAATGTAACCGATTTTATCAAGCTCAAATAATTCTAATTAAAATATGTTTATCTTTATCTCATTTCTCTTATGTGATAATAAAAGTTGTTCATTATAAAGAGTTGTTGTGAACAAGTTGAGATGATTAATTGTATACACATGGTTTATGATTCAAATTTTTTTATAACATGTTTTGAGAATAAGATTTGGATAAAAGTGTTTATAAAGGATAAATTGTTAATCTAAATGTTTATTAAAATATGAGGGAATGTGTTCCCACCACCCATCAGGGGTATATTTTAATAAAGTCTTATTTTAAATAAAAAATGTTCTAAGAAAATAGAATACCATATATTATATGGAAATAATAGTTTATTTGTTAAATATTACTACTAAAAGAAAATAAATTTTATTTCCTAACACAAAAGGGTTTGTGTATCTTAATAAGATATTCTGAAAATATTATAGTGTCTAAGAGGCTAGTGGGAGTATATTTGGACTTAGATAAGTTCAAAAATAAAAAATAAATTATAACACCAATCTAAAGTTAAAGTTTTTTCCACTTAGTATCCTAAAATGTTTATGAAATGTTATGGTAAATAAAAATCTAAATTTTTACATTTAGTTACCATTTAAAATTATATATCACTATTTCTTAAAGTATTATGCCTATTTAAGATTAAATTGTTTTTCAATCAATATCCTAAATGAGTTTAGGATATCCAATGATAAATAAAAATGTAAAGAGTTAAATTTAGTTATCCTGAAGAATGAAAGACATTATTTCTTAAAGTATTGTACCAGTCAAAATGAAAAGTGAATTACACTTGAGATTTTAGGGAATACAGATAAAAGATAATGTAAAGAGTTACATTGGTTACTGTAACAAAGTGTTACCCTAAAAGAGTTTAAGAGGAACAATAAAAAATAATTTAAGTGGTTATACTATTTCAAGGAATTTTTTTATGTAATCGGGTTCCAAAGATGATGATGATGAACTTAGAAATAGTTATCAGTAGAAAATATAAGTTTAGATCATAACATTTGATGTTGGGAAGTTAAGAATTTTGAATGTGTTGAATAATTAGGAATATGATTCCTAAATCTCACCATTATTCAAAATAGATTTCTTTATAGATGTTTATCACTAAATATTTAGTGTGAGTGGTTTAGAATATGGTCACATAGATATGTGATAGGGATTATATATGATATAACGTGTTAAAAAATATAGAAAGTGTATCAAGCATAAGGATGATCTGATAGTTTATCATATTTGATATGTTAAACCAATTCTTATGTTAGGTTTATTAAATATTATTAAAGAGTTTAATAATATTAAAATTAAAATGAAATCTCCATTTTATCATTCTTTCACATTGGATACATAAATGTATATATATATACATTTTTGTGAAGTGCAATAATAATTAACCTCTCAAAGTATGACTTTGATTTTATCCCTAACTGATGTTTTTCATGGAGTATTATAGGTTATGAAGAAATTTTAAGGTTAGCTTGCATAGGATTCTTATATAGAGATAAAAAATATACTCATGAGGTACAAGATAAAGAATACGACTCTTTGTGTATGCTAGATAATACACTAAGTATACCACATGGAGTTTAATACACATATCTTCAGTGTACTAGGGCTATATGGATCATATTTGATTCCCAAATACCTAAGGTTAGCGAGATGCCTAGAATGATAACCTTCATACTTTGATACCCAACTTATACAAGTCTACACATTGAATTAGCTAATATGAGAGTGGTTGAATATGTCGCTGATCATTTCATTGGTTGGAGCTTAACCAAGATAGTATTTTTTTTCTCTCGTATGATGAGTATGACATCAATGCCCTAGATTGAGATAGAATGTGGGAGTGTGTGTTTTCACCTAGATATTATATATCTATCTGGATAAAGTACATGTGATGTTATTATCCATAATGATGAATGACATGTGATGTATTCATCAATCACACCAGTCTATACTCTGAGAATAGAGAGTAGATGAGTTGACTATATGGGATTGACATGCTTCGTGTCCCATGGTCACTCAATGAAAAAAAGGGAAAGTATGAGAATACAGGTTTGTATTTGATGCATACTTGTGGAAAAAATTATAGATATACATGTGTTTGATAGAGATCATGATATATCACTTTATATATTGAGTAACATTTATACTTTACTAGAGACTGCTCATTGCTTACATATATGGATCTAGAGATTCATATTTTTTTTCCAAAACTATAAAGGAAAATGGGGTCATACTTATGGCTGACTGAATCGGGATTTAGTTTGAAACATAAATATAATCTAAAAGTGTTTTAGAGTTAATCTAGAAGTGTTTTCAATAGGTATTCATAAGTTATTTCATATGATGTGATACAAAGTGAAGTCAATGATAACCTTAAAAAAGGATTTTGGAAGATTATAAAAGGAGTTTTGGATATGGTTTCAAAATTTATTTTATATGATACAATATAAGGTGAAATGGAACAAAGTCTACAAGGCTTTAGTGTAAGTGTGATATTGATGGAGATATTACCTAAATCCATATTTACATATGATATATTTATGTGTTATATATATGTAACACCATGAGATTTTATGAAATATATATTTTTTCAAATTAATTTAAATTTTTAGATATATTTCATTATGTGAAACACTGAATTTAGCATTTTTTACACAAAACAATGAGTTTCTTTGATAGTGTTCATGACACGCGACACCGAGCTTCAATGAACCATGAAATAATATTATTTTAAACATTACCATTATAACCAATCCATTAAATAGGCAAGTATGAATAATACTAACTACTTTATGAAATATAAATATAAATTTCCTGCCCAATATAAATTTATTTACAAATGTTTAGTAAATAATCAATCGATTTTTAGTAAAGTAATTATATTCTTCAAAAATATTTTTTCTTCAAAAATGATTTTTATTGGTTTTTATATGAAAATATTATAATTAATTTATAGAGATTTTAAAAAATTTATTGGATTAAATTAAATTAATTTTTGATATCATCATATTGAAATTAACTTATGATGAAATTTTATGTTTTTTGGGAAAATATTTATTTTTCAGTGAATAATGAAAAATACCGATTTTTGTAAAACTATTATTTATTTTCAATAAATTAAGTAATTTAAATGCCCCATTATATTTTAATGTAACATAATTATTCTTTATTTATATTTGATCCACTAAATTAATTTTTAATCAAATTTATATTGGATTTTAGTATAAGTTTATTTTTGGGTTTAAAATGGGTTTTTTCTTTCTAAAAACTGTTTTAAAGTGCATAACATCTCTTTGTTTTAATTAATTAAAATAATTCATAATGATTAATGTTTCAAATGAAGTGTATAGATGATATATAAAAAAATTAATATATATTCATAAATTTTTTATTATTAGATATAGAGTTAATATAAATCATCTTGTGTTTGAAAAAAATACACTTCTCGAAAACTCACTTTTTTGTCGTATCTGCGGGTTTTGTTTTAAATTTATTTTTTTCCAATTTTATAAAATTTATTTGAAAAAAAATATTTTTTAAATTGTCATGTAAAATCTATATTAGGCTTAATTTTTTATAATTTTTTAAAAATATTATTTTTTTGATGAATAGTAAAAATACTGAGATTTAATTGAAAACTGTCTTTTTTTTAAATTATTTATAAAGTTAAATTAAATTTTAAATTAATTTTAAAGTAAAATTAGTTAAATTATATATCTATTAATAAAACATAGTTCATTTTAATCAATGTCATATTGACATTGGATATAAAATCTTTGTAAACTTTTGAATATTTCCTCTTTGAAATCCCACTTTCTCATAACGTCTGCGTGAATAATTTTAAATTAAAATTTGACACTTATGTGAATTGAATTTGGAAAAATGTATTTAATATTTTTAATTATAATAATTTATATTATTTAATACGTTCAACTTAATTTTGACCAAAATTAATAGTGAAAATAGTAAAAATTAATTACTGCGGTTAAGATAAAACCGGGTTTACTAGGGGTGAAACTAAAAATATAATGGTTAAAATGACCTAAAAAATTATATAAAATATATTTTATGGAAATATTTATACCCTATAATGTATAATTCTTGATAATACTCAATTTTTGAGCCTTGTGGCATGAGAAAATTGTGGGTACACCATTTTCTTTTTAAAAAATTACAAGTGTGCCACTAAACTCACTTATAGAAAGCCAACCCCTCCTCTCTTTTTCACATATTAAACCCATTTTTTAAGATAATAAATGAAAATATAACTCCCAAAATTACTTCCCATCATACTATAAGCTTTATTTTTTTCATAAATATAACCTAGGAAGGATTTGGTGCAAACCTAAGGAGGTTACTTGAAGAAGAGGTAACGTTCTTCAACAAGCATTTTTATTTTATTTCTTCTTCCACATCCTTAAATTATTTTTAGAACATGATAATATAATAACCTAAATATATTACATATTCTAATATATTATTATGTTAAGGTAATTATCAATAAAAATCTCAACTTCCATCAAATGTGTTACGAAATCATCATTCATGTGTATCAGAGACTACCACCTTACGAACTAATGTCATTTGTTTTTTACATTACAAACTCTCGTGGTTGGGTATGATGATGGATATAAAGTATATATAGGATATTATAAAATAATTATACCTATGGAGTAATTATATCATATATAACATTATTAATTTCCATTTAATAGGGGATACGATAACGACACTTGTGTATACGGCAGACTACCACCTCGGGAAGCGATGTGATTCCTTTTCACTAACGATTTACATGGATGATAATAAGTATAAATTTAATAAAAATATGTGATATAAATAAAATAATAATTATAATAATTACATATTTATCATTCTTAAAGTTTAATATATAATTTTCTTTCTTACTTTTTCACTCACTAAAAGATGATAACGTCATTCGTGTACGTGTGGACTACCACCATCACGAAGCGATGTGACTCTATTTTCATTACCACACTACATGGATGATAATATTAACTATATTTAAAGAAATAATATATTATTTATTATATTATGATAGTTTTTTAAAGATAATATATTACTTACCTCATTTCCATAATGATCGTTGAAAAGGGGAAACGTTACTCACACATACATACGACCTACCATCTCCATGGTCGTAACACACTTCTTTTATCAAAACCATATTTAATGATTGGTATTAAAAGTATAATTGATGTATAAATATGATAATTATTTCATTATTATTATTCTGTAGATAATGGAACCATGATCAAAGTGAGAGGACTGAAAATAATAAATGAAAACATATATGAAAAACAAAGTGGTTATTACCTGAAATGTGATTTTAACAAGGAATTATTAGTAAACATGTGATAAAAAGTCATAAATAAAACATATATGGAATTATATAAATAATTATGGTTCTATAATATATGTATAATAAACTTATATTTATTATACAGGTGGTTTGAATGTTTACAAAGGAAGTCAAGACTTAAGGTAAGAGATTTCTGGTCTCTCTTTTATTTCTGGTAGACATATGAAAATTCACAACTCGTTTCTTTTGTGTGGTTTATATACCAATAATTTGAAATGATATATCATAAATATCATTATTTTCATGATATGTAAAGTTTAATTTGATTTCATTCTTTATTGGGGCTTATGATTCAAAATATTACTAAAGAGGTAAGGGATTACCGTCTCACTTTTTACTTTTATGAGACACATGCTATATTCACCACTATTTCTTTTATTTGGTGTATATAATGACCATGGATATATTTTATGATTATTAGCATGAAAATTATTGGGAATAAATATCAATTTTAGGATCTTTATTTTATAGGGATTTTGTTTCAAATGTTACCAAAGTGGCAATGGTTTTATGTTACAATCACATCGTTTATCGGGATTGTTTATGATTAACTATTCAATGTTGAAATATTATGATCTAAATATCAAAAATTACCTTGAAATTTATTCTCCTATGATCATTAATATTATTTTGAATAAATAGTACCATTTACTACTAGTTGGTACTTAAAATAATTGGGAAAGTTTTTTAATAAAATCTGACTTTATTTATTTCTTCAGTCAGAAATCTGTTATCTTTAAAAACCATGTTTTCTAAAAATGTTTTCAAAAATGTTTTACTATTATTATATGATTTTTAAAAGAAATTTTTAACCATATTTTATTTTTTATAAAATGTTTTAAATTTAATATTCATGTCACTTTTCAAACTCTTCCCATTTGAATTTTATGAAAAATGTGAAAGGAATCATTGTTTTAATGTGTATGACATGAATAAAATTTCCCACCATAATTAGCATTATTTTATTTTAATATTACTTTATAAGTTTTCAAGTTTATTTTCAAGGAAAAGTATTTTTAAATTGTTTTATGTTTTAATTTTTTTAAAATGAAAATGATATTTTTTATAAGAAATATTTTAAATTATTTTTAAATATTCTATTATAAGTTTTCAAGGTTATTTTCAAAGAAAAGGATTTTCAATTTTTTTTTATGGATTTTTAGTTTTAGAAATTTAGTTTTAAAGAAAAGTTATTTTCATCAAGAAATGTTCCAAGTGATTTTTAAAAATAATTATCCATCTCAGATGACATATTTTTATGTAACTTATGATTTGATAGGTATATGAACCAAGGATACCATTCTTATTATTTATCTGAATGTTTTATCATAATAATATTCTTATAAAACCCATTTATCTTCCACGGGTTGTACCATGATAAAATTATTATGAAATCCACTTCTTTTTTCCATGGGTTATGCTATGATGAAATGATAAAATGATTATAAAGCCAATCTATTTTCCACAGGCTATGATATGAAGAAATGTTTATGAAACCCATTTCATTTCATGGTTTATGATATGATGAATGTTTTATGATCTTAGGGAACACATATGTATGTTTTTTTATTTGATGGGTGGGGAATATATCTCGCTCTAATGCATTGGGTAATAATTAATGATATATGAGATCAAAGGGTGCATAAGAGGTTATCTCAAGCCTAAAAGAGGGTACATGTGAGGTTATCCCAAGCCCAAAATAGGGTACACATGAGGTAATACCGATCCCAAAGTATGTACATAAGTGGTTATACCAATAAAAACATGTTATTAATGTATTTTTGGGTAACTTTGACATAAGATTTTATATGATCATGTATATGCCATAATTACATGTCTTATGTCAATGTTACGCTCTCACGGCTCATGTTCTTTTATTTCTTTTATGAATGATGTCTTATGAAAAACCAATATTCATTCCATGAATCAAAATTTTGATATTTGATATGCAGGGTATTATTTTCATATGTTATTCTCATGTTCTAATTCCCTTATTCTCACGTTATGTTTATATAATTACTTAGTTTAACCTTACTGAGCATCTGAGATCACCTTTTCTTATGTTTCATTTTCTTAGGTTATGAAGAAAGGTTTTAAGTAGGGTATATCTAAGAAGAGTAATATGTGGGAATATATTTTTGGGAGATATTGAAAACCTTTCACCAAATTAGAAGATTATGTACCTAGTCTCCAAAGGCAATAAACTATTATGGTACCCAGGCATGTGTTTGTGTAATTTATTATATATTCATCTAAAATATGTAATATCTATATATGGAAATCCTGGGTCGCTATAGTTGGTATCATGGAAAATATTTAGTTAACCTTCATAAACTAGGATGAGAAAACTATAGTGAGGTCCCTATTGATATTTCTAAGGATATTTCTAGGGATGACTCTAAGAATAAGTCTAATAATTAGTCAAAGTATAGAAAAATGTCTTTGAATTTTGGTAAAGGATAGAAAAAGTGATTTCCACGCAGTTAAATCCATATCTAGATACTAAAAGTGGATGTGGATCTAAAACATAGGTACCTAGGGGTAATAAATTTGAAAATGTTGCATTGATATAGATTAGATTGTCACTTAGTGCATGAAAATGGGCTTTTCTACACACCTAGGATGACATTCCTGGGGGATATGCTTTGTAAATTCACAAACTCGTTATGAACCATCATGGAGAATTTAAATAGATTATTATTATGAATGACCTAGGTTAATCAGAAGGCGTCATATATTGAAAATAAGGTGTCATGATTTAGACATTATATAATTAATTTTTCAAGATTATGTGGTTTTAAACTATGAATATTTTTTATCACACTATGATTTTCAGTTTTAGTTAATGGAGGGAACTAGAAGAAGGTAGGTTAAAATTAAATATAACAGAAATTTTTTTGATGATAAAAAAAATTGGATGATGATTGGAGTAAATGATATTGTGATTATTCCTAATCAGGTATCACAAAACATGATTAACAATGTAGAACTTAACCAACTCTCAGACTCACTAAAGAATAGAATGATAGAGTTTTCTAAGAGTTTAGGCAGTGGAGACCATGGAGGAAAGAAGATTTAGTTTCCTATATGTCGATAATGTGGTAAGAATAACCCAAGTGAATGTCTCAGAGGAACGATAAGATGTTCTGAGTGTAGAAAATAAAGACACAAATCTAGTAATTTCTAATGAAAAAGGAAAAGTCCAGTTAAATAAATGGATAGAAATATTAGTCTCCCAAAATTATTATCAATGAATGAATATTTTAAATTTCAAAAGTATGGTCATTATGAAAATCAATATCATAGGGGGAAATCTTGTGAAGGAAATCAGAAAGGTTGTATGAGTAATGGTTATATTGCTGATGATGAATAGACTACGAATCACATATGAAAGAAAAAAGGTATTAAGGAATAAGATGATGAAGCACAGTTAATGGTTTGAGAATGAAGTGAGATGACTAAAGTATTTATGTATTGGAATTCAAGGATTATGTTATATGAATCATGAAATATATAAGTATTTTTTGGTATAAGTTTTTTGTTAAGGATTTAAACGAATATGTTGAATGATGCCGATAGACTAAAAAAATTATTTAATGGTAAGGTGATATTTTGGTTAAGGGAATATAACCCTTAATATGTTCTGGATGTTGAGATAATGATTTTGGGATAAAGATATGATTTATTTAGATAAAGTAAATTGGATAGTATTGATTTCCTTAGAACTAATTAATGATTTGTTGATAAAGTGGTTTATGCTATCATTTATATAGTTTATAGAATTTTTAGATTTAAGGAATATATCTGATAATATTTCTTTATGTAAGTAATGTGGAAGAATGTATATTTTAAATATTTTTTTATGGTAATTTGGGTTTTAAGAGAATACATGATAAAGGTATTCACATGTTTGGTAAGTGAAAATTAAGAGCTACTTTATATTGTTTGGGGATTAAAGATAAGTTCATTTTGGAAATTTAGTGAGCTTATTTATAAAGTTTTTTATTTTAATATTTTGGAATGGTCATAAGGATAATCATTTATGAAATGGATTAAGTTGAACTTTGGATGAGGATTTAGAGATTAATGTATTAGTTCACTATATGAATATTTATGCATATTGGATAACATGTGCTAACTATTTTGTTGTGATGATAACTAAAGATAGAAGAAATGACATACCATTATATTTATGGATCTTATGACCCATTAGTGATTCAAGAATAAAAAATTCACTTTTATTTCTTGGAGTAAGAGATGAATTGGAAATTGATAAAGGCACAACCAAAGGCTGAGATTGTGATTATGAAATGGAATGAAATCAAGTAAGTATATCTTCTTGTGAAAATTATTCAACATTAAGAAAATGATATTGAAATAAAATGTTGTCCTATTATCATCATTTTTTATGATATCAATGACATTTTTCACACCTATTCGGTTTATGGATTTGTGGTCATTAAATTTCTCTTGACCATGTTATCTATCACACTCCATTAGTATCTCGGTGTCACTTTTATCTTCTTTGTCCATGTTTTCACTTCCCACATATGTTATCCTATGTGGAAACCTAGTTACGAGTTTCTTTAGGTAACCTTTATGTTTCAAACTATCCATTTTTAATGGAAGTTTTATTATTCATTTTTATATAGTGGGTTTTTATGAACTAATTTTTAAATGTTAAACCTTTAACGATCAAGATGAATTTTGAGGGAGAAATTCATTTTAAGAGGGGTAGAATGTAACATCCTAAAATTTTATGAAATATTTTTTTCAAATTAATTTACATTTTTAGATAGCTTGAATTATATGTAACACCAATTTTAGTTTACAATACATGAAACAATGAGTTTCTTTGATAGTGTGCATGACATGTGACATCGAGCTTCAACAAACCATAAAATAATATTATTTTAAATATGACCACAATAAACTAGCCATTAAATAGAAAGGTATGAATTTTATTAAAAAATTTATGAAATATGAAAATAAATCACATACTCAATATAAATTTATTTATAAAATCTTAGTAAATAATAAATCAATTTTTAATAAAGTAATTGTATTCTTCAAAAATATGTTTTCTTCAAAAATTATTTTAATTGATTTTTATGTGAAAATATTTTAATTAATTTATAGAGATTTTATAAAATTTATTGGATAAAATGAACTTATTTTTTGAAATCATCATATCAAAATTAACTTATGGTGAAATTTTGAGATTTTTTTGGAAACTATTGATTTTTCAGTGAATAGAGAAAAATACTGATTTTTGTAAAACTATCATTTATTTTTAATAAATTATGTAATTTAAATGTCCTATTATGTTTTAAAGTGACATAATTATTATTTATTTATATTAAATCCAATTAATTAAATTTTAATCAACTTTATATTGGATTTTAGTATAAGTTTATTTTTGGGTTTAAAAAGGGTTATTTTTTAAAACTATTTTAAAGTGCATAATGTTTCTCTATTTTAATTAATTAAAATAATACCTAATGAGAAATGTTTTAAATTAAATTTATAGATTATATTTCAATAATTTTTAATGGATATTCATACAATTATTATTATTATTATACATGGAGTTAATATAAAATCATCTTGTGCTTGAAAAAAAATACACTTCTCAAAAACCTGATTTTTCACCGTATCTACGAGTTTTTTTAAAATTTCATTTTATATAGTTTTAAAAAAATTATTTTAAAAAAAATTATTATTTTTTAAATCATCATGAAAAATTAATATTAGGGTGATTTTTTTTAGAATTTTATGAAAATATTAATTTTTGATGAATAGTGAAAATGCTGAATTTTAATTGAAAACTGCCTTTCATTTTAATTTTTTATAAAGATAAATTATATTTTAAATTTGTTTTAAAGTAAAAAATTTAAATTATATATCTATTAATAAAATTTATTTCATTAGAATCAATTTCATATTGAAATTGGATATAAAAACTTTGTAAACTTTTAAACATTTCATCTTTGAAAACCCTCTTTCCCACCGCGTCTGCTGGAATAATTTTAAATTAAATTTTCCATTTATATGAATTGAATTTTTAAAAATTTATTCCATATTTTAAATCATAATAATTAATATTATATAATAATTTCAACTTAATTTTTTACCAAAATGAATAGTGAAAATAGTAAAAAATTAATTACCGCGGTTAAGGTAAATATGGGTTTACCGGGGGTTAAGATAAAAATATAAGGGTTTAAATGAAACAAAACTTGTATAAAATTTATTTTATTCATATTATTAGACCATATATTTTATAATTCTCTATAATAGTTCATTTTGGATACTTTTATCATGATAAAAACGTGGGTAGACCTTTTTATTTTCAAAAAATTATAAATATTGCACTCACCTCACTTATAAAAGTCCACCCGTATCCTATATTCTTAACACATAAAAACCCTTTTGGTTCGGAAAATACCTGAAAAATAACTTCAAAAATTCCTCCCTCTCATCCTATAATCCTTATTTTGGGAAAAAAATCCAAACTAGTAAATCTTTTGGTGCAAACCTAAGGAGGTTACCTGAAGAAGAGGTAACGTTATTCAACAAACGTTTTTTATTTTACCTCTTCCTCCACCTCCTTAAATTATTATTTAAACATTATAATATAATAAAATAATTATCTTAAATATAATAAGATATTGTTATGTTAATTTAATTACCTACAATAATCCCCACTTCTATCAAATGGGTTATAAAATTATCATTCCTGCGTACGGTGGACTACCACCTCACGAACCGTCGTCATTCATTTTTCCATTACCACCTCTCATGATTGGGTATAATGATGGATATAAAGTATATATATTATATTAATAAAATAATTTTACCTCTATATTCATTATATCATATATACCTTCTTTACTTTCCATTCTGTAGTGGATATGATAACATCGCTCGTGTGTATAGAGGACTACCACCTCACGAAGCGATACGGTTCATTTTGACTAATGACTTAAATAGAAGATAATAAGGATAAATTTAATTAAAATATTTGATATAAATTAAATAATTATGATATTATTGAAATATTTATAATTCTTAAAGGTTAATATATCATTTTATTTCTTTCCTTTTCACTCACTGAAAGATGATAACGTCGTTCATGTATGTGTGGACTACCGCCTTCATAAAGTGATGTGACTCTCTTTTTATCACCACACTACATAGATGATATGTATAAGTATATTTAATGAAATAATATGATATTTATGATATCATGATAATTTTTTAAAGATAATATATTACAAACCTCTTTTCCATAATAATTTCTGAAAAATGGAAACACTACTCATTTTTACGTACGACCTACCATCTCCATGATCATAACGTACTTAACTTCTCAAAACCATATTTCATGATTGGTATTAAAAGTATAATTTATGTATAAATATTATAATTATTTCATGATTATTATTAAATATATAATGTAACCATTACCAAATTAAGAGTACTAAAAATAACAAATCAAAACATTTATGAAAAACAAAGTGGTTATTATCTAAAATGTGATTTTAATAGGTAATTATTAGTAAACGAGTAATAAAAGGTCATAAGTAAAACATATATGGTATGATATATATAATTATTTTTCTATAATATATGTGTAATAAACTTATATTTATTATACAGGTGGTTCAAATGTGTACAAAGGAAGTTGATACTTAAGGTAATGGATTTCTAGTCTCTCTTTTATTTCTAGGAGACATATGAAAATTCACCACTCTTTTATTTTGTGTCATGTATATACTTTTAATTTGATATTTTATATCATTAATATCCTTATTTTAATGATATTTATATTTTAATTTGATTTTATTCTTTATTGGGTCTTACGATTCAAAATATTACTAAAGTGGTAAGGGATTACCATCTCACTTTTTTACTTTTGTGAGATACATGTTATAGTCATCACATATTTCTTTTATGTGGTTTATATACTTACCATTAATGTATTTTATGATTCTTATCCTGAAAATTATAGAGATTTCATACCCATTTAAGGATATTTATTTCATGGATATTATGTTTCAAATATTACCAAAGTTGTAATGGTTTTATGTTACAATCTCATTATTTATCAGTATTGTTTATGATTAAGTCACCAATGTTTAAATATTAAGATCTACCTCTAAATAATTTTCATGAATTTTATTTTCTTCTGTTCATTCATGATATCTTCAATAAATAGTACCATTTTATACTCTTTGGTACTTAAAATAGTTAGTAAATTTTTTTAATAAAATCTGACTTTATTTCTATCTTCAGTCAGAAATCTATTTTATTTTAAAACCCGGTGTTATAAAAATGTTTTCAAAAACATTTTACAATTAACCTATTATTTTTAAAATAAAATTTTAAAATTATTTGACTTTTTAAAAAGTGTTTTAAAAGTAATATTCACATCACTTTCCAAACTATGCCTGTTTGGATTTTACTAAAAATGTGAAAGGAATCTTTGTTTTAATGTGTACGACACAAACAAAATTTTATGCCTTCAAGACCATTATTTTATTTTAAGCTTAATTTATAAATTTTCAAGCTTATTTTAAAAGAGAAGGATTTTTAAAATGTTTTATGTTTTAAAAAAGATTTTTTCAAATTGAAAATGTTATTTTCCTCAAGAAATGTTTTAATGATTTTTAAATATTATTTTATAGGGTTTCAAAGTTATTTTCAAAGAAAATGATTTTCAAAATGTTTTATGAATTTGTAGTTTTAAAAAAAATTCAAAGAATTTTTTTTTCCTCAATAAATGTTCCAAGTGATCTTTCAAAATCATTATCCATCTAAGATGACATCCTTTAATATAACTTATTGTTTTTTTAGGGATTTGAACCAAGGATACCATTATTATTCTTTATCTAAATGTTTTATCATAAAAATATATCTATGAAACCCATTTATCTTCCATGGGTTATGCCGTGATAAAATTATTATGAAAACTACTTCTTTTTCCATGGGTTATACTAGGATGAAATGATAAAATGATTAAGAAATATGGATCTTTTTCATAAGTTATGGTATGACAAAATGTTTATGAAACCCATTTCATTTCATGATTTTTGATATGATGACTTTTTTTCTGATCTTATGGCACACATACATATGTTTTTCATTACGTGATAGGTGGGAACTATATCTCCCTCCAATGCATTGGGTAAGGATTAATGTCATATGAGCTCAACGGGTACATGGGAGGTTATCCAAAGCCTGAAAGAGGGTACACAGGAGGTTATCCCATGCCCAAAAGAGGGTACACGGGAGGTCATCCCAACACCAAAGTAGGTACAAAGATGGTTAGCCTAAGACTAACATGTTATGAATGTCTTGTTGGGTTTCCTTAACATAAAAGTTTCTATGATTATATATATGACACAATTAAATGTCTTATTCCAATGTTATGTTCTCATGGATCATGTTTGTAACACCCCGAGATTTTATGAAAAATATACTTTTTAATTTCATTAATGTCTTGTGTTATACGCTACACCAAAAGGAGCTTTCACAACACACATCTCTGACCTGGCTTGAATTACACGCAATCGCGACCTTCCACGATAGCGTGTGTTGTACGCAACACCAAGTTTCGCTAAACAACGATATGCTATTAAAATATTATCAAAACTAGCCGTTATGAATAGTAATAACCACTTTTTGAAATTTTGTAAATTTTATTTTTTAAAATGGAATTCATTTTTGGATTCGGAATACCGAAATTAGCCTAGGGTGAAATTTTGGTATTTTTCTGAAAACTTTCAATTTTTGATGAATAGTGAAACCACTAAGTGGTAGGTTAAAAACTGAATTTTGTATAAAACTTAATTTTACCGCTTCTGTGAATGGAATTTTGAAAATCCGAGAGACACGGTTAATATCAAGGACTAAAATGTGGTTCAATGAGATGAAAATAATTTTTGGTGAATAGTAACTTTTTAGTTTTATTTACTACGGTTAAAAATAAATAGGGTAATTAAGGGTAGAAATGATATTATTATTACCCTAACACATGTCCTAATTCTATTGGACCAGTGTAATTCGACCAAAAACAAACTTAGGAATAACATATGACCATTTAGGCCCACTTGGATTAGATTAGGACATTTATTATTAATTTATTTAAAGAAGGGTTAAAAGAGTTAAAATCAAAGTTTATTTACTAAAACATTTTTAATACGGGGTTATACATAAGATAAATTCGACTATAAATATTCATTAGAAAGATAAAAATATTTCTTACATAATGGTATTTTATTTGTAATTTTTAGACATTAAATAATTTAATTTATTTATGACACAATGATGATGCAGTAATTATCTTATTAATGAAATATTGACATAATTGATGTTATAAACACCCAAATAAATGTAATTTGAGACTTTTTATGAATTACACTAATTTTATAGGTTACTATGATATATTAGTGTTGATTTAATAAACTTGTTTCGAACATATAATTCTGTTATGACTTTCAAAAAAATCATATATCAAATAGTGTCAAAATTGACACAAAATAGTTTTTAAATCAAATATTATATTATTAATTGTTATTTTATTCCTAAAAATCTAAGGTTCGGCCAAATGACTTAGATAAGGATATATATATTAATAATAAACAACTTGGGGTTCGTTTGGCATGTTATAGTAAGTGTATTAACCATGTAGTGTAAGAAAACAAAAAGTCACGGTAAAAGTTAAATTATTTAACTTAGAGTTAAATCTAATTGATAAGGTTAAAATAATAACCTAAACTTGTCTAAATCTTATTGGTTGATAGGATTTCGACCCATCCCCACTTTACCTTCGAAATAAGACCCTTTGGAACCATTATAAACCGATTTTGACTTTAATATAAAATAATATTTTGAGGTATTCCTAAGGTGCCCCTCTCCTCCCTTATAAAAGGACACCTCCTCCCCCTCCTCCTCACACCAATTTGAGCACTCAAGCTCGGCCAACCCCTGAAATTTTCTCCTCTACACTTCCCTAGAATAATCCTAGAGGTCCTGGTCTTCTTCAAAGACCAATCTTAGTTCCCTAAGTGGAGGATTCAAAGAGGCGTTCCAAAGAAGAGGTAATATTCATTACCGATCTTTTCAATTTCTTTCTTCTTCAACTTATTCTTCTTTAGTTGTTTCATGATAAAGTAATAACATCAGTATTACTTACATACTGATATGTTATTATAAATATGAAACAACCCTAATTCACCTTCTATCCATCCTACGGAAAAATGAAATCACCGCGCGTGCGTACGTACGGAATACCGTCTCCACGCCGTGGTGTAATCTATTTTCCACCATCACCTTACAAGGATGGGAATAATGGTGTAATGAGTAACTATTTATGATTATTATAAATTAATATTGATACTGAAATAATATATATATACTCCAATACAATTCCACGATCATAGGAATGATATCATCACTCGTGCGTACGTACGGAATACCGTCTCCACGATGTGATGCGACTCGTTCTACAAGATCATCATTACATAGTAATTATATAAATGAATTGAATGAATAAATATTATATATGTTACACTAATACCATTCTGGATATAAGGTATCTATAACCTTAAAAGAAGAATAAGAATTTATTCGGCAAAACACGCATAAGAACAAAAGGCAATAAAGACCCGAGTAACAAGTAACAATGAAATATTACTAACAAGAAGCTGAGAATATGACCATATATGATATCATATCAATATGTATGATTCTGGAATAAGTAAATAAAATTATTTAAACCATTATACAGGAGCTTCGGACACGTACAAAGCAAATCGGACCTAAGGTAAGGGAAATATCACAATCTCATTTTTATCCGAGATTATTTATACTTTGGTATTTACTGGGGTGTATTTTATCATCCACATCCATGTTTCCTCAATATGTAATATTATTTACATTCACCTACAAATGTTTAAATCCTATTTTACCCTTCGGTGAATTTTTAGTAAAAGATATGAAAGGAATCTTTTGTCGTTTTTCGTACGAGGTACTTTTTTGACTTTTCCGACAAAAGTATGCGAAGAATGTTTTTTTTAACTTATACGGCATGAATGGATTTTTAAAACATTATTTCTAAGAAGAATACTTTACAAGTTTTCAAGTTTATTTTTAATCAACTTCTTTTAGTTTAAATTTGTAGGACATGTTAAGAAAGGAAAAAAAAATTTGAAGTAGAAAGGATATTTTCCTCAAGAATGAAGTTCAAGTGTTTTATCAAAATTATTTTCCATCTAAGATAATAAAGGGTTCTGTTTTTATCCATATTATTACATTGATTTGATTATGTTGTGATGGAATTATTTTTATGAATTCCTTTATCGTATATGAATTGTTTTATGATGTCATGATGTTTAAGATTCCCATTTTTATTACATGGGTTATGTAATGATGTATGATTTATGATTTTGTGGCACACATAAGAATGGTATCATTATGAGATGGGTGGGACCTATATCTCCCTCCAATTCATTGGGTAAATATTTTATATCTCATGAGATAGACATGGCTGGAATGGTATGTTATACCGGTTCAGTGAAACAGTACTGAAACGAGGGTTACTCGATTCAGAAAGGGACTTTGTCCACTAAGATAGTCTTGGAAATGAGTCTTGACTAACAAAAAATGATTCTCTATGATTATGTGTGTATGCCACAAAGTTTCATGTTTTAAGTTATGATTATTGTGATTACATTTCACTTCCATGATTTATCCCATGTTATGAAATTATGATCTCTTTTGCAGGTTAAGATTTCCAAAAGTTATGTGCTTGTGTATACGATGAGATTTATATTTCTTTTGTTTACCCTTACTGAGCATTTGAGCTCACCCTTTTATGTTTTCTTTTCCCCAGGATATAAAGAAAGGTTTTAGGTAAAAAAAGGGAAGATCTTTATGGGAGATATTGGAGATCTTTCACCACGATTAGAAGATTACGTTCCGAGTTTCCAAAGACACTAAACTATTACGATCCTTGTGTGTGTATTTTTGTTATGTACTAAGTATTCTACAAAAGTAATGTAATGTTAATGTACGTTAGGCTTCGGGTCTCTACAGTTGGTATCAGAGGAAAGGTTTAGTCAACCTTTGGAAACTAGGATGCGAAAACGTTAGTGAGATCCCTAGAGATATTTCTAAGGTATGTCTAGGGATGTCCCTAAGGATAAGTATACGTATAGGATATGGTCCTAGAACTATGGTAACGATCTTAGAATTTAACCTAAGATGTTAGATATTAAGGGTACTCCCCCTTTACTATGTTGTTTTCCCTAGCATGATTTTTTCCTCTCACACTATTCTTTTTGGGTTTTAGACGATGGCTGGAACCCGAAGGAACCGTGTTGATCAATGCAATGGACAATGCAATGATTTCCCTCCTGAACAAACAAATGTTATGGGAGATGGAGTGCAAAATCTTATTGCTATACTTACACAAGCTATGAATCATTCTGGACTTCCAAATGAGCAGAGAAGGGAACAATATTCTATTGAGTCCTTCATGAGGCAACGTCCACCTTCTTTCAGTGGGACTTCTGATCCACTTGTTGCTGAACAATGGATCAGTACCACTAAAAAGATATTTTCAGTTCTTCAATGTTCTGAACATGATAAAGTCATCTTAGCAGTATATCGTTTGGAAGGTAAAGCTGATCAATGGTGGAATCTTATCAAGAATACGAGGCCAAGAGATGAAACTGAGTCCATGGAATGGGACGAGTTCAAGAACTTGTTTTTCAGTAAGTACTTACCTCGTATTCTTCGAACAAAGATGGAAAAGGAGTTTCTTGAGCTGAAACAGAAGGATGATGAATCTGTTGGTATATACGAAGTGAATTTTACAAGACTTGCAAGGTATGCATCTGGCATTATCATCCAACCTGAAAGTAAAGTTGATCAATTTTTCAGTGGCTTAAAACCAAGTCTTTTAAGGGCATTAGCTATAAGAGACTTCAGTAGCTATGAAGAAATTGTGCGTTGTGCTATCAAAGTAGAAATGGAAGTTGGTGTTACTTATCCATCTCATAGTTTTGACAAGAAACGAAAGATGGAGTTCAAGGAGAAATCTCAAAAAAATGGTGAAAAGAAGATGAATGTTTCCTTATGCACAAAGTGTGGAAAGAAGCATAGTGGAGATTGTCTTAAAGGGACTAGAAAATGTTTTAAGTGTGGAAAAGAAGGTCATCGAGCAGCTGAGTGTCGAAGTAATGGAAAAAGGGTTTCTAATGATGTGAATAAAGCAAACACTGCAGAGAACGCACCACCAACACTTCAATGCTTCAAGTGCAAGGAAATGGGGCATTATGCTAATAAATGCCCTAATCCAAGGGTTAGTGATGATCAACATGAGCAACCACTTAAGGCAAAGGACAAAGGGAAGTCACATGCGATCACTATTGGCGATGTTGAATATGACAAAAATGTGGTGGAATGATTAAGTATTTATGTAATGGGATTCCAAAATAATGTTGTATCATAAAGTATTGGAATATTTATGTGTTGGTCTAATGTGGTATTAAAAGTGATTGAGATATTTTTTGAAATAAGATGATATGCGCATAATGAAGGGAAAACAAGAAAACGAAATGTTTAACAGTATTCATGAGCTCATGATTTATATAAGGACTAAGTGATATCATGGTTTGAGTATATAGAATTTTGAGGATTTTGGTATGTGGAAAGTGTTAACTTTTAACTGCATTCATGTTTTCACTAAGGTATTCAAGAGAATAAACGATTAAGGACTTTGACTGTTTGGAATGTGACCAACAAAACATATCTTATGATATATGGGGATCGACGATGGTGTTAAATCTCTGGTAATCGTTTTCACTATGTTATGAGATTGGACTGCAGTATTATGGATAAGCCTAAAGGTTGGAATGGATTATGTTGGACATAAGTTAGTATTGTTTAAGGATAGAACTTTTTTTTGATATTATTTATGTGATGTTATAGTAATGTAGTTTTAGAAAAAGGACAACCTGCAGGATGGGCGGCAGCCCATCGCGTCGGACAAGGCTGTGGAAATCGAACCCACAACCGAAGTGCGACTGGCCTTTATCGCCTACCACTGGCCTACAGGAAGTCTCTGTTTAGTAGAAACTAGTTTTATTATATTAAGCAGTATGATATATGAAGTATAAGTCCATTTTAGGCACCATATATGATTAATCTCACTATAGAATGACTTATGTATATTTAATAACTTTTTCTAACCTTTTGTTTAAGATAGATGGAATGACCCGTCATTCTATCACATGATCTGCTAACACTTCACGAATAACAAATTCAACTTCATTTATTTAAGAGATGAAGTGGAAATTGTTCAAGGCACGAACAACAGTGAGATTGTACCAAAATAAAGTAAGTATTTATTCTAATTCAAATTCTTCAACTTTAGGGAAACGATCTTGAAAACCAAAAATGTTGTCCTAGTGATCTTATATCTGATTAATCAGATGGTACCTTAGATCGTCACAAATTTATGGATTTGTGATTGTTGTCTTTTCCATAGCCATGTTCTCTACCACTCTCCATCAGAACATGATGGTTAGATTTCTCTTCCATATCCATATTTTCACCTATGTGGAAACCCAGTGATTAGTTTATTTGGGTAACCGTTACGTTTCATACTTTTGTTTTTAAAGATTGGTTTTGGTATTCCATTTTACGATGTGGGTTTCTATTAAAGAAACTTTTGAGTAGTAAACCATTTATAACCCCGACGAATTTCGAGGGCGAAATTCATTTTAAGGGGGGTAGAATGTAACACCCCGAGATTTTATGAAAAATATTCTTTTTAATTTCATTAATGTTTTGTGTTATACGCTACACCAAAAGGAGCTTTCACAACACACATCTCTGACCTGGCTTGAATTACACGCAATCGCGACCTTCCACGATAGCGTGTGTTGTACGCAACACCAAGTTTCGCTAAACAACGATATGCTATTAAAATATTATCAAAACTAGCCGTTATGAATAGTAATAACCACTTTTTGAAATTTTGTAAATTTTATTTTTCAAAATGGAATTCATTTTTGGATTCGGAATACCGAAATTAGCCTAGGGTGAAATTTTGGTATTTTTCTGAAAACATTCAATTTTTGATGAATAGTGAAACCACTAAGTGGTAGGTTAAAAACTGAATTTTGCATAAAACTTAATTTTACCGCTTCTGTGAATGGAATTTCGAAAATCCAAGAGACACGGTTAATATCAAGGACTAAAATGTGGTTCAATGAGATGAAAATAATTTTTGGTGAATAGTAACTTTTTAGTTTTATTTACTACGGTTAAAAATAAATAGGGTAATTAAGGGTAGAAATGATATTATTATTACCCTAACACATGTCCTAATTCTATTGGACCAGTGTAATTCGACCAAAAACAAACTTAGGAATAAAATATGACCATTTAGGACCACTTGGATTAGATTAGGACATTTATTATTAATTTATTTAAAGAAGGGTTAAAAGAGTTAAAATCAAAGTTTATTTACTAAAACATTTTTAATACGGGGTTATACAAAAGATAAATTCGAATATAAATATTCATTAGAAAGATAAAAAGATTTCCTACATAATGGTATTTTATTTGTAATTTTTAGACATTAAATAATTTAATTTATTTATGACACAATGATGATGTAGTAATTATCTTATTAATGAAATATTGACATAATTGATGTTATAAACACCAAAATAAATGTAATTTGAGACTTTTTATGAATTACACTAATTTTATAGGTTACTATGATATATTAGTGTTGATTTAATCAACTTGGTTCGAACATATAATTCTGTTATGACTTTCGAAAAATCATATATCAAATAGTGTCAAAATTGACACAAAATAGTTTTTAAATAAAATATTATATTATTAATTGTTATTTTATTCCTAAAAATATAAGGTTCATACAAATGACTTAGATAAGGATATATATATTAATAATAAACAACTTGGGGTTCGTTTGGCATGTTATAGTAAGTTTATTAACCATATAGTGTAAGAAACCAAAAAGTCACGGTAAAAGTTAAATTATTTAACTTAGAGTTAAATCTAATTGATAAGGTTAAAATAATAACCTAAACTTCTCTAAATCTTATTGGTTGATAGGATTTCGACCCATCCCCACTTTACCTTCGAAATAAGACTCTTTGTAACCATTATAAACCGATTTTGACTTTAATATAAAATAATATTTTGAGGTATTCCTAAGGTGCCCCTCTCCTCCCTTATAAAAGGACACCTCCTCCCCCTCCTCCTCACACCAATTTGAGCACTCAATCTCGGCCAACCCCTGCCATTTTCTCCTCTCCACTTCCCTAGAATAATCCTAGAGGTCCTGGTCTTCTTCAAAGACCAATCTTAGTTCCCTAAGTGGAGGATTCAAAGAGGCGTTCCAAAGAAGAGGTAATATCCATTACCGATCTTTTCAATTTCTTTCTTCTTCAACTTATTCTTCTTTAGTTGTTTCATGATAAAGTAATAACATCAGTATTAATTACATACTTATATGTTATTATAAATATGAAACAACCCTAATTCACCTTCTATCCATCCTACGGAAAAATGAAATCACCGCGCGTGCATACGTACGGAATACTGTCTCCACGCCGTGGTGTAATCTATTTTCCACCATCACATTACAAGGATGGGTATAATGGTGTAATGAGTAACTATTTATGATTATTATAAATTAATATTGATACTGAAATAATATATATATACTCCAATACAATTCCACGATCATAGGAATGATATCATCACTCGTGCGTACGTACGGAATACCGTCTCCACGATGTGATGCGACTCGTTCTACATGATCATCATTACATAGTAATTATATAAATGAATTGAATGAATAAATATGATATATGTTACACTAATACCATTCTGGATATAAGTTATCTATAACCTTAAAAGAAGAATAAGAATTTATTCGGCAAAACACGCATAAGAACAAAAGGCAATAAAGACCCGAGTAACAAGTAACAATGAAATATTACTAACAAGAAGCTAAGAATATGACCATATATGATATCATATCAATATGTATGATTCTGTAATAAGTCAATAACATTATTTAAACCATTATACAGGAGCTTCGGACACGTACAAAGCAAATCGGACCTAAGGTAAGGGAAATATCACAATCTCATTTTTATCCGAGATTATTTATACTTTGGTATTTACTAGGGTGTATTTTATCATCCACATCCATGTTTCCTCAATATGTAATATTATTTCCATTCACCTACAAATTTTTAAATCCTATTTTACCCTTCGGTGAGTTTTTAGTTAAAGATATGAAAGGAATCTTTTGTCGTTTTTTGTACGAGGTACTTTTTTGACTTTTCCGACAAAAGTACGCGAAGAATGTTTTTTTAACTTATACGACATGAATGGATTTTTAAAACATTATTTATAAGAAGAATCCTTTACAAGTTTTCAAGTTTATTTTTAATCGACTTCTTTTAGTTTAAAGTTGTATGACATGTTAAGAAAGGAAAAATGTTTTTGAAGTAGAAAGGATATTTTCCTCAAGAATGAAGTTCAAGTGTTTTATCAAAATTATTTTCCATCTAAGATAATAAAGGGTTCTGTTTTTATCCCTGTTATTACATTGATTTGATTATGTTGTGATGGAATTATTTTTATGAATTCCTTTATCGTATATGAATTGTTTTATGATGTCATGATGTTTAAGATTCCCATTTTTATTACATGGGTTATGTAATGATGTATGATTTATGATTTTGTGGCACACATAAGAATGGTATCATTATGAGATGGGTGGGACCTATATCTCCCTCCAATGCATTGGGTAAAGATTTTATATCTCATGAGATAGACATGGCTGGAATGGTAGGTTATACCGGTTCAGTGAAACAGGACTGAAACGAGGGTTACTCGATTCAGAAAGGGACTTTGTCCACTAAGATAGTCTTGGCAATGAGTCTTGACTAACAAGAAATGATTCTCTATGATTATGTGTGTATGCCACAAAGTTTCATGTTTTAAGTTATGATTATTGTGATTACATTTCACTTCCATGATTTATCCCATGTTATGAAATTATGATCTCTTTTTCAGGTTAAGATTTCCAAAAATTATGTTCTTGTGTATACGATGAGATTTATATTTCTTTTGTTTACCCTTACTGAGCATTTGAGCTCACCCTTTTATGTTTTCTTTTCCCCAGGATATAAAGAAAGGTTTTAGGTAAAAAAAGGGAAGATCTTTATGGGAGATATTGGAGATCTTTCACCACGATTAGAAGATTACGTTCCGAGTTTCCAAAGACACTAAACTATTACGATCCTTGTGTGTGTATTTTTGTTATGTACTAAGTATTCCGCAAAAGTAATGTAATATTAATGTACGTTAGGCTTCGGGTCTCTACAATGTTATTTGATTTTATTTATGATTCATGTCTTTTAAACTACCAATCTTTACTCTATGACTCAAGATTTTGAAATTTGATATGTAGGGTATGGTTTTCATATGTTATTTTCATGTTCCCATACCCTTAAGATCACATTATGTTTATGTAATTACTTATTTTTCCCTTAATGAGCATCCAAGATCACCATTTCTTATATTTCCTTTCCCTAGGTTATGAAGAGAGGTTTTAAATAGGGTATATCTGTCACGACCCATCCCCCGAGGCTCGTGTCGGGACTACCCCAAGCCCACCTTCCATGGGCCAGGGGATGGCAACTAGCACCAAAGGCGTATTCCCTAAAACTGGGAAGGCATTTCCTTTATGACATGTAACTCATTTAACCAAGCACACATCATGATATGAACACAATTAAACTAAATAATAAAAAGAGTTTGTACAGTAAGTAAAAGGGGCAAGAATACAAGCCCAAATGGAAAGCACAAGAAAATTGGAAAGTACAAGTAAACTGAACAGCTCATGTGAACACTCTCCAAATATGCTACCTGAAGGGTAGGTACAACTCTCGAACGGTCATCTTTGTGGTATGCCTCATCCATGGTCCACCTCCGAGCTACCTCTAGTCCTGGTACTCTTGTCCTTAGTCAGCATTGTCTGTCGTCTGCACCAAACACAACAAGGTGCGGGCGTAGCCCGTGTAGGGTTGAGTATAACGATACTTAGTAGGGACCCCAAGGCCCCCTATAGGTCTCTCAAAATCCAAAAAGGATAAACCAAAAATCATGAAAACAACTATCATCTCTACTTAGGTATATGCCCATACATATACCTAAGTTATCAAGTATACCCATCCCATTCATGAGGAAACACAAGGCCCAAATCCATAGCCCAAGGCTCAACAGTTCCACAAAGGAAGGAATATCATGAAGGTAAGTACCACACAGGTATGCCACACAGAAGAATACCACCAAGGTATCACCATGAAGGAAAGTACCATAGAGGTACTCCACACAGAATAATACCACAAAGGTTTCACCATAAAGGAAAGTACCACATAGGTACACCACAGAGAAGAATACCACAAAGGTATCACCATGAAGGTAAGTACCACATAGGTACGCCACATAGAATAATACCACCAAGGTATCACCACGAAGGAAAGTACCACACAAGTACGCCACACAGAACAATACCACAAAGGCATCACCACGAAGGTAAGGATTTAGCTCACACCAGGTATAACTAATGTACAGTAGTAAAGATGATTAGATATAACTACTGAATCATCTTAATCTATTAAGAGGCATACCCACATAGGATCCTAAATCATCAACAGGCCCACATTGGATTGTAGTACATCGTTAGAACCACACAGGATCCTAGTACGACATCAGACCCACACAGGATCCTAGTACATCATCAGACCCACACAGGATCCTAGTACAGCAGACCCACATAGTAACCTAGTACATCATCAGACCCACACAGGATCCTAGTACAGCAGACCCACACGTGATCCTAGTACATCATCAAACCCACACAGGATCCTAGTACAGTAGACCCACACAGGATCCTAGTACATCATTAGACCCACACAGGATCTTAGTACATCAGACCCACACAGGATCCTAGAGTATTCCCACATGGATTCCTAGAGTGGATCCATGTGGGATCCTCGAGCACAGGCCTAGGAAGGATCCCTTTCTCATGTTATAGCCAGTTATAGGGTTCCCGCACTAATCTCTCTTGATTCCAAGAGGATATGCTCCTCAAGCCACAGGTCGATACTCCAACTGCCACTAAGTCCCACTAATAAGTATCCCAAAGGACCACCACATAAAAAGGGGTCTCAATTCAATAGACGGCGCGTCAATAGGATGCTCGGTCTATGAGTTATAAGTGTTTTAGTGCTAAGGGTGCAGTTATATTCGAGTACGATCTAACCCGGCCAAACTCCAACTTTCATCGAAAGTCACGTGGAGTATCTCAAAAGGACTGCCTCGTCTCAAGGATTTCAGTGTCGTAGATGGTTTTTCATTTCGACATCGTATGAGGGATATAAGGCGAATACAATATCCCACAATAATAATAATATTATTATTATTGGGTGTTTCTTGGAACTGAGACACAAACCAGAATTTAATATTCAGCATTAGACTTAAATCAACCGTCTTAATGTCAGGATCACGTCACCACTTACGGTAAGTCAATCGGAAATCACACGCAGATGTTATAGAGGGTTGAAGATTTAATAATAATAATAATATATTATTATTTGATCATTTCAGATACCTGATCCAAAAACCTGAAAAGGACATCCAATATTGGACTCAGAATTTCCGTCTTGAAGTCAGGGTCATACTATCATAGACAGTTTGTAAAACCGAGGTCGCATGGATAAGTTATAGTCAAAAAGTTTTTTATCAACAAAAGTAATAATAATAATATTTTATTATTATTGTTAATTACTTATTTCATTAACTCCAAATTCAATCACGCATGGGGCATTCATTTGGTGAACGCGGCTTCCACATGGCACCTCCTCCACCCTTCCATGATTTTTTATTTTTATTATTATTTCATCTACTTAATTTTCTCTCTCCAATCAACCCTTTCTTATTCCACGGTTTTCTCACACTCCAATTAACTCCTTTCCCAAACAGTTGGTTTCCACCGCACATCCAAAACCGACGCCACCACCTTCGGCCAGTCGCACTGCCTAGATGATGCCTTCCGACTGTCCTTCATCGCCGCACGTCACACCCTCTACCTCACCCGGAGTCGTGCCCTGAACACACGTTGGAAATCACACCACCATGTCACCCCTTCCATGGGCCGCCGCATCTTCGTTATAAGCCCAAAAAATATGCCGACCTCATATTCACGATCCTCGGGTCAAGGGTTCCACGTCCATATGTTGCGCTCAACATAATATTATGTTTCTAACGTACTTAATTATTTTGCGTTGATGAACGCACAAAGAACACGTGAAAAAAAAATAAAAAAGGGGAAAGGTATATGCGTGGGAATATGACCATGTTAGTTTGGCCATCATCATTGCGAATCCAGAATATGAAGAATTAAAAAATAAATTCAATAATATTTTAAATTAGAACCCCTACATCGATTGCTCGTTGGTGTTGGTGTTAGGAAGGAGATGATGTTGATGACGTCATCATTCGTCGCTCCCGCACCACGTTCCCAAAGTTGGTTCCACATTCCTCGATTCAGAGAATGCTTCTTCGTTGGAGAGGTTCTTATTTTGGAGGACGTTCTTCCCAGTTCTCCAAGGCTCTCCCAAATCTTCTTTTCCAACGATCTCCACCAAAAGGTTGAGGATCCAATTTTAATTGAGTTAAGTTTATTAACTCAATTAATTTTCAGCACATTAATTAAACTAAAGTTGGAAAATTTAATTTGGGGGAGAAACCAAGAGTTAACTCACATTAAAGAGGGAGTTCAAGGGGGTCAGGTGGTTCCCACCACTGCACATACAAATTGGGAGGTTTTAAAATAAAATAAAAGTTGTTCTTTATTTTATTTTTATTCTTTTAACTCTGCCAAGAAATTCACAAAAACTAACTTTCACCCTCGACCTACTACAGTCAAGGTGAAGGTATTCTTAAGCGAATATTGACGTTGCGAGTTCAATGATTCCCTCAGATTTCAATTCCGAGCACCAGTTCAAAAGTTATAAAATGTCGCTTGCACGTTTACTGAACGTACCCAAAAAAAGTTCAGAAAATTATTTACAGTCACCCTCGACCCACTCTGGTCAAGGTTAGGCTATGCCTAAGTGAAATATTCCCCAGCGAACCCAACGGTACTCTCAGATTTCCAATCCAAGTTACTGTTTAAAATTTATGGATTTTACAATAAAATAATTGTCACTTAATTATTTTATTTATGGCAAAAAACTAACTTTTACTGGTGGCCCGTGCCAACCAATGTTAGTATCTTCCTAAAGAGATAATACCCTCACGAGTTCATAGTTGGTCTCATATTTTCAATCCGAGTTACCATTTGTGACTTATAAGCATTTGAAAAATAAAATAATTTATTTAATTATTTTATTTACGATTGTGCCATTTTTTTATTTTCTCACAAGAGACCCGTGCTGACTAAACTTAAGTCGCACCTAGGGTAAAACTGTCATTCCGAACGCAACTGTACCCTTGGATTTCTGATTTGAGTTATCGTTTAATATTTATTCCACTTTTTCAGGAAAACTGCTTACGCATGCTAATTTAAACTCAACCAAACTTCGACAGATCATTCCGGGCACTCTGGGCCTCAGAATCGTGCGTTGTCAGATTTTTTAGTCTTGAAATAATTCCATATAATTTAAAAAAATTATATGGGATTTCTGGGACATTACATTCTCCCCATATTAGGGATTTACATCCCCGAAAGCCACAACAAAGGCAAAACAACCAAAAGAGGGTACTGAGCACGAATCTGAGCCTCTTGCTCCCACATGCTCTCCTGGAGGTTCTCGTGATGCCAATTAATGTACACGTACCAAAGGTATTGATTTCCCATAAAGTACTCTCTCCTGTCGATCCTCAATCTCCACAGGAACCTCCGAAAACGTCACTCCATCCTCGATGTCCAGCTCGTCGTAGTCGATGATGTGAGATGGGTCATGTAAGTATCTCCTCAGCTGGGATACATGGAAGACGTTGTGCACCTTCTCCAACTGTGGTGGAAGGGCTAGGCGATATGCCACCTCGCTAACTCTGCTAAGGACCTGAAAGGGTCTGATGAACCTCGGAGATAACTTGCCACCCCGACCAAATCTTCACAAACCTCATCGAGGTGAGACCCGTAGAAAGACATGGTCACCATCCTTGAACTCTATAGGTCTCTGTATCTTGTTGGCATAAGACTTCTGCCAACTATGTGTAGTCTTCACTTGTTGACAAGTGAGACATCGTGATACAAACTCTGCCACTGCTTCCTTCATCCTGGGCCATCAGAACTGACGCCAGAGATCCTAATACATCTTCACCATACTAGTATGTACCGTCAGAGGGGACATATGGGACTCCCTCAACACCTCCTCGTGTAGCGCTACAGGTACCATGGTACGTCCTCTAAAGAAGATGACATGCTCCCCACCTTCATAAAATCCATCAGGTGGCTGACCTGAGGATATCTGAACACGTCAAGCCTCGTAGTTAGTGTCCCCACATTGCGCCTCCTTGACTCGCTGAAGAATTCGGGGAGTGACTGTGAGAGACTGAAGAAAAACTGCTCCATCTCGATCCACAAAGGATATCAGTAAAGCACCTAGCTACTTCGTTGCCTCACCTAGAATCTGTATACCAGATCTCCTGCTGGGTGCATCTGCTACAACTTTCTCCTTCCCAGGAGTATAGATTATCTCAAAGTCATAGTCCTGGAGGAATTCTATCCACTCCCATTGGGAACTTGAAAACTCAAAACTCCTACTGCCACGAGGTTAAGGATGGCCGACTCAATAGTGATCAGATGCACCCTCCTATGCATGAGTTTAGCCTCTGCTGACTGGGTTTCCTTTTTTTCTGACTAAGTAAAACCTCATCCCAACGTTGTAGATAAACCACAACCTTTTTGCCTAATACAATCAATTTGAGTATGAATTGTGGATGTCCAGTCATACACAAACTAATGTCATAGGGCCTCGATGTTTTCACCAAGAGGTTCCAACCGAAACTCTCACCTCAAGGGTCATATCACACTGTCGGTGTAAGTTTGATTATCGAGTCTCCTCCCAAAGGTATCTCCAAACGTGAGGGTCAAGTCAATGATTTAACCGGAAACTCTAGGTCATGGACAAGATTTGTGGAAGGAAGGAATTATTGGTACCTATATATATTGATACGGCAACTAGTAGTAGATACAGACCATACCTCGAATCATTCCTAAAGCCCTTGGGTTTCACTCCTTGACTGCATGAAGCTACTTTCTTCCCATGTCCTCTAGCTCCCTGAGCCTGGTGGGGACCACAATGGGGGGTGGTTGTATCATGTCGAAATGTACACCACCTCATGATGCTCCCCTAACTCTACTTCCACATCCGTAGCCTTGCAGATTCATCTATCCCTAACACTTCTTCTTCCCAAAACATTTTTACATGACCAAGTCTCTAAGACTGGTGCTAGTTTCCTATTTTCCCACTACTAACATTCACTGGTTGTATCCGCTCAGCCAAAGAACATTCAACCACAAAGGTACTCTCTAGCACCTCAACATAAGTAGGAATGAAAAGAGGAATAGTGTTGACTCATACGTCCTTAAACACACTACGCTTGAAAGTCCAAGACCTGAAGCATTGATTGTATAGTATTCATCAAGTACGAGGAATGATCAGTATGCCTCGATGAATACTTAGCTACTGACATGTTGTCCTGCTGAGCCGTAGAAGCTCTAGAGAACTCTCATCCACCTCATCAAGCCAGTCCTTAGCTGCCTGTGAGTTGGGCTCACCTCAGAACCTGAGGGGTATCTGATGTTGAATCACGCGTAAGTCACTAAGCCTATATGTGTCCTCTATCGGTACCACCGATTGTAACTGCTGACCAACGGGAAGTGATATAGCTGACACACTACCCGAAGGTACCATCTCAAGAAATGGTCCAACTACCGAAGCTTAATCACCAATAAGACCATACTCATGGTCACTCACTGGAAAAGAAAAGTAGTTAAGATCACCATCTTCTCTACTGGTGTCTCAACCAGGTGTAAAACTCTAGAAACCACCTCCAGCCGGCCCTCAGCTGTATGGAAAACTGTCTCTCCTCGAAACCTTAGAGGCCTCTGCTACTGGAACTCGTGCAATGCGCTCAGTCGGAGTGCACCATCCGCCAGTGCAGCTGGTCGTATCTGCTTCCCAACGGGTGGTGGTGCTACTGGTACACCACCCGAAGATGCCAACATAGTAATAGGGCCCTACACCGGAGCCTCATTGCTCGGTGGGGCGTCATCGTGTACTCTATTGGGAATCCTAGCTAGTTGTTTACACAACAGCATCCTGATAAGGAATAGGTGTTCCACGGTCATTTAGTTATACCTGTTGAGCTGACTCAAGAAAACACAAGAAAATTTTTCAAAACACACATGCAATAAATGTTTTCGTGCACTGAGTTAGAAATCAGAATTCAAGGTCCTGGTGTATGGATACGTCAGATGCCGCACCAACACTGGATTCCATAAACTGATAACCACACTCAATACACTTAACACTATTGTAGTTAAAAATATCAGAGTCCTATGTTCTATGGTATAATCGACTCCTCTGATAAGAATTTTTCATGACCCATCCCCCGGGGCCCGTTCCATGACTACCCCAAGCCCACCTTCCATAGGCCAGGGGCTGGCGACTAGCACTGAAGGTGTATTCCCTAAAACTGGGAAGGCATTGTCTTTATGACCTGTAACTCACGCAACCAATCACACATCATGATAAGAACACAAGTAAACTAAATAGTAAAAAGAGTGTGTACAGTAAGTAAAAGGGTCCAGAATACAAGCCCAACTAGAAAGTACAAGAAAATTGGAAAGTACAAGTAAACTGAACAGCTCCTGTAAACACCCGCCAAGGATCCTACCTGAAGGGTAGGTACAGCTCTCAAATGGTCATCTCTACGGTATGCCTCATCAATGGTCCACCTCCGAGCTACCTCCAGTCCCGGTACCCTCGTCCTTAGTCAGCATTTTCTGTCATCTACACCAAACACAACAAGGTGCGGGCGTAGCCCATGTAGGGGTGAGTATAACGATACTCAGTAGGGACCCCGAGACCCCCATAGGTCTCTCAAAATCCATAAAGGATAAACCAAAAAGCATGAAAAAAAATGTCATCCCTTGTTAGGTATATGCCCATACATATACCTAAGTTATCAAGTATACCCATTTAATTCATGAGGAAACACAAGGCCCAAATACATAGCCCAAGGCTCAACTATTCCATAAATGAAGGAATGCCATGAAGGTAAGTACCACACAGGTACGCCACATAGAAGAATACCACCAAGGTATCACCATGAAGGAAAGTACCACATAGGTACGCCACACAGAAGAATACCACAAAGGTATCACCATGAAGGTAAGTACCACACAGGTACACCACATAGAATAATACCACCAAGGTATCACCATGAAGGAAAGTACCACATAGGTATGCCACACAGAAGAATACCACAAAGGTATCACCACGAAGGTAAGGACTTAGCTCACACCAGGTATAACTAAGGTAAATTAGTAAAGATGATTAGATGTAACTATTGAATCATCTTACTCTGTTAAGAGGCAGACCCATGTAGGATCATAAATCATCAACAGACCCACATAGGATCGTAGTACATCATTAGACCCACACATGATCCTAGTAAGGCATCAGACCCACACAGGATCCTAGTACATCATCAGACCCACATAGGTTCCTAGTATAGAAGACCCACACAGGATCCTAATACATCATCAGAACCACACAGGATCTTAGTACAACAGACCCACACAAGATCCTAGTACATCATCAGACCCACACAAGATCCTAGTACAGCAGACCCACACAGGATCCTAGTACATCATCAGACCCATACAGGATCCTAGTACAGTAGAACCACATAGGATCCTAAAGTAGTCCCACATAGATTCCTAGAGAGTATCTATGTGGGATACTCGAGCACAGACCCATGAAGGATCCCTTTCTCATGTTACAGCCAGCTATAGGGTTCCCGCACTAAGCTCACTTGATTTTGGGAGGATCCACTCCTGAAGCCACAGGTCGATACTCCAACTACCATGAAGTCCCACTAAGAAGTATCCCAAAGGACCACCACATAAAAAGGGGTCTCAACGCAATAGACGGTGCGTCAATCGGATGCCCGTTCTGTGAGTTATAAGTGTTTTAGTGTCGAGGGTCCGGTTGGATTCGAGTACGATCCAACCCGGCCAAACTCCAAATTCCTCCGAAAGTCACGTGAAGTATCTTAAAAGGACCGCCTCATCTCAAGGATTTCAGTGCCGCATATGGTTCGTCATTTCAACACTGTATGAGGGAGATAAGTCGAATACAAGATCTCACAATAATAATAATAATAATAATATTGGGCGTTTCATGGACCCGAGTCACAAACCAGAATTTAATATTCAACATTAGACTTAAATTGACTGTATTAATGTCAGGATCATGTCACCACTTACAGTAAGTCAATCATACATCGCACGCAGGATTTATAGAGGGTCGAAGATTTAATAATAATAATATATTATTATTATTTGATTGTTTCGAGTACCTGATAAAAAAACCTGAAAAAGACATCCAATATTGGACTCATAATTTCCGTCCTAAAGTCAGGGTCGTACTGCCGCTGATGGTTCGTAAAACCGAGGTCGCATGGATAAGTTACAGTCAAAAAAGTTTTTTTATCAAAAAAAGTAATAATAATAATATTTTATTATTATTGTTAATTACTTATTTCCTTAACTCAAAATTCAATCATGCATGGAAAATTCATTTGGTGAATGAAGATTCCACATGGTGCCTCCTCCACCCTTCCAGGATTTTTGATTTTTATTATTATTTCATCTCCTTAATTTTCTCTCTCCAATCAACCCTTTCTTATTCCACAGTTTTCTCACTCTCTAATTAACTCCTTTCCTAAATGGTTGGGTTCCTCCACACATCCAGAACCAAATCCACCACCTCCGGCTAGCCACACCGCCAAGACCCTACCTTTCAGCTGTCCTTCGCCGCTGCACGTCGCTCCCTCTACCTCACCCGGAGCTGCGCCCTGAACACACCAAGGAAATAACACCGCCATGTCGCCCCTTACATGGGCCGCCGCATCTTCGTTCTAAGCCTGGAAAATATTTTGACCGCATATTCGTAATCCTTGGGTCGAGGGCTCTGTGTCCATATGTTGCGCTCAACACAATATTGTGTTTCCAGCACGCTTAATTATTTGGCGTTGATGAATGCACAAAGAACGCACGAAGAAAAAATGAAAAAAAGGGGCAAGTTATATAAACGTGACAATGACCATGTTAGTTTGGTCATCGTCATTGTGAATCCAGAATATGAAGGATTAAAAAATAAATTCAATCGTATTTCAAATTATAACCCCTACCTCGATTGCTCGTTGGTGTCAGCGTGAGGAAGAAGATGATGTTGATGACGTCGGCATTCATCACTCCCGCACCATGCTCCCGAAGTTGGTTCCATGTTCCTCAATTTGGATAATGCTTCTTAGTTGGAGAGGTTCTTCATTTGGAGAATGTTCTTCTCAGTTCTCCAAGGCTCTCCCAAATCTCCTTTTCCAACGATCTCCACCAAAAGGATGATGACCCAATTTTAATTGAGTTAAGTCTATTAACTCAATTAATTGTCAGCACATTAATTAAACTAAAGTTGGCACATTTAATTTGGGGGAGAAACCAAGAGTTAACTCACATTAAAGAGGGAGTTCAAGGGGGTCAGGTGGTCCCCACCACTGCATATACAAATTGGGAGGTTTTAAAATAAAATAAAAGTTGTTCATTATTTTATTTTTATTCCTCTAACTCTCCCAGGAAATTCACGAAAACTAAATTTCACCCTCGACCTACTGTGGTTAAGGTGAAGGTATCCTTAAGCGAATATCGACACTGCGAGTTCAAAGGTGCCCTCGGATTTCAATTTCGATCACCGGTTCAAAAGTTATAAAATTCCGCTTGCGTGTTTACTGAACGTACCCAAAAAAAAGTTCGGAAAATTATTTACAGTCACCCTTGACTCGCGTCGGTCAAGGTTAGGCTCTGCGTAAGTGAAACACTCCCCAACGAACCCAACGGTACTCTCATATTTCCAATCTGAGTTGTCGTTTAAAAGTTATGGATTTTACAATAAAATAATTGACACTTAATTATTTTATTTACGGCCAAAAACTAACTTTCACTGGTAGCTCGCGCCGACCAATGTTAGTATCTGCCTATAGAGAGAATACCCTCACGAGTTTAGTGGTGGTCTTGGATTTTTAATCCGAGTTACCTTTTGTGAGTTATAAGCATTTGAAAAATAAAATAATTTATTTAATTATTTTATTTACTATTATGCCATTTTTGGGTTTTCTCACAGGAGGCCCGTGCCGACTAAACTTAAGTCGTGCCTAGGGTCAAGATGCCATCCTAAATGCAACGGTGCCCTCAGATTTCTGATCTGAGTTACCATTTAAGATTTATTACACTTTTTTAGGAAAACTGCTTACGCACACTAATTTAAACTCAACCAAACTTCGACGGATCATTCCGGGAACTCCGAGCCTCGGAATCACGCGCCATCAGATTTTGAAGTCTCAAAATAATTCCATATAATTAAAAAAGTTATACAGAATTTCTGGGACATTACAATATCTAAAATAGTACTATGTATGAAGATCTTTATTGGATATGTTGAAGATCTTTCAACAAATTAGAAGATTGTGTACCTAGTCTCCAAAGGAACTAAACTATTATGGTCCTCAAGGACTATGTTCGTGTAATGTATTATATATCCATCTAAAAAGATGTAATATCTATATATGAAAATATTTAGTTGCTATAATATCGTCTTGCATGAAAATTATAATTCCACGCATTGGGTATACTATTTTGTGTACGCTAGACTCCCAAAGAATTCACTCATGTAATCTATCATTAAAAGAAATAATTTCATATTTATATGAAACATATATTGGGTAAATGAATATGATTCATGAACCGACCATGGAATTTAGACATGCGAGTTAATAAGGAAACCACCCATGAGTGTCCTCACATTCTATATAAACCCTACAGCTATATGATGGCATGATGTGTGGATATTCATCCAATCACTCCTAGTAACCCATTTTTATCTTTTGTCTTCCTAATTTTCATATATATGTATTAACATACCATGGATAAAAGGTTAATCCCATCTGAATTTCAAATTATTTAGTTCGGCTCGTGGATACACCATAGTGGTGTGGCGCTTTTACCACTTATTGATCTTTATCAAACCCATGTAATAGAGTTTTTAGATGTTTCAAATACTCTTTGATGTATGGTAAAATTATCTACAACATGTTATTCATTTTAGTATTTTTATGTAGTTTCATACTATCTTACATGGGAGATACTCATATTTCATTTTTAATTTCTTCTGTTGTATCTAATAAGTGGTATTATATTCATACAAAACCTAATAGTATGGTAGGAAGAAAATATACCATGCATGTATTATATTTACTAGGAAATAGATTAACAACACAATGATTAAAAAACTATGATTAGGGTAGGGAATTCATTATTTGGTGTGTTCTCTTATTCCCCAAAGCCTTATGGATATAGGGAAGTGTGTACACACCCAAAGCCACATTTCACTGATATGTGTGATAATCCCTATACTAACCTTACCCCAAGACTCTTAACCATGGTATTTTATTTTAAATGATTTATATATTCCATTGTTTTATTGAAATTTTTATTCATACCTGATGTGATATAAATGATTTATTCAAGAAAATTTTGAAAAACATGCATGATTATGTCTATTTTGATAAAATAAATTTTTTTACCTATTTTATACTATCCATTAAAATATTTGTAAAGCATGTTTTGATATTAACTATGAAGATATTTCCATTCCCTGTTTTATTCAAAATCAAGAAAAGTTTTTTTATTTTTTATAGATTTATTATGAAATTCTTGGTGAGATCCTACTAGAATTTATTCATCACATCCCACCTTTTCCTTCAAGAATTTATAAATTTTCTTATGCTGGGTCTAGGGAAAGGAAAGGCATTAATTGATGGTGTTGGATTTTCTTAAATAGTGGGTCTTAGGAGTTAGCGGTGGTTAGTGAATGTTTTGATGCACTTATCACACAAAGTTTTTGGGATTATGTATTGATGGTCTTATCTATTGAGTTTTCATGATATGTTGTTTTGAGAGTGTATTTGTCTACTCCTGGTGATTTCTCTATTGAGGAGTATTTGTAATGATGACTGTTTATTCTTTTATGTCCTCTATTTTTCCTTGGTGAGTTATTCTTGTGGTGAAATTGTTCCCTCTTTATTTTTTTAATTCCCATGAACTAGTTGCTAGACCATAAGGATCAAGAATTCCCTACGGTTCATGTCAGGATTAATTTGGGTACCTTTTATATAGGTTATCTAGTTTAATTCTTGATAGATCCTCTCTAGCATAATTTTTCAATTTCATCCCTTAAAATGAATGTTAATATTTATAAGTAATCAATAATTGAGTGAATGTGATATTTTATGTTTTATAAATATTGTTTTAAAGTAAGTGTGGATATTTTAGTTGGGTTTCATTCAAGAAAATTCATTATTGAATGCTTTTAAATAATGATATTAATTTGATAAAACTAGTTTATGTTTTTAAAAAATAAAAGAAAAATATTTTTATTTAATATCTATATATGAGATGGATAATTCTTATGGTTTTTTTCCTATATTATCATTTTAATCAGAAGTGTTCTTAAATAGAAGCATTAAGAAAAATATGTTATAGAAATTAATTAATTTTATGGTTGGTATGAGATATAATTTTTTTCATATGATATAAAAGGACTCAAAAACGAATTGATTAAAGGAAATGTGAGATATATATGTTTTCAATGAAGCAAATGTTCATTACATTGAATATATGAATTATGATCTCCAATAACTAGTGGATTTATGTTCCATTTTTTTGTTACATTGAATATATTAATTATGTTCTCCAATACCCAGTGGATTGGTGTTCTAATTATTATGTCATAAATAAAAATTTTATTTCTATTTATCTAGTGATAAAAAAGGTTTTATTCATAATTAAAATAAATTTTGTTATATATGAATGAATGATATATATTATGAAATATGGATAACAATTTATAAATTCTAGTAGAGTATAATCTAGTCCATGATATAAGTAATTAGAAAATTAAAGTTTGTGATTCTAAAGTCACTTTTAAGGTCTTATAAATAAGAAACGTATTCAAAGTGTCTATGTGATTTACTGCTTGAATTTTTTATTATGAATCATTTTATATTTTCAAATAAATTTTTATTAAAATGGATAAAATCAATTTAGAGAAAAGGAGGGACCAAGCCTATTACATGAGATGAGTTGGGAGTGAAGACTGTTTTATTTCACCAAAAGTTTAGGTCACCAGAATTTGGTTAGTGGAAGGTGCTGGAATCAATGTGAAGATAGTGGTAGCAGACCTTATTTAGGGGAATCATGATAATTAGAAGTTCACATCTTATGATGATGTTACAATGGAGAGTTGAAAGTTTGGAATTTCAAAAAAGTTGATGGGTCACCAGGTTGGTAATCATATTATAATAGTCATGCTTAGTGATCCATGATTTTATGAGAGAAAGTATTGATGGTTGACCAAATAACACTTGTCATATGAGTTTATGCAACCTTCTATGTAGTGAAGAGTGAAATCAAAACATTAATTATATAATTGTGAATTTAGTTAGAAGAAATTCTTCTTATAATCTGTTTGTAACCACTTGTATATTTTATTTGTAATAAAAGTGAGCAGCAGTGTTTCTATTATGCATGTAGGACTCATTATCCAAATCACGTTAATCCATTATTTTCATTTCTTCCTTTATTTATTTCCACTGGATGCATTTTTTTTCTTGAATATTTTTAAATGTTCTTGTGTATGTGATCAAGGAAGACTTCATGTGGTAATTAGGGTTCTAAGTATACCTACTTCTGGTGCATCTAGTCGAAAGGTACTTTAGGAGGTTCAAATTTTCTAATGTACTACTATGTGTGATATTTTGATGGATTGAAATTTTAAGTTTTGATGGTTTTATTAGAATAACAATCAGAGTTTCATACTCAACAAGTGGTATCAAATTAGGTTGTTGTTTTGAAGTATGATGCCAATGAGTGGTATCAAAGCACACAGTTTCAAGTAGCTCAGGTTTCTTCACATGATGGTATCTCAAATTAATTGGGAGGTTATTTTCATTAAAATATATAATGATATATGATAAAAAGGTTTGGGTGGATAGGTTTTATGGAACATATTTTGGATTCTAGAGGATACATATAGAAGATCATCTGATTTAGAAAGGCCTTAATACTCTACTTATTAGTGTTTGTCTAGAGAAGATGGAAAAGGAAGAATGTTAATGGATGGACAAAAAAGAATTAGTGATGGTGAGGATGTATTTGGTGAGGAATGTTTCATTTAACATTTAGGAAATAAATACATGGAATAAAGTGATGAAGTTGTTAGAAGATATGTATGAGAAACCTACATCTTTGAACAAAGTATTCATGATGCAGAGGTTGTTCAACTTAAGGTAATTGAAAGGAAGGCCGACAATAGTTCATATGAATGACTACAATATGATTTGAGGGTAGATTGAATCAATTTAGTTGAATTTCATAGATTATTTTAGGATACTTATACTATTTTCATCACTTTCAAAGAGTTGGGATTCAATGGTTATTGCAGTCAGTAACACCAGTGGAAAAATAGACTTGGCGTTTGATGAAAACTAGAATCTAATTCTCAATGAATAACTCTAATGAGGGTAAGTATAAGAGATATCTATTAATTCTCTTAGTGATAATTAAAGAATACTAAAATGAATCTAGTTTTTATTTTTATACCCTTTGAATATTTTTTATATATTAATATTGGTTTTTCTTCAGATTTGGAATGGTGTTATGGGTGTCACAGGACCCTAGAATTGATATATTAAATATATTAAACCATATGTGAACATATTTTTATGAATAATTTAATTACTATTGATGAATAATCATATATAAAAACAAATATCTTTATTATTTTTCAAATGCAAGGTTTACCCTAAGAGTGATATAAGATTTGTTCGCATCAGACCACTGGTCGATGCATAGTCACGGGAAAATGTAAGATGAAATAAATAAATTAAATAAATTTATTAATTTATTTTTATAAATTAATGTTTAAACATAGTGGTCACCCTATTTAAACAATGTTATGACAAATCCTCAAGGTTATCTGCATAACCATGAGATATTTCTAGAGGGGAGTGAGTGATCTCTTTGGGGGGATCTTCGATAACCAATGTATGGGATTTGAGGATCATTAATCAGATTATATAGGGATCTTCATCAATGAAAAAATTATTTGAGATCACCAATGGAATCATCAGAGATCCATTCTTCATCAATTATAAATCTAATGATGATGTAGGGATTTTTTATTTGTGGATTCTTTCCTTGTTATTTTAGATTTTGAACATGGATCTTTTAGTTTATTTAGATTCCTTATTTTACTACATTTATATAATGTCTTGATTATTAAATCCTTCCTTTGACCTTGAATTAGATTTTTTACATGGTAATTCTAATGATCTCGTAATTGTTTTTATAATATTATGATTTATTTCTAAGTTCAAAAGGACGGCCAATGATCTTACCTTGATTTATTGTGCCTTTCTCCCTCATTTCTTCACATGTTCATCATCGTCCTATAGTAGGTTAGTGATTTGATGACCAATTTAGTTCGATATGTGATCAAACCTATATTCACATTTTTTTGTGTTATTAAACTATAAATGGTGATTTGTGGAAGTGATGGGGATCATTGACAGATCGCAGTCGGGAGATAAATGATCAGACCTTAGGCGACAATGAGAGATGCAATAAATATTCATGTAGGACCATAAAAACACGTTCTTTAGGCGATGGATGGTCATAATCCAACCACTAGTAGGGATTCATCTATGGTAAATTTAAATTATGAAGAATCTATAAATATTTACAGCATATTAGTGAAAGGATGAAGATTTTGGAGAAAGTCTTACCTTCCTATGAAAAACCTAACTACACACCATGTGTTTCAGAGGAACACACACCATGTAGTCTGATTTCTATGATGGATAGGGTTTCCTAGGTGAGTTAAATATTAGACAAATATGTGGTGGGACCACACTTCATATAACCCTACCAGTGTATTAGATTCATATATAGGGAGTGCATGCACAGAACCCCAAGTGTCCCTACACACTATATCCCTAGAGGGACACATCGTGTGATGATACATGACCAGTCAATCCATGCCTATAGAGAAAATTCCAAGGACCCTGGGTGGTCCCACATGTTTTATTTCTTTGACCAAAAACCATGAACATGGTTTTTTACACACTATGTTGGACAGTATGACATGTCTATGAAAATACTTAGGAGTAAAACCCATGTACCCCAAGTGACATGTCATGTATTTCTTTGAAAATTTCTACCTCCCATATATCCTTCTTTAGGGATCAAATTTAGGCCCATTAGTAGTTGATTCTGAGTAAAATTACATATAGGATGTGATGGTTTCCTTTATTTCAACATCAGAGATGAGACATGAGGTGGAATGAGAATTTTTCATCTTCCATCACGTTTAATTGTTGTTGATACTCAAGTGTGATCTATGGAGATAAATCGGGGTTGGAAATACCCCTGATGGCTCATAGGTCAGAGCATGGGTCCAACATTTCCTATATAGTTATGATCAGAAACCCCCCATACTCACATAGGGTCATGGTTCTTCTATCTATGGAGTGAAACCCTATCACCATCAATCATAAACAAGGCATGGTTCCTCCACCCTTAGGGTTCAGAACCCCCTCAGTTGTGACATGCCATCAGGCGAGGTGTGGGTTCCCCATAGATCTAGTGAGGTTTACATTGGTCTATTATCATCAAGAAAACACTGAATCTTGGAATCATGACAAATTCATCATTTTTAGCTAGATAATAAGATCAATATTCCTCTATCTTCAACTTGGTTCTCCTATAAGTATATTTCTTTGTTGGGTTTCTTCTCCATTTTTGAGGGTTGATATGACTATTTATTTCTATTTCTTACCTTTTTGTTTTTAGGGTATCCTAATGGATATGTATATACTCACCCCTTCATGTATTTTTTCCACATGTTCCATGTTTTATTTATAAAAAATATGGTTAGATGGTGACCTTATAAATATAGGTTTTTGTGGAGATTAGCATTATTGGGTGACAATGTGGTTAGGTGGTGGTAAAACTTGTGTGCATGATTGGGAATCTTCCTCCCCCATATGTCGTTAGGTTGTGACTCCATTTTTTTTTTGGTAATGTATTTTACCATTCATACTTTTGGTGTATTTATTTTTTCTACACTCTGGTTATTCTTAGAGGTTATCACATGCATTATTACCTCTTGGTTTGGTGCATGGTTGTGATCTACTTGGAGGTGTGTGTGCATATAGGTTTATAAGGATAAGTCTTTCCATATATGTGATATTCCTACTAGGTGTTGGTCTCCATCCCTTGGCCTATTGGAGGTAGGCTTGGGTGTCACTCTCAGTTTATCACCGATCTAGGTGGGGCCCCAATGATTTGGGTCATGAAAGAGTGGTATCAAATGTGGTTCTTTCTTATGAATGGTGTTTAGAGTTATATGTGTTGTGAGGATTGTTTTTGGGGCTTAGGGTAATAGTTTTAATGTGTTTTGAGTTCACCTCCCATTCCAAGGAACCTAGTGATGTTGCGGTGGTCGACGTATCCATACACCAAGACTCTGATAACCCTATTTTCGACTCGACATGTTGAGAAAATGATTGTAGGGAAACCAATGGTACATGAATCATATAAAAATGAGTCTTTAACTTCCATTTCCTTCTTGATTTATCTTCCCAGATATGTTCATATGATCATGGTACATATTTTCAACTTTATAGAACCTACCATGATGATAGCCATCTAGGATTCCAAGATAGGGTCATGACAATGACCATTTGAAATATAAGGCTTTAGTGTAGGGTATTTCATGAGGTGTTCCCTCTAGGTGAGCAGAGTGTAGTGCTTCCACCAAATAGGTGGTGTGTGGATCTACCTCTAACAAATTAGGATGATGTTCATCTCCATGTTGAGAAGTCAATTATTCTAGAAGGATAGGATGATGATGTGTATAAGATTTTTTTGACTTAACAAGTTTCAATAATAGAAACAACTCAAGTTTAAAAAATATCTAGACCCTCAAGAAATAGAGGATTGGATTGAGTAAATGGTTCGAGCATTATGGATCATATGGACCCTGACCGGTTATATGGTTTCACTCATGACCAGTATTCTTTATGGAGAAGTAGAGAATTGGTGGAGTCTAGTCACCTAGAACCATGATGATGATACCCTATCATGGATGGAGTTTTATATTTTATTCTACGATGATTATTATCCTTTTACCTTATGCTCTGTGTGGATTTAGGAGGTTCTGTAATTGTAGTAGGGTGATATTCCTGTTTCAGAGTATGAATCGAGGTTCACTAACATCACACTCTACTCTCTCAATATTGTGTGAGATGGATACTTCTAGGAATGAATGTTTGATAAAGGCCTCTATAGGTACATATGAACTACTATGGTATCTTTATGCATTCCCACTTGTTTTAGGGTGTTGTAGCGGGCCTTGGTTAGAGAGATCTTTCTACCCAAGGATCATTGGACAACTAATGTTGGATGTAGAAATTGTGTATAAGATTCGTCGACTATGGATGGTGGAAATATGACTTCAGGTTCTTGGAGAAAGAGATATTTTTTCAAGCATGTTCAGTCTTAGGGATCAACAACACATGGATTCTACTAAGGATCCATTCATACGATAGATAGATGATGTTATGTTTGTGAAGGGTAGGGTCACATGGCCCATTATTTCCCAACCTGACGCACCTTAGATGGTGGGTATACAGTAGATGGACCTCTATAGTGGAGGAAGTGTTGTGATCAAGGATATCCCAGGGGTGTTTAGGGTGGCCCCTCTAAGAGGCAGTGCTAATAGAGAGGCTAGTATAGCCCTAGTATGAGGATATTTAGATGGAGGAAGATCCTATGATCTACCACCACCACCAGGTGGCCCATAAAAGGTCCAGAGGGATAATAGAAGAGGATGTGGTCAATTGTAGGCTATGGAGGGATATAATCTAGCCACACTTGAGATGATTTATGGTATAATTTTTATCTTATTTAATTTACCACAAGTACTTGTTGGCACAGGTGTGCGTCATTATTTCATCACTCTATCCCTCATTCAAGATATTGATATTACTATAGAGCCTTTATCCTATTAGTTGTGGGTGGAGATTCCTACAAGGATTGATTTCACTATTTCACACATCTTCCTATAGTGCGAGCTAATGCTCTATGGAGAGAGCTTCACATGGAACCTCTTGGTAGTTTAGATAAAGCTATATGAAATCATCCTAGGTATGGACTACCTATCCACATATGTTCTAAGATATAATGTCATCATGAGAGATTTAGGTTCCAATAAGTAGATGGGAAGGGGTTCTACTTTAATGGTAAGAAGGAACTAATAACATAAGGACCATAATAAAGAAGATGAAACCTGTCTCTCATTATTTTTTAAGTTTATCCCATGGTACAATGAGCTCTTCAGACACCTAGATTTCAGAAGTAGTGTAAGAATACATGGATTTATTCCCTAAATATGTTCTAGGACTACCTCTATATTAAGCGATTGACTTATGATTTTACTTGAACCCTTAGATTAGTCTGACAACTTCTACAACATATAGGATGACCCCTTATGAGATTTTAGAGACAAGAGTGTAGTTGGAGGACCTTCACAATAAAGGTTTCATCATACCCAGTGTATCTCCTTGGGTGGATCTAGTGTTGTTCGCAAATAAAGAAGATAATTTATTGAGGTAGTGTGTTTATTATCATCATCTGAATCAAGTGATGATCAATAATAAGTACCACTTATCAAGGATCAATAACCTCTTTGACTGGGAGTGAAATGGTTCTCAAAGATTGACCTCAGGTCCAGCTATAACAAGTTGTAGGTTCATGAGGAGGATATTTTGAAGACAACATTATGATGCTTCTATGGTCACTATGAGTTCATGTTGATTCACATTAGTGTGAATAATGTCTCCACTATATTTATGGGACTTATGAACCATATCTTTAAGATTTTTTTGGATCAGTTCATGGATTTATTTATCAATGAAATTCTCATTTACTCTGCATCATAGGAGGATCAAACATAGTATTTGAGGATGGTCATAGACTTACTCTGGGAGAACCAGTTATATGGTAATCTCTCTAAGTTTCGGTTATAGATTAGGAAGGTTCACTTTCTAAGGAATATCATCTTTGAAAATGGTGTAGTTATGGACCAAAAAAAGATATAGGTAGTACTATCTTGAGACCTACCCAAGGGCGCATTTAATGTGAAGAGTTTTCTTGCTTTATCTTGGTACTATCAAAGGTTTATTGTAGAATTTTCTAGGATTGCAGTCCATTTGGATTCATTGACATGAAAAGAGAATTCATTCACTTGGACAAAAAATTTATATAAATACTTCAAGGATATGAGTTGGAGGTTGACCTGTGATCGTTTTTTGATACTATAGAGAAGGGTGTGCAGTATGTGGTGTTCTATGATTCCTTTAGAGCTGGGATCAGATTCTTGTTGATGTAGAGGTAGTATGTGATAGCTTACAAGTCTAGGAAGTTGAGACCACATTATCAAAACTATGAAAACCATGACTTAGAGATGGTAGCAGTGGTCTTAGACCTGAATATGTGGAGACATTATCTTCTGGGTGAGACATTTTTAGTTTACGCATACCACCAGAGTCCCAGGTATATATTTTCTCAGGGAGACCTCAACTTGAGATAGAGACATTGAATGGAGTACATGCAAGAATAAAACATTGAGATAGTCTATGTAACACCCTAAAATTATAAAATAAGAACATTTTATTTGATAGCATATGAAACACACAACTCCAAGCTTAAACAAACCATGAAATATATTTCTTTAAATATAATCTCTTTAATATATTGCGGAACATGCAACCCCAATCCTAAATGAACCATAATATAGTATACTGTTATAACCTAGACATTAAATTAGATGATATGAATATTAATAACTAAATTATTAAAATCATGGTTATCTATTTATTATAAATAAAATAAGAATCACTTAAATTAAGAAAGAAATGATTTTTAAAAAATTGTATTTTTTCTAAAAGATGGTTTAGCCACGCTTTGCGTACATAATTTAAAATTATTTTTTAAAAATTTTAGAAACTTTATTTGAAAAAATAAAATTAATTTTTTAAATCATCATATGAAAATAATATTAGGGTGATTTTTTTGTATTTTTCTAAAATATTTCATTTTTCGATGAATAGTGAAAAATTATGAATTTTAATTGAAAATCACCTTTTCATTTAGACTATTTATAGAGTGAAATTATATTTTGAATTGATTTTAAAGTGAAATTAGATCAATTAAATATCTATTAATACAATTTATTCCATTTTAATCATTTTCATTTTGAATTTTTAAATAAAAACATTGTAAATTTTTGAACATTTTCTCTTTGAAAACTCGCTTTTCCATCGCGTCTGTAGGGTCAATTTTAAATTTAATTTCTCCACTTATTTGAATGGAATTTTCAAAAATGGATTAAATATTTTTAATCAGAATAATTTATATTATAAAATAATTTTAACTTAATTTTTGAAAAAAATGAATAGTGAAAATAGTAAAAATTATTTACCGCGATTAAGGTAAAAATGGATTTACCAGTGGTTGAACTAAAAAGCTAAGGGTTAAAATGACCTAAAAATGTATAAAATATATTTTATGGAAATATTTAGACCTTATAATTTATAATCATCTATAATAATTCATTTTTATTCTTTCTTCATGTAAAAAATATAAACACACTTTTTTATTTTTAAAAATTACAAGTGTGCCACTCACCTCACTTATAAAATACCATCATTGCCCTCTCTTATTCACACCTTAAAACAATTTTGGTTTGGAAAATACCTACCCAAATAAATTTAAAACTTCTATAACCTCATACTAGAAGCCTTTTTTTGGTCATAAATGTATTATATGAATACTTTAGGTATAATCCTAAAGAGGTGGTCTGAGAAGATGTAAATTTCCTAACTATGCGTTTTTCATTTATTTCTTCCTCCACCCATTTAAATTATTAATGAAACATTATGATATAATAAACAAAGTATATTAAATATGCTTATATTTTTTTATGATAAGGTAATGACCTAAAACCATCCCTACTTCCATCAAATGGGTTACAAAATCATCATTCGTGTGTACGATGGACTACTACCTCATAAATTGATGTCATTCATTTTTCTATTACCATATCTCATGTTTGGGTATAATTATGGATTTAATATATATATATATATATGATATTTATAACACAATTATACCTTTTTATTAATTATATCACATATACCTTTTTTAAATTTCCATTCCTTAGGTGATATGATAACATCACTCGTGTGTATGGTGGAATACCACTACGCGAAGTGATGTGATTCATTTTTCACTAATGCTTTACATGGTAGGTAATAATGATAAATTTAATGAATATATGTGATATAAATGACAAAATTATGATATATATGACATATTTATCATTATTAAAATATAATATATCATTTTATTTCTTACCTTTTCACTCACTTGAATATGATAACATCGTTCCTGTACGTGTGGACTACCGCCTTCACAAAGCAGTGTGACTCTATTTTTATCACCACACTACATAGATAATATGTATAAGTATGTTTAAATAAATAATATGGTATTTATTAAATTATTATAATTTTTTAAATATAATATATTACTTACATCTTTTCAATAATGATTGTTGGAAAATAGAAACATTACCCATGCGTACGTATGACCTACCATCTTCATGATCGTAACGTACTTAATTTTTTAAAACCATATTTTATAATTAATATTAAAAGTATAATTGATATATAAATATGATAATTATTTCATTATTATTATTCTATATATGACAGAACGATATAATATGAACAAGAATCATAAATTTTGACAAATAATGAATGAGAAAACAAGACAATTAACACCCAAAACAATGAAAATAATGAAAAATTATCAATGAACATGTGATAATATGTTATAAAAGGGTTATATATTATATTATAAATATTAATATTTTTCTTTAATAAGTTAATTACATGTTTAAAACCAAGATACTAGAGGTTAAAGCATGTTTAACCAAAAGTAATAGTGATGTAAGGTATTTATTAACTCAATTTCCATTCATTGTGTTAAACTTATACATAATTGATTCTGTCATGTTAATATTATGTGTGAAATGAATATTGATTATATTATATTTTATTTCCATTTTTTCAATTATTATTAACATTTTATACACATAATCAATTCATTTATTAATCCCCACTTCAATGATATGATCTTTGTAAGGGACTTCGTCTCAATTTCCCTTCATTGAGGAATATTGTAATTTTATGAACCTAATTTATTTTATATAGTGTATATACTAACCATTTTACATTTAATATCATGATTCATTAATAATTCATGGTGTTTTAAGTTTCAATTTGAATTATTTAATCCAATTTTATTTTGACTTAAAAGTTACCAAGTGGTAAATAATTTCATAACACAATTTCTTCTCATTGGGTTATATTACTTCTTCATTGTATTTGACATTATAAGATTATGCGTGTAAATAAATTTTACTATTTGATATGGTATTTCCACTTGTTTTATGTGGATTTACATTTGATACACATAATCAATTCATTGATTAATCCTCACTTCAACGTGATGATCTTTGTAAGGGTTTATCAAGATTGTTTATACTTGAATTTCCATCGGAGAAAATTATTTCATCATTATTTAATAAATCATTTAATTTTAATATTATTTAGGGTTCAATATTGATTATTAGTGTTAAATATTTCCTTCATAGGGTTCATTTGAGGTGCAGTTGAGATTTAGCACTGATTTACAAAAGTTTCTCCATTCGAGGTAGGTGGTTCCATGATTAAACATTATTTTTTAATTTTAATATGATTTCATTTTTTTATTATTCATGTTCTATCTGTTGTGTATGAGGTTAGAAATGAATTTTTAAAAGTATTTAAGGTGTTCGTGTGTTCAAAAATGGGTTTTCAAATGAAATTTGTTGTGTTTCATGTGTGAACCCATAATGCACATCTTAATTGTGTTTTATAAAGGTTGAAAGGTGTTTTATAAAATTTGTAAGTGGTTAGAAGTATTATTTGAAATGTATTTGAGGTGAGTATGTCTTAAAAGTTGGTTTTCTAAAAGAAATGGGTTAGATTTAAGTGTGCCTCTTTATTATTCTCCTTGAATGTACTTTATGAGTTGTGAAAGTGATTTTATAAAATGTTTGAATAGTGTAAAAGGTGTTTCTAAATGTTTTTGGTGTGTATTTGGACTTGGAAATGGTTTTTGTTGTGGAAAATTTAATTGATGATGTGTATTTATATTGATTGGCATGTGTTCATGTGAATGTGGTAACCTATATGACATGTGGAATGGAAATTGAGCACGAAGGGGATCCTAAGTATCTAGGTGGGAAGACTAGGACTAGTATGCTAGTTGACTTGGAAGTGGATTAGCCCATATTCATCTAGAAAGATTGACTATTACAACACTAAAAAAACTATTGTGATGATTGGAGACCACTAGGCTCGTGGGATGTTCCCTCCTAGTGGATCATGCATGAGAACATTGTTGGTTGTGGTTACTATACCATGTTTCACCGAGATACGATGTACCTAGTGTCCCACTAGAGCTAAAGACTATAGGTATTTCTCGTGACTTAGTGATCTCTTGTAATGTGGTGCCACGTTTCGGAATATGGTGAACCATGACTATATTTTACCTTAAGGAAAGATCATTTGAGAAGAGTTTTTTTCTTTAAAATTATTTCCTTTTAAAAGTGCTTTCCTTTAAAATAGTTTTCCTTAAATTTTTTTCCTAGAAATACTTAAAATGTTTTAAAAGAAATGTTCATGTTAATTTGTCCTTTAATGTTTTAGCATGAGATCCCTTTATTGGGTGGAATCCTATTGGGCTTTGGATCACACCCTATATACACATTTGGGTGTATGTAGATCTTGTTATGTTTGACTTAGGTAAAGGCAAGATGTATGGAGATGGTGGTTTGGGTTGCTAGTGGTCTTCCTTGTGTGGTGTTGGTGGTGGAGATGACATGAGGATGATGATCTTCTTATTGAATGTATGTTTTGGGATGGAGTTATCATTCCCTTTTTTTGTAGTCCTTTTAGTGTTTTTCTCTAAGTTTTAAACTTTGAATCTGAAAGTTGTTATGTCATGTTTGGTTATATTTATTTAGCCTTGTGATATTTATTATTGTGGGTTTTTTGTGATTATATAAATGGGTGAAATCATTCCTATGATGTATTGTTGATACCTGGGCACTAGTTTCCAGCTCATGGGGATCAAGAATGCCCTTTGGGCCATGCCATAGATTGGGTCAGGTGTCGGGTTGGATGGAACCCCGGCTTGGTTCATTACAAAATGGTATCAAAGGAGTTCATGATCTTTTTGGGTCATGTTATTTGGGGAAGAGTCTAGATATGCAGGAGCTAGGACTATCGGGACTTGAGGTTCTAGTTACGAGTAGGGAACTTAGCTAGCATACCTCGTGACGGGACTCGATTTTCCATAGGGAGTCAGGTTTTATCTAGGTTACTTGGTTTTTATGATTTTTTGGTATTTGTGAAATGAAATATGAGTTGGGTCAATGGTCTCAGTGAGATCGTAGGGCCTAGAAAACCATGTGGAGCTGGAGACATGGACCCAAAGTAGTCTCTGTAACGGTGGTGTGATTGGCATATGGTCGCCAACCATATGTCCAATTCTCCCATCGACACTAATTTCTCCTTGTGGATTATTTTGTATCTTCCTTAATTCTGAAAAATAGTTTTTTGAACCCTTATTTTGGAAATTGTGAAAACTGGATTTTAAATTGGAAATGGTTTAGTTTTGGGAAGATGTAAAATGAGTTTTCAAAATAATCTAATGGAAACTTTAGAAAAGTGGATTTTTATAAAATTACTTTTGATTAAATGGATATGATTTTATCAAGATTGGATTTTTATAATAAAAAACCTATGTTTTATGAAATTGGTTGTTTGGAAAGAATGAACTATTTTGAGGCAGGTTTTGGAAATTTATTTTAAATGAGATTTGTTGAGCCATAAAAAATGTTTTGAAAAGATATGAATTAGATTTTGTATAGAATCTATGGAATTTTATTTTGAGAAAGAGTGAACTAGTTTGGTGCATGGAGTTTGAAAACGTTTTTTGACTTGGTGATTAGTGAACTTTTGAAAAGTTTTATGAATTTTAAAAATTGTAAGTAATATGAGAAGTTGATGATGTGGGTTTAATGTTTTGTTTTGGAAAGTGGGAAGGTTTTGTTTAACCTTTGGTGTTTCCATGAGTGACCACATGCATGGATATGTGTGGAAATGTGGATGCTTAATGACATGAGGTGATGAGTGCCCAGTTTTTCATGAAAATATGCATGTGTGAGGATCCATGGAATACCACTAGTAAGTTTGAAACCCACCAAGCTTGTTTTATTTTTAAAATTTCTTTTAAGAGGATATGTGATGATTTTATAACTAGTACTTATGTTGTGTATCTCCTTATGGTTTGGGAATGTTGTTTGTAGGGTGTCTTGAGTTTGAAAACTCTTCTTTTTTAAATGTCATTTTAAGATTGAGTTTTTTTGATGAGTTGATTTTGAAATGATGGTTAGTGGGTTCTTTTGAAAAATGTTTTGGGAAGCCTTTGAGTTGGTTCCCTTTGTGTGTTCAATGATTTTTTGTGGTAAGTTTTGGTTTATGGATTATTTTGTTTGGGTTCTTGGTTTTATTATTAGCTAGCACACGCCCCCATGAATATTTTGTGGATATTCATAGTGCGGTTATGGGTATTTAACTGTCGAAAGATATTCCAGTTGATCAACCCATAGACTTTATTCTTGAATTTATAAAGTTAAATCCTCCTCTCTATTTTTTTCAAGTGGATCCTCTCAAAGAGGAAGATTTAATGAGGAAAATAGAAAGAAATTTTTTTTCCCTGAGTTGTCTAAGTCTTTAAAGATTAAGCACATTACCTTTATGCTTGAAGGTGTCAGAATTGATTTGAACTTTTTTTCAGTGTGGTAAGGCATGCGGTTTGTGTTAAAGTCGTGTTAAGCAGGAGTGCTTGAGGGAGCCGATTTTCATCTAGTCTCGGGAAGCGGTGAAGGGAGTGTAATTAAGTATGTGGGTAATCAGCCTAAATATGTTGGTGTTGGACGTGGTATTATAAGGCCCTTAAATCCTTCATAAGCATCTTCTAATCAAGGGATCATGTTGTGCCATCGGTGTGGAAAGACTGATCATAAGAAGTCATCATGCCCATTTGTATAAATAGTTTGATGTGAAGGGTTCAGTTTAAAGTCCCTTATTTTTTAATTCTTCTATATTTATAAGGGTCATGTCTAGTGGTGTTTTTTTGTGTCACCTTTTTGGGTTCAAAATTTAATAGTTGGATCTCTATCAAAAAAATTTGTTTTAATGGAAGTGTGTTTCCCTTTCATAAATCCATAATTTCTCTATTCTAAATGGAGGCGTCTCCCATATGTTCCTTGTTTTCACTTTTTCTTGTCAGGATAGAAAATTATGGTGCACATGCATCTTCTAAGTCCTCATCTTGGTGAAAGTGACATGTTGAGACAAAGTGAGTTCCATGGTGTGTTGTGTTCTGTTGGTGCTGTCTGGATTGTTGTGTGGTTTCTTGTGGATCCGAAAGAAGGAGTTCTGACTAGGGATATTCAAATCCTACATATAATTAAAAATATGATTCAAACATCAAGGCTCCAACCATAGGCCATGGAGTGAAGTTTGCACGTAGTCAAGAATCGCGGGGGGTGTGATGGACCTTGGTCTGGATTGGTCTCTAGTGTTGGATGGGTACAGTTTAAGCTTCTCTGTTATGACTCCCTTGTCTTGGAAAGGTCCCATTTTTTGGGAAATGGCATGAAGGCTTTATTCATCATTATGATCCTTATGAGTGGAAGAGTCACTCCTTGGTTATAAAGAGGCGTGGTTGTTTTTTTCCTTAATTCCAGTGGTGGTTCCTTTTCAGATGATAACTTTCGTTTAGTTTTCCTTGTGTAGTTAGCCTTCATAAATTGGTTTTGGTTTTAACTTGTCTCATGGGTGGGTTTTTCCCCCATAAAGTTTTTCCCTCATGGAGGGGTTTATTGATTTATGTTTGTTGGTCTAGGGAAAATTTTCTTGGATGGACCATGGAAGGTGTTGTTTCTTGGGAAACCGGTTGAAATTTTAAAATGGTGGGGAGACCAATTGTGGGTTTCATTTTGGTTTATCCTAGTGTTGTTTAGTGTTAGATGGTTTTTCATGGTGGAGAGTCCATTCAGGCCTCCCATTTTGATAATCTAGTTTAGTCTCTTGTGTATCTTGGAAATGATAATTTTAATTTGGATATGTTGTCTTTGATTTTCTCTTTCGAGAAAACATGGGGCTTTTGAGTATTCCCAACTGTCTATTTTGAATCAAGAATTGTAAAAGTTGTGGTTCAAATTTTTCTATGATCTTTGATAAGCAGTTTGGATTTTTTTGTTCATTCCAGGTAATAGGTTTGAGTTTTTTTGGTAATATCTTTGGTGTTATTTAATTGAGAGGTTGGGTTATGTAGTTTTGAGAATTTTTATTCTTTTGATCGATCAACTATAGGTGTTGTGACTTTATGGGGGTAGAAGTCTTATAGTGGGGAGTCTATTCTATCCTCCCAAGTTAAATCTTGTGAATCTATGTTTATGTTCGTGGTGTTCTTGTTTTCTTCTCATTTGATGTTTGTTGTAAATATCCTTGATCTATGGAGGAGTATCAGTTTCTTTTCTGGATCAAACCCAAGTTGTGGATTTTTGGGGACGTAAAGCGTTATGGTGGGGAGAATTGTCACACCCAGTTTTTTCTTTTCATTCTTGGTTTCGATTCAATTATAGGTCTCATTTTTTTCTTGAGATACAGTTGTGAAGGGGTGAAATTTTTGAGGTATTTATTTCTTTATTTTTAGAATAGGCCTTATACATGGTATTTCCCCTTGAGTTTTGGTGATAAATGGAAGTTTTTGGGATGAAAAGAAGGTGGCGCACGGTTGGTGCGTAGTTAGAAGAAACCATGCACCTTGTCTAGAAAACCATGCACCATGGTGTCATCTTTGGAAAAAGATGAATCACATGGTTAGTGCATGATTTCTCAAACCATGTGACTAACTATGTGACATTTCCCTTGTAGACAGTGGTGATTGAATGGTTGCCGCACAGTTTGGAAAACCGTATAGGCTAACCATGTGTACTGTCCAGGTTATTAAAATTTGATCTTTTACCATTTTCCCTCTTTTATTTTTACCCCAAATTCACCCTCTCACCCCCATTTGATATTCCTCATCCTAGGTGCCTATCCCCAACCCCTTGGATCCCTTGGATCTCCTCTCCCTTGGTGGATTTGATGTTATTTCTTCAAGACTCTTCAATTAAGTTCCCTTCTCTCATGGTTTCTTCCCCTTTTCTAGGGTTTTGCTTCATCTCCCTTGGGGCTTCAAATTTTCAGTGGGTAAAGTGATACTTTTAGGGTTGAATACCATTCTTTAGGGTTCAATATTGATGATTAGTGTTAAATATTACCTTCATAGGGTTCATTTGAGGTGCGGTTGTGATTTAGCATCAATTTTTGGATGTTTCTCCATTCGAGGTAGGTGGTTTCATACTTTAACATTTTTTGGTGATTTTAATATGATTTAATTGTTTCCTTTTCATGTTCTATGTGTTGTGCATGAGGTTAGAAATGTGTTTTTAAAAGTATTTAAGTTGGGTGTGTGTTGGAAATTGGTTTTTCAAATGAAATGGGCTATGTTTTATGTGTGAACCCATGATGTGCCTCTTAATTGTGTTTTATAAAGGGTTTAAGGTGTTTGATAAAACGTGTAAGTGGTGAGAAGTGTTATTTGAAATGGATTTTAGGTGTGTATGGATTAAAATTTGGTTTTCTAAAATAAATGGGTTGGCTTAAGTGTTCCTTTTTATTATGATCCTTTAATGTACTTTATAAATTGTGTAAGAGATTTTATAAAATGTGTGAATGGTGTGAAAGGTGTTTATAAATGGTTTTTGTGTGGGTTTGGATTTGGAAATGGTTTTGGTTAGGTAAATGGTAATTGATGATGTGTATTTATATTTATTGGCATGTGTGCATGTGGATGTGGTAACCTATATGACATGTGGAATAGAAATTTAGCATTAAGGGAATCCTAGGTATCTAGGTGGGCGGACTAGGACTAGTATGATAGTTGACTCAGAAGTGGCTTATCATGGGTTCATTTACCAAGATTGAAGATTAAAACACTAAAAAAAACTATGATGATGATTGAAGACCACTAGGCCTGTGGGATGTAACCTCCTAGTGGCTCGTGCATGACAACACTATTAGTTATGGTTACAATACCACGTTTCACTGAGATACGATGTGCCTAGTGTCCCACTAGAGCTATATCATATAGGAATTTATCGTGACTTAGTTCACTCTTTTAATGTGGTGCCACATGTCGGCATACGCTGGACCATGAGTATATTTTACCTTAAAGAAAGCTCATTTGAGAAGATTGTTTTCCTTTAAAATCATTTCCCTTTAAAAGTAATTTCCTTTAAAATAGTTTTCCTTAAATCATTTTCTTAGAAATAATTCAAATGTTTTAAAGGAAATGTGAATGTTAATTTTTCCTTTAATGTTTTGACATGGAATCCCTTTGCTGGGTGGCATCCTACTGGGTTTTGGATCACACCCCACATACACCTTTTGGTGTATGTAGATCTTGTTATGTTTGACTCAGGTAAAGGAAAAGTGCATGGAGATTGTGGTTTGGGTTGCTAGTGGTCTTCCTTGTACAGTGTTAGTGGTGGTGATAGATTGAGGATGATGATCCTCTTGTTTCATGGAGGTTTTGGGATGGAGTTATCATTCCCATTTTGTTGTAGTCCTTTTGGGGTTTTGTTCTAAGTTGTAATATTTGAATTTGAAATTTTTTATGTAATGTTTGGTTATATTTATTCCCATGATGTATTATTGATACTCGAGAACTAGTTTCCAGCCCATGGGGGTCAGGAACATCCTTCGGGCCATGCCACAAATCGGGTCGAGTGTCAGGTTGGATGGCACCCTGACTTGGTTCGTGATATCAGTCCACACTAGAAATCCTCTGAAATTCAATGCTGTTGGGACTCAAACTCAGGCTTTGATGCGGGATTACAGGGTTTCTTTTCCACTAGGATATAACCCCAACTACTCCAAAGACAACATTTCATACGTGTTATGGACATTATGAGTTTATGGTAATGACATTTGGATTGACTAATGAACCCTTTATTTTTATGTATATAATGAAAAAATTATTCAAGTAATATATAGATATTGATGATATCTTTATGTACTCTAAAATCTATGAGGATCATGAGAATCACTTGCGGATCATTCTTAATATTCTTATAGAAAATGATTTATATGGGAAATTTAACAAGTGTGAATTTTGGATTTAGAAGTTTTGTTTTCTTGGTCATATTATCTCCAATGATGGAGTCTTGGTTGATATAGAAAATACAAGGATGTCAAAGAATTACCTATTCTAATGAACATAACCAAGGTATGTAGTTTCATTAGATTAATAGGTTACTATAGGTAAATTTTTTTAAAAAAATCATGATTGGATAACATGTTAACCAAGATCACACATAAAGGGTTTAATTTCACATATAAAAAGGAATTTGAAGAATGTTTTCAAGAATTAAAGAGGATATTGGTGAATGATATGATTTTTACTCTACCATCATGAAATTATGGATTTGTAATATATAGTGATGCAATGAATAAGGTACTTGGTTGTGTCATTATAAAAAAGTATAAATTTATTGTCTATGTATAAAGGTAGTTAAAGACTCATGAACAAAACTATCCTACTCATGTTCTTGAGTTGGAATCTGTAAACTCATCTTTGAAGATATGGAGACATTCTCTTTGTGGTAAAATATATGAGATATACACAGACCATAAGATCCTAAAATACATATTTTTATAGAAAGATAACAATATGAGGAAAATGTGATGGATTGAGCTACTGAAGGATTATGATTTCTCAATACACCGCCACCTAGGGAAGGAAAATAATGTAATAGATGCACTGTGAAGGAAAAATCATGGATTCCTGGCCAAAATGAGAATTGATAGGGATCCTATGTTCATGTATTTAGTGAAGATGGATATGGGAATTATTAATGAAGGGGTTATATCACTAATTTTTCATATTATTTCCAAACCATCATTATTGGAAAAGATAAAACAATCTCAGCCCAATAACGATAATTTTCAGAATAAAATTACAGCTGCGAATGATGGGAAATTGGCAGACTTCATATATGAAGATGATGTTTTAAAATTGGAAAGAGGTTATGTATTTCATCTATACTTGAGATGAAAATGGAATTATTAGATTATTATCATAGGTTGAATTTATCTATACACCCTAGTAGCACTAAGATTTATATATATTTGAAGGAAAATGTTTTGTGGGATAATATAAAGTGGGAAATTTCTGATTATGTGTCAATTTTTTGGTTTTTTGACATGTGAAAGCTAAGATACAGCATCCTAGAGGATTCATGAAACTTATACCTATTTCTATATGGAAATATGATGAAATTACTATTTAAATTTTCACTATATTACCAAAGACTCCTAGAAAGAATGATACAATATGGGTTCTTTTTTATCTCTTTACCAACTTTGCACATTTTCTTGCTATAAGAGATGATTTACCTCTTAAGAACCTTGCAAGAATATATATTAATTAATTTTTAATACTTAATGGAGAACCTATTTCAATTGTATCTAATCATGATACATGATTTACATTTAAATTCTAAAAAAGTCTTTAGAAGGCTCAAGATATTAAGCTTTATTTGAGAACTGCCTATCACCCTCAAGTCGATGGACGATTTCAAAGGGCTATTCAAACTTTAGAAGACATGTTAAAGTCATTGTCACTTGAATTTCAAGGTATCTGGGATTATTATGCTCCTGTGGTTATGTTTTCTTATAACAATATCTTCCATTCAAGTATTCAAATAGCATTATATGAAGTATTATATGGCAAGAGATGTCATACTCCAACTTTTTGGGATTAAGTTGGTGAAATAAAGTTTGTGTACCCAAATTTTTTTGAGGAGATAACAAAGAAGATAAAGACTATTCAAACCCATCTTAAAGCAGCTCAAAGTAGGAAAAATAGATATGTTGATAATCAAATGAAATATTTGGAATTTAAAGTGGGAGATCATGTTTTCTTGAAATTATATCCATGGAAGGGTATTATAAGGTTTGTTAAGAAAGGAAAAATTATCCCCAGGTACATTGGACCTTTTTAAATTCAAGAAAGAATTGAATTTGTGGATTACCATTTGAAAATTCCACCAATCTTATCTAAAGTGCATGATGTGTTCCATATCTCATTATTAAAGAAGTACATACCAGATCCAACGCATGTGCTCACCTATGAGGAAATATAATTGAAAATTGATTTATCTTACTATGAAGAGTATATCTAGATTCTGAACATTAGAGAACAAGTGTTGAGGAATTGGACGAATCGACTGGTAAAGGTGTTTTGGAGAAATCATAAGTTAAAACAAGTGATGTTGGAACTTGAAGAAATTATGATGAATAAATACCCAAATCTATTTATGAGGTGACATTTTAGAAATTTTCAGGATGATTTTTTTTGAAATAGGTTAGAATATTACACTTGAAATTCAATTATAGTAAGCTTTTCCTTTTTAAAGAAACAATATCACAATATACATAGTTTTATTCAAGAATGTGATTAAAACATAAATTCTCAAATTTTATAAATTTAATTTTTTTAAATTAATTTCATTTTTGATATTATCATATCAAAATTAACTTAGGGTGAAATTTTGGGGTTTTTTATGAAATGATTGATTTTTCAATGAATCGTAAAATATACCTATTTTTCAAATATTTTCATTTCTTTTAATTAAATCAAGTAATTTAAAAGTGATATTATATTTTATATTTGCTATTAAAGTAACATATGATCGATTTGATTAAGAATAATTTAATTTGAATCAATAATTTGTTAGAGTTGGTACCCTAGAACCAACTTTTGTGTACTTTATGATAACATACATTCATTGTTCTGAATATTAATAAACTCTTTATCATATCATGATTGTTATTATATGTAACATAGTATGTGATAATTTACTAAGAGTAGATATCGCACTGAAAGGTCACTGCAGTTCCCGACTATGATGAGAACCCATAAATTCCACGATAGTATTCTTAAAATATATATTCTATAACCATATGAAATCATTTGAGGGATATAAATAATTCAGTCTATTAGGGGTGGAGATTCAAAGGACTTTGATACACCTTATCATGGTGTACACCCTTAGTAATATCCAGTGTAGGATATTGTGAGAATGAGACCTGCCAGTAGAAAATCCACATTTGTATGTGTCATTATATGTTTCTATATGCAGATGTGTGTATTGATCCTTAGACATTAAGATTGTTATTAATGAGTATTATAAGTCATGTACTTTGATGTATTAATGAAAACTATGATGACATATGTTCACGATGAGGTATGATATGTTGGGTGTGTCACGAGTAATATTTCATTAATGATAATGAGAGAAAGGATTCGTCCCTTATATTATTTAATATAAGTTGATATCTCAGTCCCTTTGATGTAAATGATATAGCCTAAATAAATCCATGGCCATGGTGTTCTATAGGCAAGTTCGATTTCTGAAAATTCAATGAAAGAGACATCAAGCACATAGGTTGATGGTACCAGCATGCAACCTGCTTATAGGTGCCTTGATGTGTTGCTAGATGCTAAACTTAGACTTTAGGCCGCTTCTCCCAATTCCACTAAGAAATATGTCTATTGGGTCACACACTAAGTGTATCCAGAATCTGTGTTAAATAATATATTATTATTTATTATTAAAAAGTTGAATAAATATTATTCTCACATGTGATTTAATAATTATTCATGTTTTCTTGATCACCTATATTTTTTCACCAGTTATTTGAGAGAATATTATGTGAGTAGAATATTTAATAAATATTTATTTTCTATTTAGTGAATTTAATATTTATTTATTAGTTAATAATGTAGTTTTATTTATTTATTAAATAAATAATTATTATTAAATGCTTGATAAATATTGTGAAGGAATGGAGAATTGTGTTTATAGGTCCGGTGAGAAATAATATATATTAAATATTATTTGATTAAATAATATTTAATTTAATTCATTAGTTTAGCACATGTAAAAAAATATGATTATTATTATTATTATTATAAACATGGGGTTATGTGGGGATTAAATAAATAATAAAGGTCACTTTTATAATTATTTATTTCCACCCCTAGCAGTATATAAATCCAATTATATTATTTTTTCATGAGATCCAATTTATTTTTTATTGTGCGCAATGAGATCAGCAGATAATCCTCTCAAGCCATAGAGAGATCCCTCTCCCATAATTATCCCAAGAATAGAGAGAGATCTTACTCCACCTTCCACTCTTGAGTCTAGAGAGATCAAAGAGAATCCTTTGGAATTGATTCTTAGGGTGATCAAAGGTGAATGATGCATGTGATAGGATCTACCATGCTCGTACCCAGAGATTCCTACGGTGATGTTTGGAGATTCATGGAACATGTGTGGATCACCACTAGAGGTAATATATTCTTGATTCCTATAGTGCAACGATGGTATGACGTAGATCCATTTTCATATACATTAACAAAGAAAGAATTTCTTACAAGTTAATTCTTTAATTTCTTAAATTAATTATAAATAATATATGATGATCATGTGATTTGGTTCTAACATTTATCCATTTTTTATATTCTTTTATTCAATTCCATTGATCACAATGTTTATCATTGTGTAAATCTCATATTAATCATCGATCATAAAAAAAATATGAGTTGGAAACAACCCATATAATGCTTTCACTGTGCCAAGAACCTTCAAGTGGTATTTGAGTGGTCACATAAATATTTATAATTATTTAAGGATCATTGATTGATTTATGCTTTTTTCATTGGTTTTCAATTCCAGTTTAATCATTTTTTATTATAAATTATGATATCTTCTTTATTCCTTTTTTATTTCTCATCAATGTAATCTAATAGATTAATTTTATGAAGGAAATAAATTTTAATATCTCATCCAGAAGTTTCGAGGAGTTTGGTTAGATAACACAGGAGTACACTCAATGTAACCTAAAGGTACACGTCGTGTACTAGTATTTAATACAACAAGAATTAATTTGGAATTAATTCAAGTTGTGTGCATTTATTACATGCAGTGAATTTAATTATACAACATGAGTTGACTGGGCCAGCCTAGAACACCATCATCCAAATTACACACCGTGTAACTTTTATACATGACATGAAGTCCCTTAGTCGTAGATGGTCCATGTATTATCTTGCACGACCTACATGATTGTTGGTCGTGTAACTCGAAGACCACACACCATGTATCCCATGTACACGCCATATACTTCAACATTTTCCATGGCATGGTTACATGTCGAGTTCCTAGGCGTGTGTCACAGAAAGAAGGTAAGAAAAATACACACTGTGTCGGTCCAATATATACGCCATGTAATTTTACCAAATTATGAAAAATTAAAAATTAATCTAATATACTGTGAAATACTTATCAAAATGTTTTTTGTGCGGTCATTAAGTTGATATTACATTCCATGTGATGGGTTATATATATAACTGTCTAATTAATTTCTACGTAATTTTAGGATCTACATATCATGTATACGTTGTATTACAGTTATTACACTACGCGCATTGAAGCGTAACAAGATATGTAAATACCATGTGTTCTATGTGGTCATTAAGTTTAAAGTAAATGCTGTGAAATTATGTGATTAGTCATGTATACCACATGTTTCAAGATTAAATAGTAACAAGTATAATACACATTAGGTAGTTCGGATGGGTACTCACCATGTTTCCTCCAAGGTACATTTTTATACACAGTTAATTTTAAATAAATTTATTTAATTTGTTTAAAATTATGAGGGATGAGAATCTCAAGGAAATTAAATGATAATTAATATAAAAGAATTAATTAATTAATTAAGATAATTAATTGATTCGAGCATGATTTATCTTAAATAATAACTATTATAATTGAATGCAAATTTTATTAAATTCAAAATTATTTTCTTACATGTGGATGATCATGGTCCTAGACTAGACCATTATATGTGACTAGTTTCATTTAATTTATTATTAAATTAGATAGTTGGTCTGTGTTTCATCTCTCCTCTCATTATGTAAGGGCGTGCATGCCCATGGTTTCTTTTATATAAACCCCTTAACCAATCCCTTGGTTCCCTCACTTGTGTGTGAGTAAAATCATATGTAATGGATGAAACTCTCAAGCTAGTGGAGGTGGTTCAAGTTTGGATCTAATGTAAAACCAATCCAAGAGAGATACATAGGTTCATAGGTAGAAATATGCAACATGAACCATAAATGGTTCAAAGTGTTTTCCCCCTAGGTTTACGGTTAGTTAATCATCCACTAGATAAACTAACCATTAGTAAAAGCTCATGACCATACCACTTTATTATTTTATTTCTGTCAAGTTTCATGGTTATTTAATTTTTTTAGTTTTTTAGAGATCACATGAATTAATGAATTAACAATAATTCAAGATATAACTAAAATAAATTAGATTATGCATAAATATCATCTAAGATATGGTTAATCACTTAAGTAAATCCACTTAATATTAAAAAAATGTAATAAAGATAATAATTGGAAATTTATGCGTAAAGATAAAATCCCTCAATTATATATATTAAGTTGGTATAGTCTTCCACTACTTTAGTTAAAATCAAACCACAATTCAAAGTGCTTGACCAGCAAAAGTTAGGGTGCTTTCGATTATTAGGGAATTTTAACTTAAATTTATGGGTTGACTTCACTTAGTTCACATAAATCATTGACTTCCAAAGTAATAATTGGTGTAATTAAGAGTTAAATTTTGATTAAATACAATTTAAGTATTTCAAGATATAATATTCCACTCAACACATCAAGGAACTGTGAGTTAATGCTGTTGGAATTTGGAATGCTTAACTAAAACCCTTCAAGTTTTTTAGCCGTCCAAAGTTAGGGTGTTGATAATGGGAATGTGGATCCTTTCTACTAGAATTTCCCAGAATGGAAAAGGTTCTTACATGTTATCCTGCACTGTGAAAGGAAATTGTATGTACTAGAAGAATGTATTCCTGATGTTCCTGGTAATGAGGCTGGTGAGGAAGAGTTGTCTCTCTATGAGAAAAATTTGAACGATGCTACATATGTTCAGTGTTTCATGATATCATCCATGACCAAGGAACTTATCAAGAAATATAAGTACATGGATGCATGTATAATGATGTCTCACCTTCAGGATCTGTAATGACCCAGACTTTTTTTAATAATAATTTTTTTTCTAAAAATGTGTGTTATATTATATTATTCGAAATAAAACCATGTCTTTTTTATGAAGTAAATATAAATGGAAATGTGACCATATAGAATCAACCATTATAAGACCATTGGTCAATTATGACTTTTTTTCAATATGACCATTTAGAACTATACTCTTGATAATAATTTTAACGTTATCATTAGAGTTTATAAGTAAAATTTTGACAAAGGAAAATTGTTAAAGAAAGAAGAGTCAATGGCCTCAACCAGTAGATTCGTGTCATTTGAAGCCCAATTTTTAGAGCTTGGGAGGGATTTTTCGTCACTGGGGTTCTCCCATGACCAATCCCAAGCTGAGATTTAACAAGTGAATCTTGAACAAAATTGCCTATAGGGGAAGTTAAAGTTAGTGGAGATTACCACTCAGTTGATGTTAGCCAAGGCACCCCACGAAACTACCACCATCGCACACCTTAATCTTAGGGAATATTAAGGTGTAATAAGGGGTTATGTGTCCCAACCTTAGTTTGTAATTCCTTTGTTTAAATAAAATCATTATTCCATCATTTCTATTTTAAGAATAGTTTTGATTAATAAAATTGAGATATAATTTGATAAATTGATTTTTCAGATATAGATTGTACATTTAAAAAAATAAATAATTATTATAATAAACTAAGGTATCATGAATAATGTTTATTTCAATGAAATAGTATAATTAAAACACTCTTATTTAAAAATAATTTATAAAATAATTTTATTTTTTTCAAGTGTCAGAAATTTTACTATGCATTTTCAATCCGCGATTATTTTTAATAAATAAGGATTTTTATTTTTCAAAGTTATAATTCACATATTTAGAGAATTATTATGATAAAATAAATATAATTTTTTAAATTAGAACATCTAAATTAGGTTAGGGTATTTTTATGAGAATTTTCTAAAATACTTTATTTTTTTAAGAATAGTAAAAATACATTTTGAGTTTTTAAGTATATTAATTACATCATAATTATGCAATAACTAATTAACCACAATCTAAAACTTAAAATATGTTATTTTATTAATATAAATTATTTTAATAGATTTTAATCAATTTCCAAATATATAATTTTCTTTCCAAATTCTAAAATGGAGTTTATGGTTAAAAATGTTATTTTGTGAAAACTTTAATTTCCCTTACTAAAATAAGTAATATAAAATGATGGTTGACTCTTGTAAATTAAAATAACATAATAAGTTTCCCAATTGTCCAATACCATGTGAAAATACCATTGTAAAGCCCATGGTTTTTCATTTATCACTACCTAGGTGTCCAAGGCCTTTATTTAGACATCAATAAACAAATCCTCCACTTTTGTTATAAATACCCACCCATTATCCATTTCCTTTGATTCAAAATTCATATTACATAAATATATAATAGTTTTATCTCTTAAGGTTTTATCCCAAGGTGTCCTCAAACCCCAAATTCCTTATCCTAAAGTTTTAGGAGTTACTTTTCGAGGTAAGGGAAATCTTCAATTCTCTTTTCCATTCAAGTTCCTTATTTGTGTGGCATGTATTTAAAATTTACAAACTAAGTTATTGTGTCCAATTTATTTTATCCCTTTAATTTATTAATATTATTTTATGAATGTGAGACCCTTTTCCCCTCTCTTTTTACCCTTTTCTAAAACCATGTTTTATACCTGTTATGATGCCGATTTTACTTCTCAAAATTTCTCTCTTATCCTCAAGAAATTCCATTTTATTTTCTTTATGTGAATACCCAAACCTATTTATTTTATTCTATGATTTACATACATAAAACCCTCATTCCCTTTTCATGGGTTATAAATGATATAAATATCTTGTTTTTAAGAACTTTATAAAACGTTGTGATTTTTATAAGAAACTCGTTTCTTCTATTCTCTACAGGTTATTTTTGAAATGTTTTATTATTATATATGTGGATACAATTTATTAATCTATATTAAATTTTTACTTGATATTGATCTAATTAATTGGTTAAAAAATAATCTCTAGAGATGACATGTTTTACAATACCATGGTGAATAACCATGGTAATTTTTATGACACCTCAATGAAAAACATTGGTGATATGATTATGAATGTATAAAATAAATGTTTTAGCCACATTTACAAGTTATTATTCATGTTATTTAATTTATTATATGCCTCATTTTCACTTTTTCATTCCATAATGATATTCCTCATGTTTTTATTGATTTTCCTCAATACCACATGTAAACTATTTCCCTTTTTTTCCCTTACTGGGCCTTATGTTCACCCTTTACTTTGATGTATGTATCTAGGTTATGAGATGCAGTAACTGTACTTGGCATGAACCTATAAATAATCTTTTAAATTTTATTAGAATAATGTTTTAAGTTTTCTTGTATTATGTACATTTTTTCCAAGAAACTAAACTTTAAAAGATCCTTTTTTTGTACCATATTAATGGAAAGTTATGTAATAAAAAGGTGGGATAACATAGTTGGAATCAAAGGAAGGTTTAGTTGTTTGTATAAATTAAGATTTGAAAATTTTAGTAAGAACCTTATAGAAAAGATTAAATATAAGAAAACATCATGGTATTCTAGTAAAGTATTTATTAAGTGGTTTCCGAGCAAAGAAATCCATGTCTAGATACGAACAAGTGGATGTGGTTCTACTACAAATGTACCTAGGGGTAACAAATCTGAAAAGTTGCATTGGTCCCAACTTGTCATAACCTGGTACATGAAAATGGGCCTTATTTCACACCTGGTTTGAAACTCCTGGGGTATGTGTTTGGTTAATTACAATCTTTTTATGAACCATTATTAATAATTTATAAAAAATATAATTATTGTTAATTATTAAAATAATTAAGCATGATGTTTTGATATGTAAAATTACTTTAAAGTTATAATATTATTAAAATAAACACATTTCTCACTAACTTTTCTTCTTTTAGAAAATGGTGGGAAATAGAAGGAACTGTGTAAATTGTGAGCATAATGGACCAAGCTCTAACAACCCTATGATGGAAGCCAGAATGGAAAAATTCATGAGAATGATGAATCAATTGACTCAAGTTATGAGAAATAACTTGAATCAAGCTGAGATACTAGATTCAACTCGAAGGGAACAACTTTTTGTTGAGTCCTTTATGCATCAATGACTACCTTCTTTTAGTGTATCTATCGAACCATTGATTTTTAAACAATGTATAAGTTCAATAGAAAAGATATTTTTTATACTTTATTTTTTAGAGTAAGAGAAAATCACCTTGGTTGTGTACCACTTAGAGGGAGAACTTGATCAATGATGGAAGATGGTTAAAAAAACGAAGGTAAGAAGGGATATTGAAGCTATGGAGTTGGACGAGTTCAGGGGAACCTTTTTCAAAAAATATTTCCCACATATTATGCAAATGAAAATGGAGAAGGAATTATTAGAGATAAAGAAAAAGGAAAATGAATATGTGGGAAGATGTGAGATAAACTTTACAAGGCTTTATCGCTACACCTATAGATTTTTCATGGATCTGAATGGGAAGACTGGAAGATTATTCGGTGGACTAAGACCCCATCTACAGAAGAATCTAGCCAATCAAGACTATGAAAGCTATGATGAGATAATGCGAAGTGCTGTGAAGGTTGAACTGGAGTTCAGAGAGATGAAATGGTTCCTTAGATTGAATTAAAAGAAGAGATCAATGGATCCAATCTTAGGGAGGAACTTTGATCACATTAGAGGAGGAAAGAAAGTGAAACTTCCCACATGCAAAAAATGTGGGAAGAAGCATTTAGGGAACTTCTTACTCAGGAGTGGGAAATGTTACAAGTGTGGAAGAGATGACCATATTTCTTAGAACTTCCATAGTGAGGTGAAGCCTCAACTTCTCAACACTAATGATAAAGGGAAGATAGTGCAAGCCTAGACTAAAGTCTAATGCTTCAAGTGTCAAAATCTTGGGTACTTTTCCAATCACTATCCAAATATGAATTTAATTGAGGGGAATCATCATCAACCTCATCATAGTCCAAGGGAGAAAGTTCGGGATTTTACTATCATGACAACTGAAGTTGAAACTTAAAATGATGTGGTGTAAGGTTCTCTTGTTGTTCTCTCAAAGCTAGCAAGTATTTTTTGTATTCTGGTTTTGCACATTCCTTTATTTTCTCCAAGTATGCAAAGAATACAGAATCAATCCCTAAACTACTAGAAGTAGATTTATCATTGAATACTCCTGAAGGGATTATCCGAGCATAAATAGTGTATAGAAACTCTAATATTCACTTTGGAGAGCACAATATCATCACAAATCTAATAGTAATTCCCATATTGGAATTCCACATTATACTAGGGATAGATTGGATCTCAAGGTATAATGTTAAGATCAACTACATAAGAAAAGAAATCTCAGTAATCTTGAATGTAAAACCTACAATTTTTTTCAAAATAGAGATATCTCAACCTGAGTTTTGTCTAGAAGAACCTCCTATAGTATTCTTTATGGAAATGATCAGTAAAGATGAAGAAATAAATGATAGTATATGAATAGAAAATTTCCCCATCATTTAGGAATACATTGACGTATTTACTGAGGAGTTACCTGGACCTCCCTCAAAAATAGGTATAGTTATCCATTGTACTCATTCCTGGATCCAAACTGATATCAAAGAACCCATATATAATGAAAAATGTAGAGCTGGAGGAATTAAAGAAAAAACTCCAAGATCTTTTGGAGATGGGGTTTATCTGACCAAGTGCATCTATTTGGGGAGCACCTATTCTCTTTGTAAAGAAAAAGGATGGATCAATGCGACTATGCATTGATTATAGAGAACTTAATAGGATCACAGTTAAGAACAAGTACCATCTTTCAAATATTGATGATTTATTTGAACAGCTTCGTGAGGCTCAGTTATTCTCTAATATTGATCTTCGATCTGGTTATCATCAATTGAGGGTAAAAAAATAAGATATTCCAAATAATTCCTTTCGATCAAGATATGGGAATTATGAGTTTGTTTTTATTCCCTTTATATTGACTAATTCTCCTATTATATTTATAGATTTGATGAAAATAGTATTTAAATACTACCTTGATAACTTTGTGGTAGTTTTTATTAATGATATTCTGATATATTACAAAATTTGTGAGGAGCATGAGGATCATCTAAGGGTTATATTACAAACTTTGAGGAAGGAGATACTATTTGTAAAGTTTAGAAAATGTGAATTTTGGTTACAAAAAGTTGATTTATTGAGACACATTATAACCAATGAAGGAATCTCAGTTGATACTATCAAGAAAAAGGTTGTGGAGGAGTGGTCTCATCTTATGATAGTAACTGAGATTCATAGTTTCCTTGGTTTGATAAGATATTATAGGAGGTTTTTGAAAAAAAAATCACGAATTTATAATCCACTAAACAAGTTAACTCGAAAAGAGGATAAGTTCATCTTGATAAAGGAGTGTGAAGAAATTTTCCAACAGCTGAAGAAGAGATTGGTTACTACAACCATGTTAACTCCACCCTCTATCGTAGAAGGATTCATTATTTTTAGCGATACATCTCTGAAAGGGATTGGTTGTGTACTCATGAAAAATGACAAGTTGTTTACTTATGCATCTCAACAGTTGAAGACTCATGAATATAATTATCCTACACGTAACCTGGAGTTGGTTGCGGTTGTTTTTTCTATGAAGATATGGAGACATTGTCTTTATAGGTAGAAATGTGATATATACATAGACCATCAAAGTTTGAATTATATTTTCACACAAAAGGAATTGAACATGAGACAAAGGGTTTGGTTAGAGGTTCTTAAAGACTATGATTTTTTAATTCATTATCACCCTATAAGAGAAGACAAAGTCATTGATGCATTAAGTAGGAAAGGCCCTATTGTGCTAGAAATGATGAGGATTCAATGAGATCCTTCGATCAAGGGCCTAGTAAGGTTAGACATGGGAATCCTGAGGGAAGGGACATCATCAACACAAACCAAAATTATTTCTCAACCATCATTGCTAGAGAAGATCAAGAAATATAAAAGAGAATATCCTTTGTTACAGAAGAATATGGAGGATGTGAAGAATGTGAATTTTCCTGGGTTGAATATTGATAAAGAAGGTGTGATTAAATTTCTTATAAGGCTATGTGTTCCATCTAATCTGAAAATAAAGAAGTAGATGATGGATGAAGCTCAAGTCTCCACATTCTCTATATGTCTTTTAAGTACTAAAATGTATAGGTACATTCACGATCATTATTAGTGGTATAACATGAAAAGGAAGATTTTTTACTACACTAAAAGGTGCTTGGTGTATCAATAAGTGAAGGTAGAGATACAACTTCCAAAAGTGGTATTACAACCACTACTCATACCAACATGGAAGTGGTATAATATCACTATGGACTTTATCACTCGTCTCCCAAGAACATCCAAAGGAAACAATGTGATATGGGTTATAGTGGATCATCTCACCAAGACTGCCCATTTTATCTCTATCCAAGAAGACTTATATCTTGATTAAATTTCCAAGATTTACGTAAAGTAAGTGGTGATGTTGCATGGAGTGCCACTTTCTATCATTTTTTATCATGATCCAAGTTTCACATCAAAATTATAGAGAAGCCTTCAACATGCTCTAGGTACTGAATTGAATTTTAGTATGACCTATCACCCCCAAACTGATGGTCAATCTGAAATGACTATTCATCAATAGGGTTCACCCTTGATCAAACCCAAGATGAGCTTCAATAAATGAATCTTGAATGAAATAAACTGTGGAAAAAGTTCAAGTTAATGGAGATTACCACTCAGTCGATGTTAGCTGAGACACCCCACGAAACTACTACCATCACACACCTTGATCTTAGGGTGTGTGTGGGTGTAATAAGGGGTTTCATGTCCCAACCATAGAGTGTAATTCCTTTTCTTAAATAAAATTTTTATTCCATCATTTCTGTTTTAAGAATAGTTTTTCTTAATAAAATTGAGATGAAATTTGATAAATTGATTTTTTTTTCAGATAGAGATTTTAATTTTCAAAAAAGAAATAATTATTATAATAAACTAAGTTATTATGAATAATTTTTATTTGAATTAAATAGTATGAATAAAACACTCTTATTTAAAAATAAATGATAAAATATTTTTTTTCAAGTGTCAGAAATTTTACTATGCATTTTTAATCCTCTATTATTTTTAATAAATAGGGATTTTATATTTAAAAGTTAGAATTCTAATATTTAGATAATTATTATGATTAAATAAATATCATTTTTTAAATCAGAACATATAAATTAGGTTATGGTGAATTTATGATAATTTTCTAAAATAATTTTTTTTTTCATAAGTAGTAAAAATACAGTTTGAATTTTTCGATATATTAATGAAATCATAATTATTTCATGATAATGTAATAACTAATTAACCACAATCCATGACTTAAAATATTTTATTTTATTAATATCAATTATTTTAATATATTTTAATCAATTTCCCAAATTCTAAAATGGAAAATTTAACTTTAAAAATGTTTTTTTGTAAAAACTTTAATTTTCCTTGCCAAAATAAGTAATATAAAATGTCGGTCGACTCTTGTGGATTAAAATAACATAATAGGTTTCCCAATCATCCAATACCATGGTCAAATACCATTGGAAATCCCATGGTTTTCCATTTATCTCTACCTAGGTGTCCAAGACCTTTATTTAGATATTAATAAATAAATCCTCAATTTTTGATATAAATACCCACCCATTTATCCATTTAAATTGAATCTCAATTCATAATCCATGAAGCTTTGATAGTTTTACCTCCCAATGTTTCCTCAATCCCTCAAGGTCATGATCCTCAAGTTTTAGGAGTTACTTTTCAAGGTAAGGGAAATCTCTACTTCTCTTTTCCATCCAAGTTCCCTCTTTATGTGGTATGTATTTCAAATTTCCAAACTAAGTTCTTTTGTACAATTTATTTTATCTATTTAATGTATTAATATTATTTTATTAATTGTATACCCTTTCCCCCATATTTTTACCCTTTTCTAAAACTATGTTTTATACCTGTTATGCTGCCAATTTTACTTCTCAAAATTTCTCTCTTCTCTTCAAGAAATTCCCTTTTATTTTCTTTATGTGAATACAAAAACCTCTTTATTTTATAGAGGCATTCACCAAGATATAAAAATTATTTATTTGATTCTATAATTTACATACATAAAATCCTCATTCTCTTTTCATGGGTTATAAATGTCATAAATATCTTGTCTTTAATCACTTTTTAAAATGTCGTGATTTTTATATGAAACTCATTTCTTCTATTCTCCACAAGTTATTTATGAAATGTTTTATTATGATCTATGTGTATCAAATTAATTATGAAATTTTAAGGTTTCACTTTTATAGCACTCCAACGCATTGGGTAAAGAAAATTAATCTCTAGAAATGACATGTTTTACGATACCTTAGTGAATAACCTTGGTAGTTTTTATGACACCCCAGTGATAAACCTTAGTGATATGCTTATGAATGTATAAAATAAATGTTGTACACACATTTAAAATTTATGATTCATGCTATTTTAATTATTATATTCCACATATTCTCTTGTTCATTCCATTACGATATTCCTCATGCTCTTATTGATTTTCCTCAAGATCACATGTAAATTGTTTCCCTTATTTTCCCTTACCGAGCCTTATGCTCACTCTTTCCTTTGGTGTATGTCCCTAGGTTATGAGATATATTAATTGTACTTAGGATGAACCTATGAAGAATAATTTCAAGTGTATTAGAAGAATTTTTTAATTTTTCATGTATTATGTGTCTTTTTTTCAAGAAAATAAACTTTAAAAGGTCCTCTATTTGTACCATGTAAATGAAAAATTATGTATTAAAAAGGAAGGATCCCATAGGATCTATATCAAGATAAGGTGATACAAGAGAGATATGATATCTTCAATTATTTTTTTATAACTAATATTATAGATTCGGTGCTATATGGGCCTCATGTAGTTAATATTATTGGTTACATTGAGTACTTAGACATCATAGGGATTAAATTCCAGAATGAGTTGCACACAGATCTCATATTTTTTTCACTACCCAAGCCCTTCTCTAATTTTATTGTTAATTATAACATGATAAACACACTTTTTTCTTTTTAAAAATTACAAGTGTGCCACTCACCTCACTTATAAAATACCATCATTGCCCTCTCTTATTCACACCTTAAAACAATTTTGGTTTGGAAAATACCTACCCAAATAAATTTAAAACTTCTATAACCTCATACTAGAAGCCTTTTTTTGGTCATAAATGTATTATATGAATACCTTAGGTATAATCCTAAAGAGGTGGTCTGAGAAGATGTAAATTTCCTAACTATGCGTTTTTCATTTATTTCTTCCTCCACCCATTTAAATTATTAATGAAACATTATGATATAATAAACAAAGTATATTAAATATGCTTATATTTTTTTATGATAAGTTAATGACCTAAAACCATCCCTACTTCCATCAAATGGGTTACAAAATCATCATTTGTGTGTACGATGGACTACTACCTCATAAATTGATGTCATTCATTTTTCTATTACCATATCTCATGTTTGGGTATAATTATGGATTTAATATATATATATATATATGATATTTATAACACAATTATACCTTTTTATTAATTATATCACATATACCTTTTTTAAATTTCCATTCCTTAGGTGATATGATAACATCACTCGTGTGTATGGTGGAATACCACTACGCGAAGTGATGTGATTCATTTTTCACTAATGCTTTACATGGTAGGTAATAATGATAAATTTAATGAATATATGTGATATAAATGACAAAATTATGATATATATGACATATTTATCATTATTAAAATATAATATATCATTTTATTTCTTACCTTTTCACTCACTTGAATATGATAACATCGTTCCTGTACGTGTGGACTACCGCCTTCACAAAGCAGTGTGACTCTATTTTTATCACCACACTACATAGATAATATGTATAAGTATGTTTAAATAAATAATATGGTATTTATTAAATTATTATAATTTTTTAAATATAATATATTACTTACATCTTTTCAATAATGATTGTTGGAAAATAGAAACATTACCCATGCGTACGTATGACCTACCATCTTCATGATCGTAACGTACTTAATTTTTTAAAACCATATTTTATAATTAATATTAAAAGTATAATTGATATATAAATATGATAATTATTTCATTATTATTATTCTATATATGACAGAACTATATAATATGAACAAGAATCATAAATTTTGACAAATAATGAATGAGAAAACAAGACAATTAACACCCAAAACAATGAAAATAATGAAAAATTATCAATGAACATGTGATAATATGTTATAAAAGGGTTATATATTATATTATAAATATTAATATTTTTCTTTAATAAGTTAATTACATGTTTAAAACCAAGATACTAGAGGTTAAAGCATGTTTAACCAAAAGTAATAGTGATGTAAGGTATTTATTAACTCAATTTCCATTCATTGTGTTAAACTTATACATAATTGATTCTGTCATGTTAATATTATGTGTGAAATGAATATTGATTATATTATATTTTATTTCCATTTTTTCAATTATTATTTACATTTTATACACATAATCAATTCATTTATTAATCCCCACTTCAATGATATGATCTTTGTAAGGGACTTCGTCTCAATTTCCCTTCATTGAGGAATATTGTAATTTTATGAACCTAATTTATTTTATATAGTGTATATACTAACCATTTTACATTTAATATCATGATTCATTAATAATTCATGGTGTTTTAAGTTTCAATTTGAATTATTTAATCCAAATTTATTTTGACTTAAAATTTACCAAGTGGTAAATAATTTCATAACACAATTTCTTCTCATTGGGTTATATTACTTCTTCATTGTATTTGACATTATAAGATTATGCGTGTAAATAAATTTTACTATTTGATATGGTATTTCCACTTGTTTTATGTGGATTTACATTTGATACACATAATCAATTCATTGATTAATCCTCACTTCAACGTGATGGTCTTTGTAAGGGTTTATCAGGATTGTTTATACTTGAATTTCCATCAGAGAAAATTATTTCATCATTATTTAATAAATCATTTAATTTTAATATTATTTAGGGTTCAATATTGATTATTAGTGTTAAATATTTCCTTCATAGGGTTCATTTGAGGTGCAGTTGAGATTTAGCACTGATTTACAAAAGTTTCTCCATTCGAGGTAGGTGGTTCCATGATTAAACATTATTTTTTAATTTTAATATGATTTCATTTTTTTATTATTCATGTTCTATCTGTTGTGTATGAGGTTAGAAATGAATTTTTAAAAGTATTTAAGGTGGTCGTGTGTTCAAAAATGGGTTTTCAAATGAAATTTGTTGTGTTTCATGTGTGAACCCATAATGCACATCTTAATTGTGTTTTATAAAGGTTGAAAGGTGTTTTATAAAATTTGTAAGTGGTTAGAAGTATTATTTGAAATGTATTTGAGGTGAGTATGTCTTAAAAGTTGGTTTTCTAAAAGAAATGGGTTAGATTTAAGTGTGCCTCTTTATTATTCTCCTTGAATGTACTTTATGAGTTGTGAAAGTGATTTTATAAAATGTTTGAATAGTGTAAAAGGTGTTTCTAAATGTTTTTGGTGTGCATTTGGACTTGGAAATGGTTTTTGTTGTGGAAAATTTAATTGATGATGTGTATTTATATTGATTGGCATGTGTTCATGTGAATGTGGTAACCTATATGACATGTGGAATGGAAATTAAGCACGAAGGGGATCCTAAGTATCTAGGTGGGAAGACTAGGACTAGTATGCTAGTTGACTTGGAAGTGGATTAGCCCATATTCATCTAGAAAGATTGACTATTACAACACTAAAAAAACTATTATGATGATTGGAGACCACTAGGCTCGTGGGATGTTCCCTCCTAGTGGATCATGCATGAGAACATTGTTGGTTGTGGTTACTATACCATGTTTCACCGAGATACGATGTACCTAGTGTCCCACTAGAGCTAGAGACTATAGGGATTTCTCGTGACTTAGTGATCTCTTGTAATGTGGTGCCACGTTTCGGAATATGGTGAACCATGACTATATTTTACCTTAAGGAAAGATCATTTGAGAAGAGTTTTTTTCTTTAAAATTATTTCCTTTTAAAAGTGCTTTCCTTTAAAATAGTTTTCCTTAAAAATTTTTCCTAGAAATACTTAAAATGTTTTAAAAGAAATGTTCATGTTAATTTGTCCTTTAATGTTTTAGCATGAGATCCCTTTATTGGGTGGCATCCTATTGGGCTTTGGATCACACCCTATATACACATTTGGGTGTATGTAGATCTTGTTATGTTTGACTTAGGTAAAGGAAAGATGTATGGAGATGGTGGTTTGGGTTGCTAGTGGTCTTCCTTGTGTGGTGTTGGTGGTGGAGATGACATGAGGATGATGCTCTTCTTATTGAATGTATGTTTTGGGATGGAGTTATCATTCCCTTTTTTTGTAGACCTTTTAGTGTTTTTCTCTAAGTTTTAAACTTTGAATCTGAAAGTTGTTATGTCATGTTTGGTTATATTTATTTAGCCTTGTGATATTTATTATTGTGGGTTTTTTGTGATTATATAAATGGGTGAAATCATTCCTATGATGTATTGTTGATACCTGGGCACTAGTTTCCAGCCCATGGGGATCAAGAATGCCCTTTGGGCCATGCCACAGATTGGGTCAGGTGTCGGGTTGGATGGAACCCCGGCTTGGTTCATTACAAAATGGTATCAAAGGAGGTCACGATCTTTTTGGGTCATGTTATTTGGGGAAGATTTTAGATATGCAGGAGCTAGGACTATCGGTACTTGAGGTTCTAGTTACGAGTAGGGAACTTAGCTAGCATACCTCGTGACGAGACTCGATTTTCCATAGGGAGTCAGGTTTTATCTAGGTTACTTGGTTTTTATGATTGTTTGGTATTTGTGAAATGAAATATTAGTTGGGTCAATGGTCTCAATGAGATCTTAGGGCCTAGAAAACCATGTGGAGCTGGAGACATGGACCCAAAGTAGTCTCTGTAACGGTGGTGTGATTGGCATATGGTCGCCAACCATATGTCCAATTCTCCCATCGACACTAATTTCTCCTTGTGGATTATTTTGTATCTTCCTTAATTCTGAAAAATAGTTTTTTGAACCCTTATTTTGGAAATTGTGAAAACTGGATTTTAAATTGGAAATGGTTTAGTTTTGGGAAGATGTAAAATGAGTTTTCAAAATAATCTAATGGAAACTTTATAAAAGTGGATTTTTATAAAATTACTTTTGATTAAATGGATATGATTTTATCAAGATTGGATTTTTATAATAAAAAACCTATGTTTTATGAAATTGGTTGTTTGGAAAGAATGAACTATTTTGAGGCAGGTTTTGGAAATTTATTTTAAATGAGATTTGTTGAGCCATAAAAAATGTTTTGAAAAGATATGAATTAGATTTTGTATAGAATCTATGGAATTTTATTTTGAGAAAGAGTGAAATAGTTTGGTGCATGGATTTTGAAAACGTTTTTTGACTTGGTGATTAGTGAACTTTTGAAAAGTTTTATGAATTTTAAAAATTGTAAGTAAATTGAGAAGTTGATGATGTGGGTTTAATGTTTTGTTTTGGAAAGTGGGAAGGTTTTGTTTAACCTTTGGTGTTTCCATGAGTGACCACATGCATGGATATGTGTGGAAATGTGGATGCTTAATGACATGAGGTGATGAGTGCCCAGTTTTTCATGAAAATATGCATGTGTGAGGATCCATGGAATACCACAAGTAAGTTTGAAACCCACCAAGATTGTTTTATTTTTAAAATTTCTTTTAAGAGGATATGTGATGATTTTATAACTAGTACTTATGTTGTGTATCTCCTTATGGTTTGGGAATGTTGTTTGTAGGGTGTCTTGAGTTTGAAAACTCTTCTTTTTTAAATGTCATTTTAAGATTGAGTTTTTTTGATGAGTTGATTTTGAAATGATGGTTAGTGGGTTCTTTTGAAAAATGTTTTGGGAAGCCTTTGAGTTGGTTCCCTTTGTGTGTTCAATGATTTTTTGTGGTAAGTTTTGGTTTATGGATTATTTTGTTTGGGTTCTTGGTTTTCTTATTAGCTAGCACACGCCCCCATGAATATTTTGTGGATATTCATAGTGCGGTTATGGGTATTTAACTGTCGAAAGATATTCCAGTTGATCAACCCATAGACTTTATTCTTGAATTTATAAAGTTAAATCCTCCTCTCTATTTTTTTCAAGTGGATCCTCTCAAAGAGGAAGATTTAATGAGGAAAATAGAAAGAAATTTTTTTTTCCTAAGTTGTCTAAGTCTTTAAAGATTAAGTACATTACCTTTATGCTTGAAGGATACAGAATTGATTTGAACTTTTTTTCAGTGTGGTAAGGCATGCGGTTTGTGTTAAAGTTGTGTTAAGCAGGAGTGCTTGAGGGAGCCGATTTTCATCTAGTCTCAGGAAGCGGTGAAGGGAGTGTAATTAATAATGTGGGTAATCAGCCTAAATATGTTAGTGTTGGACGTGGTATTATAAGGCCCTTAAATCCTTCATAAGCATCTTCTAATCAAGGGATCATGTTGTGCCATCGGTGTGGCAAGACTGATCATAAGAAGTCATCATGCCCATTTGTATAAATAGTTTGATGTGAAGGGTTCAGTTTAAAGTCCCTTATTTTTTAATTATTCTATATTTATAAGGGTCATGTCTAGTGGTGTTTTTTTGTGTCACCTTTTTGGGTTCAAAATTTAATAGTTGGATCTCTATCAAAAAAATTTGTTTTAATGGAAGTGTGTTTCTCTTTCAGAAATCCATAAATTCTCTATTCTAAATGGAGGTGTCTCCCATATGTTCCTTGTTTTCACTTTTTCTTGTCAGGATAGAAAATTATGATGCACATGCATCTTCTAAGTCCTCATCTTGGTGAAAGTGACATGTTGAGACAAAGTGAGTTCCATGGTGTGTTGTGTTCTGTTGGTGATGTCTGGATTATTGTGTGGTTTCTTGTGGATCCTAAAGAAGGAGTTCTGACTAGGGATATTAAAATCCTACATATAATTAAAAAGATGATTCAAACATCAAGGCTCCAACCATAGGCCATGGAGTGAAGTTTGCACGTAGTCAAGAATCGCGGGGGGTGTGATGGACCTTGGTCTGGATTGGTCTCTAGTGTTGGATGGGTATAGTTTAAGCTTCTCTGTTATGAATCCCTTGTCTTGGAAAGGTCCCATTTTTTGGGAAATGGCATGAAGGCTTTATTCATCATTATGATCCTTATGAGTGGAAGAGTCACTCCTTGGTTATAAAGAGGCGTGGTTGTTTTTTTCCTTAATTCCAGTGGTGGTTCCTTTTCAGATGATAACTTTCGTTTAGTTTTCCTTGTGTAGTTAGCCTTCATAAATTGGTTTTGGTTTTAACTTGTCTCATGGGTGGGTTTTTCCCCCATCAAGTTTTTCCCTCATGGAGGGGTTTATTGATTTATGTTTGTTGGTCTAGGGAAAATTTTCTTGGATGGACCATGGCAGGTGTTGTTTCTTGGGAAACCGGTTGAAATTTTAAAATGGTGGGGAGACCAATTATGGGTTTCATTTTGGTTTATCCTAGTTTTGTTTAGTGTTAGTTGGTTTTTCATGGTGGGGAGTCCATTCAGGCCTCCCATTTTGATAATCTAGTTTAGTCTCTTGTGTATCTTGGAAATGATAATTTTAATTTGGATATGTTGTCTTTGATTTTCTCTTTCGAGAAAACATGGGGCTTTTGAGTATTCCCAACTGTCTATTTTGAATCAAGAATTGTAAAAGTTGTGGTTCAAATTTTTCTATGATCTTTGATAAGCAGTTTGGATTTTTTTGTTCATTCCAGGTAATAGGTTTGAGTTTTTTTGGTAATATCTTTGGTGTTATTTAATTGAGAGGTTGGGTTATGTAGTTTTGAGAATTTTTATTCTTTTGATCGATCAACTATAGGTGTTGTGACTTTATGGGGGTAGAAGTCTTATAGTGGGGAGTCTATTCTATCCTCCCAAGTTAAATCTTGTGAATCTATGTTTATGTTCGTGGTGTTCTTGTTTTCTTCTCATTTGATGTTTGTTGTAAATATCCTTGATCTATGGAGGAGTATCAGTTTCTTTTCTGGATCAAACCCAAGTTGTGGATTTTTGGGGACATAAAGCGTTATGGTGGGGAGAATTGTCACACCCAGTTTTTTCTTTTCATTCTTGGTTTCGATTCAATTATAGGTCTCATTTTTTTCTTGAGATCCAGTTGTGAAGGGGTGAAATTTTTGAGGTATTTATTTCTTTATTTTTAGAATAGGCCTTATACATGGTATTTCCCCTTGAGTTTTGGTGATAAATGGAAGTTTTTGGGATGAAAAGAAGGTGGCGCACGGTTGGTGCATAGTTAGAAGCAACCATGCACCTTGTCTAGAAAACCATGCACCATGGTGTTATCTTTGGAAAAATATGAATCACATGGTTAGTGCATGATTTCTCAAACCATGTGACTAACTATGTGACATTTCCCTTGTAGACAGTGGTGATTGAATGGTTGCCGCACGGTTTGGAAAACCGTATAGGCTAACCATGTGTACTGTCCAGGTTATTAAAATTTGATCTTTTACCATTTTCCCTCTTTTATTTTTACCCCAAATTCACCCTCTCACCCCCATTTGATATTCCTCATCCTAGGTGCTTATCCCCAACCCCTTGGATCCCTTGGATCTCCTCTCCCTTGGTGGATTTGATGTTATTTCTTCAAGACTCTTCAATTAAGTTCCCTTCTCTCATGGTTTCTTCCCCTTTTCTAGGGTTTTGCTTCATCTCCCTTGGGGATTCAAATTTTCAGTGGGTAAAGTGATACTTTTAGGGTTGAATACCATTCTTTAGGGTTCAATATTGATGATTAGTGTTAAATATTACCTTCATAGGGTTCATTTTAGGTGCGGTTGTGATTTAGCATCAATTTTTGGATGTTTCTCCATTCGAGGTAGGTGGTTTCATACTTTAACATTTTTTGGTGATTTTAATATGATTTAATTGTTTCCTTTTCATGTTCTATGTGTTGTGCATGAGGTTAGAAATGTGTTTTTAAAAGTATTTAAGTTGGGTGTGTGTTGGAAATTGGTTTTTCAAATGAAATGGGCTATGTTTTATGTGTGAACCCATGATGTGCCTCTTAATTGTGTTTTATAAAGGGTTTAAGGTGTTTGATAAAACGTGTAAGTGGTGAGAAGTGTTATTTGAAATGGATTTTAGGTGTGTATGGATTAGAATTTGGTTTTCTAAAATAAATGGGTTGGCTTAAGTGTTCCTTTTTATTATGATCCTTGAATGTACTTTATAAATTGTGTAAGCAATTTTATAAAATGTGTGAATGGTGTGAAAGGTGTTTATAAATGGTTTTTGTGTGGGTTTGGATTTGGAAATGGTTTTGGTTAGGGAAATGGTAATTTATGATGTGTATTTATATTTATTGTCATGTGTGCATGTGGATGTGGTAACCTATATGACATGTGGAATAGAAATTTAGAATTAAGGGAATCCTAGGTATCTAGGTGGGCGGACTAGGACTAGTATGCTAGTTGACTCAGAAGTGGCTTATCATGGGTTCATTTACCAAGATTGAAGATTAAAACACTAAAAAAAACTATGATGATGATTGAAGACCACTAGGCCTGTGGGATGTTACCTCCTAGTGGCTCGTGCATGACAACACTATTAGTTATGGTTACAATACCACGTTTCACTGAGATACGATGTGCCTAGTGTCCCACTAGAGCTATATCATATAGGAATTTATCGTGACTTAGTTCACTCTTTTAATGTGGTGCCACATGTCGGCATACGCTGGACCATGAGTATATTTTACCTTAAAGAAATCTCATTTGAGAAGATTTTTTTCCTTTAAAATCATTTCCCTTTAAAAGTAATTTCCTTTAAAATAGTTTTCCTTAAATCATTTTCTTAGAAATAATTAAAATGTTTTAAAGGAAATGTGAATGTTAATTTTTCCTTTAATGTTTTGACATGGAATCCCTTTGCTGGGTGGCATCTTACTGGGTTTTGGATCACACCCCACATACACCTTTTGGTGTATGTATATCTTATTATGTTTGACTCAGGTAAAGGAAAAGTGCATGGAGATTGTGGTTTGGGTTGCTAGTGGTCTTCCTTGTACAGTGTTAGTGGTGGTGATAGATTGAGGATGATGATCCTCTTGTTTCATGGAGGTTTTGGGATGGAGTTATCATTCCCATTTTGTTGTAGTCCTTTTGGGGTTTTGTTCTAAGTTGTAATATTTGAATTTGAAATTTTTTATGTAATGTTTGGTTATATTTATTCCCATGATGTATTGTTGATACTCGAGAACTAGTTTCCAGCCCATGGGGGTCAGGAACATCCTTCGGGCCATGCCACAAATCGGGTCGAGTGTCAGGTTGGATGGCACCCTAACTTGGTTCGTGATATCAGTCCACACTAGAAATCCTCTGAAATTCAATGCTGTTGGGACTCAAACTCAGGCTTTGATGCGGGATTACAGGGTTTCTTTTCCACTAGGATATAACCCCAACTACTCCAAAGACAACATTTCATACGTGTTATGAACATTATGAGTTTATGGTAATGACATTTGGATTGACTAATGAACCCTTTATTTTTATGTATATAATGAAAAAATTATTCAAGTAATATATAGATATTGATGATATCTTTATGTACTCTAAAATCTATGAGGATCATGAGAATCACTTGCGGATCATTCTTAATATTCTTATAGAAAATGATTTATATGGGAAATTTAACAAGTGTGAATTTTGGATTTAGAAGTTTTGTTTTCTTGGTCATATTATCTCCAATGATGGAGTCTTGGTTGATATAGAAAATACAAGGATGTCAAAGAATTACCTATTCTAATGAACATAACCAAGGTACGTAGTTTCATTAGATTAATAGGTTACTATAGGTAAATTTTTTTAAAAAAATCATGATTGGATAACATGTTAACCAAGATCACACATAAAGGGTTTAATTTCACATATAAAAAGGAATGTGAAGAATGTTTTCAAGAATTAAAGAGGATATTGGTGAATGATATGATTTTTACTCTACCATCATGAAATTATGGATTTGTAATATATAGTGATGCAATGAATAAGGTACTTGGTTGTGTCATTATACAAATGTATAAATTTATTGTCTATGTATAAAGGTAGTTAAAGACTCATGAACAAAACTATCCTACTCATGTTCTTGAGTTGGAATCTGTAAACTCATCTTTGAAGATATGGAGACATTCTCTTTGTGGTAAAATATATGAGATATACACAGACCATAAGATCCTAAAATACATATTTTTATAGAAAGATAACAATATGAGGAAAATGTGATGGATTGAGCTACTGAAGGATTATGATTTCTCAATACACCACCACCTAGGGAAGGAAAATAATGTAATAGATGCACTGTGAAGGAAAAATCATGGATTCCTGGCCAAAATGAGAATTGATAGGGATCCTATGTTCATGTATTTAGTGAAGATGGATATGGGAATTATTAATGAAGGGGTTATATCACTAATTTTTCATATTATTTCCAAACCATCATTATTGGAAAATATAAAACAATCTCAGCCCAATAACGATAATTTTCAGAATAAAATTACAACTGTGAATGATGGGAAATTGGCAGACTTCATATATGAAGATGATGTTTTAAAATTGGAAAGAGGTTATGTATTTCATCTATACTTGAGATGAAAATGGAATTATTAGATTATTCTCATAGGTTGAATTTATCTATACACCCTAGTAGCACTAAGATTTATATATATTTGATGGAAAATTTTTTGTGGGATAATATAAAGTGGGAAATTTCTGATTATGTGTCAATTTTTTGGTTTTTTGACATGTGAAAGCTAGGATACAGCATCCTAGAGGATTCATGAAACTTATACCTATTTCTATATGGAAATATGATGAAATTACTATTTAAATTTTCACTATATTACCAAAGACTCCTAGAAAGAATGATACAATATGGGTTCTTTTTTATCTCTTTACCAACTTTGCACATTTTATTGCTATAAGAGATGATTTACCTCTTAAGAACCTTGCAAGAATATATATTAATTAATTTTTAATACTTAATGGATCACCTATTTCAATTGTATTTAATCATGATACATGATTTACATTTAAATTCTAAAAAAGTCTTTAGAAGGCTCAAGATATTAAGCTTTATTTGAGAACTGCCTATCACCCTCAAGTCGATTGACGATTTAAAAGGGCTATTCAAACTTTAGAAGACATGTTAAAGTCATTGTCACTTGAATTTCAAGGTATCTGGGATTATTATGCTCCTGTGGTTATGTTTTCTTATAACAATATCTTCCATTCAAGTATTCAAATAGCATTATATGAAGTATTATATGGCAAGAGATGTCATACTCCAACTTTTTGGGATTAAGTTGGTGAAATAAAGTTTGTGTACCCAAATTTTTTTGAGGAGATAACAAAGAAGATAAAGACTATTCAAACCCATCTTAAAGCAGCTCAAAGTATGAAAAATAGATATGTTGATAATCAAATGAAATATTTGGAATTTAAAGTGGGAGATCATGTTTTCTTGAAATTATATCCATGGAAGGGTGTTATAAGGTTTGTTAAGAAAGGAAAAATTATCCCCAGGTACATTGGACCTTTTTAAATTCAAGAAATAATTGAATTTGTGGATTACCATTTGAAAATTACACCAATCTTATCTAAAGTGCATGATGTGTTCCATATCTCATTATTAAAGAAGTACATACCAGATCCAACGCATGTGCTCACCTATGAGGAAATATAATTGAAAATTGATTTATCTTACTATGAAGAGTCTATCTAGATTCTGAACATTAGAGAACAAGTGTTGAGGAATTGGACGAATCGACTGGTAAAGGTGTTTTGGAGAAATCATAAGTTAAAACAAGTGATGTTGGAACTTGAAGAAATTATGATGAATAAATACCCAAATCTATTTATGAGGTGACATTTTAGAAATTTTGAGGATGATTTTTTTTGAAATAGGTTAGAATATTACACTTGAAATTCAATTATAGTAAGCTTTTCCTTTTTAAAGAAACAATATCACAATATACATAGTTTTATTCAAGAATGTGATTAAAACATAAATTCTCAAATTTTATAAATTTAATTTTTTTAAATTAATTTCATTTTTGATATTATCATATCAAAATTAACTTAGGGTGAAATTTTGGGGTTTTTTATGAAATGATTGATTTTTCAATGAATCGTAAAATATACCTATTTTTCAAATATTTTCATTTCTTTTAATTAAATCAAGTAATTTAAAAGTGATATTATATTTTATATTTGCTATTAAAGTAACATATGATCGATTTGATTAAGAATAATTTAATTTGAATCAATAATTTGTTAGAGTTGGTACCCTAGAACCAACTTTTGTGTACTTTATGATAACATACATTCATTGTTCTGAATATTAATAAACTCTTTATCACATCATGATTGTTATTATATGTAACATAGTATGTGATAATTTCCTAAGAGTAGATATCGCACTGAAAGGTCACTGCAGTTCCCGACTATGATGAGAACCCATAAATTCCACGATAGTATTCTTAAAATATATATTCTATAACCATATGAAATCATTTGAGGGATATAAATAATTCAGTCTATTAGGGGTGGAGATTCAAAGGACTTTGATACACCTTCTCATGGTGTACACCCTTAGTAATATCCAGTGTAGGATATTGTGAGAATGAGACCCGCCAGTAGAAAATCCACATTTATATGTGTCATTATATGTTTCTATATGCAGATGTGTGTATTGATCCTTAGACATTAAGATTGTTATTAATGAGTATTATAAGTCATGTACTTTGATGTATTAATGAAAACTATGATGACATATGTTCACGATGAGGTATGATATGTTGGGTGTGTCACGAGTAATATTTCATTAATGATAATGAGAGAAAGGATTCATCCCTTATATTATTTAATATAAGTTGATATCTCAGTCCCTTTGATGTAAATGATATAGCCTAAATAAATCCATGGCCATGGTGTTCTATAGGCAAGTTCGATTTCTGAAAATTCAATGAAAGAGACATCAAGCACATAGGTTGATGGTACCAGCATGCAACCTGCTTATAGGTGCCTTGATGTGTTGCTAGATGCTAAACTTAGACTTTAGGCCGCTTCTCCCAATTCCACTTAGAAATATGTCTATAGGGTCACACACTAAGTGTATCCAGAATCTGTGTTAAATAATATATTATTATTTATTATTAAAAAGTTGAATAAATATTATTCTCACATGTGATTTAATAATTATTCATGTTTTCTTGATCACCTATATTTTTTCACCAGTTATTTGAGAGAATATTATGTGAGTAGAATATTTAATAAATATTTATTTTCTATTTAGTGAATTTAATATTTATTTATTAGTTAATAATGTAGTTTTATTTATTTATTAAATAAATAATTATTATTAAATGCTTGATAAATATTGTGAAGGAATGGAGAATTGAGTTTATAGGTCCGGTGAGAAATAATATATATTAAATATTATTTGATTAAATAATATTTAATTTAATTCATTAGTTTAGCACATGTAAAAAAATATGATTATTATTATTATTATTATAAACATGGGGTTATGTGGGGATTAAATAAATAATAAAGGTCACTTTTATAATTATTTATTTCCACCCCTAGCAGTATATAAATCCAATTATATTATTTTTTCATGAGAGACAATTTATTTTTTATTGTGCGCAATGAGATCAGCAGATAATCCTCTCAAGCCATAGAGAGATCCCTCTCCCATAATTATCCCAAGAATAGAGAGAGATCTTACTCCACCTTCCACTCTTGAGTCTAGAGAGATCAAAGAGAATCCTTTGGAATTGATTCTTAGGGTGATCAAAGGTGAATGATGCATGTGATAGGATCTACCATGCTCGTACCCAGAGATTCCTACGGCGATGTTTGGAGATTCATAGAACATGTGTGGATCACCACTAGAGGTAATATATTCTTGATTCCTATAGTGCAACGATGGTATGACGTAGATCCATTTTCATATACATTAACAAAGAAAGAATTTCTTACAAGTTAATTCTTTAATTTCTTAAATTAATTATAAATAATATATGATGATCATGTGATTTGGTTCTAACATTTATCCATTTTTTATATTCTTTTATTAAATTCCATTGATCACAATGTTTATCATTGTGTAAATCTCATATTAATCATCGATCATAAAAAAAATATGAGTTGGAAACAACCCATATAATGCTTTCACTGTGCCAAGAACCTTCAAGTGGTATTTGAGTGGTCACATAAATATTTATAATTATTTAAGGATCATTGATTGATTTATGCTTTTTTCATTGGTTTTCAATTCCAATTTAATCATTTTTTATTATAAATTATGATATCTTATTTATTACTTTTTTATTTCTCATCAATGTAATCTAATAGATTAATTTTATGAAGGAAATAAATTTTAATATCTCATCCAGAAGTTTCGAGGAGTTTGGTTAGATAACACAGGAGTACACTCAATGTAACCTAAAGGTACACGTCGTGTACTAGTATTTAATACAACAAGAATTAATTTGGAATTAATTCAAGTTGTGTGCATTTATTACATGCAGTGAATTTAATTATACAACATGAGTTGACTGGGCCAGCCTAGAACACCATCATCCAAATTACACACCGTGTAACTTTTATACATGACATGAAGTCCCTTAGTCGTAAATGGTCCATGTATTATCTTGCACGACCTACATGATTGTTGGTCGTGTAACTCGAAGACCACACACCATATATCCCATGTACACGCCATATACTTCAACATTTTCCATGGCATGGTTACATGTCGAGTTCCTAGGCGTGTGTCACAGAAAGAAGGTGAGAAAAATACACACTGTGTCGGTCCAATATATACGCCGTGTAATTTTACCAAATTATGAAAAATTAAAAATTAATCTAATATACTGTGAAATACTTATCAAAATGTTTTTTGTGCGGTCATTAAGTTGATATTACATTCCATGTGATGGGTTATATATATAACTGTCTAATTAATTTCTACGTAATTTTAGGATCTACATATCATGTATACGTTGTATTACAGTTATTACACTACGCGCATTGAAGCGTAACATGATATGTAAATACCATGTGTTCTGTGTGGTCATTAAGTTTAAAGTAAATGCTGTGAAATTATGTGATTAGTCATGTATACCACATGTTTCAAGATTAAATAGTAACAAGTATAATACACATTAGGTAGTTCGGACGGGTACTCACCATGTTTCCTCCAAGGTACATTTTTATACAAAGTTAATTTTAAATAAATTTATTTAATTTGTTTAAAATTATGAGGGATGAGAATCTCAAGGAAATTAAATGATAATTAATATAAAAGAATTAATTAATTAATTAAGATAATTAATTGATTCGAGCATGATTTATCTTAAATAATAACTATTATAATTGAATGCAAATTTTATTAAATTCAAAATTATTTTCTTACATGTGGATGATCATGGTCCTAGACTAGACCATTATATGTGACTAGTTTCATTTAATTTATTATTAAATTAGATAGTTGGTCTGTGTTTCATCTCTCCTCTCATTATGTAAGGGCGTGCATGCCCATGGTTTCTTTTATATAAACCCCTTAACCAATCCCTTGGTTCCCTCACTTGTGTGTGAGTAAAATCATATGTAATGGATGAAACTCTCAAGCTAGTGGAGGTGGTTCAAGTTTGGATCTAATGTAAAACCAATCCAAGAGAGATACATAGGTTCATAGGTAGAAATATGCAACATGAACCATAAATGGTTCAAAGTGTTTTCCCCCTAGGTTTACGGTTAGTTAATCATCCACTAGATAAACTAACCATTAGTAAAAGCTCATGACCATACCACTTTATTATTTTATTTCTGTCAAGTTTCATGGTTATTTAATTTTTTTAGTTTTTTAGAGATCACGTGAATTAATGAATTAACAATAATTCAAGATATAACTAAAATAAATTAGATTATGCATAAATATCATCTAAGATATGGTTAATCACTTAAGTAAATCCACTTAATATTAAAAAAAATGTAATAAAGATAATAATTGGAAATTTATGCGTAAAGATAAAATCCCTCAATTATATATATTAAGTTGGTATAGTCTTCCACTACTTTAGTTAAAATCAAACCACAATTCAAAGTGCTTGACCAGCAAAAGTTAGGGTGCTTTCGATTATTAGGGAATTTTAACTTAAATTTATGGGTTGACTTCACTTAGTTCACATAAATCATTGACTTCCAAAGTAATAATTGGTGTAATTAAGAGTTAAATTTTGATTAAATACAATTTAAGTATTTCAAGATATAATATTCCACTCAACACATCAAGGAACTGTGAGTTAATGCTGTTGGAATTTGGAATGCTTAACTAAAACCCTTCAAGTTTTTTAGCCGTCCAAAGTTAGGGTGTTGATAATGGGAATGTGGATCCTTTCTACTAGAATTTCCCAGAATGGAAAAGGTTCTTACATGTTATCCTGCACTGTGAAAGGAAATTGTATGTACTAGAAGAATGTATTCCTGATGTTCCTGGTAATGAGGCTAGTGAGGAAGAGTTGTCTCTCTATGAGAAAAATTTGAACGATGCTACATATGTTCAGTGTTTCATGATATCATCCATGACCAAGGAACTTATCAAGAAATATAAGTACATGGATTCATGTATAATGATGTCTCACCTTCAGGATCTGTAATGACCCAGACTTTTTTTAATAATAATTTTTTTTCTAAAAATGTGTGTTATATTATATTATTCGAAATAAAACCATGTCTTTTTTATGAAGTAAATATAAATGGAAATGTGACCATATAGAATCAACCATTATAATACCATTGGTCAATTATGACTTTTTTTCAATATGACCATTTAGAACTATACTCTTGATAATAATTTTAACGTTATCATTAGAGTTTATAAGTAAAATTTTGACAAAGGAAAATTGTTAAAGAAAGAAGAGTCAATGGCCTCAACCAGTAGATTCGTGTCATTTGAAGCCCAATTTTTAGAGCTTGGGAGGGATTTTTCGTCACTGGGGTTCTCCCATGACCAATCCCAAGCTGAGATTTAACAAGTGAATCTTGAAAAAAATTGCCTATAGGGGAAGTTAAAGTTAGTGGAGATTACCACTCAGTTGATGTTAGCCAAGGCACCCCACGAAACTACCACCATCGCACACCTTAATCTTAGGGAATATTAAGGTGTAATAAGGGGTTATGTGTCCCAACCTTAGTTTGTAATTCCTTTGTTTAAATAAAATCATTATTCCATCATTTCTATTTTAAGAATAGTTTTGATTAATAAAATTGAGATATAATTTGATAAATTGATTTTTCAGATATAGATTGTACATTTAAAAAAATAAATAATTATTATAATAAACTAAGGTATCATGAATAATGTTTATTTCAATGAAATAGTATAATTAAAACACTCTTATTTAAAAATAATTTATAAAATAATTTTATTTTTTTCAAGTGTCAGAAATTTTACTATGCATTTTCAATCCGCGATTATTTTTAATAAATAAGGATTTTTATTTTTCAAAGTTATAATTCACATATTTTGAGAATTATTATGATAAAATAAATATAATTTTTTAAATTAGAACATCTAAATTAGGTTAGGGTATTTTTATGAGAATTTTCTAAAATACTTTATTTTTTTAAGAATAGTAAAAATACATTTTGAGTTTTTAAGTATATTAATGACATCATAATTATGCAATAACTAATTAACCACAATCTAAAACTTAAAATATGTTATTTTATTAATATAAATTATTTTAATAGATTTTAATCAATTTCCAAATATATAATTTTCTTTCCAAATTCTAAAATGGAGTTTATGGTTAAAAATGTTATTTTGTGAAAACTTTAATTTCCCTTACTAAAATAAGTAATATAAAATGATGGTTGACTCTTGTAAATTAAAATAACATAATAAGTTTCCCAATTGTTCAATACCATGTGAAAATACCATTTTAAAGCCCATGGTTTTTCATTTATCACTACCTAGGTGTCCAAGGCCTTTATTTAGACATCAATAAACAAATCCTCCACTTTTGTTATAAATACCCACCCATTATCCATTTCCTTTGATTCAAAATTCATATTACATAAATATATAATAGTTTTATCTCTTAAGGTTTTCTTCCAAGGTGTCCTCAAACCCCAAATTCCTTATCCTAAAGTTTTAGGAGTTAAATTTCAAGGTAAGGGAAATCTTCAATTCTCTTTTCCATTCAAGTTCCTTATTTATGTGGCATGTATTTAAAATTTACAAACTAAGTTATTGTGTCCAATTTATTTTATCCCTTTAATTTATTAATATTATTTTATGAATGTGCGACCCTTTTCCCCTCTCTTTTTACCCTTTTCTAAAACCATGTTTTATACCTGTTATGATGCCGATTTTACTTCTCAAAATTTCTCTCTTATCCTCAAGAAATTCCATTTTATTTTCTTTATGTGAATACCCAAACCTATTTATTTTATTCTATCATTTACATACATAAAACCCTCATTCCCTTTTCATGGGTTGTAAATGATATAAATATCTTGTTTTTAAGAACTTTTTAAAACGTTGTGATTTTTATAAGAAACTCGTTTCTTCTATTCTCCACAGGTTATTTTCGAAATGTTTTATTATTATATATGTGGATACAATTAATTAATCTATATTAAATTTTTACTTGATATTGATCTAATTAATTGGTTAAAAAATAATCTCTAGAGATGACATGTTTTACAATACCATGGTGAATAACCATGGTAATTTTTATGAAACCTCAATGAAAAACATTGGTGATATGATTATGAATGTATAAAATAAATGTTTTAGCCACATTTACAAGTTATTATTCATGTTATTTAATTTATTATATGCCTCATTTTCACTTTTTCATTCCATAATGATATTCCTCATGTTTTTATTGATTTTCCTCAATACCACATGTAAACTATTTCCCTTTTTTTCCCTTACTGGGCCTTATGTTCACCCTTTACTTTGATGTATGTATCTAGGTTATGAGATGCAGTAACTGTACTTGGAATGAACCTATAAATAATCTTTTAAATTTTATTAGAATAATGTTTTAAGTTTTCATGTATTATGTACATTTTTTCCAAGAAACTAAACTTTAAAAGATCCTTTGTTTGTACCATATTAATGGAAAGTTATGTAATAAAAAGGTGGGATAACATAGTTGGAATCAAAGGAAGGTTTAGTTGTTTGTATAAATTAAGATTTGAAAATTTTAGTAAGAACCTTATAGAAAAGATTAAATATAAGAAAACATCATGGTATTCTAGTAAAGTATTTATTAAGTGGTTTCCGAGCAAAGAAATCCATGTCTAGATACGAACAAGTGGATGTGGTTCTACTACAAATGTACCTAGGGGTAACAAATCTGAAAAGTTGCATTGGTCCCAACTTGTCATAACCTGGTACATGAAAATGGGCCTTATTTCACACCTGGTTTGAAACTCCTGGGGTATGTGTTTGGTTAATTACAATCTTTTTATGAACCATTATTAATAATTTATAAAAAATATAATTATTGTTAATTATTAAAATAATTAAGCATGATGTTTTGATACTTAAAATTACTTTAAAGTTATAATATTATTAAAATAAACACATTTCTTACTAACTTTTCTTCTTTTAGAAAATGGTGGGAAATAGAAGGAACTGTGTAAATGGTGAGCATAATGGACCAAGCTCTAACAACCCTATGATGGAAGCCAGAATGGAAAAATTCATGAGAATGATGAATCAATTGACTCAAGTTATGAGAAATAACTTGAATCAAGCTGAGATACTAGATTCAACTCGAAGGGAACAACTTTTTGTTGAGTCCTTTATGCATCAATGACTACCTTCTTTTAGTGTATCTATCGAACCATTGATTTTTAAACAATGTATAAGTTCAATAGAAAAGATCTTTTTTATACTTTATTTTTTAGAGTAAGAGAAAATCACCTTGGTTGTGTACCACTTAGAGGGAGAACTTGATCAATGATGGAGGATGGTTAAAAACACGAAGGTAAGAAGGGATATTGAAGCTATGGAGTGGGACGAGTTCAGGGGAACCTTTTTCAAAAAATATTTCCCACATATTATGAAAATGAAAATGGAGAAGGAATTATTAGAGATAAAGAAAAAGGAAAATGAATATGTGGGAAGATGTGAGATGAACTTTACAAGGCTTTATCGCTACACCTATAGCTTTTTCATGGATCTGAATGGGAAGACTGGAAGATTATTCGGTGGACTAAGACCCCATCTACAGAAGAATCTAGCCAATCAAGACTATGAAAGCTATGATGAGATAATGCGAAGTGCTGTGAAGGTTGAACTGGAGTTCAGAGAGATGAAATGGTTCCTTAGATTGAATGAAAAGAAGAGATCAATGGATCCAATCTTAGGGAGGAACTTTGATCACATTAGAGGAGGAAAGAAAGTGAAACTTCCAACATGCAAAAAATATGGGAAGAAGCATTTAGGGAACTTCTTACTCGGGAGTGGGAAATGTTACAAGTGTGGAAGAGATGACCATATTTCTTAGAACTTCCATAGTGAGGTGAAGCCTCAACTTCTCAACACTAATGATAAAGGGAAGATAGTGCAAGCCTAGACTAAAGTCTAATGCTTCAAGTGTCAAAATCTTGGGTACTTTTCCAATCACTATCCAAATATGAATTTAATTGAGGGGAATCATCATCAACCTCATCATAGTCCAAGGGAGAAAGTTTGGGATTTTACTATCATGACAACTGAAGTTGAAACTTAAAATGATGTGGTGTAAGGTTCTCTTGTTGTTCTCTCAAAGCTAGCAAGTATTTTTTGTATTCTGGTTTTGCACATTCCTTTATTTTCTCCAAGTATGCAAAGAATACAGAATCAATCCCTAAACTACTAGAAGTAGATTTATCATTGAATACTCCTGAAGGGATTATCCAAGCATAAATAGTGTATAGAAACTCTAATATTCACTTTGGAGAGCACAATATCATCACAAATCTAATAGTAATTCCCATATTGGAATTCCACATTATACTAGGGATAGATTGGATCTCAAGGTATAATGTTAAGATCAACTACATAAGAAAATAAATCTCAGTAATCTTGAATGTAAAACCTACAATTTTTTTCAAAATAGAGATATCTCAACCTGAGTTTTGTCTAGAAGAACCTCCTAAAGTATTCTTTATGGAAATGATCAGTAAAGATGAAGAAATAAATGATAGTATATGAATAGAAAATTTCCCCATCATTTAGGAATACATTGAAGTATTTACTGAGGAGTTACCTGGACCTCCCTCAAAAATAGGTATAGTTATCCATTGTACTCATTCCTGGATCCAAACTGATATCAAAGAACCCATATATAATGAAAAATGTAGAGCTGGAGGAATTAAAGAAAAAACTCCAAGATCTTTTGGAGATGGGGTTTATCTGACCAAGTGCATCTATTTGGGGAGAACCTATTCTCTTTGTAAAGAAAAAGGATGGATCAATGCGACTATGCATTGATTATAGAGAACTTAATAGGATCACAGTTAAGAACAAGTACCATCTTTCAAATATTGATGATTTATTTGAACAGCTTCGTGAGGCTCAGTTATTCTCTAATATTGATCTTCGATCTGGTTATCATCAATTGATGGTAAAAAAATAAGATATTCCAAAGAATTCCTTTTGATCAAGATATGGGAATTATGAGTTTGTTTTGATTCCCTTTAGATTGACTAATTCTCCTATTATATTTATAGATTTGATGAAAATAGTATTTAAATACTACCATGATAACTTTGTGGTAGTTTTTATTAATGATATTCTGATATATTACAAAATTCGTGAGGAGCATGAGGATCATCTAAGGGTTATATTACAAACTTTGAGGAAGGAGATACTATTTGTAAAGTTTAGAAAATGTGAATTTTGGTTACAAAAAGTTGATTTATTGAGACACATTATAACCAATGAAGGAATCTCAGTTGATACTATCAAGAAAAAGGTTGTGGAGGAGTGGTCTCATCTTATGATAGTAACTGAGATTCATAGTTTCCTTGGTTTGATAAGATATTATAGGAGGTTTTTGAAAAAAAAAATCACGAATTTATAATCCACTAAACAAGTTAACTCAAAAAGAGGATAAGTTCATCTTGATAAAGGAGTGTGAAGAAATTTTCCAACAGCTGAAGAAGAGATTGGTTACTACAACCATGTTAACTCCACCCTCTATCGGAGAAGGATTCATTATTTTTAGCGATACATCTCTGAAATGGATTGGTTGTGTACTCATGAAAAATGACAAGTTGTTTACTTATGCATCTCAACAGTTGAAGACTCATGAATAGAATTATCCTTCACGTAACCTGGAGTTGGTTGCGGTTGTTTTTTCTATGAAGATATGGAGACATTGTCTTTATAGGTAGAAATGTGATATATACATAGACCATCAAAGTTTGAATTATATTTTCACACAAAAGGAATTGAACATGAGACAAAGGGTTTGGTTAGAGGTTCTTAAAGACTATGATTTTTTAATTCATTATCACCCTATAAGAGAAGACAAAGTCATTGATGCATTAAGTAGGAAAGGCCCTATTGTGCTAGAAATGATGAGGATTCAATGAGATCCTTCGATCAAGGGCCTAGTAAGGTTAGACATGGGAATCCTGAGGGAAGGGACATCATCAACACAAACCAAAATTATTTCTCAACCATCATTGCTAGAGAAGATCAAGAAATATAAAAGAGAATATCCTTTGTTACAGAAGAAGATGGAGGATGTAAAGAATGTGAATTTTCCTGGGTTCAATATTGATAAAGAAGGTGTGATTAAATTTCTTATAAGGCTATGTGTTCCATCTAATCTGAAAATAAAGAAGTAGATGATGGATGAAGCTCAAGTCTCCACATTCTCTATATGTCTTTTAAGTACTAAAATGTATAGGTACATTCACGATCATTATTAGTGGTATAACATGAAAAGGAATATTTTTTACTACACTAAAAGGTGCTTGGTGTATCAATAAGTGAAGGTAGAGATACAACTTCCAAAAGTGGTATTACAACCACTACTCATACCAACATGGAAGTGGTATAATATCACTATGGACTTTATCACTCGTCTCCCGAGAACATCCAAAGGAAACAATGCGATATGGGTTATAGTGGATCATCTCACCAAGACTGCCCATTTTATCTCTATCCAAGAAGACTTATATCTTGATTAAATTTCCAATATTTACGTAAAGTAAGTGGTGATGTTGCATGGAGTGCCACTTTCTATCATTTTTTATCATGATCCAAGTTTCACATCAAAATTATAGAGAACCCTTCAACATGCTCTGGGTACTGAATTAAATTTTAGTATGACCTATCACCCCCAAACTGATGGTCAATCTGAAATGACTATTCATCAATAGGGTTCACCCTTGATCAAACCCAAGATGAGCTTCAATAAATGAATCTTGAATGAAATAAACTGTGGAAAAAGTTCAAGTTAATGGAGATTACCACTCAGTCGATGTTAGCTGAGACACCCCACGAAACTACTACCATTACACACCTTGATCTTAGGGTGTGTGTGGGTGTAATAAGGGGTTTCATGTCCCAACCATAGAGTGTAATTCCTTTTCTTAAATAAAATTTTTATTCCATCATTTCTGTTTTAAGAATAGTTTTTCTTAATAAAATTGAGATGAAATTTGATAAATTGATTTTTTTTTCAGATAGAGATTTTAATTTTCAAAAAAGAAATAATTATTATAATAAACTAAGTTATTATGAATAATTTTTATTTCAATTAAATAGTATTAATAAAACACTCTTATTTAAAAATAAATGATAAAATATTTTTTTTCAAGTGTCAGAAATTTTACTATGCATTTTCAATCCTCTATTATTTTTAATAAATAGGGATTTTATATTTAAAAGTTAGAATTATAATATTTAGATAATTATTATGATAAAATAAATATCATTTTTTAAATCAGAACATATAAATTAGGTTATGGTGAATTTATGATAATTTTCTAAAATAATTTTTTTTTTCATAAGTAGTAAAAATACAGTTTGAATTTTTCGATATATTAATGAAATCGTAATTATTTCATGATAATGTAATAACTAATTAACCACAATCCATGACTTAAAATATTTTATTTTATTAATATCAATTATTTTAATATATTTTAATCAATTTCCCAAATTCTAAAATGGAAAATTTAACTTTAAAAATGTTATTTTGTAAAAACTTTAATTTTCCTTGCCAAAATAAGTAATATAAAATGTCGGTCGACTCTTGTGGATTAAAATAACATAATAGGTTTCCAAATCATCCAATACCATGGTCAAATACCATTGGAAAGCCCATGGTTTTCCATTTATCGCTACCTAGGTGTCCAAGACCTTTATTTAGATATTAATAAATAAATCCTCAATTTTTGATATAAATACCCACCCATTTCTCCATTTAAATTGAATCTCAATTCATAATCCATGAAGCTTTGATAGTTTTACCTCCCAATGTTTCCTCAATCCCTCAAGGTCCTGATCCTCAAGTTTTAGGAGTTACTTTTCAAGGTAAGGGAAATCTCTACTTCTCTTTTCCATCCAAGTTCCCTCTTTATGTGGTATGTATTTCAAATTTCCAAACTAAGTTCTTTTGTACAATTTATTTTATCTATTTAATGTATTAATATTATTTTATGAATTGTATACCCTTTACCCCATATTTTTACCCTTTTCTAAAACCATGTTTTATACCTGTTATGCTGCCAATTTTACTTCTCAAAATTTCTCTCTTCTCTTCAAGAAATTCCCTTTTATTTTCTTTATGTGAATACAAAAACCTCTTTATTTTATAGAGGTATTCACCAAGATATAAAAATTATTTATTTGATTCTATAATTTACATACATAAAATCCTCATTCTCTTTTCATGGGTTATAAATGTCATAAATATCTTGTCTTTAATCACTTTTTAAAACGTCGTGATTTTTATATGAAACTCATTTCTTCTATTCTCCACAAGTTATTTATGAAATGTTTTATTATGATCTATGTGTATCAAATTAATTATGAAATTTTAAGGTTTCACTTTTATAGCACTCCAACGCATTGGGTAAATAAAATTAATCTCTAGAAATGACATGTTTTACGATACCTTAGTGAATAACCTTGGTAGTTTTTATGACACCCCAGTGATAAACCTTAGTGATATGCTTATGAATGTATAAAATAAATGTTGTACACACATTTAAAATTTATGATTCATGCTATTTTAATTATTATATTCCACATATTCTCTTGTTCATTCCATTACGATATTCCTCATGCTCTTATTGATTTTCCTCAAGATCACATGTAAACTGTTTCCCTTATTTTCCCTTACCGAGCCTTATGCTCACTCTTTCCTTTGGTGTATGTCCCCAGGTTATGAGATATATTAATTGTACTTAGGATGAACCTATGAAGAATAATTTCAAGTGTATTAGAAGAATTTTTTAAGTTTTCATGTATTATGTGTCTTTTTTTCAAGAAAATAAACTTTAAAAGGTCCTCTATTTGTACCATGTAAATGAAAAATTATGTATTAAAAAGGAAGGATCCCATAGGATCTATATCAAGAGAAGGTGATACAAGAGAGATATGATATCTTCAATTATTTTTTTATAACTAATATTAGAGATTCAGTGATATATGGGCCTCATGTAGTTAATATTATTGGTTACATTGAGTACTTAGACATCATAGGGATTAAATTCCAGAATGAGTTGCACACAGATCTCATATTTTCCTCACTACCCAAGCCCTTATCTAATTTTATTGTTAATTGTAACATGATAAATAATGATATGTGTCTTGGAACTTCTCACTCCAATTCACCAAGTGGATAAGGACATTGGGTGTGACAAACCTATAGTCCTTATGGTGAATAAGAAAAGGAAGAACAAGGAAAAGGGGACCAAGACTCATAGAAAGTCTAAATCTATCGACCACCATACTTCCAAGAAGAGGAATATCCAAAGGTAGGGAAAGAAAAAGGAATCAGTATGTTTTTCATATGGAAAGAAAGTCCACTAGAAGAAAAATTTCACCCATAAGCAAAGGGAAGCTAAAGGTGTGTTTGTTATCAAGTGTAATCTTTCAATATCTACACATTGGGTATTAGATAAAACTTTTGGCGCTCACATATGTATCCAAATGCAGGAACCAAATATATTTAAAATAATTAATAGAGGATAGGTAGATTTGTGAGCTACCAATTGTGTAAGGTTGCATATTTTAGTCATTGGTGACTACCACCTTTCATTACCAATAAGGACAATATTGGTTTTAAGATATTGTTATTATGTACAAACTGTTACCAAGAACATAATTTTTGTATCATTCCTAGATTGAGATGGGTTTATTTTCATATTTGGAAATAAAAGTTGTTTCTTTTATAAAGAAAATATATATTACAGTATGGTGCATTTAAATACCGGTATTTATGTATTAAATTATGAAAACCAAGTATTAAAAATAGATAATGAATCATGTTCACACGACTCATATAACACCCAGTTATGGAATCATCATCTTGGTCATGTAAACAAGAAGCATTTGAAAAATATCTTTCAAGATGGTTATTTAAACTCTTTGGATATAAAACCACTTGTAAGATTTCATGCTTGTTTCCAAGGAAAAATGACCAGCCCACCAATTGGTGGTTGGGGTGAAAGGGTCATGGAGCTTTTAGGATTGGTACACACTGATGTGTATGGACCATTTACAGTATAAGCTAGAGGTGGGTATTTTTACTTCATTTTTTTTATTGATGACTTGAGTAGATATGGCTATGTCTACTTAATGAGTTATAAGTCTGAGTCCTTTGAGAAACTCAAAGAATTCAAGAATAAAGTAAAGAATCATATTGTAAAGAAGATAAAGAAGTGTTGATCAGATCGAGGCATTGAATATCTTAACCAATAGTTTATAGAATTTTTACAGGAGTTTGGGATTCTGTATCAACTCACTACACCTTACACACCATAGTGGAATAGTGTTAGTGAAAGGAGGAACTGTACCTTGTTAGACATGGTAAGGTCGATGACGATTCATGCAGATCTTCCATTATCCTTTTGAAGATATGCATTAAAAAATACAACATACACACTAAACCAAGTGCCAACTAAAGATTAAAACATAATTCTCTTTGAGTTATGGAGTGGAAAGAAACCCATTTTATCCCATACATGTGTATGGGGTTTCAAGGAATTTATTAAGGCATTCTCAAGTAATAAACTAGCACCCTGAGGAACAATGTGTATCTTTATGGGGTTTTATAAATAAATAAAGGGATAATACTTATACAAACCCTCATACAAGAAAGTGATTGTCATCAAACAAGTTTTATTTATTAAGAGGGAGCACATCCTCAAAAAAATATAATGAGAAAAAGATTGACTTCAATGAAGTTGATGCTCAAGATACACAATAGTTAGCAGAGGAACGGATTCCATAGGTACCCATAGAAGAAGTAGTTCTTGAACACAAGTACTACGTAAGAACACTAGAGAGGTAACAGAACCATAGATATATTGTTTTCTAGTCACTAGAGATTGTGATTCATTATTAGTTGACAATGATGAACCTATCTACTACAAAAAGGAATTAGAGAGATAAAAAGTTGCAATATGGAAAGAAGGCATAAATTCTGAAATGGATTCCATAAGTTTGGGTTTTGGTCAATGAACCAGTTAATGTAAAGCTTATATGGTGTAAATAGTAATTCAAGAGAAAACTGGATATAGAAGTTAAATTAAATAATTATAAAGAAAGGATAATGGCTAAAGGGTTTAAATAGTGTTAGGAACTGACTACAGTGAAACCTTTTCACCAGTTTCCATGTTTAAATCCATCAGAATTATAATTTATATAGTATATTAACATGAATATAAAATTTGGTAGATGATTTAAAAACAACTTTCCTTAATGGGAACCGTCATGAAGATGTCTACATGACACAAACAGGAGAGTTTGTAACTCTAGATGATTCCAAAAATATTTTCAAGTTTCATAGATCAATTTATGTATTGAACCAAGAATCTAGGTCGTGGAACATTCAATTCAATGAAACTATAAAATAATTTGGTTTCATTAAGAATGAATGTGATCCATGTGTTTACAAGAGGTTTAGTGGGAATTTGGTTGCTATCTTATTAGTATATGTTAATGGCATATTACTTATTGGAAATGAAATATTAGTCTTACATTCTATTAAGCACTGGTTGAACAAGTGTTTCTCCATGAAGGAATTAGGAGAAGTAGCATGTATTCTAGGGATCAAGATCATTTGTGATAGATCCAAGAGGATTCTTAGACTAAGTCAAAGTACATACATTGACCAAGTACTAAAGATATTTAGTATGAAATATTCTAAGAGTGGATTGGTACCAATGTCACATGGTATACATCTTTCTAAGAAAATGTTTCCTTAGACACAATAGGAGATAGATAGAATGAGTAAGATCTCATACACTTTAGCGATAGGATCAATTATGTATTTCATGTTATGTACTAGACTTGATGTCACCTATGCATTGAACATGGTAGGAAGATATCAAGAAGATCCAAGAGAACAACATTGGTCTGCTGTTAAAGTTATCCTCAAGTATCCAAGAAGAACTAAGGATATGTACCTAGCGTATGGAGGAGACTATGAGCCGGTCATCAAGGGTTATACTAATTCTAGTTTTCAAAGAGATCAATATGATATGAATTTATAGTCAGGATATGTTTTTTTAGTCTCAATGGAGGAGCTATAAGCTGGAAGAGTTCAAAGTAACTAGTTGTTGTTGATTCTACATCAGAGTATGAGTATATAGTGGCTTCTAATGTAGAAAAGGAATCTATTTGGATATGAAATTTTTTCTAGGATCTTAATGTGGTACCTAGCATTAAAGATCCTATCACATTTTATTGTGATAATACTATATTAGTGGCTCTTGCAAAAGATCCAAGGTCACACTAACAGACAAAACACATACTCCAAAAGTATCACCTCTTGAGGGGTTTTTCTCAGAGGGGTGAAGTTTCAGTAAGTAGAGTACCTACAAAAAACATAGTGGACCCCTTGACTAAATGCACGTCTCATTAGAAGCATGATTATCATGTGATAGATAGCGGACTAAAGGTTGTTAGGAGTTGGATCTAGTGAAAATGGGAGTCTGTTGGAGTTGGTTCCCTAGAACTAGTTTATGTGTACTTTATGATAACATGTATTCATTGTTTTGAATATTAATATATTCTTTATCACATCATGTTTTTTATTCTATGTAACATAGTATGTGATAATGTCCTAAGAGTAGCTGTCATGCTGAAAGGTTGTAGCAGTTCCCTGCTATAAAGATAACCTAGAAGTGTCACAACTGTATTCTCAAAATATAAGTTCTATAGCCAGATAAAATCATTTTAGGGACACAAATTATTCATGATATCAGGGGTGTAGACTCATAGGATATTGAGGAACCTTCTCATGGTGTATTCCCTTGGTAATATCCAGTGTAGTATATTATAAGAATGAGACTTGCCAGTGGGAAATACACATTTATATGTGTCATTGGATGTTCTTATCTATGAACGTATGTATCAATCCTTAGACTTTAATATTATTATTAATGATTATTATAAGTCACGCACTTTGATGTATTGACAAAAATTGTGACGATATATTTCTGTGGTGAGGTAAGATATATTGGGTGTGTCACGAGTAATATTTCATTAATGAATAATGTGAGAAAGGATTTGTCCCTTATATTATTTAACATAAGTTGATATCTCAAGAACTTTAATAGAAATGATATAGCCTAAATAAACCCATGATAATGGTGTTCTATAGGAAAGTTTGATTTTTAGAAAATCAAAGAAAGAGACATCAAGCACATAGGTTGATGGCACCAACATGAAACCTACTTGATTAGAGATATTGGGATAAAGAGATTATATTACATAGTAAGTATCTATATGAGGTATTATATCTTTTCAACATTAACTTATTTCATTATGGGTGTCTTGGTGTGTTTTTATATGCTAACCTTATATTTTAGGCTACTTCTCCAAATGTCACTGAGAAAAAGGCCTAGAGGGTCACACACTAAGTATATACAAAATCTTAGTTAAATAACATTTTATTATTTATTATTTAACAAGTTGAATAAATATTATTTTCACACATGGTTTAATAATTATTCATTTTTTCTTGACTGCATATATTCCATTACCAGTTATTCAAGAGAATATTATGTGATTAGAATATTTAATAAATATTTATTTTCTATTTAGTGAATATGATATTTATTTATTTATTAGTGAATAATGGAGTGATATTTATTTATTAAATAAATAGTCATTATTCAAGGTTTGATAAATATTTTGGAGGAATGGCGGACCGATTTTATAAGTCTGGTGAAAAATAATATATATTGAATATTATTTTATTAAATAATATTTAATTTAATTCATGAGTTTAGCACATGTCAATAAATAATAATATTATTATTATTATAGACATTTGGTTCTACAGAGATTAAATAAATAATAAATGTAACTTGTGCAATTATTTATTTCTAACCCTAGTGGTATACAAATCTAATTATATTATTTTTCCATGATAGTCAATTCATTTTGTGTTGTGCATGAGATCCGAAGAGAATCCTCTTAAGCCCTAGAGAGCTCCCTCTCCCATAATGCCCCCAAGAATGGAGAGTGATCTTCCTCCACCTTTCACTCTCGAGTCAAGATAGATCAAGTAAAATCCTTTAGAAATTATTCTCGGGGCGATCAAAGGAGAACAACGCAAGCGATATGATCTATTATGCTAGCACCCAGAGATTCCTACGGTAATGTTCAAAGATTCATGGAAAACATGTGGATCACCACTATAGAGAATCTATTCTTGATTCTTAAAATGTAATAATGGTACGACATTGATCCATTGTAAGATCCATCAATGAAGAAAGAATTTCTCACAAGTTAATTCTTAAATTTCTTAAATTAGTTATAAATAATATGTGATGATCCTACACTTTGGTTCTGATGTTTATCCATTATCTCTATTCATTGATTCAATTATATTGATCACAACATTTATGATCATTTAAATCTCAGATTAATCATTGATCATGAAAAAAATCTGAGTTAGGCATGACCCATCCAACACTTCCGCTATGCCCAAAACCTTCACAATTTTTATGGTTTTGATATAAGTTAATTTTAATGCTTAAAATGCATTTTTCTAAAATTATTTTTCATAGAATTTTATACATTTTTATTAAAATTAATTTATGCCACTTCTATAAATTTAATCATGAAAAATGGATACCATATTTAGAATAAAGAGTTTCAATTTTTTTAAATCGGTCCCTTTTATTTTTATGCATTATAAATAGTAATTGTAGTAAAATATATCACATATCTAAATGGTAAATCAGGAAATTAAGGTTAAAAATAATGTGATAAGGGCTAAAACTTTTCCTAACACTTGTATTTTTCTTATTGGATAAGTTTATTTTTACCATGACTATTCATGATTTGAAAATGTGGAAATTTATTTCCACTTGACTTTGATTATAACATTTATATTATTTTAAGTGAATATAAATTCAAGAATGTCACTCTATTGCTTTTAATATTTATAATATTTTGTGACAGGGATAAAAAAAATTATGTTCTATTCAAAAAATTTATCTGAGGGATAAATTATTTAATTTATCATAGTAATTTATTTTAAATTTTTAGTGAAGAAATAATTACCTTAAATTCTTATGCAACACCGACACAATATTTCTTCAATTAATAAAATAATAAAATAAGTGGTTTTAAAAATATGAAAATTAATATTTTTTGGGTGAGTTACAGTGATCCATGAATTTTATAGATACATGTGACATATTAAAGATTTGTTAAAAGTATAGATTCAAATTAAATATATTTTTTGATGTATTTAAAGTTAAATTAAATGAATAGTTTTAAAAATGACATTATTGATATTTTATGAAAAATAATATTTTATTAAATCATTTAAAAATCATAAAAAAAATTTAAGAGGAAAATTAGGATTAGAAATGGTTAAAAATATCATAACTTTCCTATTTATGATCAAATTATTACCTTATAAGTAAAATTATAACCCTTCAAGACTGAAAAAGTTATTATTGCGATTAAGGTTAAAATTGTTTAACGAAATGGTTAAACCAAAAGATAAGGTTTAAAATACCACTTAAACCTATACATATTTTATTGGTTGATTGAATTTTAACCATATACTATCTTAGCTTTTAAATTATGGAAACATTGTGCAACTTTCACATGCAAATTAATTTATTATATTTAAATCTTTTTATTAATTCCATGTGTGTCCTTTCATTCACTATAAAAAGACACCACCTCTCCTCTATTATATACACAACCTACAACCTCTTATATCAACAAAAACCTAATAAAAAATATTATCAACATCATTATACAAGTTATGGAGGTTTTGGTCTTCCTAAAATACCAACCCTAAGTCCCTTAAGAGAATATCTAAAGGATCTCTTTCGAAAAAGAGGTAATCATCATTACCGAATCTTTAAAATTTATTAATTCTTAAACTTCATATAAATATGTTGTAACCATACTAAAATAATAACTTCAGTATCATAAATATACTGAGATGTTATTATGATTATTTTACTACCATTTTCCATCTCTTTTCCATCCTACGAAAAGCAAAAATATCACTCATGTATGATGTAACACCCCGACCCAAGATTCTTAGAGTCAGTGAATTATTTTAATTCATTGGCATGATTACAAGGAATCAAGTCTCGAAAGACCGATCATTTTAGCAGTTTTGGAAAATAGATTACATGCATGAACGTTACATTACACTTTCTAACATACAACAAAAAAAATAATTCTTTGAGAATGTCATTGTTCCCTTAGCTTAACCATGCATCTCAAACAAAAAATATTTCTTGGGATCTTGGGAAAATGAAAAATTAGAAAGGGGTGAGCTCAAATGCTCAGTAAGAATAACAATATGGAGGAAACTTTCATAAATAAGCATAAACATTTAAGGCAATGTATAAAACTAAAACAAAAGCCTTTTAAACATGAAATTCAGCATAATATGGAAAAGATAAAATCAAATAATTTCATTTACTTATTCACATGGATATTCTACTAGTAGAATAATCTCATGAAATATCAATAAACACTTTCATAATGATGGAATGCATAATGCCAGACTTTCATAACCACATAGTCAAGGCTTTGTGCCAAGACTAAAAATAAGATTTTTTCAAGGCCTTGTGCCAAGACACTAGTTTGTCTCATGAGACCTACCGATGCATCGAGGAGCTATAGAGAGCTCCACCCGTCACTTACCAAGTCCAATGCATTCTTCATATGAAAAGGTTTAAACATAACATAAACATCCGTATTAAAACTAGCATACGAAATGTCAATACTTTATCCATAAACTGTGAATGGTATAAAAATAGCACATCCACAGTCAAACATATCACAAAACCTTCAATACAATATGGAAGTTTTGTATCATAATAAATAAACTTAAAATAAGCTTACAATCCATCAAAAGATGTTGACATAGATAAAATCAAAACATTTTTTGAGGAATGTCTCTTTCTATTTTGAAATCATTTAAAAGTCGTATAATTATAAAAGAAAACATTTATTTTGAAAATATTTTTATAATCTTGTAAAGGAAGATTCGACGATTTTATAATAGCATAAAATAACCGCACCCACTGTATATGTTAAAAAAACATTATTACCTTAAATTTGTCGAAAAAGGTCAAAAAGTACCTTGTTTGGAAAACAACGGAAATATTCCTTTATAAACATCTTATAAAAGTCAAACAAGGGTATAAATGACTTTAACCCATAGTCTATAAAATAGTAAGAATGTTTTGAAATGAATTTTTAAGAAACATGGATGTAGATGATAAAGAGGTCCTAGTAGATAATTACGTATAAATAACCTCGAATAATGAAGAGATTGTGAGATTAACTCTTACCTTGCACTTTCCTTTGGTGTGGTTCATCTTTCCTGGCCTCTCACAGCGCTCTGGAAAATCTGCCTTATTTCTCTTCAAGAGATCAGATACATTGCCACCCACACCTATAGGGAAGCTAACAAGGTGGCGGATGGGCTTGCTAAAAAAGGGATCAATCAGGCCATTACATGGAGTGATACTTTACCGGATGATCTCCACCCTTTCTATGAAAGGGATTGTAATAAAATTTCCTATTTTCAACTTTTGTAATTTTCTTCCTCTTTTTTAATAATATTTTGTGTCTTGGTCTCTGACCAGGACATTGCCTTTAAAAAAAACCTATTGTATAATGACCATAGTATGTTATTAAATTATACCAAAACCATATTCATATTTATTATATCATAAATGATTCATTTATGACTTTATACTACCCATTTAATAATGATTTCCATGTTAAATTAACATTTCGGGTAATAATCATTTTCTTTATAGTACGTGTTTTAACTTGTTATTCTTGATCGTATCATTTAGATAATGATTTAAATACTTCTAGAATATAAACCTTGATTTATATATCATATATATTTAGAATATAAATATTTATAATATATAGATATATGAAATGGAAAACACCGTTTATGGAGACGGTACGTCGTACGTACGCATAAACGTTGTTTCTGTTTTCATATCCTATTGAACAGAAGTAAGTGAATAATATATATGTAAGTACATAAACACACACACACATACACACACATACACATATATATATATATATCTCCAGTATCATTATTATGTCATATATTACAAACTTATTAGTAATATATATTTTTATAATCGTCGATGAATGGTGAATGTGGAAATGAATCTTATTGCATCGTGGAGACAGTAATCAGTACGTACACATGAGCGACAATAACAAAGAAATAGTAAGTGGAAGGAGAAAAGAACTTGAAAGAGTATGGTGAAATAATTACCTCTTCTTTGGGTTTTTCCTTTTGATTTGATCAAAAGGGCTCCTTGTGTTGGATTTATGACCAAAGGAAGGCCTCTATGATGAACGTAGGATAGTTGGGAGAATATTTGGGCAGGGGTTGGCCAATACAAATGGATTTGGAGGTGTGAATTTGAGAGAAGGGGAAGTGTCCTTTTATAAGAGGGGTGAGGGGCACCTTAGGAAAAAATTAAAATATTATTTTATAATAAAATCATTTTCAGTTTATAATGGCTCCAAAATGAATTATTTAAAGGCTAAGGTGGGGATGGATCAAAAACCACTCAACCAATAGGTTTTAGACAGGTTTGGGTCACTATATTAACCATATCTTTTATATTTAACTCTTAGTTAAATAGTTTGACATTTACCATGTCTCTTTGTATTTTTATATTATATGGTTAATAAACTTACTATAAACTTCCAAGAGAACCCCCAAGTGGTTCATTAATGACATATATAATAGTATTTAATCCCTTTGTCCGAACCTTAGATTTTTAGGAATATAATACCAATTAATAATATAATATTTGTTTTAAAAACTATTTTATGTCAATTTTGAAACTATTTGGTATTTTGTTTTTGCTAAATTCATAACAGCATTATTACTTCGAACAAAATTCATTTAATCAATGCTAACATGTCATATTAACCTATAAAATAGTGTAATTCATAAAAAGTCTCAAATTACATTTATTTGGGTATTTATAATATCAATTATTTTAATATTTCATTAATAAGGTAATTACTGCATCATCATTGGGTCATAAATAAATTAAATTATTTAACGTCTAAAAATTATAAATAAAATACCATTATGTAGGAAATATTTTTATATTTTTAATTAATATTTATAGTTGAATTTATATTATGTTTAACCCTATATTAAAAATGGTTTGTTTATTAAACTTTGAATTTAACACTTTTAACTCTTCTTTGAATTAAATAATAATAAACGTCCTAATCTAATCCAAGTGGACCTAAAGAATCATATTTTATTATTAAGGTTGTTTTTGGTCTAATTACACTTATCCAATAGAATTAGGACATGTGTTAGGGTAATTATGATATCATTTTTATCCTTAATTACCCTATTTACTTTTAACCGTGGTAAATAAAAGTCAAAAGTTACTATTCACCAAAAATTATTTTCATCTTATTGAAACACATTTTACTTACTGATATCAACTGTGTCTCTTAGATTTTTGAAATTCAACTCACAGAAGTGGTAAAATTAAGTTTTATGCAAATTTGGAAATGCTCCTAGGAGGTGGATAAAAGACGGTAAAATATTCGATAAAATTTTATACATCTAATTTTATTATAAAATGACTCCAATGAATTACATTGAACTTATATAAGTATTATATATATATTTTTAATTAAAATAAATTTAAATAAAATAAATAATTATTTAAATAAAAAGTCGGTTTTAAATAATAACACATTGTTTTTCACTATTCATCAAAAATTGAAAGTTTTCAGAAAAATACCAAAATTTTACCCTAAGCTAATTTTGATATTCTGAATTCAAAAATTAAGTCCATTTTACCAAATTCAAAACATAGAATCTGTATTTATTAATTTAAAATTTATTCCCGTTTTCAAGACCAAAAAGCGTATTTTTAAGAAATAATAACTATCAAAAGATTGACACATGTTTATGTCCAATTTCAAAGTGAAATTACTTACAATGACCAGAATTGGATTAAATGGTACAAATATAATATATTTATACTTTCAAACCATTAAAATGTATAATTTAACACTATAAATTATTTTTATTAAAAAAGTTATTTTCAGTTAAAATATAGTATTTTTCACTATTCACCCAAATATGAAAGTTATCAGAAAAACACCAAAAATTTATTGAAACTAAATTATTATGTCTCGATTCAAAAGAAGAAGTTTATTTTTTCAAATTGAATATATAAAAGTTTCAAATATTGGATTTAAATAGGGTTCGCCATTAAAAGGCGGTAAAATTGCATTTTTTTGAAAAATACTTCTTTTATATGAAAAAAATGAATTTGTTCTTACATTATGTCTAAGATGCTCACAATATATATTCTAAAATTATAAGTATTATATATAGTTCAAAATTTTGTTAATACTATTAATAACCGCTTTTGAATGGCTAGTTTGGTAAGTCATGGTGCGCTAAAACTCGGTGTTGCGCGTAGTACAAGTTATTGAATTACTTAGAAGAAATAACGTACTATGAAATCTCGGGGTGTTAAATTCTTCCCTACTTCAATAAATTGCGTCCTCGCAATTTGAAATTGTTTTTTGAAAATAAAAGGTTGAAAATAGAAAATACCTTTGTGGGAAAACCCACATCGGAAATTGGGTTAATAAATTTTAGTCTTAATAAGAGGAAAAGGTAAATGAAAGGGTCACCACCAAATTATGATCTCAATTAGAAGATCATTGGTGGAAATTAGATACACATAATTAAAGGAAAAAATGTAAATATTTATAGGGATTTATTGAGGTCATAAATCACAAACAAGTGTAAAATTGAGCGCCTCAAATCTATCAATTTATGATGATTTAAAATACCATCGGTTCAACAAAACATAAGGTATTAGGATAACACATTTTTGGTTTTAAAATCCCTTCCCTAAAATTTAAGAATTAATTTACCCATAGAATAAGAGGAAAAAAATTATATATATATATATATACTTGACAAGTAGAGTTTCATCCTTCAACTAATTCCTACCACAAACTCATCTTTCACTCCAAAAGATTTCAAAAAAAAATACTCTATTTATCCTAATTATATAGGGTTCCAAAAAAAATAATGACTTTATAATTCACCTATAAGACCCTTTAAAAAAAATATATTATAAAATCCAGGGACTTCACGTAGTCCAGTGGTAGGTGATATGGTTGTGGGTTCGATTCTCACAGCTTTGTCTGACGCGACGGATTGTCACACGGTCTGTGTGTTGTCCTTTTTATAACAATCCAAAAATAACCTTAATAATAGTATCCAATTTCAAAATTAATCCATTCCAACATTTAGACTTATCCAAAATAATTCTATCCAAAATCACAGTCTAAAATTTATAAGAAAGTTAAACACAATGAAGATCCTTTTTGCCACATAATAACATGTGAACACCTTCATCGTGTATTATTTTAAAACATGGTAACACCCTGAATTACCATAAAACCTTATTGATTACATTCATGCTCCTTTATCCTTTATATAATACTGGATATATTCCTTATATCTAAAAAAATTTAATATTCCAACAATGATGAAATAAACAAACTATTAATCAGTTCCAAGGAATTAAAGAATATCCAATATATTTTATCCAAATCAAACATCTCTTATTCCAAAATCACTACCTCGTTATCAGAACCATATTAAGGATTACCTTTCCTTCAACCATGTATTTTACAAAAAGTGTAGCTTACTATTAAGTCACTTTTCTTAGAACCATATAATCTCAAATCCTCAATAAAATAGTACTGCAGTACAATCCTTCTTTATCTCCATAATTCATATAACCAGTATATTGTTGATACAACACTCAAATGAAATAATTTTATAATAACAACATAAGAACACTAGTCATTCCTCTTCATCTGAGTTAGTAACATAACATGATTATTATCCAATATCATCATTTGAGGTATACTCTGATGACTGGGACATTGATTCGCGTAGTGTACCAACGCCTTGCAGATGAAGCATTTTACATTTGAAACTTTTTTTTTACCCTTGCAATCACATACTTGGTGTCCTTTTTCTCCACAAGTATAAAAAACTCTCATTCCCTTCAAGCATTTACCAAGGTGATTATTTCCACATTTATCACATATGGGAAAATCCTTCTTTCCCCTATTCCCTTTATCCATCTTTCTCTCTACCATCCTTTTCTTCTCTTGCTTCCCTTCAAAGCCATAGGACTTAGAGAATTCATTACTTATCATATTAACAAATGATACTATTTCTTCATATGTTGAGAATACGTGAGAGACTATTTCCCTTCTAAATTTTGGCTTAATACTAGGAAAGATATGATACCTTTTTACTTTTTGGATCATACGTATTGATGGAGTTCTCATTCCTTCTACCAGGTGCCATTTCTTAACAATGGAATACACTAGGCCAGTTTATGAATCGCAATTCATAATTCCAAAGTTGTAAAATACCTAACGTAAATTGAACAGTTTATGGATATAATCCATAATCATAAAAATGTTTTCTTTGAGGAAGTATTTACTCCTAAATCCTTCGTAATAGCTTGTAATGAAAATGTGAATTCTCCTATGAATATCCCTCGGGAGTGTCGTAACCAAGAGTACAGCAAGGCCCATTTTCATGCACCAGTTCTCGTTCGAGTCTAGCTCAAAGCGGTGTTTTCGAGTTCTACCCCTAAGCACATCTGTTCCAGAGCCACCTCTACCTGCTCGTATCTATACATGGATGTATTTCATGGAAAACTCACAAAATATCTACCTTACCAAAATTCTAGGAAGTTCTTATATACTAATCCTCAATGTCTATCTTGGGGTAATGTGCTCTAATCAGAGTTTATCTAAATCTAGTTTCCAAGGTTATTGCTAAACTTGCTCTGATACCAACTGTAACGCCCCGACCCTAGATTCTCAGAGTCGGTGCATTATTTTAATTCATTGGCATGATTACAAGGAATCAAGTCCCGAAAGACCGATCAGTTTAGCAGTCTTGGAAAATAGATTACATGCATGAATGTTACATTACACTTTCTAACATACAACAAAAAAAATAATCCTTTGAGAATGTCATTGTTCCCTTAGCTTAACCCTGCATCTCAAACATAAAACACTTCTTGGGATCCTGGGAAAATGAAATATAAGAAAGGGGTGAGCTCAAATGCTCAGTAAGGATAACAATATAGTGGAAAATTTCATAAATAAGCATAACATTTAAGGCAATGTATAAAACTAAAACAAAAGCCTTTTAAACTTGAAATTCAGCATAATATGGAAAAGATAAAATCAAATAATGTTATTTACTTATTCACATGGATATTCTACTAGTCGAATAATCACATGCAATATCAATATCCACTTTCATAATGATGGAATGCATAATGACATACTTTCATAACCACATAGTCAAGGCCTTGTGCCAAGACTACAAATAAGATTTTGTCAAGGCCTTGTGTCAAAACACTATTCTATCTCATGAGACCTACCGATGCATCGAGGAGCTATATTGGGCTCCAACCGTCACTTACTAAGTCCAATGCATTCTTCATATGAAAATTTATAAACTTAACATAAACATTCGTATTAAAACTATCATACGAAATGTCAATACTTTATCCATAAACCGTGAATGGTATAAAAATAGCACATCAACAGTCAAACATATCACAAAACCTTCAATACAATATGGAAGTTTTGTATCATAATAAATAAACTTCAAATAATATTATAATCCATCAAAGGATGTTGACATAGATGAAATCAAAACATTTTTTGAGAAATGTCTCTTTCTATTTTGAAATCATTTAAAAGTCATATAATTATAAAAGAAAACATTTATTTTGAAAATATTCTTATAATCTTGTAAGGGAATATTTGACGATGTTATAACGGCATAAAATAACCGCATCTGTCGTATATGTTAAAAAAACATTCTAACCTTAAATTTGTCAAAAAGGTCAAAAAGTACCTTGTTTGGAAAACGACGGAAAGATTCCTTTATAAACATCTTATAAAAGTCAAATAAGGGTATAAATGACTTTAACCCATAGTCTATAAAATAGTAATAATTTTTTGAAATACATTTTTAAGAAACATGGATGTGGATGATAAAGAGATCCCACTAGATAATTACGTATAAACAACCTCAGATAATGAAGAGATTGTGAAATTAACCCTCACCTTGCACTTTCCTTTGGTCGAGGGTAAGTTTAACCTCTTGTATAATGACCATAGTATGTTATTAAATTATACCAGAACCATATTTATATTTATTATATCATAAATGATTCATTTATGACTTTATACTACCCATTTAATAATGATTTCCATGTTAAATTAACATTTCGGGTAATAATCGCTTTCTTTATTGTACGTGTTTTTAACTTGTTATTCTTGATCATATCATTTAGATAATGATTTAAATACTTCCATAATATAAACCTTGATTTATATATCATATATATTTAGAATATAAATATTTATAATAGATAGATATATGAAATGGAAAACACCGCTTATGGAGATGGTAGGTCGTACGTACGCACAAACGTTGTTTTTGTTTTCATATCGTATAGAATGGAAGTAAGTGAATAAGATATATGTAAGCACATAAACACACACATATATATAAATATATATATATATATAGTATCATTATTATGTCATATATTACATACCTATTAGTAATATATATTTTTATAATCGTCGATGAATGGTGAACGTGGAAATGAATCTCATTGCGTCGTGGAGACGGTAATCCATACGTACGCACGAGCGACAATATCATTTTCTTAAAGGTTTGGAATTGGATGGTATATTAATTTTAAAGAGACATTAGCATGTTATTTTTATTATTTATATACATATTACTCATCATTATATCCATCCAAATAACATAGTGTTGAATAACAAATTACACCACGGCGTGGAGACGGTAAGCTGTACGTACGCACGCATGGTGACATTATCATTCATAGGATGGATAAAATAATAAATATGGTTGTTCCATATTTATAAAAACATCACAGTATATATAAGGTATTTGATTTATTATTTTGGTATGGTGATAATAAAGAAAGATTAAGTGGAAGAAGAAAAGAACTTGAAAGAGTGTGGTGAAATCATTACCTCTTCTTTAGGTTCTTCCTTTTGATTTGATCAAAAGGGATCCTTATGTTGGATTTCTGACCAAAGGAAGGTGATTAGCCACTAAATGAGGATAATATTCATTGTTAATATACATAATATTCATGTTCTTTATTATTCATAAACACCATTTTAGTTCATTTTACACTGTGAACATCATTTCACATTATGATTGTAATACCTTCTTAAATGCACTATTATGTGGTACATTTTTTAACATCATTTAAAGTACCCAATGATTCATCTAATTTTAATGAATATAATTATACATATTTTAATTTTATATTCTTTTGAACTGGATGTTCACTTCAATATGAACATTTTTCATTAAGGGATCAATGAAAGATTCATAAAGGATGATGGAGATATTTGGCAATGAAAGGAAGCAATTCTGGAGAAGGTAGATTGGACACTAGCCCACTGATGAGAATGTGGGGCCCAACATACAGGACCAATGAATCCCAAATTTCTTGGGATTCAAGAAGACATGTATATGAACAAATCAATCTTCAGGATCCAATGCTAATTCGTCATCCATGGTGTCCATTAAGGCGTACCAAGTTAGAGATAAAATTCTGGGCCATATTCTGAGTCCCAGAAAAACAGCCCACTAATATGATCATATCTCGGAATACAAAACTAAAAATGGGCCCAAATTTTATAGGAGGTTAGAAGACATCCAGAGATCCATTTTCTTCTTCTATATCCCACTCTGATTCGGTCCTCTAGAAGGTCTTACAAGAGCTTCTGTTCGGTGAAGGAAAGTTGGCTGCCACCTCGGGTCAAGGGTGGAAAAATCAACTCTCCCTTAATTTCCACCCACCTATGGCCTACCACAATTAATTGAGGAGACTTGGAATGTTGGATGCTTGAACCAAGGCCTCAAAAATTACTATTTAAGGTAGTGGTGTTGGAGTATTGAAGAATCTTTGGATGCTTTGTTCAATTGTAATGTTATGCTGTAATTTTGTTGTCTCAAATTTGTCTTTCACATGTAAGTTGTTCAATTCACTTTAGTTTCTTAATAAAAGTTCTTCTTCTACTCTTATTCTGTTGTTCTTAATATCAATTTGATACCGTTGGATCAATGTGTGAATTTATTCACACCAAACCTTGTGAAATTATTCACACAACGGTGGAGTGATCATTTTATTTTTGTTGTTTTCTTTACTTCTCCATTTCCTCCCTCATGAGTCTACTTTCCGCTTCTATTGAAACCATGGGATCAATGGAGGGCTAACCCACTTATGGGTTGATCCAAGGGAGTAGCAAGGGGCTGGATTGTATGTTATTTATCACCCCATTAATGTATAATCACTTCTTTAATTGAGATTTTTATTTGATGATTTTTAAACTCCATCATCCTTGTTGAATTTAAGGCCACACACTTCAAGTGTTAATACGAACCTTTACCTTGAAGTGATCAAAACATTGATCCTTCAAGTGTATAGGTGATTAGTATTAAAGGGTTTAGGAATTAAACCGGTAAGTGATGATGTTGTTTTAACTCCTTAAATGAACCCATCTCAAATATAAGAAATTGAAATCATTAAAAAGGAAATACGTCCAATCCACCCCGAGCGATAACCTAGGATCAACTCATTCTTTTAAATTGAATTCACTTAAGTATCTTAGAGTTCCTTTAAACCCGTCTAAAATCAACCCAAGTTGGACACTTCATATCCAAAAACAGTCCTTAGAATGAGCGTGTCTATAGGTTACTTCTTAGGTCTCTGTGGATTCGACAACCCAAGCTAGACTACAAGGACCGTTCTACCTTCATATCTTGGGTAAATTTGAGCAAGAATCAGAAGACCTCTAGGATGAAGGTAGGATAGTTGGGAGAATATTTGGGAAGGGGTTGGCCGAGCCAAATGCCTTTGGAGGTGTGAATTTGAGAGAAGAGGAAGTGCCCTTTTATAAGAGGGGTGAGGGGAACCTTAGGAAAAACATAAAATATTATTTTATAATAAAATCATTTTCAGTTTATAATGGCTCCAAAATAAATTATTTAAAGGCTAAGGTGGTTATGGGTCGAAAGCTACTCAACCAATAGGTTTTAGATAGGTTTGGGTCACTATATTAACCTTATTTTTTATATTTAACTCTTAGTTAAATAGTTTGACATTTACCATGTCTCTTTGTATTTTTATATTATATGGTTAATAAACTTACTATAAACTTACAAGAGAACCCCAAGTGGTTCATTAATGAAATATATAATAGTATTTAATCCCTTTCGCCGAACCTTAGATTTTTAGGTATAGAATACTAATTAATAATATAATATTTGTTTTAAAAACTCTTTTATGTCAATTTTGACACTATTTGGTATTTTGTTTTTGCTAAATGCATAACAGCATTATTATTTCGAATAAAATTCATTTAATCAACGCTAACATGTCATATTAACCTAGAAAATTAGTGTAATTCATAAAAAGTCTCAAATTACATTTATTTGGGTATTTATGATATAAATTATTTTAATATTTCATTAATAAGGTAATTACTGCATCATCATTGGGTCATAAATAAATTAAATTATTTAACGTCTAAAAATTATAAATAAAATACCATTATGTAGAAAAAAAATTATCTTTTTAATGAATATTTATAGTTGAATTTATATTATGTGTAACCCTATATTAAAAATGTTTTAGTTATTAAACTTTGAATTTAACACTTTTAACTCTTCTTTGAATTAAATAATAATAAATGTCCTAATCGAATCCAAGTGGACCTAAAGGATCATATTTTATTCCTAAGGTTTTGGTCGAATTACACTTATCCAATAGAATTAGGACATGTGTTAGGGTAATTATGATATCATTTTTACCCTTAATTACCCTATTTACTTTTAACCATGGTAAATAAAAGTCAAAAGTTATTATTCACCAAAAATTATTTTCATATTATTGAACCACATTTTTACCTACTGATATCAACTGTGACTCTTGGATTTTTTAAAATTCAACTCACAGAAGTAGTAAAATTAAGTTTTATGCAAATTTGCAAATGCTCCTAGAAGGTGGGTAAAAGACAGTAAAATGTTCGATAAAATTTTATACATCTAATTTTATTATAAAATGACTCCAATGAATTACATTGAACTTATATAGGTATTATATATATTTTTTGACTTAAAATAAATTTAAATAAAATAAATAATTATTTAAATAAAAAGTCGGTTTTAAATAATAACACAGTGTTTTCACTATTTATCAAAAATTGAAATTTTTCAGAAAAATACCAAAATTTTACCCTAAGCTAATTTTGATATTCTGAATTCAAAAATTAAGTCCATTTTACCAAATTAAAAACATAGAAGCTTCATTTATTAATTTAAAATTAATTCCCGTGGTTAAGACCAAAAGTATATTTTTAAGAAATAATAACTATCAAAAGATTGACACTTGTTTATGTCCAATTTCAAAGTGAAATTACTTACAATGACCAGAATTAGATTAAATGGTAAAAATATAATCTATTTATACTTTCAAACCATTAAAATGTATAATTTAACACTATAAATTATTTTGATTAAAAAAGTTGTTTTCAGCTAAAATATAGTATTTTTCACTATTCACCCAAATATGAAAGTTATCAGAAAAACACCAAAAATTTATTGAAACTAAATTATTATGTCCCGATTCAAAAGAAGAAGTTTATTTTGTCAAATTGAATATATAAAAGTTTCAAATATTGTATTTAAGGAGGGTTCACCATTAAAAGGCGGTAAAATTGCATTTTTTTGAAAAATACTTCTTTTATATGAAAAAAATTAATTTGTTCTTACATTATGTCTAAGAAACTCACAATATAGATTCTAAAATTATAAGGATTATATACAGTTCAAAATTCTGTTAATACTATTAATAACCGCTTTTGAACGGCTAGTTTGGTAAGTCATGGTGCGCTAGAACTCAGTGTTGCGTGTAGTGAAAGTTATTGAATTACTTTGAAGAAATAACGTACTATGAAATCTCAGGGTGTTACATATGCGTACGACTTACCGTCTCTACATAGCGGTGTAATTCATTTTTCATTATCACTATACTTGGATGGTTATAAACATAGAACTAATGGATGTATATGATATCTATGAAATAACTATGCTTCTAGAATTATAATATCATATATACCTTCTTATCTTCCAATTCATTGGAAAATGATAACATCGCTCATGTATACGTGTGGCCTACCACCTCCATGAAATATGTGATATGTTTTTCATTTACGCTTTACATAGATAGTAGTAAGGATAGATTTAATGGATATATATTATATTTATATCATGATTAAAATTCTAAAGATTATGCAATCAAAATCAAAGTACAAGGATCAAAACTTTCACGACAAAACATACATGATAAAATAAAGCACTCAACACCCAAAACAATGATAATAATAAAATATTTTTGATGAATGAGTGATAAGATGTTATAAGAGGACCATATATGAAATTATAAATATTAATATGGTTATTTTATAAATTAATAACATGTTTAAAACCATTATACAAGAGATTAAATAACATTCATCTAAGGGGAAATGTGAGGTAAGGAATTTCATCTCAATTTCCACTCTATTGAGACATATTTCATATTATGCACCTATTTACTTTTATGTGGTGTATATTATGCCTCTTTGATGTGTTTAACATGAATATATATTTATTCATAATGATTAAAGTTTCAATTCAAGTTTACTCTTTCAAAGGGGTGCAATTTGAAAGTTACCAAATAGGTAATAATTTATTTTACAATCTCATTTTTTGGGATTTCACTTAATTTCATTAAAGGAATATTCATAAAATCCATCTATTTTCTTCTAACTTTCCCACTCTTTGGAACTTAAATTAAGAAAAGATTTTTTTAAACTAATCTTATTTATCTTTTTGATCAGGTATATTTTTTCTCCTTTCCACATTTTTCAAAATTGTTTTACAAAATCCCTTTTTATTAATCAAATGAATTATTAAGAAAATTTTAAGTTATCCTTGAATTTTTATATGGCTTGAAAGGAATCTTTCTAATGTTTTCCCAAAATATTCATTTTCAACATTCTTTATAAAAAGTCAAATGGAATGTCTTCTTTTTAACGTATATGGCGTTAACAGAATTTCCCTCCGTGATATCCATTTTACACCCTTTAGCTTCTTCTATAAGTTTTCAATGGTTTTATAAAGAAAAGTATTTAATGAAAGCTAATTTTAATATTTTTCTTCCATTTTCTTTATTTCTCTTAAGGAAAATATTTTATTACAAGACCTATATTTTTTATGAATCGATGGTCATCTCTTATCTGTTATTAATTTTGTGATCATTAACTTTCTCTTGAAATATTCACTTTCTTGTGATCATTGGACATTAAATTTCTTTTAAATATTCATATTCTATGTATCATGGATATGATTATTGTCTAAACTGTATATCATTTCTATATATGGTGTTTTAATTTGAAATTTATTTGATTGACTGGATAAAAATTGATATTATGTTTTCTTTATACAATAAAGACATTTATTGATAAGGCATATTCACTACAAAAAAACAGTCTTAATGGAGATTTTTTTACTATTAGAGGCAGTTTAAACCGCCGCTATATTTTTTAATGATTTTTATTTAAACCGCCACATATTTCACGTTCATCAATCATTTCGAGTGATTTTTATAGTTTAGTGATGGTTTTTATATGTGTTGTTTTTTGGGTACTCAGTGATGGGTTTTTATTCAGTTGGTAGTAGTTTTTTTAAATAAAAAACAACAGAAAATAAAATGGGATAAATTAACATAACCTCTGCTAAAAAAATAAAATAAAATATATTTAGCAACGATCATTAAAAACCGTTTCTAAGGAGATTAAATAAAATTTTATTTAAAAAAAAGATACTTAATAAAAAACAATATGCATATAAAAAAACTCTATCATATAATAAACAAAACCATAAATGCATAATAAACTCATCATACATACACAATCATACATCAAAAGTCATATATATACTACCACTAGTCAACCCATATGCTCAGTAATCAATATATACATATAAAATATGTTCAAAACTGATTATCAACCCATGGCCAATTCATTCATCCCACGACCTCCATTGCATCCAACTACCTCCATAGCTACATTCATCATATGTGAAACCGACCATGTCATGTCATCAGTTGAAACAAAAAGAAGATAGAAATCAGAACATAATAAATTATAATTATAGTAGAATCATTGATAATATTTAACAATACCACAAAAACTATGAGTAATCACAACTGCCTTCTGAAGAATGTTATAGATCAGAATGATCAATCTCTTTCCTACTACCGGTATCTATTACCAACAATAAAAACCATAACATTTAAGAAAAGAAATACGAAAGAGAATAGACACAGAATATATTCATAATTTTGCACATAACATTTTTTATTTTGTTAATCAAATAGAATACATTATAACATGAAACAAATAATATATCATGCAGAATACTTTGAAACCATAAACTTACCTATTTAAGATATGATTCAACACTTGGAACTCAAAAGGGATAAGTATATAACAATCTAATCAATTATCAAACCGACGTGTGGTGTGCTTGAAATTACTCAATAAAAAAAATTAAAGACTTTGATATGACATCATTTCCTATATACAAAAAATAATTCTACAGTGGTTTTCTCATGACTTCATGTCAATCTGAGGTCGTTTTCTATGGTTTTGACCATTACACATGCGTTTTAGTGTTTTAAAACACTAAAAACATGTTTGTAGGCATCTCGAGAAAACCGTAACTCGGATTGATGTGGCATCAGTTTCTACATTTCACAAATCAATCTACGGTCATTATTTTATGATTTCACAGTCATCCAACATCTTTTTCTTGGTTTTGACCCCTTGATACACATTTGTAAAACTTTAATATCTTTTAAAACGACTTATTGAGTCATTCTAAGCACATCACACGTCGAATGGATGTGTTGTCTGCTCGTACACATCAAAAATAATTCAAAGGTGTGTTTTCCCATGATTTCATGTCAATCCAAAGTCTTTTTTATGGTTTTGACTGTTACATGTGCGTTTTAGTGTTTTAGATCAGTAAAAACACGTTTATGGGCATCACGAGCGAACCGTAACTCAGATTGATGTGGTGTCGATTCCTACATTTCAAATATCAATGTGTGGTCATTGTCTTATGATTACACATCCATATGACATCATTTTATTTATTTTGATCCCCTGACACATGTTTTTAAAAACTTTGATATCTTTTAAAACTACTTATTGAGTCATTCTATGCACACCGCACGTCGAATGGATGTGTTTTCTACTCATACACATCAAAAATGATTCAATAGTGGTTGTCTCATGATTTCACATCAATCTGAGATCATTTTCTATGGTTTTAACCATTACAAGTGCATTTTAGTGTTTTAAAAAACTAAAAATGCATTTATGGGCATCATAGACAAACCGTAACTCGGATTAACATAGTTTCAGTTCCTACATTTCAAAAATCAATATACAGTCTTTGTCTTATGATTTCACAACTATCCAATATTTTTTTCCTTAGTTTTAACCCCTTGATGCACATTTTTAAAGACTGTGATATATTTTAAAACTACTTATTGGGTCATTCCAAGTACACCACACATCATATGGACATGTTATCTGCTCATACACATCAAAAATAATTCAATGGTGGTTGTCCCATGATTTCATATCAATCTGATGTCGTTTTCTATGATTTTGAATGTTACATGCATGTTTTACTGTTTTAAAACATTAAAAACGTGTTTACGGGTATCACGGGAAAAATGTAAGTCGGTTTGATGTGGTGTTGGTTCCTACATTTCAAAAATCAATCTGAAATTATTTTACTATGATTTCACGGCCATCTGACACCATTTTATTGGTTTTGACCTCATGATGCACGTTTTTAAAGACTTTGATATCTTTTAAAACTGCTTATTGAGTCATTTTGAGCACACTGCACATCGTATGGACGTGTTATTTTCTTGCACATGTCACAAATAATTCAACGACAGTCATACAGTGATTTCACATCAATATGAAGTTGTTTTCTATGGTTTTGACCGTTACACGCACATTTTGGTGTTCTAAAATACTAAAAACGTGTTTACGGGCATCCCGGGAAAACCGTAACTCGGATTGACGTGATGTCAGTCCCTACATTTCACAAATCAATCTATGGTCATTTTCCTATGATTTCATGGTTATATTACACTGTTTTCTTGGTTTTGACCCACTGACACACATTTTTAAAGACTTTGATATCTCTTAAAACTGCTTATTGAGTCATTTTGAGCACACTGCACGTCAGATGGATGTGTTGTCTACTCGTACATGTAAACAATAATTCAATGGTGGTTTTTCCATGATTTCACGTCAATCTGATGTCGTTTCCTATGGTTTTGTTCGTTACACACACGTTTTAGTGTTTTAAAACACTAAAAATGCGTTTACAGGCATCTCGGGAGAACCGTAACTTGGATTGATGTGGCGTCAAGATCCTACATTTCACAAATCAATTTTCAATAGTTTTATTATGATTTCATGGTCATACAACATCATTTTATTGGTTTTGAACTCCTGACACGCGTTTTTAAATACTTTGATATCTTTTAAAACTTCTTATTGAGTCATTCTGAGCACACCACACGTCAGATGGATGTGTTGTCTACTTTTACACATAAAAAATAATTCGATGGTGGTTTTCCCATGATTCCACATCAATCTGATGTCATATCCTATGGTTTTGACTGTTACATGCGTGTTTTAGTGTTTTAAAACACTAAAAACACATTTACGGACATCTCAGAAAAACCATAACTCTGATCGACGTGGCGTCGATTCTAATATTTCAAAAAACATTCAATGATCATTATTTAATGATTTTACGGTCATATGGCATTTTTTTCTTGATTTAGACCTCCAAACACATATTTTTAAAGACTTTGATATCTTTTAAAACTATTTATTGAGTCGTTACAAACACACCGCATGTCGGATGAGCGTTTTGTTTACTCGTACACGTCATAAATAATTCAAAGGTGGTTGTTCCATGATTTCATGTTAATCTAAAGTTGTTTCCTATGGTTTTGATCATTGCACGTTTTACTATTTTAAAACATTAAAAATGTTTTTACGGGCATCATGGGAAAACCGTAACTTGGATTAACATGGTGTCAATACCTAAATTTAAAAAATAAATCTACGATCCTTGACTTATGAATTCATGGCTATCTGATTCCATTTTCTTAGTTTTGACCCCATGACACATGTTTTTAAAGACTTTGATATCTTTTAAAACTGATTATTGAGTCATTTCGAGCACACAATATGTCAGATGGATGTGTTGTCTGCTTATACACTTAAAAAATAATTCAATGGTGGTTGTATTGTGATTTCACACCAATCCAATATCGTTTTCTATGTTTTTGACCGTTACACACATATTTTAGTGTTTTAAAGCACTAAAAATATGTTGATAGGCATCTCAGGAAAACCATAACTCAGATTGATGTGAATTCAGTTCCCACATTTCAAAAATAAATCTACGGTCGTTGACCTATTATTTCATAGTCATCTAATGTTGTTTTATTGGTTTCGAACACCTGGCATGCGTTTTTAAAGACTTTGATATCTTTTAAAATTTCTTATTAAGTCATTCTGAGCACACCGCACGTCGGATGGATGTGTTGTCTGCTTATACACATAAAAAATAATTCAAAGGTAGTTGTTTCATGATTTCACGTCAATATGAGGTCTTTTCTTATGGTTTTGACAGTTACACACACGTTTTAGTGTTTTAAAACACTAAAAACACGTTTTAGTTTTTTAAAACACTAAAAACATGTTTACGGTCATTTTGGGAAAACTGTAACTCGGTTTGACATTACATCGATTAGTACATTTTACAAATCAATTTGCAATCATTTTCATGAGATTTTATGGTTATTTAACGTTGTTTGTTTGGTTTTGACCCCCTAACACATGTTTTTAAAAAATTCAATATCTTTTCAAACTATTTATTGAGTCATGAATTGGGTTTAGAATTTACCTTTGAAGGATGAACTATAAGGCTAGCAATTTCCTCAAGGATCGTGGCCATCATCCTCTAAAATACAAAAATGAAGGAATTTTCCATTATTGACCGTCATTGATCCTGTGTTTGCCTATAAAAGTCACGTTCTTGCACTTTTACTTTCAACCTTGAAATTTTTTTATGTGCTCCCTGATCAATGGCACTGTTCAAACCTCCACTAGGTGTAGTAGTAAAAAATAATGATTCCCTACCAAAGACAACTGATGGATTTGGCCCAAAACTCATCCCCTGTACACGATCGGGCTGCTCCTTCCTTAAAACAATTGTAATTGCATCGTTCTAGGAAACTGATGATGATTGTGAAGGTTTACATCTCCGACTTCTTGAATTTTAGTCTGTTAATACAAAAATAATAACAATGATTTTTAAAATTATCTGAACTTCATAATATTATCTAATTAATAAAATTTTCATTATTATTTAATGTTATTTCATTACTATAAAAACATAATAAATAAAAATAAATTATTACAACATACAAGTCTTAAAACCAATTAATTGGGTTCGGCTATATGGATCAAACGACACCAATAGAGCTAATTGACATCGTTTGATCCATATAGACAACCCCGTTTAATTGAGTTTAAGGCTTTTTTATTGTTGTAATTTATTTTTTCATTATTTTTTTATAGTAATGAAAAGTATTTACTCCGTCTTTAGTAGGTTCATTTACAAAACTATCGTCAAGTTTCCTATGAACTTTAAGCCACATCTATGTCCGACCAACTAGGTCACCTAATTCATTAGCCTTTATAAAAAAAATATACGTGTTAGAAAAAAAAATATTTAATTATAATAAAATAATATAAATAATAATGGATAAAATACAACCAAGATCGTTCTTTTTCTAGAAAAACTCTGCTACCCAATAATATGAGAAGTGACTTGTTTTTCATGATTCATTGTATTTTCCTTAGATAATTCCTACAAAAAATATCAACATTAATAAAAATTATAATTTTATCGTGTTTATGTTGTTAAGATACTATAAAATATGCAATTACCTCATAAGATGCATCTCTGTTAATATCAAAAAACATCTTCCACATGCTCTTGAGACACACCTTCAGACACTTTCTCATACATTTTTCAAGAGTTCAGATATATGTCATTAAACTTATGTCATAGTCTTCATTTAAAGTCTCCATTTTTTGTCCAAAATTTTCAAGCTCCATAGGCATAAAACGGAGTCAGGGACATTAAAATGAAAAAACATCTAGAAATAAAAAACATAACACTATAAATATATTAATAATTTTACTCATGCATTTTAAATTAGTAATCAATGAATATTAAATTGATATTACCTTTACTTGGTTATCAAACACCTCATTTTTCCAAGTGGTGGCAATATGCCTCCAATCTTTATAATTAATGGGAAATCTCACTATCTCGCAAGCAAACTGCCTAAGAATCTGTCCATAGATCCCAACAACATCATCGATATACACCTCAAATTCATCAAATAGAATGATAATTTGTAAGTCTTTCAGGTCTCATACATCTGTTGTGTCCATATTTGTATCTAAACGATTATCTTTATTTGTTTGACAAATGAATTACAAATTTAATAAAATATATAGTTTTTTGTACAATGACATACAAACCAGTAATGATAACTCACCAATATCCCCTAAATAGAGAGGTGACCAACTAATCCATCTCTAGAGGTGCATCGGATGGTGGGATACCAACATCATCTGGGGATGATGTTGGCTCACTAGAAGTCTATGGTATAACAGAATTACCCGGATCCATTGAAGTTGACGATAGTGGTGGCGTGCTATAAGATGTTGATCAGCTAGGATCTCAAAAAAAGTTTGCACTCCTACAATTCAAATGGTAAGGAAAAAATAGAACAATGTATATATGTATGAAATACTTATAAATGAGAAATTGTAATATAGTTTCATTACCAATTTATATAGTCAATTATCTTCATCTTCATTGTCTTCATTATTATCAACCTCCACTGCGACGAGTTTTTCATTTTCACCCTCTCACAAATTCTAATGTTTCAATATTGTCAGAGAAAAATCGTTGACTGTTTTGTAGTCGATGGGGTTCACTGTCACAAAGTACCAATTGACCTTCATCGTCTATATCATACAAGTCTCGTTGTTTTAAGTGTACAAAAACACTCCAACTATAGCACCCTCGGTTTCAAGTAACCCTTCTTTTATGTATTTTAAGTATATAAAGTGTTTGAGTGAAGTTTGGGAGGGTTTGGAGACCTTTTGGAATGTTTTGGGCGATTTTCTAAATGTGCACAGTTGGTGCACGGTTAGTGGAAACCATGTAACTTCCCCAGGAAATTGTGCATAATGAGACAGTGGCTAAGGGGTTGGCGCACGGGCATGCACATGGGTTTCCCAAACCATGCGGCCGCCTAGGATAAACTGTGCAACTTGAGATAGAGGTATTTGACACGGTTGGAACACGGTTTGGAAATCATGTAAGGTTCATCCTTGAGGCATTAGATGGTGCACAGTTTGCGCACAGTTTGCCTAACCGTGCAACTAACCATGCATGGTTTAAAAACAAGATCCAAAAAAGTGGATCTAGGTCAGGATCAACCTTTAACCCCTCATTTTTTCCCAAACCAACCCTAACCCGATATTTATCCCTCTCTAAGGATAGGGAACCCTTCTCTATCGATTTGGAAGCGATCTAGAGGCGTTTCTTGGTGCATTGAATCCCAGATATCACGATAAGTCTCATTTTGAGGTAGTTTATCTTGGTTTTCCTTAGATTTACTTCTCTCCCTCTCTCGGTTTCTTAGATCTACTTCCGATTTAGAATGTGTGTCTATGAGGTCAAAACTCAATGGTGAGGAGACAATTGAGGGATGAAAGTTGGATGAGAGTTCAATGTTGTGGTTCAGAAATTGAATAGTCGTACTTATGGATTTTTAGGAACAACTTCTTCATGTTTACCACCATTCAAGATGGGTTGTTCATTCTGGAATACAGAATATGTATAAGGCGTTGAAAGTACAATTTTGGTGGGTTGGAATGAAAAAGGTGGGTGAGTTTGTTTCAAGATGCTTAACTTGTCAGCAAGTTAAGGCAGAGCATCATCAACCAATAGGTATGTCATGGTCTTTATCTATTCCAGTGTGGAAATGGGAGTATATAACTGTGGATTTTGTAACATGTCTCCTAAGAACGGTTTGGAAACACGATGTCATATGGGTGATAGTGGATCAGCTCACAAATTCGGTCCATTTCATCCATATTCGTGAATCTCATATGGTAGCAGACTTGTCAAAAATCTATATCCATGAAGTGGTAAAGAGGCATGGCATTCCAGTTTCAATAGTATCAGACAAAGATCTGAGGTTTACATCTTGTTTCTGGAAATCCTTACAGAAATCCATTGGGACTCAATTGACTATGAGTGTGACGTATCATCCTCAAACGGATGGGAAATCTGAAAGGATGATATAAACGTTGGAAGATATGATGCAGGATTGTGTAATGGATTTTGGTGGTTTATGGGAAGACCATGTGTCGTTAGTGGAGTTCTCGTATAACAACAACTATCTAACATTGATACATATGGATCCTTTTGAAGCATTGTATGAGCATCCTTGTCGTTCTCCACTTTTTTGGGTGGAAACAGGTGAGACTTAACTGATTGGGTCAAGCCTTGTCCAAGAAACAACATAGAAGATTTAGTTGATCAGAAAATGGATGGAGATGGCTCAGAGTCATCAGAAATCATATGTGGGTCATCATCGATGTCCATTGTCATTCAAGGTGAGTGATTATGTGTTCTTAAATATCTCTCCAAGGCTTGGACATCATCGTTTTGGGAAGCAGGACAAGTTATCTCCTCGATACATAGGCCCTTTTGAGATACTGGAATGAGTTGGTGAGGTGACATATCGGTTGGCATTGCCACCATGGTTCAGTGTTGTGCATAATGTGTTCCATGTATCGCAGTTGAAAAAGTATCAGTCTAATCCTCACCATGTGATCAGATGGGATCACATTGACCTAGAGTCGGATGCTTCATTGATGCATGTTCTAGTACGAATTGTGGATAAGTAAGAGAAAATTTTGCGTGGGAAAAGCATCGGTCTAGTGCGGGTTTTGTGGAAACATGATCAGATTCAGGAAGAGACTTGGGAACGGGAAAAGGAGATGAAAGAGCAGTGGTCAGAACTCTTTCATAGCAGCATTGGTTTTCTACTTTCTGGGGATGGAAAGGCCAATGGTGGGGAGAACGTAGCACCCCTGGTTTCAAGTAAGTAGCCATTATTTTATGTATTTTAAGTATATAAAGTGTTTGGGAGAAGTTTGAGAGGTTTTGGAGACCTTTTGGAATGTTTTGGGGATTTTCTAAAGGTGCACGGTTGGTGCACAGTTAGTGGAAACTATGAAACTTCCCCAAGAAACCTTGCACAATGAGACAGAGGCTAAGGGGTTGGTCCATGGGTAGGCACACGAGTTTCCCAAATCGTACGACCACCTAGGAGAAACCGTGCAAATTGGGACAGTGGGTTTTGGCATGGTTGGCGCACGGTTTGGAAATCGTGCACACCAACCATGTGAGGTTCATCCTTGAGGCAGTGGCTGGCGCACAGTTAGCCCACGGTTTTCCTAACTGTGCGACTAACCATGCACAATTTAAAAACAAGATCCACAAAAAGTGGATATAGGTCAGGATCAACCTTTAACCCATCATTTTTTCCCCAAACCGATCATAACTCGATATTTCTCCCTCTCTAAGGCTAGGGAACCCTTCTCCATCGATTTGGAAGTGATCCGGAGGTGTTTCTTGGTACGTTAAAGTATAGCTATCGCGGTAAGTCTCGTTTTGTGGTATTTTCTCTTGGTTTTCCTTAGATCTACTTCTCTCCCTCTCTCTGTTTCTTAGATATACTTTTGTTGTGGATAGATCTAAGGTATTTGATGTCAAATATGATGATATTTGGATTTTTTGATGTTAGAGTAAGAGATCTAAGGTGGGTTTTTGGAGTTTCAACCCGGTTTCATGGATGTTTTTCGTGCCATTTATCGTTTTCGCCAAATTTTCAAGGTGGGTGGATTTGCTCTCGACTCCTCTATTTAGAACTTGAAGGCTTGATTTCAAATTAGTTGTTTTGATTGAAATTGAATGTGAAATTGGTGTTCAAAGGATGGTAGAACCCCTTTTTAGTAATGGTTTGAGTAGTTTGTGGATTTTTGGTGAAATTGTGGAACTGTGGAAAATGGTTGTGCAATGTGCTTTGTCTTCTTGATTTTAAAATGTGGCTTTGTTGGATTGAATTGGTTTTCAATAAAAGGTTGGTTTTATTGAAATGTTTTGTTGGAAAAATGGTTTTCAATAAAGGGTTGGTTTTATTGAAATGGTTATCGAAAAATAGTTTTTAATAAAAGGTTGGTTTTATTGAAATGATGTGTTGTTATGGATTTCAATAAAGGTGCAGCTTATTGTAATGATTGAATTGGTTTGGAAAAGGTTGTTTTGGTATTGGTTTTGGCATAAAGGTTTGCATATGTTCATGTGCATTCAGGACGTATAAAGGTAAGAAGTCTCCCCCGTCATTAGTGGGATCGATAAGGGACAGGACGTTCCCCCAACAAAATGGGATGGATAAGGGTTTGGAGTCTCCCCCCATCATATTTGGGATGGATAAGGGTCAGGGCTCTCCCCTGTCAAATTGGTTCATTAAGTGATGACTTAGTGAAAGGATGACTCACCACTCGCGGGTATAGGGAGGTCCAGATTTTCATGCATGGTTGGATGTGTGGATATGTGAAATGGAATGGTTATGACAAAATGGAACTTGTGGAATGGATTTAAAGTATTAGTTGGTTGTTTTCCTTGGAAAATGGCTTTTTTTGGAAAACTGTTTGATATGGAAATTGTTTTATATTCTGTTATAAACTGTTTTAAACTATTTTATATAAATTTCTTTATATAAATGTTCTAACATGTTCTATCTTAATGACGTGAGTAGGGAAGTCATTTGAAGAAATCCTACTGAGTCTCGTTACTCAACCCTGTTTTGGCACTTTGGTGCTTTTGTAGATGTTATTTATTAGGACATGAGGAAAGGTAAAGTATTACACTTCTCTAATGGTGCTTAGCGATACATGGGTTGTTTTGTGGAGCAAGGAGCAGGTTGGAGCTTTGGAGTTATGGTTATCTTTGAGTTTTGTTGGTTTTGTAGTCTTCTGTTGTGTACTTGGTTTTTTATAGTCTTCTGTTGTGGTACTCTTTTGTAGCTTGATTTTGATATAAATGGTATGCTTTGAGTCGTCTTTCATTTATATCATGCATCATGTAGTGGCTTATTTGGTTATGATATGTTTGGTTGGTTGTTTTATTTTCAAAGGGTAAATCGTCCCCCAATTGTAAATGAAACCCTTGGTATTTATTGTCAGCCTTTGGCATCTTGGAGGTGTCACTTAAGGCTAAGTAGTGTTCCACTGCCTTCTCAAGCCAATGAGAAGGGGCGAGATGTTACACAAACCTTTATGTATTTCATCATCCACATAATAAACCATCTTCACTTATGAAGCCAAGATAAATAGATCGTGCTCTGTACACTCACCGATATGGATCAAGCGCGAGAAGTTGACAAAAGTAAAATATAAAGAATCTTTTATTATACCCCTATAAATGTTAACTTTCTTGCATTTGAATAAGACAACTGAAAATTGACCATGGTAGTGTAACTCGATTATATCAATTAGTTTTACGTTGTATCCCACCTCTACAAGTGTAAATACACCACTATTTTGAGTTTTCAAGCCTTCACGATAAATTGTATGAAACTTGAGCCATAAATATTGTAGGCATCGAATCTCTTAGCCTACCTTAAAAGACCTCGATCCAAAAACTTCAAATCATTTGATATCTTATCTCAATTATCAACATTCATTATCTAGACAAGAAGATATAAGATGTTCCTTTTAACATAGATAAAATAACTACATGTCAAATATGAATATGAGTATATACTTACACGATGGGTGAACCATTCGACAATCTCCTTTTATTAACATTTTTTGTTAATTCCAACTCATTTCAAGCACGACCCCTTAGTCATATCTTTGTTTGCAATCTCAATTCTTCAATAAATGGATCTATAAGAAGACCATTCAGTAGCACATATCTATGCGCATATAGTAACTCCAATTCAGTTATTGTAAAATTTGAGCTTTTTCCAACTGGTTGCCCAATAGTTCGAAATACTGATGACTGGTTTTAAAAATGAGAATTAGTGGAGATGTCATCAACACGTCCAACATGATTAAATATAGTCTCAATCCCATCCAAATACCTAGAAAAGAAGGTCAAGCACTCTTCAACGATATAACCTTCAGAAATAGAGCCTTCTGGTTGAGCTTTATTCCTCACATATGATTTTAAATGACCGAAGTATCTAATGAAAAAAAGATACATATTAAAAAAATCTACAATGATTTGATAAAATTGAATTCATCAATGAAAGTAAAAAATTATATTATCGTATCTCTCAATTGGATACATTCATCAATGGTGTACGGGTCCATCAAGTTTCGCTTCTTCAACCAAATGAACAGGCAAATGAATCATGGATGTGAAAAATGAAGGGGAAATAACATCTCCAAATGACAAGGTGTCAGAACAATTCTTTCTTGAAGTTTAACAAGATCAGTTGGATTTAGAGTTTTTCCACAAAAATCTCTGAAGAAGGTACACAACTCAACTAAAACTGCAATTACTTTTTCATGTAAGGTATTACGCAATGTTAACAGCAAAAACTGCTCTATTAGAGTATGTGAGTGATGACTTTTCAATCTATGTAACTTTCGATGTTTCGAGTCAACGCATCGTGAAATGTTACTTGAATATCCATCTGTCACTTTAACTTTCTTTAAAGTTTAAAGGAATGTGTTTTTCTCATGATTTTTTATTGTAAAAATAGTCAAGGGATACTTTTCATTCTCATTTTCCCACAAACCACACTTTATATTCATTGATTCCAAAACCATACGAGCATTAAGGTGATCCTTCGATTTACCTTACTCATTGAGCAATGTAAAACTTACATTGTCACGAATGTTCTTCTCAATATGCATTATGTCAACATTATGACGTATCAAATTAAACTCTCAATAAGGAAGTTTGAAAAATATACTCATTTTCTTCCACTATTGTGTTCCAACTGCTTCGAATATTATACCTTGTACCCTTCCCCCTATCTTTAAACTGGTTAAATTTTAAAAAAATTACAATGACATTCACTAATTGTCTAAAGATTTCTGATAACTTTTCAATCTTTGTAACTTTCGATGTTTTGAGTCAACGCACCGTGAAATGTTATTGAATATCCATCCGGCACTTTAGCATTCTTTAAAGTTTAAAGGAATACGTTTTTCTCATGATTTTTCATTGTAAAAATAGCCAAAGGATACTTTCCATTCTCATTTTCCCACAAACCACACTTTATATTCATTGATTCCAAAACCATATGAGCATTAAGGTGATCCTTCAATTTACCTTACTCATTGAGCAATGTAAAAATTACATTATCACGGATGTTCTTCTCAATATGCATTATGTCAAGATTATGACGTGTCAAATTAAACTCTCAATAAGAAAGTTTGAAAAATATACTCATTTTCTTCCACTGTTGTGTTCCAACTGCTTCAAATATCATACCTTGTACCATTCCCCCCATCTTTAAACAGGTTAAATTTTAAAAAAATTACACTGAAATTCACTAATTGTCTCAAGATTTCTGAACCAGATAACACCTTTGGTGACTTTCCCAATTCAATATCTCCATTAAATTGTGTCTTGTTAAACCAGAATTTATGAGAAGCATCAAGAAATCGACGATGACACGTAAAACACCATTTTCTACTATGAGGTATTCGTTGAGGTTCAAAACCAAAATTACAAACTGGACAAGCCAAACCAGTATGAGTGTTCCAACCAAATAAGCTTCCTAGTCCATGAAATGCACTAATTGTCCACATTAAAGAAGCATGCATTTTGAATAGTTTTCTCATCAAAGCATCATATGTTTTCACGCCATCATCCCATAATTCAAACAATTCTTTAATTAGAGGTTGAAGGTATACATCAATGTCATTTATATGCATTTTCTTTCCAAGAATAAGTACCAAAAGGGTTTAAATCATCCGAAGACAATCTCAAACATACATTCCTAGGATCCGAAGAAAAATCTGGATATAATGAATCAAACACCTTCCATAATGTTGAATCTTTTGGATGTCTCATCAAGCAATCGTTGTTACTATCCTGAGCATGTCACTTCATGTCGTATATAGTTTTAGATGACATGAATAATCTTTGAAAGCGTAGTTTCAAAGGAAAGTAATGCAATACCTTTGCGGAAGTTTTCTTCTTCTAATTCCTAGTATTGCATTGATTTGTACTCTCATTATTATTCATTGACTTCCATCTACTTGTATGACATCTTATGCATTCTTCTTTATCAAACTCTTCTCCCTAATAAAGCATGCAATCATTAGAGCATGCATGTATCTTTGTATAATCAAGTCTCATGTATCTTTGTATAATCAAGTCCAAGTTTGCTGAAAATTTTCTCCATCACATAAAATGATGCATGGATCTTGGTTTTGCTAAATGCATCATGAAACAACTCTAAAATCACGGACACTGCTTTGTTAGTAATTTCACAGACACTTAATATGATACAACTTAAGTAGAAAATACGACTTCAAATACTTGACACACCCTTCATGCAGTTCTTATTTTCCATTTTCAACTAATTCATAAAACTCATTTTTTAAGCAAAGATTAACCTGTTCATGATCAATTGAAGGTTCTGTTGATCTATTAAAATCTTGGACATTGTATCCTGCACAACCAAAGGCATCATTTATCAATTTTCAAACTAAATTATCCAATGGCGGGTCACTAAATATTTCATTGACAGGATAGTCATTGTTTTGACTTTCCAAAACATTCGATTCACCATGCCAAATTCAACATACATATCGAGTAGGAAACTGTTTCAATATCAAGTATTCATATACTTCATTTCTATTCAACCATTGCTTGAATTTACAACTAGAAAACAAACATTTTTATTCTATCATCCACTGATCGATTTGCAATTTCGGAATCTAAAAATTCGTTCAAACCCTTGGCATACCGAGCTGTGTTTCGGGGTAAATTAATCCAACTTTTATCCATTGGTATTAGATTACCACTTCTCCCTATACATTCAAATCTAATGATATAAATGTTTAATCAAACAAATACAATCACTTTTTAACATCACCCAACTTCTTCATTGACCATGGTAGGGTCTTGATTCGATAGAACGCAAATTTAACATAAAAATGATTCAATCCGACATGAAAGACATAAATATAAATGAATAAATATTACCCTTCACGATAACAGGATTAGATATAATGGAAGGTCACTGAGGTGGGGAGAGGGCAACATACAACGTAGAGGTCGGGGAGACGTGGTCGACGAAGACCGACTCACGGACGGACAAGGGTAGGGGAAATCAAGTCAAGGCAGAGCGAGGAGGAGGATCAGGTTATATGGAGAAGAGGGTTAGGGTTGGTTCTGCCATCGGGGGTCACAATCGCCAGGAAAAGGGGAAGAGGGGTCGTCATTAAGGGTCGCCACCGAGGGGAGAAGGGTCGTCGTGGGAGGGGGGTCGCTGCGATAGGCATCGATGGGAGTAAGGGGGTGGGGTCGTGGGGATAAGGGGTGGGGAAGGGGGTTGATTGGTTTTTTTAAAGATTTTGTGGCAGTTTTAAACAAACCACCGCTAAATTTTAAGTAATAATTAATACTTTTTATTTGGTTATGATTTTCAGAACCGCCGCTAATAAACCGACACTAAGACCTCTTTTTTGTAGTTATTGTTTACGAATTAAATTGATTATTCAATACATGAAGGAATGCATTTGACATGTAGTGACGAGTGGGCCTCAGAATTAAATAGCCCCGATGCATTGACGGGTCTAATGAGACAAATCAATTAGCCAAAATTATTGAGTTTTTAATACATGTATACCCATAGTTTAAATTGTCTTTAACACAAGGCTTTAACGATAAAGATATCATGATATCTGATATCATGACATCCAACACTACGTATTTCCCTCATAGAATTCAATTATTATTATTCATAAGATTATTACATTGATATTATTCATAGATGCATTTTATACTCAAGTTATTGATTAAATGACATGTATTTTTAGTTATTTACCTTATCATATTGATTATGCTTTATTTACTCATAATAACTTTCGTTGTACTCAAATCTTTATGAAGCGTTTGAGTCCACTCTTATTTTGTTTTTTTCCCCATGATATGAAGAAAAGATCTTTGAATGAGTTTCAAGGATGTCGGACATTTTCTTTTATTATGTTTTATATTTTATTCCCAATATATAATGGGTATCATGTATGTATTTGGTTCTTTATGACTACAAAACTGATCGATCTTTCAAAATTAGGTCTCTTATATCCATATCAATGTAATAAAGTTGACACTGACTCTGGGTCACTAGAGATGGAGTTATTACAAGTTTCTCATGAAATAATGGATTATTATTTGAATGACCTATTAAAACACGGTGTGTGTGATTCAAATTAGTTTATTCCTTGAGAAGAAATTAAAAATTCATAAATTTAATGGGAGTGAAATATGAACTTATGAATTTCATGACCAACAATGAGCAAATCTTTCAAATATGGAGAATAAGTCAATTTCACAAGTGTTATGAAAGTTAAAATTGATTCATGTCACACAAGGTGTGTTTAATGGGAACATAAGCTATCTCATAAACTTCCTATCTTTTAGCATTTATCTCATGTTATTTCTGAAAAATATCACACGTAAGGACGCACAATGAAACATATAGTGTTAGTCATTATATTAATCTCACCTAAGATTTGTGTTAGTTATTATTGTTTAATAAAAAAATTCCATCAAGCAACAATAAATGAGGAAGATACTTCAATATATGGTTTTGTTAGTATTTTCTCCTCACCGTTGCTTGAGTGATTTGAGACTGCAACCTTGCTCTGATACCAAATAATACATGTGCATGTGAGCCTTGTCATCACATTAATACAATATAAAGCTCATGGTTTTATTTTACCTAAGACTCACTACCCATCACTAGAAAAGGCCTCGAACAAGGAGAGGATCTCCTCCCTCATTATAAGGTGTAAATGAAACCCTTCTCAAATCCCATGTGGGACTTGTGATACATTGACACAACACATCCCTTTTCCATGAGATTAATCCCGCATGAATCTTGGTGAGCGGTAAGCAATAAGTTCCCACCAAGAGTTTTAATATTATAACATGAATATGGACTTCTATGGAGACTAAAATCACTTGAAACACAAAACGTGTTTTGCATTCTAGAATGGCCTCTTAGGCATGCTACATGAAATACAAGTCATGCAATGTTTTTTAGTGACCTTCAGTAAATGAAAAATATAATAATAAAACAATAAAATATCTTTTTAATATCGTTTTAAATATTTAGAACAAACTTGAATTGAACGCACCTAAGAGTTAAGAATTAATAATGAATATTGTAATTCCGGTCTCCCTATTTTTATTTTTATATTTCATATTATTTCCGTGTTTCAATTCAACTGGATTTTTACTAGTAACAAATACATTTATTCCAAAACTAATGATGCCGACGCTTGAAAGCTGCGCTCGGCCACGGGATTATGTGCATAAAACGACGTCCGCACCAAAACAGAACTTTGGTCAATCAATCGCGTCACTTGAACGCACTATTGGCCTCACCATGAGCGCCCCCACCTCGACTCCAATCATCATTAAGCCGTCGCCCACAATAAAAACGAATTTTTCGGCCACGTAGGGAAGCGGCTGAATCACGCTATCGTCACCCGCTCTGACTCCCACCACAGGAAACATAACGGTCTAATTTATTTGTCTACCAACTTCAACATACATAAAACAGAATACCACCAACATAATTTTCTCAAATTTTCCTATTTAAACATTTTAGGAACATGATCAGACTGATGATTTTTTAAACTAGCACTTCGCATCCGCGTGAGTACCTCCAAAACTCCCAAGACAGGATTGATCATTGACTAGTTTTTTAATGCCCAGGCCACTTTCCATTCCTCCAAAACCAAAACTGAGGAATTGATATCATGCCCATTTTCATTCTCTTTATTCCATTTTCATTCTCTTCTCAGCATAGCCCTTGAGATGGAGGAAGGAGCAAGCGGACCCAAGCCTGCACCCCCTTGAGCTGTTATAATAGATGCATGGTTTCCTAGTTTTGGGTTTATCTTCTTTCATGGTTAACAATTTTGATGCCTGCAATTGCTCACCTTGACTGATCCGATCGCCCCCGTGCCACTTAATGAGGTTCTTATAGTAGTTGCAGTCCTTGGAAAGGCCATTTAAGGGAGGGGTCATGATGGCCGGAGTGTATACCGAGACCGCAGCAGAAGGGGGCACACCATTGGGTTCCTGTGGAAGTGAAGATACCTGATTTGCTGTTGATACAGGCGCCCATGGCCGGGAGGAAGACACCGCAACTGAATTGGGCCACGATCCACTAGGCACGAAGCCATCACGGGATGGTGGTGGAACCGTACTAGGTTGTGGGCTAGCCAATGCCACCATCGGGGTTACAAAATTGGGCCACACCACGTTCGGTGGTGAGGCCATGCTAAGTTGTGGGCTAGACGATGCCACCACCGGGGTCAAGGGATTGGGCCACACCCGGTCTGGAGGTTGAGCCGCGCTAAGTTGTGGGCTAGCCGATGCCACCGCCAGGGTTAAGGGGTCAGGCCACACCCGATTTGATGGTGGAGCTGTGCTAAGTTGTGGGCAAGCCAATGCCACGATAGGGGCTACGGGCTTTGGTACATGTGTTGTTGATGTTGTGGGCTGCACCCCTTTTGTCATGGTATCCAGGTTGGAAGAAGAGGATGGTGGAGCTTGAAGCTTATGGACCATGATCAATTTTTCAACCAGTTTTGGGTTGGTGAGGATTTTAATGAGGAGGTTTGTATCGACCATGCTTCCCTGTTCGCAGCTTTTCATTATTGCAGTGAAGGCTGCGGAAGCAGCAGCGATAGTGTCGGCGTCTAAACGAGGTGGCAGCACGGTTTCTTCACTGGTACAAACATTAGGGTTAGGTGCTGTGTCATCTTCTTCGATGGGAGTGAGTGGGATGATGGGAGTGGTGCGATCATCATGATCGCACTCTTCGAGATCTGGTGAAACTGAAGGGCTACACAAAAGGAATCGAAAACTTTAGTTCATGAAGATTAAGGTTTCATTTGGCTCATGAAAACTTTTTAATTATTTAATCAACTTAACTGAAGATTTACCTGGAAGGAATGGAAAACGACGATGGATATACTGCTTCGAGCACTCTTGATTCCCTGTGTTTCTGCAAACCCACTTCCTTGCTTTCTTCACCAGCTGCCACTTGCCAACTGGGGCTCAAAATAAACTGTCCACACAAAGAAGAAAACAGAGTCAAATCTAATTCGATTTCATAAGGAGCGTAAACCCGGCCCAGCCCAGCCCGAGGGGCCTGGTCTGGCGGTCCGGACCCAGCCTGGAAGGCCGTAATTACACCACTAGAGTTCACAGAGTTGAAACAAGACCATTGGTGCATGGGCACACATTGCCAAATGCTTAAAAATAGCCAGCTTACTTTGGGAGGCGACTTCCAATTCATTTTAGGGATGCGGGGACATTCCCGCTGCAACCGGTTCACATCACGAGGACGATCGAAGCCCGGGGGAGGGTGATCGGAGTCCATGGGATTTGAACGTAAAATCCACGATGTCCTCTCATGGAGTTGATCTTGAACCCCGGAGGAAGCTACTGAAGGACAATCATCTGAAGAAAACAACCACACCTGCCCAATGCATCCTCGGAATATCATGTCAAGCTTTGAAATATCCAAAATACAATGCAGAGTAATTATATTATCTTCATTAAATCCTACCCCTTTTTCTTCTACAAAACATTAAAATATTAATGAATTTACTGTGTACTTAACTTATACTCTGGCAATAAGGGTGTACAATCAGATGTTTAACCGAATAGGTGACTTCAAATGGCTAGGAAACAATTGAATGGTTAAGTTACATTAGTTTCCGTTAATATGGAGCAAGGTGTTTTTTGGATCATTTTATGTTGCAGGCAATCATTCAACGATGTAATTTGATGGGTTTTTTTTTTTTTGGAAGGTTCATTGACTTATGTCCACTCTGTTTAAATGTGAAAACACAACATGCAAATCATGTATATTTTACAAATTTAATAATGACCCAAGGTAAAAAAAAAAAAAATTAATAACAAAAAATAAAATGTTGGTTAAATGACTGACGTTTAAAAAAATCAAAAAATTATTAATATTTGGTAATAACCAAACAATATTTGAAATAACCAGAAGCTTTGGTAACCGAAACCTAAAAAAATATAAAAAGAATATTGGTATGGAACTTAAAAACTAAAAACAATAAAACAGAAAAATGGATAGAAACTGTACTGCACCGCTTTATACCCATTAGAAATTCAGTTTTCTTACAACTGTACTACATCTTTAGACACTGCAATACAATTTCCTCTAGGGAGGTTGTGTAGTCTATAGTCTTTAAGGCTGTGTGTGTGTTTTATCAATTCAAATAACATTATAACAAATTAAAAATTGTTAAACACTGGCAGGTATGGTATTTATGTTTATCATAGAACTACTCATATATGGATATTGAAACAAAATAAATGCAACACCTCCGGTTTGAAGTATTTAAATATTTTTCGATGTATTTTTAAGTTATGAGTTTATATCCCACATCGGACTTGTGGTCCAGTGTGGTTTTAATCATTCATTATAAAAGAACCTCAAGGGCTCCTGTAGAGAATACCTTGGGTATTGGGTTCACCTCTCTTTATCATTTTACATGGTATCAAAGGGAAATTAATCCTGAACCCTCCTCCCGTTTTATTTCTTTTTTCCCGTCGGCCTCTAGAGTTTCTCCCAATTGGGAGGCGGCGGCCTCCATAGCCAGCAAGCCATAGGTATCTCCCGCCGCCCCCCCTGCCGGCTATCCCTCCCATTCGGCAGAATCCCCCCTCCAGGCTCTTTTCCCAGGCGGCGGATCTCCCCCTGTCGGCACCTGCTTCCTCAGCGCCCCTCCTCGCTGCGCGCGACGGCCCCATCTCCGGCAGATCTCCCCCCTGTCAGCGCCTGCTTCCCCCCCCCCCCCCGCATCTAGCAAGACGCATCCCGTCGCCCTCCTCCTGTTGTCCGCTCTCGTCGACCCTGCACCACCCAGCTCTGCCCTACGCGGCCCTCACCCAAAGGCACTCTCGCCCGGCGATCCCAGCCTCCCGTCGACCGCCCTGGCGGCCCTCTCTCTCTGCGCGCGGCGTCTCCCTCCCGGTGGTCTCCTCGCGTCGGCTTCTCTAGCGCGCTGCCTCCTTGTGCGCGCGATGAATCCCAACGACCCCTTCCTCCCGTCCGACGCGGTGCTCTGCGCAACGACCCCGCCCGAGGTCGAGCCTCCCGTCGCTCCTCCAGATCCCGACAGATCTAGCTCCCCAACGTCCTCCGCTGTGCGTTGCCCTCATGTGCGTCAGCCCTCCTGCACCGCTCCTTGCGACAGCCCTCCTGTGTCGCTCCCGCGTGACGGCCCTCCTGACCGGCAACCTCCCGTCGACCGCCCTCGACGGCCCTCCTGCCTGGCAGCCTCCCGCCAACCGGTTTCAAGCGCGAAACAGCTCCCGCTGCACCTCTCGACCCGCCTCCTCTTGCCGACTCCCAACCCGCTTCTTCCCCGGGCTCCCGCCGCACCTCCCTTTGTCCATCCCCCTTACTTCCAGCAGCGCTGGCTCCCAGCGCAACAGCTACAGCTACTGCACCTCGTCCCGGTTATTTGTCGTCGACCCCTCCCAGATTTGGCCAGCTCAGGCCACATCCAGACGTCGGCGCATCCTGCGGCGTCTCTGCCTCCACGCCAACGCTCCGCCTGTGGCTCCCTCAATGCAATTCAACCTGTGGCTCCCTCACGCTTCCTCCACCATGGCGTAGCACCTCGACCGCTTTGAATTTGGGTCCTTTGGCGCTGCCAGATCCCACAACGACTCTGCGGAATCCCCGCCTCCCGTCGTTGGCCCCACAAGTGCGGCTTTCCCGATGCTAGTGTAATTTTCCCGACGTATCATCGACCGGCCCCGCTAGTGCGGATGTCCTAGCACTCCGTCAACCGGCCCGATCTGTGTGGTTCCTTTGTTGCGTCATCCATCATCCTAAAGGGGAGCTACGATCTTGAGGGGTAGCTACGATCATCGCTTGTTTCTTTTTATTTCATTTTGTTTTGTAATCCAACTGGGTCTGTCCAGCTTGAGGGGGAGTGTTTGCAGCGTTTCTTGTTTGCTTTGTATTGTCGTTGCTTTGGTCTATTTTCTTTATGTGTCCAAGCTAGGTACACCTAGCTTGAGGGGAAGTGTTGGAGTCTGTATCCCACATCGGACTTGTGGTTCGGTGCGGTCCTTAATATTTCATTATAAAAGAACCTCAAAGGCTCCTGTAGAGAGTACCTCGGGTATTGGGTTCACCCCTCTTTATCATTTTACAAAAGGAAAAATTGTTTTTGTTGGGAGATGTCGGGACCAATGAAGAAGATTAGTAAGTAAAAGTTGTTGGGACCGATGCAAAATGGGATCAGAAAACTATCAACAATGTAGTCAACCATTTTCATCAAGATGAATTGTTTGTCATTTGGGTCAAGAACAAAAGAAGAACTCTGATATGTTTTCAATTAGGTCAAGAGATAAAGAAAAACTATCTCGTGTTTTTATCAATTGAGTCAAGAGACATCAGACTGGCGCTAACACCGATTATCAGAGTGAAGTACAGACCGATCCATCGTATGCGAGCTGACACCGATAACTTCAACGGATGTCGGATCATCGACCTAAGGAAAAGAAGAATAGGAGAAACGTTTTGAAGCAGTTGCAAAAATATTTGTCAAAGAGGGTTGAGGTTGATGCTTAAGTGTTGCCAAGAAAGTGCAGGAATCTTTAGAAGTTCCGACTATGTTTATGGCAGAACGGTTTCAATGTATTATATATAACAGTTGGTACGAAGCATCGGAATGAACAATTTATTTTCAGTTGGTTTCGAGAATCGTAATGAGAAAACATTTTCTTTTCATATCTCTCAATTAGTGTGGAGCAACGTAATGAACAATCTATGGTCGTACATATGTCCTCATCGTAATGAGGAAATCAGAGTGACAATCGGAATCGGATTGAAGAATGATTAGAAAATCCGAAGCGAACTGAAATTTTGAGAAGATACGAGAAGAGTTCAGAAGAGTTGAGAAGTACTGAAGAAGTGAAATATGTTTCTGAAATGTAAGGGGAAATTGAAGTTTCAAAAATTTGGTTAAGCGGGAAAACTTTTCAGATTTCCGCCTAAACCATTTTTGGCGCACCTATAAAAGGAGAGAGTACTTTGTACTTTCTGACATTTGTACCATTCACGGATGAAGAGAGAAGGGAGCGCTGAAAGTTTTTAGAGAGAAGTTTCCGAATTGAGCATTCATGAGGAAGTTTTCCGGACTAGAGAATAAGAAGGAAGATCGTATTCAGCGGGTCATCAGACCAAAATGGGTTATATTTCCAAACTGAGCAATCGAACTGAAGAATTGGATTGGGTTTTCGGACTGAGTATCATTACAAAATCCAGAGAAGTTCTTACCTACTGCTGGGTAGGAAAGTGAAGAATTCTTTTGAAGGTCATATTTGTGAAAGTTGAAAAAGCAGGGTAACATGTTTTGAAGCAATTGGTGGAAGTTTTTTTACTTGTTACAAAAATTTGTTTTACATCATTTCGTGCTACTTGAAACACATGCACTGTTCTATTTATCATAGTGTCGCACAAGTGTAAGGGCGTGTCCTACTTGTTGTATCCACACAAGAGGATTGTTTTCTAATGGATTATGTGGTATTGGATTGTTTCCAAACCATGTCAAGGACGTAGCTATTCTTGTCTTGTAGTAAACCTTGTAAATACTTGTGTTCCCATTGTTCTCAAAGGCGCGCTGAGGCGCGCGCCTTGGAAAGGGGCGCGGCGAGGCGAGGCCAGAGCGCCTCACCACCGACAAGGCGAAGTGACTTCGCTGAGGCGCGCCAAAGGCGCGCGCCTCACCCACCATTCCTTGAGGCGCTCAGGCGCCAGGCACTGTAAAGGCGCACCTCACCCTCATCTTCCTTGTTGGGAGGCGACAACACTGGCAGGCGGAGAAGCGGATGATGTCGGCGGCGGCGGCATGGCTTTTGAGTGCGCGACAGATAAATTGTTGTAGCGTAGATTGGGGTGCGACAAATAAAGCCATTGTAGCGGAGATTAGGGTAGGAGGCGGAAAGGAGATCGGGGTAGGAGGTAGAAATCACGGTGCACCACGATGGGAATTGGGGAAGTACTAATTTCAATTAAATAGAATATTTAATATATTAATAAAAAAACACAACTATTTTTTTTTTCAAGGCAAAACACAGCGTACTATAAAAACATTGTTGTAACATCGCTCACAGCATCACCTCTTTAAAAATATCGGTATGTATTTTAATTTGTATTTTTTTATTGAATTTAAGTTTTTTAAAATTTAAAATAATGTTGAAAACTGCAAATAATTAATTATGTGCGCATGCGCCTTAGTTGCGCCTCGCGCCGCATCCTCAAACGGCCTTTGCGCCTTATTGCGCCACGTGCCTTTGACAACAATGTGTGTTCCTGTGGATGTGTGAATGTTTTGTTTTTCAGCAAAGAGAAAATTCTTTAACAGGAGACAAAGGTTGTTTCAGAAGAAATGAAACTTAAAAGAAAAAAGTATCATTGATTCACCCCCCCACCTCTCAGTGATACATTGATCTTAGTTGGCCTGTTTCTCAGCTATGTCGACCTCAGCCATAGTCGCTTAATTAACCACCTCAGCAAAGGTCAGTAAGCATAAGAGAATCAGCATCGATCGAATATCGGCCCTCAAACCCAGCTCGAACCTCTGAGGTTTCAGGTAGTTATTAAGCTCTGGTGTTAGGTGAACCAACTTAGCGAAACAGGTGGTATACGCCATAACCAAAAGCTCCCCTTGCTCTAAGGTCAAAAAAATTCGAGTCTTTGCCACTTGCAATGTTTTGGGATAAAATCGTTGGTTGAAGAACTTCTTGAAAGAAGTCCAGGTAAGATCCTTGTGTAACTTATAGCTTGCACGATGGAGTCCCACTATCTCTTTCCTGATTTTTCAAGAATGTAAGTGGCAAAACCCACCTTATTCCTCTAGAGTATTCAAAAAGTGGAAGATCCTTTCACTCCGCCCAAGGCACTCTTCGGACTCCAGAGGTTCTTTGTCACCACGAAAGATAGGTAGATTCTGTTTGGTAAATTTCGAGCCATGATCCACCGTCCGTTTCTGGTTTCCAATGCCCGCCTAGTTTCCAACACCCGCCTAACCTAGAGTCTGAATAGTACGGATAACAGCATCCACCAAAGGAGTCTACTGGAGGATTCACCTGCGGAACTTGATTCGCAGCTTCCTCACTTGGATTCAAAAGAGCACTTCTAGGAGGCATTGTCTAATAAACACAAAAGACAATTTCCAATTAACTTAAGTGCAAATTCCCTAATCAAAAAACAAACTTCAAAAATCCAAATTTAAGCCATTAAATAGCAAGAATTTAAAGCAAATTTGAATTCAATGAACGAGAGACAAAACGCTAAAAAGGAATATGTTCATTTAAATAAAAACCCCAAATCAAGTTTATTTAAATATCCTCAAACATCAAGTTTCAAGCTTGGTAAAAATCTATGACCACCCATGGCAACTCGAGTTCAGACACGGAAGTGAGTTGGCGAGGAATCATTCCGCACTTACTTACCCAAATTCCGACGGTCCTATCTTCTGTCTACCACAGACCCTAAACCAAACCCAGGCAGTGTTATCACACTTTTGGTTGGGTAATGGCTCTGATACCATTCTGTAACGAACCAACCAAGGTCGAAATGACACATCACCCGAGATGACCCGCCACAAGTTGAAGAACAACAGAAGACCCAAACAAGTCTCATAAATAACCAAAAGGAGATAAACCAACATGGTACAATGCGAAAGAAGAGTACAAATCCATAAGACATACAACGTCAAGCCAAAAGGCTAAACCTGGAAAAAAATGACAAGATAAAAGTCACGTCTCGATGTGACTAGCTGTCACCACCAATCCATCTCTCAAAAAAGGTGATGACTATAATGGCCCGGACCTCTCCGGTCCATTCCTTCGCTGAAATCTGGTGTCTAAGGTGTTCTGGGAGGTCCAGGTGACTTATCCCAAACACGTTTCCAAATTTCCAGTTCTGTGAAGAGTGTTTCCAGCATTGGTAGGTGTACAGTGTTTCCAGAATCGGTAGGTGTACAGTGTTTCAAGGATCGGTAGGTGTACAGTGTTTCCAGCATCGCACTGTTTCCAGGATCGGTAGGCGTACAGTGTTTTGAGGATCGGTAGGTGTACAATGTTTCCAGCATCGGTAGGTGTCCAGTGTTTCCAGCATCGGTAGGTGTGCAGTGTTTCCAGGATCGATAGGTGTACAGTGTTTCCAGGATCGGTAGGTGTACAATGTTTCCAAGATCGGTAGGTGTACAATGTTTCCAAGATCGGTAGGTGTACAATGTTTCCAAGATCGGTAGGTGTACAGTGTTTCCAGCTTCCTACAGTTTCGCCCCAACATTTTCTTTGACGTTAAACGCAGTCAAGGCCTTGTTTTAAGGGATTTAAGGCCGATTCAATGCCCATAACTCCTATATTAATTTTCGTAAGGCTCGGGATGCCTTTACTTGGTCAAACCGCGTGGTTTAATGCGATCCGCTTTTAATGGAAAATCCAGCGTATCTTAAACCGTTGCTCCGTAAATCTTCTAAAGGGACGAGATATCTTCCTCCCTTGTTCTACCTTCTTGTTCCCTGATGCGAGACGCTCGAACCTTTCCTTCTTCCCATATGAGCGGTGTGATCGAACCTTAATCCTTGGATCGTTTCCCCTTGAAGTTTCTTCCTGCTGCATGCGCACCCCCTGTTTTGGTGCAAGCAGCAAGTGTCGATCCGTCATCGATAGAAGGTATGATCTACCTCTGTTCTTATGTTTTCTTCGATCCTTCTTCTCCTGTTTCTCCTTGCCATGTTATGGCATGTGATCTCCATGCTTCTAATGGAGTTTTCTTGGGTATCGGTTGGTATTGTCGTGTCGCGGCGTCCTCGGGTGGATGCAGTTGTCACGTAAGAGGCGATCGTAATCCGTTGTGAGAGACGTTAGCTACAGTTGAGTCTAAGACTAAGTTATGCTCATAATGTAGTTGTGAGCTATAGTATATTTTGTACTTTTTGTGCTTCTATATGCTACTCCACCCCGTCAGTTAGGGCAACTGACACCCCGGGGATTCTGAGCCCTAGGAGGGTATTTTCCCCAACATTCCGGTGGGAGGATGGATGGCTGATTACCCCCTTTGGCCCTGCTCTCTTCTCTTGGTAGTTACTTGTGCTGGTAGGCACATCGATTAGTTTTCCCCATATATGTGTGTAGAGGGCTGTAATGACTTCTGCTTATTCACATACATATATTCTGGATATAGTTTCCTATGGACAACTATAAGTGTAACGTGTATATGTTGTGATGGCTTGAGAATCCTTACTCGGTGTATGGGCTATAATGGCTTGACGTTTAATGCCCGACGTATGATACACATTATGCGAGTTGTGGTGGCTCTCAGAAACTACCTGGTTACTTTGGTTACGTGGACGTGGTGGTTGTGCTGCACGAGGTGGGTATTGTGGTGCATCGCGCAGGTGTCTGCGGGCAAGCCTTTTTGGAGAGAGATGCTTAGGACATGCGACGTTGGGGCAAAGCAACAAACCAGTGAGGAAGTGGTAGTGGGGTACCCTTGATTTTCTTTATTACATTATATACACTTCGTTTGGTCGGAGAAATGCCAGCGGAGTTTTCAAAAGCTGAGGCAAAGGCTGACTAGTGCCCTCATCTTGAGGCTATCGGAGGAGGGCGTAGGGTACGTAGTCTACTGCGACGCATCAGGGACTGGACTCGGATGTGTCCTGATGCAGGAGCGAGCAGTGATTGCATATGGTTCTCGACAGCTGAGACAGCATGAGCAGAACTACGCTACCCATGACCTGGAGTTAACAGCAGTGGTCTTCGCCTTGAAGATGTGGCGACACTATCTGATGGGCGAGTGTTTTACCGTATACTCTGATCACAAGAGTCTCAGGTATATCTTCTCTCAGAAGGACCTGAACCTGAGGCAGCGACGTTGGCTTGAGTTCCTCCAGAACTATGACTTCGAGATAGTCTATACTCCTGAGAAGGGGAACGTTATTGCAGATGCACTCAGCAGAAGATCTAGTATACAGCTGCTAGGCGAGGCGACGGAGCAGTTGGCCGCTTTACAGATATCCTTCGTAGAAAGAGATGGAGCAGCTTTTCTACAGTCTCTTACAGTCACTCCCCCACTTTTTCATCAAGTCAAGGAGGCGCAACGTGGGGACGCTGACTGCGAGACACGACGTGCTCAGATATTCACAGGATAAACACCTGATTAATTTTCTGAAGGTGGGGAGCACATCATCCTTTTCAGAGGACTACCATTGTACCAGTGTCACTTCAGGAGGAAGTGTTGAGCGAGTTCCACACATCCCCTCTATCGGTACATCCAGGAGTGGCGAAGACGTACCAGGACCTATGACAACAACACTGGTGGCCGGGAATGAAGAAACTAGTTGCAGAGTTTGTCTCTCGATGCCTCACTTGTCAGCAAATGAAATCGGAGCATCAGGTACCAGCAGGCTTGGTTCAGCCTTTAGAGGTCCCAGAGTGGAAATGGGATAAGATATCCATGGACTTCGTGACGGGTCTTCCACGTACATCCAGGGGACATGACTCGATTTGGGTGATCGTCGACCGACTCACCAAGTCGGCCCACTTCCTACCGATCAGAGAGCAGGGTTTAGTAGACAGCTTGGGACGCCTCTATGTGCAGGAGATTGTGCAGCTACATGGAGTACCCACGACGATTGTCTCCGATCGTGATACACGTTTTACTTCCCGGCTATGGAAGGGGTTGCAGGAGGCTTTCGGGACGCAACTTCGTTTGAGCACCGCCTTCCATCCTCAAACGAATGGTCAGACTGAGCAGACCATTCAGACCCTCGAAGACATGCTGCGTGCTTGTGTCCTCGACTTCGGTCGCAGCTGGGAGGATCACTTGTCTTTGGTGGAGTTTGCATACAACAACAACTATCACTCCACCATTGGAATGACACCCTTCGAGGCATTGTACGGGCGACCTTACAGATCACCTTTGTACTGGACTGACCCAGGGGAGTCAGCACTCGTGAGAACAGAGATGGTGCGGGCTACCACAGAGAAGGTGCAAATCATCCAAGAGCGGATGAAAACTGCACAAAGCAGGCAGAAGTCATATTACGACAAGAGACGGAGACCTCTGGAGTTCGAGGATGGCGACCACGTCTTTCTACGGGTCTCACCCCGACGAGGTCTACGGAGATTTGGTCGAGGCGGCAAGTTATCTCCGAGATTCATCAGACCATTCCAGGTGCTCAGCAAAGTAGGCGAGGTGGCTTACCGTTTAGCTCTTCCACCTCA